>JAZAYU010000008.1:7460497-8092957 GCA_038501625.1 Corbicula japonica | reverse complement strand
TCCGGATTTTATCCGAAATCTCAGGATTTTAAGTTACTTCTCCGGATCTCCGGATTTATAGTCAAAATCTCCGGATTTCTATGAAATTGCAAAAAATATAGATTAATTTAACCTGATGAACGTAATAGTTATTCTACTGCAGTCGCACATTTCCTGTTTATTACGAGATAATGAGATAACGAGGACGTGGTCATTGACATCATGCATCAGTGCCTTTGGCACAACTATACAATCATCATCATCATCATCATCATCATCATTTTGTTCAGTCACAGTCATAGTGATCAACAGCAATAAGACATTAAACAACAACAACAACACCATCGTCATCATCATCATTATTGACATATTCACACAAAATCTCCGGATTTTTAATAAAGAAGTTTTGGCATGGATAACATGCAAAGGCATAAACACATAAACATATAAAAGTTGAAAAAGTATTGTTTAGCAAAGCTGACAGGTTCTCAACGGGGCCTCTCAGAACACACCATCAAACATCAATCAGCAAGATCACAAAGGCAGATACAATCTCCTTCGCAGAGTTGTCGTTCCTTACACTCACTTTACATCTCTGTGAAAGGCTCAATGTCAAGATTTTTTACCAAACTCGGCTCGGCAGGCTTATTTTATACATTCATAAATTATGAATTTGAAAGCTTGAGGTAAAACAAATGACTGAAATCTTCACTATCTTTCATTAAAACCGAAGAAACCCAAGTTATTGTAAATGTAAGTGGTGAACTATTTCTTTGAGTTAAAGTAAAAGTAGTTGAAAGTAGTCCCAGCCTATAACAGAGGTGAATGTAATGAGCCGACGGTGTAAGAGAGTGAGGCAGATTTAACTTACAGCAAAGAATTTTCTAAAAAAAGGTAACCCTATAAAGATTTGAAATGAGGCATACACTTTTTTTTATTACGAAAACGCCAGACTTAATTTTAATAATGACCGATTGTTGATTTATATGCAAAAACACTGTAGAAAAAATGTGTTTGGAGAAAGGATAATAATTACAATATCTCAGCTATCCTATCTAGATTTTACTTAAAATGTCTTGATTTTGCTTCTTTGAGCATCAACATCTGTATAAAAACATTTGTAAAACTATGATATGCCAATAGTATGCATTATTAATAAATTATCAATTTGTACTCTTGTTCATTCGGTTACTAAATTGTTACTACAGAAAATATACCAGTATTTTGTTGAGCCTAAGACAATAGCTATTTCAAGTCACCTCAGTGGCTTGGTCTAGGATTATTTTTTTGCAACATGTGCAGAAGTAAAAGCCTTTAAGGTGCATGACAGTTTAAATGGATTTTGTCGAAACTAGACATAGTCTAATCATATTTAAGCCACCGATGTTTTTATGTTCGGAACAATTAAATATGTTACATTGCTTATGACTTTTGCTATTTTGCTATAAAAAACAGCGCGAGAAGATTGACAAAATTTTTATTTTGGGAAGGGGCATGAAATGCTTAATTGGGTTATGGCGTTTGTTTTTAAATGCTTCATAGATTTCAAAATATATCATGTGATTTTTATGGGGGCAGTGGGGTGACACTCTAACAAAGTTGCTGAAGCTGTGATTTTACAAATTGGGCATCGGGTGGATGTTGATTGTTTTTTCCAAATTCCCTAAAAGTAAATTTATGTTCTTTATAAACCTTTTTTTTCATAACCATTGCGAAAAGACTGTACAACTGTTTCCATAAAATGCGGACGTCGAGGTCAACTTGATATATGGGCCGTTGTAAAACTGGGCCGTAATGACCCGACAACATGTGGTCAGACAAGCGTTTGATAATTCAGACTTGGCGCGCCGGCTCACAACAAGAATTACAGATAGTTAAAGGATAAAGTAATTCAGGTTAATTTTTAATGCAAGTCATTTTCATATTGACGATTTCTTGTCCCATTATAAGAAATAGTTACCGTATGTTATTGTCATGGGGGGATCCACTGATTATTGAATATGACATGAGTTTTCGCGAGATTTAAATTTTTTTTATACTTGGACCACAGAAACGTAGGTTTTAGTCAATAAGCTTTTGTTAAATCCTTCAGAATTGTTGTTCTGAACTAGTTTATTAACTAAAAGGGGGGTCAAATAGTATTAAAAATATATTTCTAATGCAATAAAACCCATTCAATTTTCTCATAAAGCTGATAGTTTTGATTTTGAATTTACCACTGGTTTCTGGTGCAGATTGTATTTCGGTCATGGCAGTTGCTTATAGTGATGATGTTTAGAGTGTATTGGGGAAATAATCTTTTACAAGAATATCAAAAGCTTTTCCAGACTTCATAAAAGTTGAAAAAAAGTGTCGGAGTCCGACATTTGGCAAGACAAGATGTGAAAATCTGTCTGACCAAAACAAATGGGGTCCTACCGATATACAGAGTTATCTCAATATTCTGTCCTAAGTTACCTCTTTTTGTAACGCGCACCTGTCGCTGGGTAGTTCCGGTCTGAGATTGACATTAAAACAGACATGCAGTAGTCATCCGTGGTCCTTTCAAATACGTTTTAATAGGGTCTGGTTGGTCAGAGATCAGCATATATTGAATGGAAAAATTAGATAGTTTTATAGTGCAGCACATAATATTTAAATTTTCTCTTTTACCCATTTTTATACGTTTGCGAGGTATGTGTTTAACATCGTTATGTTCGACCCCTTCGGTAATAAAGAGTAAAAATACGCATTTCTTATGCTCAAAAATGGCAGATTTGAGGAAAAGAAAAGTAAGAAACCGTTTACGAAAAAAGGTAGACTAGTACAATTTATTGTAAAATAAAGTTTGACTTCTGCCAATGAAACGCCCGTTCACGTTTATACATGTTCTTTCATGTCCATGCAACATTTTTGGCCAGGAATTTAATAGTCTAAGATTATTTTAATAACTGAACCTTTTCCTATAAATTAAATTCACACCATTCGGTTCATAGATTTGTGCCATGTTCGTATTAACATATTTTTCAATATACTGCTATTTATTCTCCAAAAGTTTCTTTCTTATTCTTATACAATTTAGAATATATTCCAGCGTTTTTTTCCCCAAAGGGGAAACTTTAGGTTCCCCTTCCTCTACAATTGGGAAATTTTCGTGTCGTAAAATCTTGAAATTGGGAAAAAAATCAGTCGCAAATCAGCCAAATTGGGATTTTTTCTTTATACATGTAAATAAACACTAGGGATTTTATTCAGCTTCACCAAGCATCATAAGCTCTGGTTTTTTAACAGGAAACCCTTAAGTGATGTAACTGTTAAGCCAGAACTAAGTTACAGCCAATCCAATGACTGCCTGTCTATGCAAAAATAATTTCCATTGGCAGGAAAAGTTTTATTGAGGTTGCAATTAATGTGAAATGAATCTGCATTTGAAATTATAATGAAAGGAGTGGGGGCTGGAGTCAGTGTCAGGTTGAGGCAATGTGTCTTGAGCTACATCTAGCTCAAGGATAGCTTCTGAGTGGGACTCAGTTTGGTATCCAAATACGTCGGAAGGTTGGATTCAAGTTTAGTTTCAGTCCGATTTTCGGGGGAAACAGGGCTATTTCAGGGGTTTTTGGGAAAAAGGCCCCTGCCCAAATTGGGAATTTTTGACGCGGTAAATAGTCAGATTTGGGAAAAAAGTATCAACAAATCAAAGCAAATTGGGAAATTTCAACATTCATTTATCTGCACTATAGCTTGATTTGCCTTGCTTTAGTGTCCCTGTAAATGTTACATATCTCTTCCAGGGTTTGTTCTGACAGCTTTACAGATGTATCACTTATACAGTAGAATGGCTCTCTGATCCTTAGAAACTTGGCAAGTTTCAACTGAGTGGGAAAGAACTTTTGAAAAATTTGATATTTTGTTCCACAGAGAGTTTAGTTTTGGAGTACCCTTGGCATCTTTTTTTCGTGGCCTTTTTGCATAGTTTTTACTATTATACGACATTTTTAAATTTTCGTCACTAGTTTTCGCGGTTCAGTATAAAAGCCGGTACTGCAAATACCATTTTTGATTCATCCTTTCTGTTTTGTACGCAGTCGAACGATTATCGCGAAAAAAACATTTGTTAACGAAATAAAAATATAATTTCTGTTAATATTCAAACCATAATTTGACCATAATATAAGTTATCTGGAATCATGGGCGCCGCGCTCCATCTTCAACTTGCGTTACGGTAAATACCGGTTTTTACACCAGTACATACATTTTTCACGGAAAGAAGTTTTCACAGATCGCCGATAAACAAACGATTTGCGCTTGAAAAGTCTCGATATTATAGTTTCTCGTTTATCTTTTTTTAAGGCAAATGCGTTTCAGTTCAAAAGGGGAATAAATTTACGAGATTGGGAATTTTTTTCTTGAAATTGGGAAAAATGGTCCCTATTTTGCATTGGGAACGGGGCAGAATATCGGCCCCGTGAGATAGGCTGAAAAAGCCCTGGGAAAGTACGGGAGGTTGCTCGATACCGGTACCTACATTCATTGGTTCAAATCGCTCAGACTCGGGACTCGTCGCCAATGGCATGGGATCGGTCGATATATACCCAAAATCTTGCAACAAAAGAGTGCCAGTGTTCGTATTTAACGGCTTCCTTTGAATAATCGCTCATTCTAAACGTTGTTGTGAAGTGGTTAACTACTTTCAGTTTCTGGAGACTGGTCATTGCGCTTCAATTTTATACGCAGGAATCAGTCAACTTGCAATTACTTACCGTAAGCCAGTCTGAAAAAAGGACGTGTATAAAACGCGGACCGGATCAATGACGTCACATGTCTATTTTATTTAATGATATAACAACTGAGTAAGAGTCTAACCGGAGCGTTGATAAGAGTTACTTCCCTTTTGAACGGTAAAGTTTTTTTTACGCAGAACGACATTTCTTGCAAAAAACTCTTTGGTCAATTGGGAAAAGGCACTGTTTGTTGTTGGAAATATAGCTTTGGGGATTGGGAATGTCCGGTACTTTAAATTGGGAAGACTCCGGTCAGCTTTGGGAATGGTACTGTTTTGCGGAGGTAGTTAAAGAAGGAAAAAAACGCTGTATTCAAACATGGTTTCGTAATGTTTTCACGTTTTTCTCTTTATTTCAATTTTTTATTTCATTTAGTTTTACAATCAATTTTAATTAATTTAATAAAGTTTATATATGTTTGGGTAAAACTTTCCCGAATGCTATTTTATTAAATTCAGATCGGAGCGCTTTAAGTTGCAAATATCAAATAATGAATGTCTCGGGTCTCAAACAACAGTGTGACAATTAATTAGAATATTTAATCTCAAGTCACTTTCCTAAAACAACACTTTTACCCCCAACAAGCAACGTTTTCGACCTCTTACAAATCTACAAGTAAAATTCAAAAGGCCTTTATCACACCTCCAGCTGGTAAAACCCAGTCTTGCTAATAAGATTACGTAACATGATCATAAAACACCAGGCCCTTTTCTTAATAAGCATTGTTTGCATGACTTAACGGTGATTGGCTGAATACTTAAGTGAACGTTTTAAAAAGCTAAAATTTCTATGCCAGCCAATAAATAAATTTTCATAATGGATAATTGCAGTTACGTAAAAAGGTAAAGATGCATTTAGTTATTAACTTAAAATCACTTTACAAAGATGGTGGTTATTCCTTATATGCCTGTTTCACTTTTTTTTGTTAATTTGACAATGCATTTTAACTTCAAAAGCGCTTTGAAACTTTTTTTCTACACTTTTAACGCTACGCTTTATTACCGCTTCTAAACCGGAACTACCCAATCAGCAAGGGAAGCCACTCTCAATGTGAGGTAACTCTGGATATCGGTAGGCCCCCATTCTTAATGACTGAAACACGTTAAAAAGGAATTAGCAAGTTTAAAGGACCAGCCCAAATTTTAATGGAAAGATCTGTCTGTCTGCCAAATTTCTGGACGTCTGCTTTTCAGGGCTTTTTCAGCCAGTCTCAGTGCTGATATTGGGCCCAATTCCAGATAGGGACCATTTTTTCCCAATTTCAAGAAAAAAATACCATTTAAAAAAAAAAACATTTTTCCTTTAAGGCAATAGAAAATTAATTCCTAGATTCTCATCCATATTTTTGACAAAAAATTGGGTGGGTGGGTTTTAATTTGTATTTATCATTCTCACAGTTTCTAACTATGCTTGTGTAGTGAAAAGATAAATAAGCATCTAGCCGACTATGAATTTCCGATCTGCACTTAAATGTTTCATACTGTGTGTTCGCACTCTACCGATTCATACTTGTAATGTAAATTTTTATGTACGCATTTTTTTTTTCAAAATAATAATTTGGGCGGAGTGATTTTCGAGGAACAGGGATGAGAATCTAGGAATTAAGTTTTCTATCGCCTAACATAGAAACAAATGTACAAGAAACCATATTATCAAGAGACTTAACAAATTCCAAAAATTGTTTGTTTACTTAATTATCATTGATCTGGGAAAACTAGATTCCATGAATTTATGTATGTAATCAGTGTAAAAAACAGTGTATATTGTTTAAAAAAAAATACCCAATTTGGGCAAGGGCCTTTTTCTTCCAAAACCCTGAAAAAGCCCTGCTTTTCAAAACTTACTGGATTAAGCAACAAATTGTGACCTGTCCAGAGCTCCAGCAGTCTTCGCGAAAGGCACCAGACCGCCGGTCATGTCCGGAAAAATTTGCTACGGTCCGGCAGTTTTTTGAAGTCGTCGGTCCGGCCGACCAGCAGTTTTTCTCGGCGTTTTGGGTACGAAAAATCTTGGTGCAAACAATATTTCCGTTATAATTGCACTGCAGCTCTGTTATATCACGATCCACTATATGGTGATATCCAATATATCGCGCTCGCTCCGTGGATCCCAATTTTTTGTACATTTACAATTGTGTATGTTTGTTCATTCTTCGTGGGTGGTAAAAAAGACCAAATGATCGAATCAACTTTGGTGACAAATTCACGAAACGCACGCTTTTTTTGTGTCGTATTACGTCATTACCGGCGAAGGTTGTTTATTACATTGTGTATGCAGGGATTTAAGAGGCGATGTACAAGTTCATCAACAGATACAACATCAAAAGTATGGAAATAAATGAAAGTTTTTTTTTATATACCAAAAAGCTTTTGAAACCCCAGGTGCAAAAAACACCAAGCTGATACAGTACTGACAGAATTTCGTTCACGAGACAAACCGCAAATTAGCTACAATTAATGAAAGCTGCTTTTAAACCATAATACAGTTTGTTGTTTTGACATTACCTGCTCATCGACGTATCAAGCTGGTTAACGATGGATGACGACGAACAAATACGCCGAATATGACCGACCAACAGATCGTCGATCAGTTCAAAGTACCGACACCTTTGGAAATTGACGACCGCGATCTTTTTTTGTTTGTACATTATTTGTTTTTATTTAAAATAAATCTTAATTAAATTATATAAAAAGTTGTTTTAAAACATTTGTCCAGCATGGAATGTACTCCCTGATGTACTGTAGATTTCACGGTGTTAATTACGCAACACCGCGATATACATGCATCTGACAACAAAACAAAAAGAAGTTTGATTGTTTTAGCGTGATTTGTTACTTATATCTATATTTATTTACTTAATGGTATTTGTGTATTATTGTTCCATAACAGAATCAATGTAGTATACTGTAATTTGTGTCTGAAAAGTAAGGCCTTTATTATATTTAGAACTGTTTTTGTTTTTGTTTTTTTTTTAGACCTGAAGCTGTTGGAGATGCTAAGTTCCAGCAACAGATGCAGACTGCTAGACAAGTTTCAGTGGACATGTGGGAGTGCCAAGACAAATTTATATAATATGGCACAGAAAGACCTTGCCATATTTATTTTTGTCATTTTTTTTCAAGAATAAAAAATAGATTTAATAATCTGTATTGTTGTTTTCTAACATGTGTGGATGTAACAGTGAAAATAGAGCTATTTAATTGGCTCCAATGTATGTGTAGCATAATATAGTGAAATACGATAGTTTTATGAAGAATATAATTGTTTTTGTTTCGGTCTGGCAAATTCTTTTTCGGTCTTGCAGAATTTTTTTTTCACCAGACCGGATGACTGGCAGTTTTTCATCCCTTTCGCGAAGACTGCTCCAGATAACATATAGTTCCACATAAAAACTAAAAATTAAAGTAAATTTGATGAAAACGCAATAAAAATTTAAACAAGGCATACCAATACAAACTCGCACTCAGGTGTGTTGTTTTGTTTGATTGATTTGTGTATTGTTTGATTATATAGCTTATAATGAATCAAGCGGAGCCTTTTACCTGCCATTTAAACCTAATAGAACAATGGCGGTCTATCACATCATAGGCTCTAAAACTCAAAAGAAACAACCTTCAGCAGGTAGCAGTATTTTAAAATGTGTTACGACAACTTACAAGGGATGAAACAAATGACACATCCCAAGTTGTTTGGGTGTTTATAAATAAATGACTTAATTTGTGAGTGTTGTCAATAAGTTAAATGCCGAAAAAAGCGAAAACACCACATTATCAGTCTGAGCTGAATCATAAGATACTACAGTGGTAAGCATTAATTTGATGTTTAAGGATGGAAAACAAAAAGACATGCCTGCTTGTTTATGAAAGTTATAGTAAGACCGACTGTAGGATGCTAAGCTATAGTTGAAACATGCAATCTTGCTAAAACAAGTAAGAAAGTATACATTGTACTGAATTTTCCCTAAATTTGTATTTTTGATCTTCCCCTGTTCTTAAAAGACACCTTTGACTATTGAAATTACATGTTTCATCCATGAAATTTTTGCACAACTGTCACTTGGGGAATATGCTACTGGAAGTCCTGCATACAAAACTTGTAAATAATTTCTTACCAGATTTAATTCTTGTTTACCAATGCTTTTAAGCTTAAAGGTGAATTTTATGTTTTTTTCAGTGTTTAATTATTTAAGACAACAATACTGGTAGCCTTTAGGGTTATTTTTTATTTTTTCTGAATCAGAAATGTTTCAATGGAAGTCAGGGGTTTTCCTAGCCTTTTTGAGGGTCAGAAAAACCGACCCTTTCCCAAAGCAAACGGACCCTTTCCCAATCCGAAATTTCTTCCATTTTTCCCAACTGAATCCACAAATAATTTTCAAAACATAAGAAACAGTGTTAACTTTCACTGTACGTTATAAACAACAACTGACTGCTTTATCTCGCACTATGCATGTGACGTCACAACCAGGTGTAAAATTCGGTGCATACAGTATAATTATGTGACTGTATGGAGAACAGTTCGTCGAGATACCGTGCCGAGAAGAAGTTTTAACCGAATAGAATTGATCAGAGTTAATAGGCGATTTGGAGTAAAACAAATCATTCGTTTTCGCGATATTAACACTAATAAGTTACCGAGTATGGCCTCTCATAATAGCAAATACTATGCAAAAAAAATCGTAAACAGAATTCAAAAGGCTGTTTGTCAATTGTTGACCTTTGCAAGAAATGGCAACAAAAAACACCAAACAAGAAACGTCACAACATCAACCGGAATCTGGACAAATGGAGCAACACCAGGATGTAAGTGTTTGCTTGTTTGAAAGCAGTTTGAAAGCAGTAGAAAACAAAGAAAAATTCTATTATAGTCATTTGTTGACTTCAACAAATTAAAATTATTCCATACCTTGAGTTTTTTCTGAAAAAAAAGCCTGTATGTAGGTTTTAAACACTAAACCACCCTGAGTGAATAAAAGTTTAAAGAAAGGGGAAAAATGCATAAAACAATGATTTCAAAATTCCCAAAACTTGTATTTTTGTCGATAAAAATTCCCAAAATGAGACGTTTCACGCGCTAAAATTTTCCCAATTCTGGTCAGGGTCCTTTTCCCATAATGGCCAGGAAAACCCCTGGAAGTAGTCTAAGACCAATTTAACATTAAAAACACATGTCAAGGCTTCAAATATTTTCTAGGGCCCAGACTTACTTTTCCCTATGTATACTGTAAAAGACAATAGAACCTGAAAAATGATTTACAGTCCTAAATTTTAGTTTACGGACTGTATTCAGAGCTTTTTTTCACCATTGTGATGAATATACCCATGGAATAGTGAAATTTCACAGTGATTTTATTATGCCAAATATTGGGAGAAATAGGGCCCCATTCCCCCCTCAAAATAGTATATATTTTCCCCAATGTCCGATAAAAAATTCCCCTTTGCTGGAGTCTGTTACAGACTGTACTGAGTCAGGATATGTTTAATGGATACCCCACTGATAGACAATACATTGACAAGAATAATTGATAAAATTGCAGAGAAAGAGACATTTCACTGTAGACCACTGACTTCCTTTGAATTAAAAAAATCAGTGAACCCTTTGTTTTGTTGTGTTTGACAGGCTGCAAGTATATTCCAAATATTCCCCCTTTCCTTTGTTCGCGTCGCAATTTTCCCCTCCAAAGGGCTGCGACCCCCTTCCCCCAAAGTGAAAAAAAACACTGTTTCATGTTGTTTTGCCAGAAATTGTGAATTTTGGCATCCAAGGGATACAAAATGTTTTACTATTGTCTGTTGTTTTTCTTATCACTGCCACACATATTTTAAATATTATCAATAATTTCTGGGTTAAAGAAACAAATGATGCCTGATTAATGAACAAGCTATAATTAGTGATGTAACGATTATCGATTAAAATCGCTTAATCGTCTATGAATGCCTTTTCGATTTGATAATCGATGTCATTCCCTCATAATCGATTTATATTGATGTTTACCACTGTCAGTTAAGTACAGCATAATAACACAGGGAAGGGATTTTTGTTACTGATTTCCCTATATAAATCCATTTGGACACGGGTTCGCAACACCGATCACCACGAGTAAATCACCTTTCCCTCATGCTTTGTGCTAAAATCCTTGGTTCAGTTTGAAAGAGTGAACAAAAATGATTCTCTCACCACCAATTGTGTTTTCCAGAATGTTGTCTAGTTTGCAGTTAAAGCATTTTTTATTTATTTAACACAAAAAAGCTGAAAGTCAGCCATCATTTTATTGCATCAGTGGTGATGTCTGATTGGCTCAAAATGTTATAGACTTTTTCATAAGCCAATCAGTTTAATTGATTCTTTACACACCTCCAACTTGCAAAATGGCTACCAGTGAAAGTTAGTTGATCAAAAGACAAAAGTTGTTTATGCTGTGAGCTACAGAACATTCTGGGAAAGACCATTGGTGGTGACAGAACCATTTTTGTTCACGCTTTCAAACTGAACCAAGGATTTTGGCACAAAGTATGTGGGAAAGGTGATTTACTCGTGGTGATCGGTGTTGCGAACCCGTGTCCAAATGGATTTATATAGGGAAATCAGTAACATAAATCCCTTGGCTTTTATTATAACATAGATTAGAAGGATTAGAAAAAAAAGTTATGTGCCGATTCCCTGTGCATAATAAGGCATATTGTAGTCATTTATTTGTACAAGTCATAAATTTTGTTGACCTTGTAGGTATTTTTTTCCATTTACAACCTGTTTTGGGGGTTGCAGGGATTCAAATAGGTGCAGATTTTCGCAATTTGATTTGTTCCACTTTTGACTGGATATATTTTTTGCAAAGCATTGTTCTTTCATCCTATTTTCATTTTTTCATTCAATGTTTAGTACATGAAAAAAAATAATTGAAAGATGTTATATTTTATCTTTAAAACTCCAAATTTTATGTTAAAAGTGGCAGCAAGCACACAACAGTAAGGGGTAATTTTGTAAGCTACTACCATTTTGTGAATGATACACTAAGCTGTTTCATAAATTGGTTCTTATCAATGAAATCACATTGGAAGTGGCAAATGATTCCAGCCAATGATTGTTCATGATTTGCAACTAATATCCCAATACTATGATTGTGTCTGAAATTGTTAGCAAATAAAGGTTCAAGTTAAAGGGTGTAGTTGTCTCTTGAATAGTGATTATTATGTCTCCCCCCCCTCTGGGGGAGACATATTGTTTTTGCCCTGTCCGTCTGTCCGTCCGTCTGACACACTTCGTTTCCGCTCAATAACTCGAGTACCCTTTGACCCAGAGCCTTCAAACTTCATAGGGTGATAGCCCTTATTGAGTAGAAGAACCCTATTGATTTTGTGGTCAGTAGGTCAAAGGTTAAGGTCACAGTGACCCAAAGAGTGAAAACCGTTTCCGCTCAATAACTCGAGTACCCTTTGACCCAGAGCCTCCAAACTTCATAGGGTGATAGCCCTTATTGAGTAGAAGAACCCTATTGATTTTGGGGTCAGTAGGTCAAAGGTCAAGGTCACAGTGACCCAAAGAGTGAAAACCGTTTCCGCTCAATAACTCAAGTACCCTTTGACCCAGAGCCTTCAAACTTCATAGCGTGATAGCCCTTATTGAGTAGAAGAACCCTATTGATTTTGGGGTCAGTAGGTCAAAGGTCAAGGTCACAGTGACCCAAAGAGTGAAAACCGTTTCCGCTCAATAACTCGAGTACCCTTTGACCCAGAGCCTCCAAACTTCATAGGGTGATAGCCCTTATTGAGTAGAAGAAACCTATCGATTTTGGGGTCAGTAGGTCAAAGGTCAAGGTCACAGTGACCTAATGAGTGAAAACCGTTTCCGCTCAATAACTCAAGTACCTTTTGACCCAGAGCCTTCAAACTTCATAGGATGACAGCCCTTATTGAGTAGAAAAACCCTATTGATTTTGGGGTCAAAGGTCAAGGTCACAGTGACCCGAAGAGTGAAAACCGTTTCCGCTCAATAATTCGAGTACCCTTTGACCCAGAGCTTTCAAACTTCATAGGATGACAGCCCTTATTGAGTAGAAGAACCCTATTGATTTTGGGGTCAGTAGGTCAAAGGTCAAGGTCACAGGGGCCCGAAGAGTGAAAACCGTTTCTGCTCCATAACTTGAGTACCCTTTGACCCAGGGACTTCAAACTTTATAGGTTGATAGCCATTATAGAGTAGAAGAACCCTATTGATTTTGGGGTCAGTAGGTCAAAGGTCAAGGTCACAGTGACCCAAAGAGTGAAAACCGTTTCCGCTCAATAACTCAAGTACCCTTTGACCCAGAGCCTTCAAACTTCATAGCGTGATAGCCCTTATTGAGTAGAAGAACCCTATTGATTTTGGGGTCAGTAGGTCAAAGGTCAAGGTCACAGTGACCCAAAGAGTGAAAACCGTTTCCGCTCAATAACTCGAGTACCCTTTGACCCAGAGCCTCCAAACTTCATAGGGTGATAGCCCTTATTGAGTAGAAGAAACCTATCGATTTTGGGGTAGGTACTCGATTTCAGTAGGTCAAAGGTCAAGGTCACAGGGGCCCCGAAGAGTAAAAACCGTATCCGGTCAATTACTGGAGTACCGCTTGACCCAGAGCATTCAAACTAAATAGGGTAATAGCCCTTATTGAGTAGAAGAACCCTATTGATTATGGGATCAGTAGGTCAAAGGTCAAGGTCACAGGGTTCTGGGCGCAGGGGGGGGGGGGGTGGGCGGCGCAGGGGGGAGACATGCGTTTTTCACAAAAAACATCTAGTTTAAAATACTTTACTACCAAATGGGATTACATCTGTATGTGATGCTATCATAATTTACAAATGCATTAACAATTGAACATGTTCAGTCATCAATCCAAGATCATGTTGATGCACTTTCATATTGAATTCTATTAGAATTCTGCTTCAACTTTGAAACAAAACTAGCATGGAAATGTTACCAGCAGAATTTAAAGTCCTTAGTTTATGTATTTTTATGCCCCCGAAGGGAGGCATATAGTAATCGGACCGTCCGTCCGTCCGAAATAATCTTGTCCTCGCTTCTTCTCCAAAACCGCTTGAGGGATTTCTTTGAAACTTCACAGGAGTGTTTGTCACCAAGCCTAGTTGTGCATATCGTCAGGAATTTCTGCTTGGACTATTTTTGGCTGAGTTATGGCCCTTTTTAGCAAAATCTTGTCCTCGCTTCTTCTCTAAAACCGCTTGATGGATTTCATTGAAACTTCACAGGAGTGTTTGTCACCAAGCCTAGTTGTGCATATCCTAAGGAATTTCTGATCGGATTATTTTTGGCGGAGTTATGGGCCTTTTTACCTAACCCTAAACCCTAACCCTAAGGTAAATTTTGTTAACGCAATAGAGGTTACATTTTTTGTCCGATTGTCATGAAATTTGGTCAGGATGTTTGTCCCAATGATTTCTCGGACGAGTTCCAATATGGGTCATCTGGGTCTAAAAACTAGGTCACTGTTACTAAAAATAGAATTTTCTTGTTTACACTATAGCAGTCACATTTATGCTCGGATTGTCATGAAACTTGGTCAGGATGTTTGTCCCAATGATTTCTCAGACGAGTTTGAATATGGGTCATCTCGGTCCAAAAACTAGGTCACTGTTACTAAAAATAGAATTTTCTTGTTAACATTCTAGAGGTCACATTTTTGCTCTGATTGTCATGAAACTTGGTCAGGATGTTTGTCATAATGATTTCTCGCACGAGTTCGAATATGGGTCATCTGGGTCCAAAAACTAGGTCACTGTTACTAAAAATAGAATTTTCTTGTAAACACTCTAGCGGTCACACTTTTGCTCCGATTATCATGAAACTTGGTCAGGATGTTTGTCCCAATGATTTCTCGGACGAGTACCAATATGGGTCATTTGGGTTAAAAAACTAGGTTACTGTTACTAAAAATAGAAATTTCTTGTTGACACTCTAGCCGTCACATTTTTGCTCCAATTGTCATGAAACTTGATCAGGATGTTTGTCCCAATGATTTGTCGGACGAGTTCGAATATGGGTCATATGGGTCCAAAAACTAGGTCACTGTTACTAAAAATAGAATTTTCTTGGTAACACTCTAGCGGTCACATTTTTGCTCCGATTGTCATGAAACTTGGTCAGAATGTTTGTCCAAATGATTTCTAGGACGAGTTTGAATATGGATCATCTGGGTCCAAAAACTAGGTTACTGTAACTAAAAATAGAATTTTCTTGTTAATTCTGTGTTTTAACCTTTGATTTTTTACAGTTATCAACCAGATTTTGACACAAACTTGATACCATCTTAAAATTCAATCTTTTCTGAACAATTCATTAACTGGTTATTCAGTGATATAATTTGAAACATAAATTTTAGTAGCAGAGTGAAAATTTCAAGTATCATAATTCCAATATTTCTACCTGTCTTCAGCTATATTTAGATTCAGTCTTAATATGTTGTTATGATGCTGGTCAATGACCTAGTGAACTTTGCTGGTTAGATCTGTGTTATGCAATATTAAGAACTTTGCTCTGGAAGATTTTATAGTGTAAATTTTGTCATTTTCTATGGATACTGACCAAATAAACTTTCATACTTTATAGCACTTTGAAAATCAGGCTTTTCTGAATATTTTATTCACTGTTTTTATGTAAAACAACAACAACATTAACACATTTGTAGCACATTCTCAAAATGTTAAGACTAAATTTAAGAGTCTCGGCTGTATAAAGCGTGTGTACATGTACACAAGTTAGCAAGTTAATTGGTGGTCTCTGAGCCCCTGGAATGAATATCATGTAACTTAAGTGAAATGTTCAGTTCATGAACATGATGTGCTGAACCTATGTTCCAACCTGGCTGGCTCAAGGCCAAGGCCGCCTGTAGTGTTTGATCATATATCCTGTCTGGTCCATAACTTTTCAACCCTTAGAAGGAATTTCATGAAACTTTAGTCAAACATTCTCCCCATGAGGACGACATGCAGAACCCATGTTCCAACTATCTGCCTCAATGTCAAGGTCAACAGTGGTGTTTGAAGATTTGAACCATGCGTTTCGTGTCCAGTTCATATCTTCTGAACCCCTGGAATTAATATCATGAAACTTAAGTGAAATGTTCAGTTCATGAACCTGATGTGCAGAACCCATGTTCCAACCTGGCTGGCTCAAGGTCAAGGCCGCCTCTGGTGTTAGAGCAGGCCAATACTCTGAAACTTATCTGAACAAGACATACCCTTCCACTTGAATTGGCTTCCACCTGCCTGCCCGTTGCCTGTTTAATTTGCTCTTAACCATCCATAACCTTTCCCAGATTCACATCTATATTGTTGTCATTCCGACTGCCTTGTTTGAATTTAATTAGACTTGTACAATATTTGAGTTACTATAAGACTTAGGTTCCTTTTTTGAACCAGCTACATTCCATAATGGGTTCCAGAGTTATGGCCCTTGAAAGAGCCAAAGTAAGCAATTTTGACCTTTTCTCAACGATAGCAGCTTTATTTTTTCACTTGATTTTATCAAACTTGCACACAACTCTTACAACCATTGAGCTGTTGTTGACAGGTGAGCGACCCAGGGTCCTATGGACCCTCATGTTGCAAGGGTTATGGGCCTTTACTCTTTACTATTTAACTTCCACA
The DNA here is from genome assembly GCA_038501625.1 of Corbicula japonica. Taxonomy (NCBI): domain Eukaryota; kingdom Metazoa; phylum Mollusca; class Bivalvia; order Venerida; family Cyrenidae; genus Corbicula; species Corbicula japonica. The sequence continues at coordinate 8,076,582 of JAZAYU010000008.1, read as the reverse complement.
GGCATATTTTTTAATACATATGTATACCAATTCTATTTCAAAGCTGCATTTTGGGGGCATATGTCAATTTCAAGTGACAGCTCTTGTTGTTCTTGATTTCTCGCATCAAAAAGCACTGTATTATTTTGCTCATACTTTTCAATGCCTTTGAAATTGCAGCTTGCTGCTTAAGGTCACAATGTATTTGTAGTCCTTTACATAATTAGTTTTTGAGAAAACTAACCCCAAAAATAGGGCAAAGCATTCATGTCACACAACATAGCACCCAGACTAACCTTCTGTAGATTTTCAAGTTAACATTATAGCTGTACAAGAATGTAGGTTCTGTTATTTACATAATGACTGTATAGTGTTTAATTGAATTGATTCTCTCAATTTTCTTATTTACATTTAAACTAGCTAGTTTATAGAACATAATTAAACATTAAAGGTGCATATCAAAACACAGGCATTAACCTTCAAAGCCTGTGTCAAAGTTTTCGATTATTTTCCGATTTAAATCGATTTCTTCTAGGAATTGCGATTCGATAATCGATTATGATATTTGTCCGATTCTGCAACACTAGCTATAATATACAAACTCTACTACTACTGAAATGACACTGGTAGTGCATGTTTTTGTCAGAATTTTTTTTAATTGATTCGATTGGTTTTGTTTTTTTTCTGGGAAAAAAAGTAGCTTATAATTATGTTTTGCCATAGAAAAGTTTACCAAATATCTGCTATAAAATCATCCCCCAAAAAGCCCTGATATTTCACGCTTAAAAAATGTATGATGTAGACCCGGTATATTTTTTTAAGAAACACATTAAAAGATTAATAAGGCCAGGGCTTTTTTTCCTGCGGATTTTATAGCCAATATTAGGTCATGACCCCAATGGCAAAACAAACACTTTTTTCCCAACTACAGAAGACAAATTCCCAATTGAATAAATACAAAAATTTCTGACAAAAACCTGCATTACCTGTGTAATTTCATTAATTAAATATAATAGCTTGTTAGTTAATCAGGCATAATTATCCCCCGCCGATGAAATCGGGAGGGGGATATTGTTTTGGCGTTGTCCGTCCGTCACGGTGTCGCGTCGTCACGCTGTCCGTCCAAATTTCGTTTCCGCGCTATTTCTCCGCAACCACTGGATGGATTTCAACGAAACTTTGTGGGAACCATCAGTACCAAGAGGAGATGCGCATATCGTTGTCTTGTTCCAGTCAGACCATTAAACACAGAGTTATGGCCCTTTGATAACCTATGCATTATGTATATAGAGCAGTATTCGTTTCCACGCTATTTCTCTGCAACTACTGAATGGATTTCAATGAAACTTGCTGGAAACTATATACCAAGAGAAGATGCGTATATCGTCATCTTGTTTCGGTCAGACCATTTAACACGGAGTTATTGCCCTTTGATTACTTATGCATTATGCATATAGAGCAGTATTCGTTTCCGCGCTATTTCTCTGTAACTAGCGGATGGGTTTCAATGAATCTTTCTGAGAACCATCAATACCGAGAGGAGATGCACATATTGTCGTCTTATTCCAGTCAGACTGTTTAACACAGAGTTATTGCCCTTTGATAACTTATGCATTATGCATATAAAGCAGTATTCGTTTCTGCGCTATTTCTCTGCAACTACCGGATGGATTTCAATGAATCTTTCTGAGAACCATCAATACAAAGAGGAGATGCGCATATCATCGTCTTGTTCTGGTCAGACTGTTGAACACAGAGTTCAGTTATGGCCCTTTGCAGGGCTTTTTTTCACCATTTTGGGAATATGACCCACACCCCTGGATTTGGGAAATTTATCGTCGTTTTGCCAGAAATTAGTAATTTTTTTAGCATCATTGGGGAATAACAAGTGTTACTGTTATCTGCTGTTTTTAGCTCGACTATTCGAAGAATATGTCGAGCTATTGTACTCACTTGGGCGTCGGCGTCCCGCTTTGGTTAAAGTTTACGTGCAACCTACCTATATCTTAAAAACTACTATAGCTACAGCTTTTAAACTTGGCACACTTGTTCATCATCATGTCCCGAGTGTGCTTGCCAAGAACCATAACTCTAACTTTCATTTTGATCAAATTATGGCCCTTTTTTGACTTAAAATTTCAGGTTAAAGTTTGCGTGCAAGCTACTGTACAAACTCATAACTTCAATACTACCTATACTACAGCTTTAAAACTTGGCACACTTGTTCATCATCATGTCCCGTGTATGTATGCCAAGAACCATAACTCTAACTTTCATTTTGATCAAATTATGGCCCTTTTTCGACTTAGAATTTCAGGTTAAAGTTTGCGTGCAAGCTACTGTACAAACTCATATCTTCAATACTACTTATACTACAGCTTTGAAACTTTCAACACTTGTTAATCATCATATCCCAAGTGTGTATGCCAAGAACCATAACTCTAACTTTCATTTTTATCAAATTATGCCCCTTTTTCGACTTAGAATTTCAGGTTAAAGTTTGCGTGCAAGCTACTGTACAAATCCATAACTTTCATACTACTCATACTACAGCTTTGAAACTTTCAACACTTCTTCATCATCATAATTCAAGTTTGTCTGCCAAGAACCATAACTCTAATTTTCATCTTGTACAAATGATGGCCCTTTTTCGACTTAGAATTTCAGGTTAAAGTTTGCGTTCAAACTAGTTACTTTCATACTTCTTTTACTATAGCTTTGAAACTTAAGACACTTGTTTACCATCATGACCCTGACTATTTATGCCAAGAACCATAACTCTTTCTTTCATGATAATCAAATTATGGCCCTTTTTCGACTTAGAATTTCAGGTTAAAGTTTGCGTGCAAGCTACTGTACAAACCCATAACTTCCATACTACTTATACTACAGCTTTGAAACTTTCAACACTTGTTCATCATCATAATTCAAGTTTGTATGCCAAGAACCATATCTCTAATTTCCATTTTGTTTAAATTATGGCCCTTTTTCGACTGAGAATTTCAGGTTAAAGTTTGTGTGCAAGGTAGTTACTTAAATACTTCTTGTACTATAGCTTTGAAACTTAAGACACTTGTTTACTATCATGACCCTGACTATGTGTGCCAATAACCATAACTCTTCCTTTCATTTTTAATCAAATTATGGCCCTTTTTCGACTTAGAATTTCAGGTTAAAGTTTGCGTGCAAGATAGTTACTTTCATACTTCTCGTACTATAGCTTTGAAACTTAAGACACTTGTTTACCATCATGACCCTGACTATGTATGCCAAGAACCATAACTCTTTCTTTCATTTTTAATCAAATTATGCCCCTTTTTTGACTTAGAATTTTAGGTTAAAGTTTGCGTGCAAGCTAGTTACTTTCATACTTCTTGTACTATAGGTTTGAAACTTATTCATCATCATGACCCTGACTATGTATGCCAAGAACCATAACTCTTTGATTTTTTTCAAATTACTGCCCTTTTTAGACTTAAAAATTAAGGTTAAAAACTTTGTATACCTTTATTTTATCTTACATCAGGTTTATTTTCAAAGGCCCATAACTCATCCTTGCTTTTTTATATTTGATTTTTGCCCTTTTCACTTGAAATTAGAATTAAGACTTATAAATAATTGTTAAAGGTTCAATGTTAGTGTTTTTCATATGTAATGCTATAGAAAATGTTTAAAACAGATGTACTTAACATACTTTGGTTGAAAGTGTTGAGTAATTGTGGGGTGGGTGGGGGCATAGACTATACTATACTATACTAAATTACCATACCATACCATACCATACCATACCATACCATATTACTATACTATACTATACTATACTATACTATACTATACTATACTATACTATACTATACTATACTATACTATACTATACTATACTATACTATACTATACTATACTATTACTATACTATACTATACTATTACTATACTATTACTATACTATACTATACTATACTATTACTATTACTATACTATTATACTATACTATACTATACTATACTATACTATACTATACTATACTAGTATATACTATACTATACTATACTATACTATACTTTTACTATACTATACAATACTATTACTATACTATACTATACTATTACTATACTATTACTATACTACACTATGCTATACTATACTATACTATTACTATACTATACTATACTATACTATACTATACTATACTTTTACTATACTATACTATTACTATTACTATACTATACTATACTATACTATTACTATACTATTACTATACTATTACTATACTATTACTATACTATTACTATACTATTACTATACTACACTATGCTATACTATACTATACTATACTATACTATTACTATACTATTACTATACTGTACTATACTACTACTATACTATTACTATACTATTACTATACTATACTATACTATACTATACTATACTATACTATACTATACTATACTATACTATACTATACTATACTATACTACACTACACTACACTACACTACACTATACTATACTATACTATTACAACACCAGCAACACCAACACCACCACCAACAAGATCAACACCACCACCAACAACAACATCAACAACAACACTAACAACCACCACCACCACCAGCAACAACAACACTAACAACCAACACCACCACCACCACCAGCAACAACACTACCACCACCAACAACAACACCAACAATGACAACACCAGCAACCAGCATACCATACTGTACTACACCACGCCACACCACTATAGGTGGGCAAAGATAGTGGGTTGATGGGTGTGGAATCAGGGGTTTATGGACTGGGCTGTGTAAACCCAAAAACATTTACAAGAATAAATTAAGTGTAATTTATTGATTTCCTAACTTGGATTAAGAAACTTTTGTTCATGTGTGTTTGTTGGAGGTGTCATAAACTCCTGAATCACTTCCCAGTTTAAATGAAGCCCAGTTACAATGTGCTTAGTAATTCTGACTTTTCGAATAGTCGAGCTTGCAGTCGTTTCCGACTGGCTCTTGTTTAATCATTGCCATCCATATTTAATATTGTCAATAATTCCTGGCTTAAAGAGCAAAAGATGCAGTGCTGATGCTGTTGTTTTTCATCAGAAATGTTTCTTTTGATTCAATTGGGAATTTTTCTTCTCAAATTGGGAAAAAAGTATATGTTTTGCCATTGGGAACATGACCGAATAACGGCTATAAAATCAACTGAAAAAAAGCCCTGCTTTGATACCTTATGCATTATGCATATAGAGCAGTATTTGTTTCCGGGCTATTTCTCTGCAACTACTGAATGGAATTCAATGAAACTTTCTGGAAACCATCTATACCAAGAGGAGATGCGCATATCGTCGTCTTGTTTTGGTCAGACCGTTTAACACAGAGTTATGGCCCTTTGATAACTTATGCATTATGCCCAAGTTACACAGAGCCATAGGTGATTGATTGGAACTTTTTTAAGCCTAATTATTGAGTGAACCGATGACAAGAGATTTAACACCGATCAACTATTGGTCACCTGTTTTCCACCTTTCAACTGCTGTAGATGAAAGATGAATTTCATCGGTGAAAAATTAGTGATTGGGATTTTTAGACATGTTTAAAATTCTTGATAGGTGAACATATTTTAAAAATAACCAATTGACAACCTGTCTACAACCGATCATCACCGATCAACAACCTTTCTACAAACAATACCACTGATCAACAACCTGTCTACAACTGAAATCTCCAATGGGACACTTATAGGTAACCGATCAACTAATACTTACCACCGATAGAAAAAAGATGAAAATTATAGTGTACCAACAACCCACAAAATATTTGATGAACACTTGCCAATCACCGATTGCTGTCTACACAGAAAACTAGAAATAAAATAACGCATGACCACCTATCAAAACAGCTAGTACCTAAAAATAAAATATATGATTTGACACCACCCGTCAGTGTAACCTGGGCCTTACACAGGTAAAAACGTCTCATTCCTATATTTTGGTAATCTCACCAACCCTTTTTCACCAAATGAAGTTTTCTTATTGTTTATGCCTTCATAAATATATAAAGTAAACCCTTACTTCTCCAGTACCCGGCGGGGTATATAAATTCAGCGAATTTGTTTTACTACTGCGTTCTTCATTTCAACAACTTGAAGACTTTACGTCTCATTCTTATATTCTGGTAAGCTACCCTTTTCACCATTTGAAGTTTTTTTCCACTGTTTTTGGCATGATACATATCTAAATAAAGCCCTATGTCTTCAGCTGTTGTGTTAGTAATAACCAGTACTCGGCGGGGGATATAAATTCAACGAATTTGCTTGTTTATTTCTTTAATCCAGAAATAATTGATAATTTTTAATAAGTGTAAAACTTTTTATTCACCAATGATGCAAAAAATTCACAATTTCTCGCCAAATGACTCGAAATTTCCCAATTCCTGGGGTATGGGTCAAAATCTCAAAATGGTGAAGAAAAATCCTGAAGACAAATAAGTACAGGGCTCGACATTAACGCTTGTCTGATTGTCCGGGACAAGTACAAAGTATGTCCGGACAAGTAACATCTGAAAGCTGGTTGTCAGACGGGACAAGTTGTTTTGGAAATTAAAATGCATGTCTAAATTACAGTAAATCAAAATTAATGAGATCTGTCGCTAATTAAATAGGTATCTGCAGTCAAAACACTTCGGTAGCAACAATCTTACGGAGTTTACGAAGTTCTACGTCCTGAATATTAAAACCGGAAACACTTCCTCGCGATTCCTTCGTTATCTGGTCAACTCGTACCTAAGTTAACTCGTACCTTAGTCAACTCGTTCCCTTTTTTGGTCAACGCGTACCTGATCTTTGGTTAACTCGTACCTACCAAAAATAAATATACAATAAGAGTTGAATTAATGAAATACCAGTCGCTTTTTCAGCCAATTAGATCCTTGAGATTCGAGACTGATCTCAAAACTTAGTTTTATGATCTTGGGCCCTGGTGCCCTGCTTTCCTGAAATTGATCAGTAAAGAATGGAGACCAGTGAGTTGAATTTTCTGTTTTCTGCATAAGGGTTGTTGTAACTTGAAAAAATTACTTTATTATTTTGCAATAACTAAAAAATAAAATACACAGTTACACAATGTATCATTACAATTATTTATCACATAAATTATATTTCCATAATGATATGTTTTGAAAGTCTGTGAAATAATACTGCACAAGAAAAGTTATTTTCATAAAAGTCATACATTAGCTACTTTCCATGGAACCCTTAAATTGTTTGGGTCAGAATAAATGTACATATTTTAATTAATTAATCATCCAATAAGAGTTAACTGTAACAAGAAAAGTATAACACAGAATGTGTTATATGTGGACGACATTTAAAAGAAGTTAGATGTTGGGTGTAAGAGTTCATGCAGGTGATGGATTGTTTTTAAACAAAGAAAGAAGTTTAAAGTGCTACTATATTGTTGTCTTTTATTGGCAAAGGGTATTGAACGTTGAAGGATGTGCTTGTATATTACATGTTGTGGAACGCGTTGTATACAAGGAGTGCAGTTAGAAATGAAGTATACCGGAATTGGTATGGAATGGGATTTATGATGAAATTTGTTTGCTGAACAGTTTGCAGTAAAGGAAGTGAATGACTTGAAAACAAAAGAATTGAAAAGTTTTCCTTTTAAATATAATGAAAACTAGCTAGAAAATAGTGGAAGAGATGGTTGCCATAGTAACATGAATTATGATGAAGAATTTGCAGAACTATATGTGTTGATATGTATTCAGTTTAGGATACAAAATAATTACTCACATTTTAAGGATTTACTACGCTCCTCTTTGCACCTTTATCGATAAAAAAGTATCAACATTTCAAAAACGGCAAAATGCCTTTCAATGAAATTTTGCGCAAATGAATGTTAATTTTGTTTAGTTTGATACTTTTCTTTTTAAATCGATGGTCGAACAAGGAGGAGTGTCGTGGATCGTTAAGAGCACTCAAAATTTCATAAATGTAACTGATTTTTCATTATTGTCATTGTAGATTTTCGTAAATAGATACTCTACTGAGAGCTTTGTAAGCCATTCCTCCTTGTTATAACGTTTTCCCGATATCAACAGCAGCTGAAGATAATGTTAGACCTTGCACTTTGTGTACAGTTACGCCAACATTTAATTTTCATCAAGGAGTTACCTGGAAGTTAAACATTATCATAGCACTAACCACATTAAATGAATTTGCTCTATTTAAATTCAACAGTATCTTTCAAAATTGTCCTACCTCTACATGGCAATTCCTTTGGTACTTTCAGGATGAAAAATCTATACTAACTTTCTATATTCAGCATCTTGATCCCGTAAACCAGAGGGTGGGGGGGGGGGGCGGGAATGGGAGGGGATGGGGATGAGTCACAATTATTCTGAACAACAGAAAAAGACCTACAAAAAATGGTTATACAATCCAGGCCCGGACGCAGCCCTATGGCTGAGGGGCTGCAGCCCCCCCCCCCAGCCCGGCCGCTTTTTTTAGTTGCCTTTAAAATCTGCCTGATCAAGTGTTGTGTATTGAAACATTTCACTGGCCAGCTGGCAAGCAATTAATTACCATGGATATATGTAGCCTGGGGGGGTGGGGGGGGGGGTGGGGGGGGGGATCCGGGCCTGCAATCATTATTTACTTTATAGACACGAAATCGCCTTCTTGTAAAACAGAAACCCACTAGAACAGTCAATTTCAACATCAGAAACATTTGTAAACAAAGAACCATCATAATAGGCCTATAGGTCACATTCACGCGCCAAAAATCAAGTCATAGGATTGCCAATATTCGTAAACAAAACACAAACTTCAATATCATCCAAGAATAACTATCTCAACAATGTCTCTTACTACATGTACACTCTTTCTATAACTGCTTACAACAATAAACTTTCAATTCGCATAATTAATAAAAGAAAACATCGACTCATCGATCTATTAATATAATCTTTAATGTATATATCTATATTTATAGTTAAGGGGAGATAATTCAATTCAATATCTATATTTATATACTCAATTATAAATAGCTTGACCTTGCACTTAACGTACATACAACATGGTTCCGTTCATTACTCAACGATCTATATATAAAGCCGGGCCACATGGTTCTCATCATTTGCTAAAAACCTCTATTTAAAGCCGGGAAACATATCCCTTGCGCCGGCCTAATTGTACTATAGTAAAGATAATCAAATAATAGTTACATAGTAATAATATATTATGACCCATCATTCGTCCAGAAAATAATGCTTGAGCTATAATTTGTCCAGAAAAAATATGTTCTTTGATGTCTTTCAGATTCAGGCAAAAGAAAGTTAACATTTCACGATGTCTTTCAGATTTAGGCAAAAGAAAATTAACATTTCACCCATATAACAAAGGTTATTGCACCACTCACATAAGAATATCAGGTATTGCACAGGTAAAGACAAAATGTTTGGTTTTTGCCTCCGAAGCAAGCACTATCAAATATCAGTAGCTCTCACTCAGACAGTTATTTAGTGCAATATGTCATATTCAAAACTACTCCTAAATCTAAAATTCTAAATATTACTTGATACCAATCACTGATTTCCTGTTACTTGTTAATTACAGCTAACTTTGACAGTTTTAAAACCACAACAATGTAATTTGAGAGTTAATTGGTAGTCTATAGATTGGTGTCAACTGATCACTTGTCAATCTGACAGTTTATCTGAGGAAAGCTACTGGAATTGCCCAAAGGTGTCAGTTGGCCTGTGAGATAATATATATAAACCTGTGGTATGGAGGGGTGCCAACACACATCAGTGGTTATCAAGCTAAGAAGGATTAATTTTAACATTTAGTCACAGGCAGTATTTTATCAGTGCAGCATTTGTAGGGAGCGATTTTAACTCTCAATTACCTCTTTATTGGAAATAGTAAAAATGCCTCCTTTTGAAGGAAAAGTTGCTGAAGTAACAAAGGTCGGAGATTTGTTTAAAGGAATTGCACAACCTAAGGTTTGTTATATAGGGATTTTATTTTTATTTCATAGTTGTTTCAAGTATTGAATCATTTCAAATTTTGTGAAGCATTAAACTAACGACATGTGTAAGTGGTCATATCTGCTATTTAAAACACATGAAGTATACTATTTGTCAGAACTATGCATAAATAATTTTAAATAAAATATTTGAAGTAAAGTATAAAATAATGAAGACATCTGAGAAATGTGGTGTTTTGGATGTTATAAGCTTAATTTTATTTGAAATAATCATAAATTAAATAAAATTTGGTGATAATTAAATTTTATGAGTTGTTAATTTGTTATGATGTCTTTTGCTGGAAAATTGATATTTTATATTATTTCATTTTCATTTTTAATGATTGTAAATGAAAAACTTGTATATAACTAGTTAATGTATTATGAATTGAAATATACAAATCTAAAAAATAAATTAAACCAATACTTTATGCCACTCCAACCTTCTTTATAATAATTAGAACCGCCAAACAGAACAAAAAGTTCACACCATTTGAGAGGCAGATCTGCCACTCGACATACACTGTTGAACATGCATGTCAAACATTCCCATTTCAAATTTGGTAATGGCTAGAAAATAGATGTAAAAAAATTCACAATCACAGTTTTAACCCCGCCTGGCAAATAGTCACTAACCATATTGTTAGTGAACTTTCTACAGCCAGTATTGTTGCTCCTAAACATGTAACTGGAAAAGAGATGTTTTCGATTTCAGATGGCGGGTAGGGGTAGGAAAAGGAACCGAGAGTCTGATACAGAGGGACAAACAAAGAAAAGGCAGAAAGGTATTCATAGGGTTTCATAATTGGTCAAAAATCATAATCGATCATCGGAAATAATCGAACAACCCTTTTCGATAAATCATTGATTATATAATTGAAACATTTACAATAACAATGTACATGCTTTAATAAAGAATTTTATTTATAAGAATTTTTATTAATATTCTAGCAAGAAAAATACTCATAATTTGTTATTATAATGCATATTTTTTTCTGTTTCACAAATTTCAAAATGATATTGTTAAGAATCTTCTGTTTAAGGCATGCAAAACACACAAGAAATTCTTTAGAGGGGAATTGTTTAGGAAAATAGGAAAAAAAATTAATTGGGGACGGGAATGGGGTCAAAATTCGGTCCCTACCATCGTGCAATGAGGGCCCTGTATAGAACTACTGTATTATCACAAAAGAATATCGGTGTATTTTCTGGAAAGATTTAGCATTTACATGAACCACACTTGTATTGTAATTTGTAACCGTATTTGATTATTAGCATAAGGTGTAGGCTGCAGGTACGGGAATTCTTTCTTAAAACACTTAGTGGGAGAACATATTCCAATGCTTATTTAAAACCAAAATAACACTGATCTTTGTCATATATCAAACAATGTTTCTGTTCTGATACAATGATCTCCCTTGTGAGCTGCTTAAAGAACAGCAAACCGATGATCGATTATTAAACTTCGTAATCGATTATCGAAAATCGATCTTAAAAACGATCGATTTTCGATTATAATCGATCATCGTTTAATCCCTAGGTATTCAATTCTTCATTATACAGCTAGGGGCAAAGTTGTAGCAGTTTTAAATACACATGAATTTGAAGACTCGGAATATGCGTCATTCATTAAGTCTTGGTTAAACAGTTGCTCTTTTTCATGTTTCATTTTCATTTAACTGGCCATTACAGTTGCATTTATCTGTTTCAGTACATCACCCATGTCACAGCAGTGTACCGGGCAGTGTGTTGACATGTGGAGAGGGAGATGTTGGGCAGCTAGGCCTGGGAGAGGACGTGATGGAGAAGGCACGCCCAGCACTCGTCACCCTTCCCAATCCCATCATCCAGGTGTGCGGCGGAGGTATGCACACGGTGTGTCTTACAGATAAGGGAGAGGTAATGCTCAGTTAGTTTTAGAACAATCAGTTAAGTTTTATAAACTGATGTTAAGTGTCATAAATTAAAAGCTATTATGTGCAAAACTGTATAACACATATTTTAGTTTTCTATTTTAAACAAATTGAAACAACATTGATTTTTATAAGTCAGAGAAATTGTGTAAACAAATTTCTAAATATTTCTTAATTTGTTATCTTCAGGTTTACACATTTGGTTGCAATGACGAGGGTACCCTGGGAAGAGACACATCAAAAGAAGGTAGTGAAATGTCCCCTGGGAAGGTGGAAGGGCTGCCAAAGATAGTGCAGGTGTGTGCAGGGGATAGTCACACTGCCGCACTGTCAGAGGATGGACGTGTGTATGCTTGGGGAAACTTCAGGGTATGTTTTGAGATGACATGCATGTTAAAGATTGCAATAAAATAACCAATCCAAGCCCAAGATCATAAAACAGAATCTGGAGACCTGTCTCAAATGATTGGCTGAAATGGTGACCAGTCAAGAAACTCAAGATGCTTGAGATTTTAGACTGGTTTCCAATATCAATTTAATGATATTGGGCTTTATCTTTTTCTGATATATTTACGTATTGCCACGGTTGAATTTATTTACAGCTAATACAAGTAAATTTTTACCATTTATTCCATAAAAATTAGTTTTAATGCATGTTGGACATCTGTTCTGACTCATTTGAGTCTACACTGCGAATCTTATGTAAATCTTGACCAGACAGTACAGAATTGCTAGCTGATCTGAATGTACAGTTTGCCTGTGGTTAACAGTCATTTCCCATGTTGTAAACAAATGAAATTTGAACTTCATTGAATACTTTTCTCAATTGTGCATGTAATCCAGCACCAGGATACCATAAACACTTCATCAAATGCCACATTTGTTTTAATATAGCTTGCTACAGGTTTTCAGATACCAAACAATAACCATGGAAATTGCATGTTTGTTCTTACTGGAAAAATTATTAAATTGTATTTTCATTAATGCTTGTTTTTATGTATTTCAGGATGCTAACGGCTCTATGGGTCTCACCAGTGATGGTATACAGAATAAACCAATACCCATGTTGGAAGGGGAGACAATTGTGAAGATCACATCTGGTGGTGACCATCTTGTTTGTCTCTCTGATGCTGGAGAGATCTTCACTTGTGGTATTTTACCTCATTGTTTAAATTTGACATGGATAAATGTAAACTTAAATTGATGGTTTAAGCTAAACTAGGAATTTAATTACTACTTCATTTTGATTTTGTGTCGCCCTTTCGAAGAAATGGTGATACATAGGAATTGCTTTGTCCGTTCGTCCGTCGGTCTGTCAGTCTGTCACGAAAACTTAACATTGGCTATAACTTTGCCATTTCTCAATATTTCTTCATGAAACTTTCAAATTATATTGCTTATGACAACACGCTCATGATGATGCCAAATTCTTTAGGTCAAGGTCGCATTTGATGGAGTTAGGCCCCTTTTTGTACTTAGATTTTGACACGAAAACTTAACATTGGCTATAACTGCCATTTCTCAATATTTCTTCATGAAACTTTTAAATTTTATTTCTTTTGACAAAACGCTCATGATGATGCCAAAACTTAAGGTCAAGGTCACATTTATGGAGTTAGGCCCCTTTTTGAACTTGGATTTGAACACAAAAACTTAATGTTGGCAATAACTTTGCCATTTCTCAATATCTCTTAATGAAACTTTCAAATTATATTGCTTATGACAACACGCTCATGATGATGCTGAATTCTTTAGGTCAACATCGCATTTGATGGAGTTACGCCCCTTTTTGTACATGGATTTTTACATGATAACATAACGTTGGCCATAACTGCGATTTCTCAAAATTTCTTCATGAAACTTTCTAATTATATTGCTCAAGACAACTCTCTCGTGATGATGACAAAGTGTTTTGGTCAGATGGAGTGCCCTTTTTGTACTTGCAATTTTCTTCCGACATTGCACACGAGGGCGACATAAGGTTGAATAGCTTTTTACGAGTTTCTAGTAAATTAAAAGCTAATTGTATGGATTTTTTGTTGACCCATTATGCTCTACTCAAAACTTGTGACACATGGCAAATTAAACGATGTTACATTTGGCCAAATAAACAGCCAGTTAAACAACATGTGACACATGGCAATAATTGGAATAATCATAAAAAACCTTAACTGTCTTTAAATTCAATCTTCTTTAAGATGCAGATCAGCATACTTGAATGCATATGCTGAACAAGTTCTATGTTAACCTATCAGTACCTGTAGAACATATTAGGAATGATGCTTGTACAGGCTCAAAGAATCACTTGGTTCAGGGATTTAAATTTAAAGTACACAAAATTGTAATGGTTTTACAAATAATGTTCTGAGCAGTGTTAAGAACATACTGAGCCAGATTGTTTTGTTGTCTATGAGGAAACTCACTTGGATGTTACCATTGTACCATATGATCTCAGTTCTAACAAATGTTAATATTTTAGGCTGTGCTGAGCAGGGCCAGTTGGGAAGAGTAGCCGAGTGTTTTTCTCATAGAGGAGGAAGAAAGGGACTAGGTATGCTACTTGTATGTCCCTAGATAAACCTTCTTTAATTCAGTTGTCATATACAACAAACAGCCCTAAGAAGCTCTCTATGACGTTCCATCAACATCAGCTTCAAATACTCTAACTATAACCCAAGTTTTTGATTCTCATGTGGGAATATCATGCATGTATAGGTACCAATAAAAAACAGAATCTGAATGTATTGTTTAAAATGAGAGAAATTTCTTTTTTGCCAAAATCAAAGTGTGGGATCATCAGTAGGAAATTGCTAAACTCAACTAATGAAATTACTGAAAGACCACTAAATGCCAGTATTTAAATTGCATTTTTTTTCTTTGCAGACTACATCTTACAACCTGAACTTGTCAGATTTAGGCGAAAGAAGACGGTCTTTTCTGATATATGGGCCGGTCAGTTCATTACTTTTGCCAAAGAGAAAAACACTGGTGAAATCTATGGATGGGGCCTCAATAATTACTTCCAATTAGGTAAATGTTATTTCATATTTTTGTTAATAAGAAACAATTTTTATTCAGGAGTACAGAAATTCAGTGGGTATGAAATGGATATTAAGGAACCAATACGTTACGTCTGTAACGCAATTGCATCAGTATGAACCACACCAAAATTGCACAGATCTAGTGTTGTTTTTTTTTTCAGATTGACAGTGTATGTCCTAATTTGTTTAAAGATTATTACAGTACTTGAAGCAGGTTGAAATGTTTCATAAATGTTAAAGTACTTTCTATTTTCAGTTGATATTTATTAAAGCCATTTCTGCTCTTTCACCCAAGCTAGCGTTTACTTGCTCATTGATGCAAGTTGAAATTACCTCTCCTATGCTATGTTGTAGGTTTCAGTGATATGACTAACAGATTTATGCCCGAGAAGATAAAGTCATTTGATGGTAAATCCTGGACCATGTTACAGGGAGGACAACATCATACTGTGGCTCTAGATGACCAAGGTATGTCAGTGTCCTATATAGAGCAGCCATATTGTTCATATAGTGGAAAGTCATTAATTAGTAATTAGAACCTTGAGAAATAAGATGCTTAAGTGTCAATTTATATCGAAATTATTTAACAAATCAGCTTAATCAGTATAAAATGATAAAAAAATATACAAGATTTGTTTATACACTCCCACACTAAGTTATGTGATAGAAGTAGAAGAGAAGCAGAGGTGTTAACTAAACACCTGTCTAGGTTCAATTTACTTATTTTATATTCAGTTTATATTTAGTAACTACATAGTATTTGCTTTACACTACAAACATATTTCAGGCAATGTATACACACTGGGTAGATCAGAGTATGGCCGTCTGGGTCTAGGAGAGAACTGTGAAGAGAAAAAAGAACCAACCCACGTTAAACTGACGGGCAAGTGCACAAGCATATCTGCAGGACAGGCTTGCTCCTTTGCCCTGATGGAAGATGGTAAGTAAATTAAATATTGTACACTGAATTGTTTGATGCATGCATGTGAAAAGTGGCTTGGATGTTGCATGCAAATTTTTGTTTAAATAGCAGTATGCATGTCTAATGAATCAGAAAGCGAACAGTTTAGATCCTGATCAAATGTCACGGATATGCCGGCTGATCTGGATCTTTATTATTCACCCACACTTTGCAAAAATTTAAATACCGGGGTATTGTTTAATGCCATTGTCATTCAAGAAAAAGCTGGATCTACATCATATTTACATCTTGGTCAAAAATCAAAAATGTTACACTGCATGTATTTCACATGGGATATAAGTAATATTCATGGATTATATCAACTTTATTGAAACCAATAACTAAATAGGCATTTTCACTTAACATTGTGTCTAATATTTATCAATGTTAACAAATTGCTTCCTCCTATTGTAGGTTCAGTATCATGTTGGGGAATGGGTACCAGCAAGCAGTTAGGTAATGGTGAGGAAGAAGATGCCTGGTTACCTACCAAGATGGCTGGCAAACAGCTCAACGACAGGTACAAACCCCTTCCAAACTTTCCTTACTAATTAAATTTCATTTAATTGTCCTTTTTGACAGTTGGTCTAGCATAGAAGTCGGATTTCTCATTTAAATATTTTTACACTTATGTTTCAGTTCAATAATTCTGACTGTTCTTTTCTTCAAGAGGCAGATTTTCATGATATTCAGTTTGACTATTAAGCAGTTTATTATAAATTCTCACGGGTAAACAATAATATATAGTTATTTGGTTTCTTGACAGGGAATGTGAGGATATATTGCCGGTCTGGGTGTCATATTACCCGAGCCGCAGGCGAGGGATAATATGACACCCAGACCGGCAATATATCCTCACATACCCTTTCAAGGAACCAAATAATTGTTTTATTATTCTGCAAAGACTTTTTCAGACAAAAATAATAAGAAAACATCGATTTTTTATTTATTTCGCTTATTTAATGCTGAACGGCTTAATTCCCCTCTGAGAACCTCAATAATTACATGTCTGACGTCATTAATTTACCTGCATGACGTCACTTCAATAGAAATTGAATGGATTATCGGTTTAATATTTATTTACAAAATTTGAGAATAATCTGATCGTTTTCAACGTAAAAAACACAACACAAATATTTTCTGTAACAATTTTAATAATCTCTAAACATACTTTATAATTTACAAGATCGGCTTCAAATTATGCATTTTTACGGATATTCAAAACAAAATGGCGGACGACAACAAAAGGTGGGAGGCCAGAGAGGGAAATTAAGGCACGTGCCTTCATATCTACGGCCGATCCGTAAATACCAAAATACATCGATGGCAAATTATCCAATCAAATTCAAGCAAATTTCTGTGCAGTATAATAATATCATGTATACCACAGGCCTAGTCTAAGATCATTTTTGTTAAAAATAGAATTTGAGACATAATTACGTTTAGGACTTAAGTTATGGATTAGGGATATCGGTTATCAGTATTGAGGTCTAGAAAAGTTGAAATAATTCAGAAATAATTAACAGTAGGTTAAACAAATGCAATGTACAATCTTCTGTGAACTTTTTATTGTAAAAGTATTAACACTGCCACAATGGCTGCAGTCTAGTGTTGGTTTGACAGTTTAGCTCATCTTTTACATCAGCAGATTTCAAGGAATATCATTTGCTAAAATCACCTTTGCAATTCATTAAAGTAATTAGAATGTTTCAAATGTTACTTTTTATTTTTCAGGAAAGTTGTACAAGTCTCTTCAGGAGGACAACATACAGTGTTACTGGTGGTGGACAAATGATGATTATGATGTTTTAGCCATTTTATAACAATTTTACCCCTATTAAGCTAGCATGAAGTGTTACAAATTGGTAAAACATTGTCCTCCCCTGGCTTCCAAACAACACTGGACTATAAAAACGTGCAGGCAGATGTTGACAGTGCAGACTTGAACTTGAATATGCATGAAAGACATAGCTTACTAGAATATGTTAATTGAAAGATTGTGATGGAAGAAGTGTGTAATTTGTAATTTGCTCAAGGTGCTGATTTACGATAGCTGATCTCTGATGAGTTTTTGTGGTTACTGAGAATGCATGAATATTTAACCCCTTACTCATGACAATACTGGTTATATCCCATGTGCAGCCAGTGCAGATTCAGATCGGCATGCAGGCCTCCTAGTGAAACCTTTAAAACCTTTAAAAACCTTTTATTTGAGAGCAAACCTTTAAAACTTTAAAATCTTCTGGAAAAAACCTTTAAAATGGCTAAATAGCCTGTAATTTAAAAAAAACCCACCTATATTTTTGTTCAGACTGCTTGCTGTGCCCGCAGTTTAAAGCAAGTTATGGTTGCACTGCTGTATTTCTTGTCACTTTTAAGTGTTTCTATTAGGATACTGCTTGTGAATCAATCTAATGTGTAATTCAAACAGTATGAGATAATATCAGACATGCCTATTTCTGATCTGTCTAGGTTTAGAGTATAGTTTTCCATATCTATGAATTGTTTTTTGGTAAAAACATTATATTATGTGTTTTCAACAAAAATTCCGACAAAATAGCCTTTATTAACTCTTTATTTTTCAATATTTTACACTAAAAAGCCTTTATTTCGATAGATTGGAGCCTTTATAAAAACCTTTATTTTTGTCCAGGCGTGCTAGGAGGCCTAAGCATGCATACCAGAGCAATCTGATTAGGATCTACACTCTAATCCTCTAGATTTATGGCACTAAAATCAACTTGTGTAGATCCAATTCAGACTGCTTTCAGTGCTCAAGATTTTGAAACTAAAACAAGTCAGCTTTTCAGCCAATCAAATGCTTGAGATTTTAGACTGGTCTCTAAACTCAGTTTTATGATCTTTGGCCAAGGCTAATCTTGATTTTAACTGGTTGCACATGGAAAATGATCTATCTTCATGATTCTTTTATATGACTGGAAGTGTTGCATATTAGGGTAATAGCCTTGAAGGCATGTCCAACAGAAAATGTAAGGTGGACGGATGTTCCTTAAGTCAGTTATAACTCTAACTGATCTGTCAATGATGTTTTGTACATTAACTTACATTAGTGCCATTATCATATGATAATATGTCCTGATTTTTTAATATAAAATCATGTCTTTTACGTACATTTTTATTCATGGCAGTAAATAATAAAAGTTGTATAATTACCAGATGTTTTTTAGTGTAAAAGATAAAAAACGTTTTATATGTATTTTAACTGATTGGTACTGTTTGTATGCTTTCATCTATATGTTGTTTTGTGTATGTGTATGTATGACATGTACTTTATGAACAAAAATCTTTGGTTCTTTGTGGGTTTTTTTACAAAAACAACTATTTACCAGGGTATGCACTTGCATTTAACTTGTACATCAGATCTGTATGCATACATTGGATCCAGATGTGTCAAACAAGACAGCAATTTAAATATTTTATGTTGCCTGTCAGACAAAAATAAAGCATACAATCCATTAATAATGTTTGCCATTCCATGTGGAACTGGGTTTGTGTCATTTGAAAGAAGATTTGAATAGGTTAAAACTAACGTGAGCACGAAAGCCTTGACATTTGCTGATCTATATTTTGAAAATTAACAATAAGGAATCTACTTAAAAATTCTATTTGATAATGATCTACTTCAACATTGTTCAAAATGGAATAACACAAGACTTTACCTGGCATGAAGAGTAATGATAAATGACATGCCTTTAATATTTATAAATGTCAATATTTGAGGTGTATACAGTTTATATAAAGACCATAGTACAATATTTCTTTGATCTACTGATGTTGATCAACTGTTGTCTTCAATTTAGGGCCTACTAGTTTTTGTTGGTTAATTAAAACAGTAAAGTTCATTTGTTACTAATATACCATATCTGAATTGATACTAAAAGGATAGGTCTGCTGAACATATATTTATGCCTACTTAACATTTAAATACCTGCAATGTTATTTTACCCTTTACTTCATATATACAGGTATTGTCATGTGACATGTCTGATCTGGATCTACACTGTTCACTTCTTGGTTAGAAATAACCTAGTGATTTGAAGAAGCAAACAGTGTAGATCCTGAGGGCATGGATATGCTGGCTGATCTGGATCTATACAGTTTGCCAATGGATAACAGTCATGTCCCATTGTTATATTGTAGTATTAATTCAATTGTTAAAAACATTTATTCACATTCAAGGAAAATAATCCTACGAGTATATTTTCCATAAACCTGTAGCCTTTTACATTATGGATGAACCTTAATCCCCATTTTCAACAGTACAGCTCCAGATCAGCCAGTTCCCAAGGTTATAAAACTGAGCATGGAAACCAGTCTCAAATCTCAAGCATCTGATTGGCTGAAATGGCGACTGGTCGCCATTTCAGCCAATCAGATGCTTGAGATTTGAGACTGGTTTCCAATCTCAGCTTTATAACCTTCAGCCCTGATCTACCTATGAATAATTCAACAGCTGTTAATTGTTGTCTGATGCTTTCTGATAGTACATTATGAAAGAGTTTTGCTCTATTAGCTTGTGATTGAATTTAAATTGATTATGTGGTAACATTGATTCAGCTGTCATTTTGATAACTTTAAATGCGTTTTCATAGATCTCAGGATGGCATTTACATTCAAATAATTCATGGGGTTACTTCAGCATACAGCATCTTCATGAACAATACTCTTTCATTTTATACACATTGAATCACTGTTCAACCATTGAATTTTATTTACAAACACAATAATCAGAAATTATCTCCTGGCATCTGTTAAAAAAAGTTAATTTGACTAAGTAAAATGTCTGAACATTAAATAAAAAACGTTTATTATTTTGGAAAAACAATTACTTTAGCTTAGATGGAAAAAATGTAAATGTTTTAATGTTTTGTAGTTATTTAAAAGTCAATTTTTTGCTTGTCCAAAATCAAATCTTAACAAAAATGTTTACTTGTTATCATTTAAAATATACTTACTAAGTTACTTTGGAAAATTTCTAAGGTGTTAAAGATACAAATATACAAGAAATTCTGTATAAAGTCTGGTTGAATTTTTTACATAACTTACCAGTTTCGAAAAACATTGTCAACATTTATTTTAAGAATATACTTTATCACTAAGAAATTAAGTGAATAAATTGGGATTGTATAAATCATAAATGCAGCAAAACACTCATGTGAAAGTTACATTGTAAAGCAATCTTTTGCACTTGTTTTTGTACTAGACTACGTTTTTGTATATGATAGTCACCCATTTTATCATGGTAACTACAAGTAATAAAGAAAAATATAACACAGTCACGTTTCCGTAGTTTTTGCCACTAAAAGAAGCCGCCAGGTTATTCGGAGCCCTAATGAAGGTACCCGACTGCAAAAACGCTGCTTCGACCTTAATACCAAGTTTTGGCCGAGTTATCCGTCCACTGTTCACACGGCAGTTATTGCCCCTGAAAAAGAAGATGCAAGGTTATTTGGAGCCCTAATGAAGGGGTACCGACTGCCAAACTGGTGCTTCGACCTTATTACCCAGACTTTGACAAGTCTGTGCACTTGTTACACGTCTTTCGAAATGCGTTTAATGCTCAAAAGAAAGATTATCAACTTGACGAAGCCAAGAAGGGGCCCAAGATCATAAAACTAAGATTGGAGACCAGTCTCAAATCTCAAGCATGTAACTAGTTAACATTTAGACAAGGGCTCAAGATAACTAAATCTGGAGACCAGTCTCAAATCTCAAGCATCTGATTGGTTGAAATAGCCAGTCGCCATTTTAGCCAATCGGATGCTTGAGATTTGAGACTTGTCTCCAGACGTAGTTTTATGATATTATTGGGTAAAGATATGCATACACACAAACGACATCGTCAGGGTAAGGGGTTTTGCAAGCAAGAACACCAGTACACGTATCGGATTACATATGATGGTGTTCCGTATGGACAAACTTGTTTCTCTCCCTTTACCGCGATGCACGATGGTACGATGGTGAAATCACGATGGTAAGATGGCACTTAGATGAAAACGCGAAGGCACGATGGTGATAACACGAAGGCACGATGGAACGATGATGGAACAACGATGGCACGATGGTGAAACAACGATAGTATGATGGTGAAACAACGATGGTACGGAGATGAAACCGCGATATTACATTGCGTTTTCACTATCGTATCATCGTGCCTTCGTGCTTTCACCATCGTGCAATCGTGGTTTTACCATCGTTCCTTCGCGTTTTCATCATCGTACCATCGTGAATTCACCATCGTGCATCGCGATAAAGGGAGAGAAAAATACCGGTAAGTTTGTCCATACGGAGCACCGTAAATAAGTCTGAACGAGCAGTTTGGCTTGAGAGTTAACATTTGGTGTAATTCCGACTCCATATCGCAAAACTCGAAGAATATCTTGAATAATAGAAATGAGATTTGGTGATTAACCCTTTACTCTTTGGATAGGTGCGACCAGTGAAGATATATGCTAATGGACAAAAGTTTTGTCCGGTCTACAATTTTCAACAAATTACTCTACCTACAGTAAATTACTCTACCTACAGTACTGCCTCAAATTCCAGAATTCGTTTTTTTCATTGAATGCATACAAATGTCCTCTTTCCATCGATAGCAAATTTATGAGTGTGCGATAAAAACTTCTCGCGTTTAAAAGATATTATGAAAACCCGTACCGGACAAGACATTTTGTTCGCGAGTATATTATCAGCCTTCACACCCGTGAAGCAGCCTGGTCTGGACCTTTAATGTTCGCTTCTTGGTCAGAAATAACCTAACAAATCTAAAGCGATTACCGTAGTTAAGATCTTAATCAGACTTGTAAGAACAAATTCAAGTAATATCAATATCAATTGCTTTCACTGTATCACGAACTTAATTCGGTCACTAAAAGTTGTCTACTGTTTAAAGATCAAAGGACTGAAGGTACTGGTGGGTCGGTCATGAGAACACATTGATAGGGGAGGCAAGCCGATAAGGTTGGGTTTCAAGTGGTTGGGACAGGGACCAACTGGTGTTGTAAGATGGTCCGATGACTTACATGTGACCCCAAAAACAACAGGAATCGTTCATTAGTGGCGAATTAGTAAGTCAAATGTTGTTTAAAGTTTGAATAGTCGGTGGTATGGAATTTATAAGAGGTGCATGTGAATCTGATTTGAGACGCATGTCTGAAGGCAATACAGCTAAGCCTGCGATTCAGTTCCCCGATTTTGCGTGAAAAACCGTGTGACCAATGATAACGATCGTGTAACGTGTAGCGTGAAGCGTGTAGCGCAAACCGTGAAGCGTGATGCGACAGAGCATGCGCACCGTGAAACGATCATGTTATTGCGCATGCGCACAGTGAACCGTGAGATCTCAATACGCATGCGCACCGTGAAGCGTTAATTCATCAAAACAAAACAAAGTAATAATGGACATTCATTTCTCGAATACATCCAAACAATTGCTATTTCTCAATGCATTTCTACATTTTATTTGTCATCTCTAATATGAAAACCGAAACAAGTCCACGAAAATAACACTTGCATACAAGGCAATCTGTATTATGTTTTGAAAAGGTCGTAGGCCGAAACGTAAATAATAAAGAGTCCGACAAATAAATGATTTTATTGAATATATCCCTTATGGTTATTATTAAAGTCTATTCTCCGAAAATCAGTTAATATTCGAGAGGAAGGTTAAAATTTTATTAACCGAACTTAAATGTTAACGTATTCGGCATTTTTAAATCGGATGAATTTTGCGGGGGTGACGGTGGATTCGTCAGTTATCCGGTTCGTCAGTTTCATTTTACTGTACAAAACAGGTAGTGGAATCGTCAGTTTGATTTTATTTATAGTTTACCTACGGTTTTAGTTTAATAAGGATATTCTTGACCAAATGTGGATGGTGCAAATTCTGATCAGGCAACACTTTAGTACAGAATGATCTGGATCTACGGACATTGTGCTTACTTCCTTGCAGCTTGGTCAGCTATGGTATACACAATAGTCGCATTTCGTCTGATTGCGTTATTTCTTACAAAAAATGAAGCAGTATGTGGATCCTTATCAGACAGCATGGATGTGCATGCTGATCTGGATCTACACTATACGCAATGAGATTGATCGGGGCTTTTCTATAAATTCACAAAATTATTCTTTACCAAGCTTTGTCTAGATTTATTAAGTTTTATTCCTGACCAATAAATGGATGGTGTAAATCCTGATCAGACTGCACAGAGCACAGATAGACCTGGATTTACACTTGACTCCCATCTGTGTGGCTTGATCAGTTAGGAAATAAACTAGTTGCTTCTTGTCACAAAGGTTATTTATGACCGAAAATAGAACAGTACGAGGATCCTTATCAGTTGGCATGAATGTGCATGCTAATCTAGATCTACACTTACACATCACTGAGTCTGATTGGGGTTTCATTCAATGCTTCTAGATTTATAAGATTATTCTTGACCAAGCCGTGTCTACATTCCTAAGTTTATACCTGACCAATAAGTGAAGGTGTTAATCCTGATCAGACTTCATGAATGTACATGCAGATCTGGATCTGTTGAGCGCAGATCCCTGTGGTTTCATCAGCTAGGATATAAACTAGTGGCTCGATCCTCGTCCCATAAGGTTATTTCTGACCAAGAATGAATCGGTGTGGATTCTTAACAGATAGCACAGATGTGCAGGATGATGTGGATCCACACTGATGGCCACAAGATATAATCTGTTTCCTTGTTTGTATTTCTTTCCTGAATTACACATGTATGTTCAGATTTATGCAAGATGGGTACAAATATGCTGCATCTGAATTGGCTTTTCAATATACATTATAAAAGGTTTTTTACACTTACTACAGCAAAGACCTATATTATATATAAATAGGCATGGATCATCGCATTTTCTCGCCCTATATGCACACGCCCTGCGTTATCTCGAATCACATGATCGCCGTTTTTGATACCGAAAGCCTTCGTCAATTTTGTCTATCATTAAAGCTGTTTTAATGAATGTTAAATACAAATTTGACATGCATTAATTTAAAGAAAGATGCATGTTCTTCATCATTAATATGATTTTACGTAATTATCGGCTCCAATATGGCGGATTATATAAAGTGAAAATAACGATTTGTCACACGACGAAGTTCTCGTCCAGCCCACGTATCAAAACAAGATTAATAGATCAGTTAAAGAGAGGTGCGAATCTGTGTAATATATAGGTCTTTGACTAGAGCAAAGCGCAGACGACAAAGTGAGTGGAATAGCTAAAAAAATATTCTGGCTTTAAGGCTGTAAAGATTCACTGGTGCACCAAATAATAGTGATCCAAGTGATACGATGATAACCATGGTATCCCCATTATCATGATTTGTCTTTGGCAAAAGTAAAAAAAGAACCTTTTTAAATAAGACCAGAACATGCAGTCTTACTGTAAATACTTTACTCAACTATGTTTAACCATTTACTTTACATAATGGTATACAGGTTTAAAAGCGTTTGCAAACAGTGTTGATCCAGATCAGTCTGCACATATAATTTATGTGGTCTGATCTAGATCTGAACTGGTCACATCTTGAACAGAAATAAACTAATGAAATGCAAACAGTGTTGATCCGAATCAGACTGCACAAATGTTCTCGCTGATATTGATCTACTATGTTGGTTCATGCAATAAAGGTGTATCTATGGAGTAAAAGGTTAAATCCTATTTGTATGTAAAAACATCAAGATTACATTATAGATTTAGATTTGTTTCATATCTAATCTTAATATAGAAAATAACAATACAATACAAATAGTAGTTAGATAAAAAATATTTTAATATCACAAAAACAGAAAAGTACATATCATCATATCACAAATTGAAATACCTTGCTTATAGCAGTGATCGTTGATAACGTCGTCAACACGTGGTACACAAAAAGCCAAAGGTAGTACAAGCAACTTTTAACAATAAAGGCAGATAGTAAACAAGTATACGCTGTAAATGGTCAGAGGGCTAAACTTAAAATACAAGAACATTCACTGTATTTATGGAATAAATGTATATACAGTAAATGCTGTTGTAGATCTTCTTGATTAAATAAATATCTGGTAAACCAAAGAAGTAATGTTACTTTTGGTCCCTTTCATAATCGAAGATTTTTTAACATTTACTCTGTGGGATACGGCTTATAAACTACGTGCAACCAGTGTAGACCAAGATCATTCTGCACATTCAGTGCAGTCTGATCAGGATCTAGACAGTTTTCTACTTTTCATAAATAACCCGATGCCCATGATAACCTATCTAAAGCACTATTGTAGACCGTGATCTGATGTTCTGGTTGATGTGGATCTAAACTGGTTGCACAAGGGATGAAAGCCGTATTCACCAAGTGAAGCGTTAAATTGTGGCATAATTGCTGTTTATAGAGCTCCGAGACAGTCATTACAAACCCCAGTTCATGGATTTTAAGCATGGTGTCTAAAAAGGTTTATGGCAATTATACGAGTCTACAATGGTGATTATGTCAAGCATAGTTTGTGTACAATAAGCCTGGAATTTAGGCGACAAAGTATTTAATTTTCTTAAATTATCAACTCTTATTCTTAGGAATAGATGAACAGATAATACAGCATCTAGCATCTCTTTCAATGCAGTAGGATAGAAAATAGACCGACTTAAAAACATTTTGTCGATGCATGAAAAAATATTTATAAAAAAAACAACAGACAAGCAAAATTATTAGACTTCCCGAAAGTTGAAAAAAAGTGTCAGACATTTGGTCAGACAAGATGTGAAAAACTGTCTGACCGAAACAAATTCTGTCAGACCAAAACATGTTAAAAAGGTATAATAAAGTAGTAGGAGTTCAAATTTGTGTCTGACATTCGGTCAGATAACATTAAAAAACATGTCTGACCGGCTGAAATTTTACCAGACTTGTCCTTCGGTCTGGCAACTTTCGGGAAGTCTGAATTATTATCAGACTAGTAGCTAGTGTAAAATAAACAGCAAGCGGTGGGATACTTTATAAATTGATGAAAAGAAGACTTAGAGAGACATGTATCAAAATATTGCTGTCCCGGGTTGATTGAGCCTGTTCATGGGCAGAAATGGGAATACATATTACTGTCCACGGTACTTAGCCCCGGGTACTTAAAATGTCTTTATTAAGTAATAAATAATAAACATCTGATTACGATTGTATCCATAAAATGTATAGCTCTGTCTTATAAATTATTAGATATTATCATTTTTATAAATGCAGTTTACTTCTTGCATATGCCGTCAATCATATCTACTGTCAATATTAAATTGTCCATAAAACAATGCCGAATTGTTCTTTTTCTGAGTCGGATTTATTCTTGAACACTTTCTTTGCTTTCCGTCATTGTGTATGCACTGTTGATGGTAGTACAGCATCGATTGTGTGTACTACCTTTCTCAACAGCTTATCAGTCGGTGCTGTTTATAGAAACAAATCTTATCTGACGATCACTGCTATACGCCTTTCCAATAATTCGGTGAATTTTTCGGTTACCTCCCCTATTCAGTCACGTGACTACTATACAGGAAAAATTATTGCTCGCTGTATTAATTTAATAGGGAACATGTACCTACAACTTTCGTTTTTCATCATGAAATTTCTTTTTTAAAATATATTTTCTCGTTTATCGTTGAATTAGTAATAATACATCAGCGTAATGATATTTTTTTATAAAGAATAGTTTATAAAACAACAAATCTAATTTGACTAAAAGTGTAAAGTCATTATTCCTCGCGCCAATGTTTACTTTAAACGACTTAAACTAACAGCCTGTGTTCTATCCACGGATAAATTGAGTGTCGTTTCCGGCTTAGCGTGTCTTATCAACTACTGACATGCCGGCTGCGATTGATTTTGAAAGCGGCATGTCATAAAAATGCCAAATTGTCGCGCACAAGGAGTCCCCGGTCAATTACTAAGAAGAAGATATCACTGACCAATAGAGATCGGTTTATTTTTTTATGTACCTCCACCTCCCAATTAATAAGTATATCGAAATCCTTAATAACTAAATCGGGTAGCAAAAGTATTTGATATAGCAGTTATATGAATTATTAATCCTTAATACGACAAGTAGAACCATAAGACATCAATAAGAAACTCATCTTAACAGAACATTTTATAAATATTCAATCAAGCGATTGAGCGTTTACGCCAAAATGACAGAATTTCAAACCTTAGCAGTATCAATGTTAATATAAATGTTCCCATCATTATTTGAAGCCGGCATCTCCATCTTTATTGGAAGCCAGCATCAGAATCCTTGAATTTTATTCTATGAATGATACTCTTACGTAAACGAACAATCAGATAACGCAGGGCTTTTCATCCTTATATAACAGAGGCCTATAAAAGGCCTCTTCCCAATCCAAGAATATAGTATTTTTTCCCAATTGTGGTAGAAACTCTTCCCAAAATGCTAGGTAAGATGTCAAAAAATGGTTAAAACTCCTAGGAGTGTTTGAAAATTGAAGTCTGGAAAATAAAGTGCATAATAAATTAGATTTAAGTTAAACATACCTAAAACTATTCAATTTCATAAAGTAGAACCCTTCTTTCAATTAATTTTGTTTTCCCAAAATAAACAATTATTGCGCGTAAATTTCCCAATTGGAAAGGCCCGGGCCTCTTCCCAATTTTCTGTTGAAAAGCCCTGTAGCGTTGCAGGTTGCTCGAGATTCACAGTCCTATTCTTTGAATAATCAAGCTAAAAAAACATTGAAAGTACATAGTACAAATTTGTATCTATGAAGTAAATGTATAGGGTTAACCCTTTCTTCCATAAATACACCTTTATTGCGTGGGCGAACAGTTTAGATCCAGATCAGCTGGCACATCCGTGCCGTCTGATCACGATCTAAACTGTTTGCTTTTTGATTCATTAGGTTATTTCTGACAAGAATGCAACCAGTGCAGATCCTGATAAGATGGCAAAGATGTTCCGGCTGATCTGGATCTAGTGTCTTTAAAATGTTTTAAAGATGATTCATTGGCTGCTGATTGCCATTGGATGCAGACTTGCTGTTTGCTGCTTTACTCGCAAATCTGGATCTCTGGATCCTTAACGCTTGCTGCTTTGGTGAGGAGACATTACAGGAAAGTGCTGACTGACGTGTATGTGAAACACATAAATTTTGCTAGAGACAGAATTCTTGCTTTATTTTTGCTGGCAACTATGTTTTAGTGAAAGACTGTGAGGTTCCTGTTCTGCTTGGGAAGTAGTATTCTTCAGAGGAGTCTTCAATCAGTAGCTTAAATTAAGTAGTTTCTTGCTGGATGGAGGATATGCCTTGATGTGTGCATAATAATAGCGCTTTAGACTGTTTGACGTAAAAGGCCCCACTGGCTGCTGGCTTGTGGAAATATTCTTGACAACTTCATAAAGTTTTAATATTTTATCCAATATCTTTGCTTTGTTAATTTCAAAGTCTTTCACTTTCTTAAGATTTAAAACAAAATACTTTCACAGGACAAGTCTGCATAGCGACATTCACTTTATGTTTTGATAATAATCAAATCTGTTGTACAACACAGTCCATCTCGACAGTTGCAAGATGTTTAGTCATACTGGATTTCTTTTTGGGTGATGTGTCGAAATAGAAGTTTCCATATCCCCTCATAAAACTCTACAAGTTCTCTTTCTTGTTGCCCTGAAAAAGAAGTAAGGTGTTTAAAAAGTGCGAAAAGACAAAGTTGATGCATGAATATAATTATATATTTACTGTCTGCTGGCAACAAAAGTTGAAATGTTTGCCTATGCTTTATAATGGATGATGAAAAGATGTTATATTAACAAATATAACATATCCTCACTATCTGATCTGGATCTACACTTTTATTTTCTTAGTCAGAAATTATCTATTGAATCAAAAAGTGAAGTGCAGATCCTGACAAGATGGCACAGCTGTGCTGGTTGTTCTGGATCTACATTGTTCACCTATGGATAACAGCCTTATTCCATTGAGTAGATAGGCTGGGAATAGATTAGGTTGTGAGAACAGAGAGAAGTTTCTAGTTTAAGGAGAAATCATGGACCTGCTCACCCATTAAATAAGAAACATACAAGAAAAAACGTCTGCATTGTCTCTGCATGTATGCAAAAGTCTGTAAGTGACCTGCGACCAGAATGAAGTGAGAGAGATTGTTGTTGTTTGTCTTTGGGGTCTACACTGGGTCTACTTCAGCATAAGAGGCTGACCAGGGAGTTGGGGGATTAATTAGCTCAATGCACATGTGTAGACACACCTCTATAACATTCACTCTGCCCAGGGGTCCATTCTGTCAGTTACTTAGCAGAGGGCAACAGCAGTACTTTCCATAAATACTTTATGATGTCAAATACAACACAGCAAACAGTTCGTATTCTTTATGTATCCAGTATTTTAAAATTCCATTTATCCCAATATAATTGTCCAAGCAATATTTCAATAGTTATTCTGAAGACTTAAAATGAAGTTACAAATTTCCAAGTTGTTTTTCATACTTATGTTGTATAAAGACTGACTTAATTCAACAAAATTATTCTATATAAAAATAAATGTTTTCTTAAACAACCAATAAAATTCTATGTAACAAATATGCAAAAATAAAACCCCTAAAACCCTTATCAGTCTGTGCTGTGGCTTGACACTTTATCAAATACCTGTCATTTTGCAGCCAAGCTGATAAAACCATAAAAGTAACAAAAGGAAATTTCTTTGTATATTAATTGCAATAAGTTCCACAGATAATTTACTTAGTCTGTCAAAGTTTGATAAACTTAAATTTGTACCAATAAACATATAGAAAATATTATTAAGACTAAATCTATAAAATTTGGATTTCTTAAACTCTTGAAACTTTTATGATGTAATAATAAGTGGGGTCCACTTATTAAACGGTGGCAGACCTAAGTGCCGCTTTTGGGGATGAAAGTGCCATAAGTACACAAGTATTTAAATAAAAAATAACATGTACTAGTAATTGTCATTTCAGGCCATTAAGCATGTGATTATTTACTTTCACTGTTTTGTCATTCTGTTTAACCCTTTCCTCCATAGACACAGTGTCACCTTCCTCCATAGACACAGTGTCACCTTTATTGCGTGGACGAACCGTGTAGATCCAGATCAGCTGGAACATTCACGCCATCTGATCAGGATCTGCACTGTTCAGTTGACTGTAAGATTCGTTAGGTTATTTCTGACCAAATGCGACCAGTGCAGATCCTGATCAGACTGCACAGAAGTGCTGGCTGATGATCTGGATCTATACAGGTTGCTCATGCGTAAAAATGCTTAAGATGGAGGAATGGGTTAAATCATATACATTTATTTCCTATTATTTTTAAAATTAAATAAAGAATTATGCATATAAAGGTCATGAATGTGAAGCAATATTATGTTTTAAGCCCTTATTTATCTATGATGCAGTAGTCACAACAAATGAACAATTTTTTTAGTAACATTTAATAATGTCATAATGATGCTTTTTTCACAAACCAATAGCACTGGTCCATTTACAAATACAAATTAATATTATTAAGTAACTTTTGATATTTCCGGAATGATAATCAATCAGATTATCTATTTGTAAAACCTGTGCAAAAGCAATGGATCCAGTATTCTTTTCAAAATGTTAAACTTTCAGCTCAAAGATACAGCTTAAATCACATGGGTGAACACTTTAGATCCAGATCAGCCTGGATATCACCAATCAAGGTATTCAATGCTTGTTTTCAGAAAAAAAAGATTAGATGAACAAGAAGCCACCAGTCTAGATTCAGATCAGACTGCTTGGATGTGCTGTATGACCTGCATTCATCCTGGTTGCACATGGAATATTAGCCATATCCCATGGATTGAAGTAATGAAATGAATAACCCTTTATGTCATATAATTATACGCCTTTTTTTACATGACATTGTGTGACCCAAGTAGATCCAGATCAGTTGGCACATTCTGTTTTATCTGGACCTACACTGGTCACATCTTAATCAGAAACTCAATAACCCAGTAATAAAAAAACAAACAGTGCAGATCCTGATCAGTTGGATTTTTATTTTTGTTATTTTTAATGGTAAAATCTTTTTCTGCAAAATAACATGAATATCGATTAAAAGTGATGTAAACATGATTAAAATCCAGTCAACACGTAATTATCGGCTCCAATATGGCGGATTATATAGTGAAAATAACGATTTGTCACACGACGAAGTTCTCGTCAAGTCCACGTATCAAAACAAGATAAGAGTCTTAAGACAGTTTAAATTGTTAAACCTTCGGTACGCAGTCGAACGTTGTACAGTTCTTAATCGACTCGCCAACTACGGCCTCAATTTATGAAACCACAAACGACCTCGATAAACAAAATGGGCTGCGAGCCAAATTTCTGTGAACCTCATCAGGTATTGTTAAAACGGATGCCGAAAGCAACCTCCAAAACCAAACGATTACCCGATCATATCCCAACATGGACGACGGCCAGCTAACCTGTCAGAGGTCTATTTCCTACATACGCATAGATTTTAATGGGAAAAAAATTACGGGCGAAATAGGTGATGTACAAGCTAATGACAAAGCAAACCTTATAACACAAATAAATGCAGATTCCTAACAAATCCAGGGCCAAATCACTCCATTGCAAACGTCAACTAACAAATCCACCACATAGTTTCAATTTTGAGAAATACAATTTATTAAGACCAATGCTTCTTTCAAAATACCTTAAAATGTTAGCAGGATGTTAGAAAATCATAACAACACGAACATATCTAAACAAATACTCACTGTTCGGTTGATTAACGTCGATTTCTCGGTTTCCATCTTTCCAACGTCGTCTCTACCAAAATGGCGGACAGGAAAACGGAACTTCTTCCCTCGCGTCTGTATTCATGCGCGTTAATTACTCATGCGTGTCAATTACTCAAAAAATTGTTTGACGTTCCATGTGTTCCTTTTCTACCAATTATAATTTTTGCGGATTTCTTTCACTATCAACATGATAGAACTTATCATTTTGCACGGCATTACAACTCTTCACCATTGAATTTCAGCGATCACCTTGTAATATTCAGAACTATTTTCTCAGGCTTGCAGTAACTGAAAACGCCTGTCAGAAACCCGCTTACTCTGGATCGGTCGTAAACGACCGACCCAAAAAACTACGTCTGTGAATATGCCTTATGGATCACCCGTATGTTTATTTTACGAGAATAATCAACAGTATAATAGTTAATCATTGAAAGCATTCACGGAGCCCAGTGCCGAACAATATCAAAGAATGTATTGTGTATATATTGAAAACGGAACAAAAGGTCTGCGAGTTTATATTTTCCTCGTTAAAGCTGCTTATAATGAATGAAACAGCGAAACGGGATCGATTTCTAACGACAATCATCGGATTCTGCGACATTAGACGTTAAAATCAATTTCGCGAACAAATACCACAATTGCCGGGTACTGATGTAACGATACACTTTGTTCCGTGAGAAATAAAATATTCGTACAGGAGATACGATTAGAGGTGTACGTTTTCTAAGAAAGATCGTGGTAGATTAGGATTGTCTTAACACTTCCTAACAAAGTGAAACATTTAAAAATGACAGATATTTGAAGAAGTGAACTGAACTACCTGGATTAGTGACAAAAGTTGTCCAGCCGAAATGGAGGCGTTACTGAAAAATGAAGTTGTGCGGTCCAAGATCAAAGGGCTCTCGCCGCCTGTAAAGGTATGTAGCTTGAAATGGAATAATACTTTACTACTTTTATTTCAAGCATTCGGTAGTTCTTTGCCTTTGGGCATGAAATACTGCAAGTACGCATATCTACATACATAACACATGATACAAAATCACAAAAAAAGAAAATAAACGACAAAATAAAAAAGCAATATTACTGAGTTTATCAGAACGAAATACAAAATTATCCCTTAGGTATTTACATAATTTCAGTTGTATCGTGATTGTTTTGGGGTCATAATAAAAATAAATATGGTTTTAGTATGCCATGCTGTTTGGCCGAAATACTTCGTACGAATATTAGTATACAGAGAAGGAAAAGGTGATCAAATTCGATCAGTTTTGTGGACAACCCTGACACAAACCTTTGGTTTCTATCAATATTACCAGATCTTCAAATAATACTACTACTACAAGTTCAAACGTATAGTCGCTAAATCAGTGAAATGGATTCTTCATTCCATTCAGTATTGCTGAAGTGTTCTGCAGAAATGTTAAGAATTGCTAGGGAAAGGTGTATATCTGATCAAGAAGGGAAGATGCGGAGGGTTATCTGGGACGACCAAGATCATTAAAACTGGACACCAGTCTTAAATCGCAAGCATCTGATTGGCTGTAATTGCGACCGGTCGCCATTTCAACCAATCAGATGCTTGACATTTGAGAATGGTCTCCAATCTCAGTTTCATGATATTGGGCTCTTGGTCTACACAGATCAAAAATGAATTGATGATTTGTTTTTAAGCGGAAGAATAAAATAGGTTTTGATGATTTCAAGAAACCCTTTAATCGTTTCATTTTTTTTATTAAAACTGTTAGAAAATTAAAACAAAACTAATTTTTAAAATTTATCGAGTCATAAAGATCATTTGTGCTATCAAAGAGTTGTAAAAATAAAGGATGAAGGTTTGAATCAACCAAAACGTTGGAAAAAACGTTGGAAAAAATAAAATAGTTTTCGTGTTATGTGCATTCTTCATGTATTCTTCATTCAAAGAGTTGTGACATTCGAAGAGTTAAGAGCGTTTAACATTCGATCCACTACACCTAAAACAGCAAATGAGCTTAAACTTAAACAGTGTCCCAGACTGAAAAATATAACCGTCTCCATTAAACTTAAACAAGAAATATCTTTAAAAAAGATAAACGGCGTTGATGGAAAAGATTTATATATACATGTATATAAGAAAGAAAGAAATATAGAGAGGCGAAGCAGACACAGTTTAGTTATTTTATTTTACTTGTTATAGATGTTAACGTTACCTCCCTGCCTTCTTAGTATGACAGAGATTTAGCGACCAATCATGACAACTCATAAATTCATTGAAAGTGTCTTTAAAAAGATGTTGAAGCTGTTGCAACAATTTTATACGGTGATAATAAGTCGATTAAAGAAGCAATGTCTTACATTGTCATGATCTACATTTATTCAGTTTCAATAAAATACCTCTTGTAGAGTTAGAACACAAGATGAATAAATGCCCTTGAAATATTAAATATAAATAATAACAGCTTGTTACACGAAGCGAAATCTACAAACTTTTACATAAATGAACTTTATAAAAGTGTGCCTCCGCTTGGAAGGAGAGAAAGTTAGCCACTACACTACAGAGAACTTGAATTTCAGACTTGAAATTAACAATCAGTATTAAAAGAACTAGAAACGAACCAGTAAGAACCAGAAATATCTGCACTTCTCTTTCGTTTTACACTTAGTATTGTACGCAAGTGTTTACCTGACACCCAAGAATATTCCATATAAAATTGTATTTAAGCTATCAATGGTTATTTAAATTGTAAATATGTTTTTCTCCAATACAATTATCGCTTTTAAAAACGAAATGCTCGAACATGTAAGTGCCAAGTAAACACTTACACAAAATATAAAAATCGTTACGGTAATCGTAAACAACACCCACCAACAACCAATCGAAATAATCTTTTTGATTTTCAAGGTGCATAATAATAAAAATCCCACTAGATACCTCTCCACCCTGCTAGATGCCTCTCTGGTCTAAATAGCTACCAATCGAAATAGTTTATTTTATTTTTCCGCTGCATAATAATAGAATACAAGTATTATTTACAGCATTTCATTGGTAGAAAAACTAGGTCAAAAGTGAGCTTAGACAGCTAACGCCGAAAAAACTAATTGGAAAAACATGAGCGACTGGCACAATTTACATTTTGAAAAGAAGAAACGTCGAGAGGCGAAACAACGACGCGAAGTGGGGAAAGCTGAATGTATACTATATATATGGAATATTATAACAGTATGCATTCTGTAGGTTCGTATTTTTCGAGTTTGGTATGTAAACAATATCGCGCGAGACCGAAGGTCGAGCGTGATGCGGTTACATACGCAAAGAGAAATAATACGAACCTACAGAATGCATAATGTTCCTTTTATTATATACCCTTCTCGCACTTAAATAAACTAATCAACAAAATTTTAGTCAAATGACGTAAAAAAATTTATGAATGGCGTAAAAATTCCGTAACGTTTGTAAAAATGAGACGGAAATTTCCTATTTTGGAGTTTATCTGCCGGAAAAATACGACAACCTAGTGTGACGTAGTATATGACGTCACATAGAACACGGGAAGTTGCAAAAAAAGAATTAGAAATGCGCATTGTTTGATACGGAATTTCTTATATGACGAGTTGTATCAATTTTGCGGATTAACGATGCACTATGCTAAAATCATTCATGGGTATGTAATAAATATATTTACTTTCGCGACCTCGCACCGTGTTTTCTCCATCTCACATCGTTCTTTCGCGATCTCGCATAGTTTTTCGCGTTTTCGTGGTTTCGCCTAAGAGGTCGAAAGGTCGAAACAGGTCTTGTTTGAAAAAACAGCATGGTTAATCATGGTGGGTCGAAGTTAAGGCAATGAAAATGTTTTGACATATTTTCATTAATTTTCTGAAAATTATTTCAGTACCTGTGGTCAAAACTGGATTACTTGGAATATGTAAAGTATCCAGTGCAAGTTCCAACATTGTTCACAATGTTCTTTTCCCCGGTGTTACCAGCGTTACAAAATGATGCCAGATGAAGTTTTTAAAGCAGATTTGTGTTGAGTTCCTTTTGACGAAGAGGACTTTTTAATGATTTGGTTAGCCTTGGACTGTAGAGTTTATTCATGTTTTAAATTCCATAATAAATCTGTCCCTCCTTGTATATGAGGGGACATTTTGTCTTAGATTCTATAAATAGCCACAAAACAAGAATCAAAGCTTAGGCTGTCAAATGTGATGATCCAGAAATTTCTTTTACAGAAAGTGGTCGTTTCTCCATACCCAGAATCAAGTCTTTCCTATATATTGGATGCTCAATGTGAAATGATTTCACCTAAGACCACAATGACTGCGTCTCATGTGTAATAAATTTCAAGCGTAGTGTTACTATTTATCGTCAGTCCGTCTCTCTCTCTCTCTCTCTCTCTCTCTCTCTCTCTCTCTCTCTCTCTCTCTCTCTCTTTCTCTCTCTCTGGTTTTGAGTCCCCGCAGTTACGGTATCTTAGAACTCTCTCGCATTCTGGGGACACCTCTCTCGATTTCCTATATGATATATGGGGTCAGATCAAGTTTTCATTACTCACATTTTTGAGGGGACAAAGCTATTAATACATTTTATGACCTCACCATGACGTAAGGATTTTAATGCACTACCGTAACAGTGGGGACCCACACAATGTCCTCAGAATTATGATAGGTCCCCAAGAGTCCGGTAAAAAATGGTGAAAATGTCCACACAATTACGGTTTTACCAGTTCTCTCTCTCTCTCTCTCTCTCTCTCTCTCTCTCTCTCTCTCTCTCTCTCTCTCTCTCTCTCTCTCTCTCTCTCTCTCTCCCCCCAACCTACCTTCCTATCTATCTACCAACCATTCAATATATGTATGTAATGTCTATGGACAACAAACATGAAATTAATGTGTTTTTAAAATTATTGAATTTCGATAAATTATGAAACTAAAGCGAAATAATATCATGACTCACACTTCAACGATGTAATGTTTGGTATCAGCGTTAATTATTATCACCCAAAGGATTTGTGAACGATGAATATTAAATATGCATGTATTTGTAGAACATTGTGCTAATTAATCGCTGTGGGATATTCGCTGCAAACGTTTTCGTTTTAAAAGTGACTCGTCACGTATTATATGAAAATTTTCTAATGTGTTCAAATATCAACGGTATATCCTTTTTGCCTTTGTTCTTTATCAATAAAGCATTTTTTTTTCAAAAAACTTTAGCATACAAAAATGCAGACACAGTACACTATTTTTCTTTACTTTCATTAGGATGCAAAGAAGAATTATTGTCGAGTTTTGAAAAGATACAGCAAAATGATTTGGCATTGAAACCGAAAGTAGACATGATTGGAGTCTTTGTCCAATTACTTGAAGTTGGCGTTTCCTTTCAGTATTATCTCAACAACATATTGTAGTTAGATATATTGGTAAGCGTTTGCACCCATAACTTAAGCTCAGATGATCTTGGCCCGAGATCATAAAATTAAGTTTTGAGATCAGTCTCAAATCTCAAGGATCTGATTGGCTGAAATGGCGACTGGTCGTGAGATTTGAGACTGATCTCCAGATTTAGTTTTATGATCTTGGGCACAGGATTGTAAATGGAAGCAAATTATTTTACCTGTAAACTTTACTTGTGTTTATCTTTTAATTTGTATGTTAATCATAATATATGCAACATAGTATTCAGAATAGTGTTTGTAATGATATGGTTTGATTTTTATTTTGAAAAGAACTCGACTTTCTAAGATAAAAACTCCTTTATTGTTTTTACATAATCCAATCCAAGGAACATGTTTGCAATAACTTAATTAGAACAACACCCTCATTACTATACTTTGTTTCAGTTTCAGCAGCGGAGTCTAAACGAATATTGCTTTATTCTGTGAAATGATGAACATGTCTTTTTACGACCTATTTTTTGTCTTTTGATGTTGTACCAGGAACATATCGTACTTGCTGATTTACTCCAGATTAAACCACATCAATTTACTAATTAATCACCGTGACAAAAGCTCACAAGAACGTGTACGGAACGCAAACAACAACAAGGCGTGTTGTCACGAAAACATTTATTTGATATATACGTGAAATATTTCAATTAAAAATATATTATTGATTTGGATTGGTTTTTCCGATTAGAACTTGACAGAACGAAACAAACGGTCAATATCCATTAGCGAAAGTTTCCTGGGACGTTGAATTGTTATAACAATCCATATTGCATTTAGATTCATTGTTTACTCATAATCATTCAATTTAGTAGAAAGGCCATAGATATTGAAAAGTTCGATAGCCGGGAAAAGCTCAGATGTGAGCATACAATTACCACACTGCTTCCGGCACCAGGAAACTTTTGCTGTATACATACACCAGTCAACTGGCCTCAGACCACTGCGCTTACATGCATGGTGAAGTAAGCAGAATAGCAGAACAGCCGAATGAAAATAGTTTCTTTCTGCCAGCAGACTGGGTAAACTAGCAGAATGAAAATACTCCCAGCAGACTGGGCAAAACAATAGAATGAAAATATTTTCATTCTGCTGGTCTGCAAAGTCTGCTTGCAGAATGAAATAAGTTCATTCCAATTATCATTCTAATGGCTTGCCCAGTCTGTTTGCAGAATCAAAATGTGATCATTCTGCTGGTCTGTCATTCTGCTCACACAACATAGTTCAGCCAACCAACCGACTGATAGCCTTGGATTCAGACCTCTACACACCAGTTTTTCATTAAGTTTTTGAAAATCATAGACATAAAGAATAAATCATTCAAATGTACGATGAAGTACCGGCCGTATATGCCAATAAGATACTTGCGGCAATATTTGAAGTGTATTATATGCATAAAATATATTTCATCAAAAATGTTTAACCCAGGGGCGTAGCCAGCTTTTTTCAAATTGTAGGACCAAAAAGGTTTCAAGGGGTGGTTGCCCTTTTGTAAGGGGTCTAGGGGGCGAGCCCGGAAATAAGTGGAAAACTAGCAAAATGCGCAAGACACACGATTCGACCAAACGGCTCGAACCCTGTACTTTCCGCACCGCGTTCCTGTTTTTATTGTAATTTATGGGACTTTTGAAATGTCATTTTCTTTTCAACTTGTAGGCCCGGGCCTACATGGCCTTATAGTAGCTACGCCACTGTAACCGATACCAATCCTAAAGTCTAACAATAGTGAAATATAATCAAAACTCCGTGCATGAGCACTAGCAATTGTCAGTTATTAGACACTTGCAATAACTGATTTTGTTTTTATTTCCGTTTAGATTAAGTTTCCTAAAACACGGTTATTTGCAAGTATTCTATCCATATACCTCAGTTCCTAATGGTTTGGCTTACTGAGTAAAGTGACTGAATTGCTTCAACGCCTGCCAAAAGAAATTCTTCTGTGGTCTAATATTTTTAACTTACTATGACATTAGATACAGAGTTTAAATGGAGATGTGCAGAGTCGAGCAGGTGTACTCGGTAAAATCGTAAACAGATCGATCTATGTAACACTTACGTGTACTTTTCACTAAACTCTACATTTCAAACCCTCCAGGAGGAAGTTTTCGGTTATTTACCATTTTACCGGACCTGAAAACAATCCGCTGAAGAAATCCCTAAACAAAAATACATTCTATATTTAGCGATCATGGGAATGTCACGCTTACCAGGCATTTTGAAACAAATGGCGACGTCGATAGTCGGCAAGGTACACCGAATGAGTATTTTGGTTGAAGTGATCACGTGACAGTCCCAAAAACCACCGCTGCTTTACGCGGGAAATACAAAAATAGCTAACCTATGCGCGTCGCATAGGATAGGAAACACCATTTATATTTCTTTTTTTATAAAATATTGGTTTGAAATATTTCGGGTGTAAATCAATATTTGAGCTTCAAATAATGATACTCAACTGATTAATAACCCTTTTTGCAAATCTGTTCCATTCATCAATCCTGCACATCTCCCTTTAAACGAGAAATTGAGCGGCCGTGCGGTATCTTCCGTCATATTATTTTGCATGTTAGTTGTTACTATATTTATATAGAAAGGACTGACAATAATCTATTATTTTCTCATAACTTATAAGTGATTTTTTACACACTTTGTTAATACCGCGAAATGCATAATAATTTTGTCGTCTGCTCAACTACATATATGACTTAGTGTTAAGGATTGACGTCAGCTATACCAAGGTACCTTTTCTCGTAACGCGCCTGGAATGATATCAGATCATTTTGTTAGTCTCCGTTCTGCGACATAGAGCGAACATTTGCTATACCTGCTTACACCTGCTTATGCCGATTCCTAAACGGGGTCCGGCAAATCACTTCATTCCGGGTTTAAATTCAACTTAATATGTTGAAAGTTATTAAGTTGAAAACAATGAAACAAAAAAAACCCACACAATTATTTGGTTCTAATGGGCATCCGTAGGTTAGAAGTTGATGTAATCAACATTATTATGTCACGAGTGTGTTGTGATAAAATATGCGATAGTCAAACATGAATTATTAAAAGCTTTTAATGGAACACCAACAGAGCATGTTTTTTGTGGAACAGTGCATATTGATGACACCGGTTATCGTGCTAATCGAAGGCAGGTCGCGAAGCAATTTATCTATCTAAAGATCGTTGGTACCATAAAACAATTTAAATTTTTCAGGGTTCTTTATATCGCGGAATAAGAATAAAATCCAGATTTTCAGTAGGTGGGGACGGGTACCAGTCATCATTTTAGCCAATCAGATGCTTGAGATTTGAGACTGGTTTTCATCCTTAGTTTTATTATCTTGGATTTTACAAACCTTGGATAACTACAAGGATAGAAGAACATTTTGAATGGGTTGAAATATTTTAGCACCCTTGATATCCCTGGAATACTTGAATACTGCTTGCGAAACCTGATGAGACACGAATTTATGGCACATTTTGCTAAATCTAGCGACAAAGCTTACTCGGGCTTTCTCGTCCTTTAACAACCCCTGTCACACTGGGGTGCGAGTGTAAGCTTCTCGTCCTAGAACAACCCCTGTCATGGGGTGCGAGTGTAAGCTTCTCGTCCTAGAACAACCACTGTCACACTGGGGTGCGAGTGTAAGCTTCTCGTCCTAGAACAACCCCTGTCACACTGGGGTGCGAGTGTAAGCTTCTCGTCCTAGAACAACCCCTGTCACACTGGGATGCGAGTGTAAACTTCTCGTCCTAGAACAACCCCTGTCACACTGGGATGCGAGTGTAAACTTCTCGTCCTAGAACAACCCCTGTCGCACTGGGGTGCGAGTGTAAGCTTCTCGTCCTTTAACAACCCTGTCACACTTGGGTACACTTGCAGATAGCATTCGGGAGATAGTTTCAAAAAAAGTCTTTGCAGGTTTTCGTTTTCTTGTCGCTTGAATTTTCAAATAAGCTGCTCAAATTTCTCGCATGTCTTTATTCCTGGAGACCAAAACCATTTTGCATTCTGAGCATATCCTCACCTCACAATCGTTTCACCAGTCGTGACGAACTTCTCAGACTAAGAATTTCATGTAACACAACTGTCTCACATCAAGTACTACAGTGCCCAAGGTGATAAAACTGAGTTTGGAAACCAGTCTCAAATCTCAAGCATCTGATTGGCTGAAATGGCGACTGGTCGCCATTTCAGCCAATCAGATGCTTGAGATTTGAGACTTGTTTCTAAACTCAGTTTTATAACCTTCAGCCCAGGTCGTAAAGACCGCAATGCATGTAGTATCCGCTACTCGTGAATAGGGCTGTTCAAACAACCGTATTCGAAATGCATTGATATCTCAAATTCTCATTCTTTTTATGGTAAATATTGATCACGGTTTCCTAACAATATCAACAGTTAAGTATTTAAAAACATGAAATGGCATATATCGGTCACTATATAGCAGTTTTTTTTCATATAAGTGCAGATGTGAACGTCTTAACCGATTTTATCCTCAGAGTTGTATATACTGATCGAGGCCTTAAAGGTAAATGGCCCAGAGTTTAACTAAACAAACACAGCAGGGCAGTTCCGGGATCTTGCTTTGATACGTATGGACAAAAGATCTCTGAAAAGATCGATTATTTCTCGGCGAGTTTCCGATCAGTGATTGTTCTTCAATGAAATCATCGATCA
Organism: Corbicula japonica; assembly: GCA_038501625.1. Classification (NCBI taxonomy): domain Eukaryota; kingdom Metazoa; phylum Mollusca; class Bivalvia; order Venerida; family Cyrenidae; genus Corbicula; species Corbicula japonica. Next base: position 8,033,740 of record JAZAYU010000008.1, on the reverse strand, counting down.
TGGCCACTTGGGTGCGTTGTTATTAGACATGACAGCAGCCATTGATTTCTCTGTCAATATTGTTGAACCCTTCTTTAATATTCTGGCCATTCCATAAATGGGCGATTCTATTATTATTTTACAGGGTACATGTGCAATTTTAAGCAAGTCGATTGATTAATTAATTGATTGATTGATCGATTGATCGACCGATCGATCGATCGGTTGATTGATTGATTGATTGATGGATGGATGGATTGATTGATCGGCCGGTTGGTGATTGATCGGTCGTTTGGTGATTGCTTGCTTGCTTGCTTGATTGATTGATTGATTGGTTGGTTGGTTGGTTGGTTGGTTGGTTGGTTGGTTGCGTTCGTTTGTTTGTTTATTTATTTATATATTTGGTATTGTCCAACAATACTGACCTGGCACTTCATTAATTTTCGTAAAGGTCATAGAATAAACACGGGTATCAGCGAAAACACCGATATATAATTCAATTTACATCTCGCTGATGTGTGGAATAGATGCCGGACTACCGATCGTAACATTTACAAAAATTAACGAATATGTGGTCAAATGCAAGAGTGCCAGGTCAATATTGTTGGACAATAAAGTAGCTGAATATTCGAAATACAAACTTACAAACAAGAAACAACGGTCCCGTTGATCTGTACATTAAACCTCGATTTGAAATCATCTAGATCAGAATTTTTAATACATAATTATACATTTAATAGATCTTTGTAAAGTTCTTTTTTTCAAGACTAATTTTAAAACTACATGACTTCGGTTTCCTCAGTCACAGATAGTACACAGGTAAATAATCATACATGTTTCGCGGCGACAGGAAGGCGTTTCGAGTTATTGATTCTGAGCATTAATACGACAAAAGATTAAGCAGCGCTCGCGCATCGTGAAGTCCCTAAGTGCCCTTCAACGGAGACAAATGTGCTTTTAATAATTTGCATACCATACGTAGCTGCGTTATCAAATACGACATCGCCAATTTATTATTTATAAGGATGTAAACTAATCAGAACGCTATTATTCTTCTTATCAACGTACAAGGTTTAAAAAAACTATTGGGAGCTATTTTCCTATCTGAATGCAAAACTCAACAGACCTTTTAATAATAAAACTTTTCACCTGATCAAACTCAATTCTGTCTTCAAACCTGAAATGCATAGAACAGCGTCCATAAAATAGAATTTACTCTGTTTTACACTTTCATTTTTAGATAAATTGTTTCTTTTTCAGTTTATGGTGTTCTGATAACTTTTGGCTATCCTATCAAATATAAATGTTGGCCGATAATCTAGGCATTAAATTTTGGCATTATCATAAAATTGTTCGTTCCGCGTTGCATAGTGACTGTTAAGTGTAGACGGCCATGAAAATCCCTACAAGCCCGTTACGCTTCAAACGCTCTTTTTATATATAATAACGCCAAAGGTATCAAGACACCTTAAGAAAGAAAGAGAACCTACAGAATGTCCATGCTCAAACTAAGCACTTGATTATCACTTGGCTGGTGTTTATGGCACCAATGGGAGTGTTTTGTCATATTACCAAATTCTTACATAAACATGTAATTGTTTTCTTATCCCTATAATTACCTCGTAGTGGGGTATGGGTGACATGCCGCAGGCAACCAATATATACGCAGTCCAAATTGCACATCAATGCATTTTCATCATTACCTAAATTATAAGTTCTTGGTCAGAAATAAACTAAAGAAAGCGAACAGGGTAGATCCTCCTTCATGAACATGCACTTGTGCAAGGTATAGACTCATAGACATTAAAGGGTGAGACTAACTTTGTTTTTCCAAGAGGCAATTCACCGGACACCAGGGTTTAAATAGTAAATATAGTGTTCTTTATTTTCAGAAAGCATTTATAGAGAGTCTGTTAGATCTGTACGAACAAGAGACCGAGGAAATGATTGACGTCATCGAAGAAAGTCGTATGGAACTACGGGGAGACTTTTTGTCATTTGAAGATGAATCTAAATCTCTCAGGGCCGAGTCGCGAATGTTAGGTGCGAACACTTACTTATTTAAAATGTCAGAGTATTTATTAGTTACCCTATGGACCCGAATAATGATAATATGAAAGTAAAGACAATAATGCCATTGGTTAAAAAACAACTGTGTTAAAATGTGTGGACCACTAAGACAGTACAGTCAATGAGATATGGGTCGAAAATTATAAAACTGAGACTGGAGATCAGTCTTGGAGACTTGCCTCCGTTTCAGCCAAATGCATTTCATTTCAATCAAATAATTGCGATTTGAGACTGGTACCCATTATCATGGCTGCAGGTAATAAAACTGAGATTGGAAACCAGTCTCAAATCTCAAGCATTTGAACATTCAGATGCTTGAGATTTGAGACTGGTTTCCGTGCTCAGTTTTATAACCTTTGGCACAGTTTTATAATCTTGGGGTCTAGGTATATGTACTTTCTTTACATAACACGATCCAGTTTCTTTATACCGAGAACTCATTATTCTATAGTACATGTAAGAAAAAAGAATCTTTAAACATGGAGATTTCGTTCCAAATAAATGTTGTTGTTTTTTTTTCATTTAAGTATCTTTCCCTATCTGTCTATTGTCCAAACACAAACAACAAAAACAACACAATCAGTTCTTATCTCACTGGAGTTACTGAGGATCGGGCATACGCACTTAATATCTGAATTATACCTAGCACCTGTGCTAATTTCGCCCATAACAACCTCGATAAATACTGGAAGACGGGCGGTGCTTGTAAAAATAGGAAGTTTTGTTTTGCTTCGCATCCTGTGGTAAAGTCGAAAGTTTTAAAATTATTTACCCAAAACCATTCAATATCCCTTCTTAAGTTGGATCTTAATAAACTCATAAATTATAAAATGGATTTCAATGTTCTCTTTCTTCTATTTTCTCATTCATTTCAGAGGAGAAGCGTGGGGAACATGACAAAGAGTGTGTTGATAGGTATGTTAAATCTAGGGCTATGTCCTCAAGAAGTTCTGACTCCCGTCTGTCCTATATTGACGAACAGACGAACAGCATGGCAGTCAAAGACTACATCAAAAAGCGCGGGAAACGACGCCCACCTCTGGCGGATGAAATCAAACGAAGTCACAGCTCAGACAGACCTCCGGACAGACGAGCGGATAGTGTGATGTCAACACGAAGCCTGCCCACACCTGCAAATCTCAGAACAGTCGAAGAGGTAATATTTATTGATGATGATCGATGTAAAATTCAACCAAGTATTGAAAACATCAGATTTTATTGTATCTGTTAGAAGTCTAACGTATTTGATTCCACTGCAGCCCGATGTTTCCTTTTCACATAATTGAATTCTAGTCAACGACAAGTTCTTGTGTGTACTTGTGAAGTACAGGAGAAGAAGCCAGATTTCAAAAAGGCGCGGAAAACATAGAAAACCTTTAAAGGTTTTGTTGTTGGTGTTATGTTGTTGTTTTTTGGAGGGGTGTGGCGGGCGGTGGAGGGTGAATGCCATATGTGACAAGTTTTTTGTTTATGATGAAAATTAAATAAACATTGTATTATGTTAGGTGCTTCAAAACACTTATCTTATGTTCATTTTTTCATTTATTTTAATTAATGCATTTATAAAGTTTCAGAATGCTGAATGTTTAGTAGGATCTTACGCACTGGTAAAACAAAACATAATACCTACCGATGTTCACAGCTTTGGTTACTTTAAATGATCGTTATTCAACGGGCAAGTAGTATATGCAATAGATCTAGAAGTAGGCCTCTAAGACAGCAATCAGAATTGTCAGTTTATTCTTCCATTGATAACCTGGTACTATATTTACACACAACCAACGTTCTAATTGGTCATTAATTGTATATGTTTACAATGTATGCTAGTTTCGTTTCTTCCCTATGTCAAGAGAGGTTGTGGAAAGAACTGTTTTATCTTGAAATCAATTATCTAATGTCTTTTTAATCTTTATTGATTGTTTTCTTAAATGAATCCAATACCATTTACTTACACCGCAGAGTCAAAATTAGAACAGTCTTTAATTGAAAGGGAGGTAATTTTAAAATTGGATACTTTGAAAAGGATTTTTTAAACAAATGTGATGTTGATTAATCATGTTTTCTGTGTTTTTTTCCTACTAATGAGGGGTCCTTATAAAGCAAAGCAAGGAATTAAGAGCAAATATGTTTACTTTTTATGCAAGAAATGCATTTTTAGCAAAATTAAGGATAACTCTCGCCTAACTGTTTCAAAGTCAATTATTACAAGATTAAAGCTTAAGTTCAAGACTGTTTTTGGCATATGATCATAAATAAAGAGTGAATTCGATGTCTTTCTAATAAAAATACGGACAAAAAGTGACCAATTAGAACTTTTTGTGAGTTTAAATGCAGAACAAATAACTATTCTGACCATCAGTTGGTTATAGTAAATGTTCATTACGTGAATCTTTAAGAGGTCGCAAACATTGCAAATGGCGAAAACTAGCTAAAATTTCAAAAATGAATTTTGGGGGAAATACTTATTGCCACCTAGATTTTAGTAAAGAAATGTATTTAGCTATGGATGTAGTAAATGTTTGCATGCTCAATTTAGTCTAATTCATGTTCTAATTACCAAGCACATACTAAAACAAAAGAAAACCCGTTTGCATGAGAACTCTGAAATTCATGAACAATATACCAAAGCAACTCATACCTGAAATATGTATATGTTGGTCTACAATGTTTAGTGCCAATTCGTCAAAATAATGTGAGGGTTTTCAAGAAATTCAAGGAAATCTTACTTCCTGGTTCAAAGTGAAAGTAGATTTCTATAGATGTCTACTTTCACTTTGAACCAGGAAGTAAGATTTGCTATAATTTCTTGAAAACCCTAACATTATTTTAATGAATTGGCACTAAACATTGTAGACCAGCATATACTTATTTAAGGTATGAGTTGCTTTGGTATATTGTTCATGAATTTCAGAGTTCTCATGCAAATGGTTTTTCTTTTGTTTTAGTATGTGCTTGGTAATTAGAACATGAATTAGACTAAAATGAGCTTGCAAACATTTACTACATCCATAGCTAAATACATTTATTTACTAAAATCTAGGTGGCAACAAGTATTTCCCCCAAAATTCATTTTTTGAAATCTTAGCCTGTTTTCGCCATTTGCAATGTTTGTGATACCTTAACATTGAATAAGCGACTATAAATGCTGATTGGTCGCCTCAAATAGCTGTTAAGATTGTGTTCTCGCACGAAGACTGACAAATAATTGTCTTTTTTTCTCTTTTATTTTATACTGTTTTCATAGGTCTCTTGGTTAGCTTGGAATTACAAATTGATGTGTCAGCAGATCTGACATCTGGGTGGGAAATAGGGTTGCCAAAGTTCTATGGCACACCTGGCATTATTGATCAGTTACCGTTGTAGATAACAGTCCTGTTTACATCTCGTTTGACCCTTTAACAGTGAATTTGGGCATACGACAAGAAATTCTACTTGAATCCGTCAAAACAAATATGTTTGAAAAAAAGTAAAGCATGCAAAAGTACTCGGGTCAGACACATTATGTTTTGATTGTAGGAAAAAGACGAGGTGATGAAGAATTTGTCATCAGCAAATCGCCAAACCGAGGTAGAACGCCAGCGTCAAGCAGAACTGATCGCACAACGACGAGAAAAGAGACTGCAACAGAAGAAAACGACAGAAGAAAAGGCACTGGAATTGCTAGAGAAAGCTGTTGCCATGGATAAAATGTAAGTTAGGGTCGGATGTAAGATTTCCAGGAAAACAAAGGGTTCATTGTGGGCAGTCCTACAGTAGTTTCACGAATTTCCAACTTTTTGGCCAAAATCCCCGTGAAAATTAAATGGAGGTTCGGGCAACCCGACTAAACCCCTTCTGGATCAGTGCTTGTAAATGATAAGAAAGATAGTTAGTCGATCGATTTCAAGTATACGGAACTATTTAAAAACTATTTATATATGGGATTCAACGGACTTCTTATGAAAGATAAATAAAGAGACTTTTCGAAGATAACGTATTTTACGCCCGTGCGTACATGTTTCATCAATATAAGACATATAAGGGACTTAAATGCGATAAAATCTAAAATGTTATTGTAATACATGAATAATCTGTTTTGATAAAAGGAGGATTCCCTCCAATGTGAACACGTCTACAGGTTAAAGAAATCTTGCAACCCTTCGTTAATTCACCTCTCACCAAAAGGCGTAACTACACTTCAAAAATCTGGCTATGCCAGTGATTTTGCTATGACTAACACTGTAACTGGTTAACTTATGTTGTGTTATTTGAGTAAAACCAGTTCTTATACGTTTATATTTACACTTCAACTTCATTCTCTACGATGAAGTCTTATTCACATAAGGAATCATAATTTCAAATGGTAAACAGTGTGACGTAATAGTTTAAAAGGCGTGGCTCCAGAAGAACCGTTCACAGTTTATTGGACGTTGCACAATGTTTTGACCTGTGACGTCGCCGAGCATGCACGTTTTGCCACGAGTTGTTGCGAAAAAGCGTGCAGTCATTCACTTTGTCGTGAACATGGCTGTTCTAACAGCCATAAGAAAAAGCCGTTAAATTACGAATTCTTCTAATAATTTCTGTATTTATGAGAGTATAAATATGTGTAAATATAAGGATTGAATCGACATTTGATGTTTTTCATTTGGGTATGAAAAACAGTTGGATTGTTTAAAGTATGCGTGAAGCCCTTCGGGCTTCACACACTTTAAACAACCCAACTGTTTTCCATACCCAAATGAAAAACATCAAATATCGATTCAATCCTTATTATTGCGTATACCATGGTAGCTCTAGTGGAATTTTGCACTCCACACGAACACCTTTTCATGTTGTTGTTTGTTTTTTTTTGCTCTAGAAATGTTCCAAAATGTAAAATGTTCTGGCATTGTCTATTTTCTAGGCTTCAAGATCAGAAGCAAGAACAAGATCAGAAGCTTAAAGAACGCTTAGAAGACATGAAAAGAAAACGTGCCGAGTCTCGAATAGGATCACGTGACGAAGAATCACGTGACAAAGAATCACGTCGAGAATCTCGTGACCGAAACGTTGATAGAAAAACTGACGAAAAGGAACGAAACGGATCGGACGCTAACAGTAGCCAGGATAAACCAAACAAAACGGAAAAGTCGGATAAAAAGCAGAGTTCAGAGAAAGCAGAAAAACGTGAAAAGACAAAGAGTGAAGAGAAAAAAGAAAAAGATAAAAAGGTTGATGACTACGATTTTACAATTTACTAGACTGTGATCGATATCTGAAACCAGTGGGTTGAACTGCTTTGTGACTTTGATTTGTGTAGTTGTACTTAAAGGGAACATACATCTTACATTTCATGCAGACAAGAAGGAAATATCAAGGAGACAAAAAAGAAGTAGTGAAGATCATTTGAAAAAAAAACATACCCATAATCCTTTTTCAATGTTTAACATATATTTTATTCACACAACTGATTTGATATATTCTTATAATTTAACACGATTTTTAAAGATATATTCAAAAGTATTACATGAACATAACTCTATCAAAATTAAATTTCCTGTGAAAATTTATGAAGATTACACTCAAATCTGGTTAAGACTATAACTCTTAACATTAATGGCATTTTGACAGATTTATTTATTATTCAAAATGAAATAGTATATTCGGAAACATAGATAAACTACCGGTATTCCCTTGTTTGGCATGAATGGTATGATGGGATTAGTTTTTACCTCATAACCAAGGCGCACTTTTTTCAGACAAAATGAATTTATTTGATATCTTTTAGTGTTTCCCTTAATGCATTTTATTGTCTCATGTTAAATTTCTTGTTAAATGCTACAATATGAAATTAATAGAAAGGTTAACCAGAATAACAGTACTATTTCCATTTATTCAGTGTACTTCAAAAGAACGCATCTAGCAAAAACGTTTAGACTAAATATATTCCAATATTGTTTGAATGTAACTTTAAAGAAATTGGTTACATTGCTTTTCTCGGTATAAATGGAATTTCCATGCCTTTGTTTGAATTTCAAGACAATTATTATTGTTTTGTTTAAATACACGTAAATGAAACGAACACGACTCAACTCATTTTTTGATTATTTTCTAATCACGTATCCATTATGCCTTCGGGAACTTCAAATAAAACTAAAAAGCAAATACACGGGCATAGAAATGGTACTATATTTAAAAATGATAATTGCATTTTAAGAATGTACCAATGGGATTTTTGAAGTTGAACAAGAAACCTGAAAATTTCGTTTTATGTGTCTACCTTTTATTGGCATTGTCTTTGAAATTATTTAAGACAATATTATACTAGTTTCAGTGCACCATATGATATGGCTGATACTGACAAATCACCATGAATGTTACAAAGGTATCTTATTAAAGAAGTTAAATATGCATATCAAGGAAAGCCAGATCCGGAAAACATCACAATTTATATATATTACGTTTTTGAATGATGCAACAGTTTAAAATTCACATTATAACGTCACAACTGTCGACCACTAAACTTCACAGTGAAAGGCTTCCAACTTCACGCTGCCAACTTCACAGTGCCGGACGTTTATTTTGCCAACGTCACGCTGCAAGACTGCTAAGCTGCCAACTTCACAGCCTGTTATTTCACTCTGCCAGGCTGCCAACATCACGCTGCCTGACAGATAGCTGCCAACTTCACTCTGCCAGGCTGCCAACATCACGCTGTCTGATAGATAGCTGCCAACTTTACTCTGCCAGGCTGGCAACTTCACGCTCAGAGCATGTTAAGAGTAATAAGCATGCAGAACGCTCCGGAATATAATTTTAGATTTTCGTTTTGAATTAACTAAAGATTTTTTACGGTAAAGAGATTGAATTTCAATTATAACATGAACATCTCTGTCATCTTTTTTATCATTAAGTTTAGAGTTCAAGTTCAGTGGAAAGATGTCTATCGCTGAAATGCTTTGCTGAACACATGAATAATGCAAGAACATGTCTTTATGTTCTTGAAGTTTCGGTCACGTCTCTAGGAATGAGTAGAACCAAACTATTACATTATTTGTTTGAAAACATAAATATGCAAACTGATTGAAAATATAAATTTATTATGCAAAACAAAATTTAAAACATAGATGGAACCTAGCACCATACGTGCAGTTTTAATGCAAAGCGCAATATCGGTGACAACGCTCTACTTCACATAATTCTGTAACAACCTATCCACTTTATAATAATTATTATATTAGATGCTTTACAAGTATAACGCCAATGTAAATATTACCACCTGATCTTTATTCACTAGTTTTAATAGAATCCATTGGGAGGTATTAGTTTATAATATTATTAAGAATAAGACACGTTATTTTCAGAAATATTAACAATAAATCGGCATACTTTAGTGCTTTACCTATTTTAAAGAAGTATGAGTGTACAGCGTCTGCAATAAATAGTTAATGCTGAAAGAAGCATAAAATATTATTCAATACTAAGTATAGGATAGAGTCTTTTAAGACGTTTCTATAGAAAATAGAAGCCGAAACGAGCGCAGCGAGTGCAGGCTTCTATTTTCTATAGAAACGTCTTAATAGCGTCTATCCTACTTAGAAGTTGCCCTACATTTGTAGCCATGCGCACGAGCAGTTAAAAATAGATCGATCTATTTTGTTCATTGTAAGATAGAAAATAGAAAGGAGTTCTATTGAAACAAATCGCTTAGGAATTTGAATTTTCATAGCTTCTGACTGGCTGCAAATGTAAGGCAACTTCTAATCATTACTTGTCACTGGTTGACGTTGTTGTTCATATGGATAATGAGTTCATTCGTTAAGACAACGGCATACAAATAATATTACTACGGTCTACGTTTTCTAACCCGTGATGAGGTACGAATTTTGTCCCCATAAGGAAAGATATGTGTAAATGGCTTGGAAAACTTATTCAGGAGGGTACACTCTACATGTTATCGCAATGTGCAAGTTCAAACCGGGCTACATATTAATCACCATGTACTCTTACGTTAACAACATAACTCTTGCAGTTTTTAACATGTTCTTTCTAAAATAATTACAATCTATTTAGGATTTTTGTTCAAAATAAGTTCTTTTTCGTCGTTTTTAGTGTTGAATTCCAAAAGAATTAAAATCTTTAAATGGAAAGTGATTTAAGTCTTTGGCCCATGTTAAATAAATATATCTCAAAACTCGTGCTACTACACTTAAGTGTTTGGCAGTTTTTTTTTAATTCACATCTTGTTGTAATCATGTTTGTTTACCGAGGAGAAAATTTCTTGCTGGCGACATTTCGGTGAACATCTCAGTGTCAACTTCTGTTGCAAACGTTGCTATGGTGCGACTAAACGGTGGGGGCGTGTGTTCTTCGATGGTCTTATCCCCATTGTCAGAAAAACAAATCCTTTTACAAATACTTACAAAGTCACCTTTGGATTCAATTATCCAGTAGGAATGTCCACATTCTGCTTCGTTACCGTGTTTAGAGTATTCTTCACAATGTGCGGCAAGTTTGCACTGTATAGCATCATTTACTGGTGAAAATGTCTTGGAGTGAAATTTGTACTCATACCTGACTGTCAGTGATTCATTGTCCCTGGATACTACAAGGAATTGTTTCGCAGTTTCTATAATCACAACGTCCACGAATAGGTATTCTTTTGGTTTATCTGGAATGTTTTGCTTGTGCATCACCAGGTACGAGTTTTCAGTGGAATAAGGACGTGAATAGCTTTGATCTAGGTCTACAATCAAGACCATGTTATCACCTGTGCCCATTGTGTTTAGGATCATCAGCTCGCTGGAAGTCGAGCTTAATCTAACAGTCATTTCTGACCACCTTTCATAAAACTGTCCCTCTTGCGTCAGAACAGATTCGGTAGTGAAAACCGGAGAACAAACAAGTGTTTCAAAAGAACTAAAAGAGACACTGTATCCACGAAAACGAATTTCAAAATTGTTTTCGTCTTTAAATAGAGCGACTAGGAACAATTTCCCGCCGTTGCTCCGTGCTACCTTAAAATTTACAAGCCGACCGTCATAGGGCATACGTCTTACTAAAGCGTCAACCAAATGACTCCTCCACAATTTGGTTCGAATGTTGAACTGGAATAAGAAGTTACTTTTGCTGATATCACAAAACAAAATATCGCTTTCTGTTGCCGCTATGGAACAGAAGATGCCGCTCTTTTTCGAAAATATTTTGGTGGGTTTAAAACTGCCTCCGTCGATAGCCCTGAAATAATCTTCTTCAGTGATAGTATCTATATGATACCAAACTCTGGTCAGTGGCTGATACACACAGAGATCAAACAAACGTGTTGATTTTTGAGACATACCTTTCAAGTCTAGATTAGATGTTGATATTCTACGATGTTTTGTTATCATTTTCCCGTAGTTCATCATTTGCTCTCTACTTTGATCAACGATTCTCTCTGAAAAAACAAATACAGCCAAACTTCTGTCGTGAAAACCATCTATCAAACGAACTGAATTCTCTTGGTAAGAGTATATTCTCAAAAATGCTTCCCTTATTTGATCCCTGGATTCCTTGTTCAATTCATGATGTAAATCAAGCATTCTTTCAATCATTCTGTCAATGCACAGTTTGCTCGTCTTAAATGGCAGATTTTGGTGCGTTGTTGACGTTTTGAAGTAATCACTCACAGCTAATATTGTTTTCAAATGTTGATCAGAAATTAAGCGTTTTCCGGATAACCATTTAATGAAAAACATGAAAACGCTCTCTTTGCTACAATATTTAAACATATGAGATTTGATCAATTGTAATACCTCATCTGCTGTAAGGCTTAATAGTCCTTCTGATGTAATAAGTACGTCATGGAAGCGCGATGCAACCATCTCTTTGATGGGTTCTGTGTTAGCTAGTGCGAACTCAACTGCGCAATTGTAATACCAAATACATTTTGTTATTGAAAGTGTTCTAAGCATATACTCGGTGCACCTAAATGTCAGACTCTCCACACCATAAAAAGCGGCAAGTTTCAGTATTTTGGTAAGGTTTGTCGGCATTAGAACAACCTCTCCTTCTTTGAAGAATCGTAACAAGATGTTCAAGTCCTCCATAGTCCCTATCTCGCTTGAAACATCAACTACTGTTGTCTCGGAATCTTTAAATGACCCTGAAAACAGGGCTTTGAAATAGTCACTGTGGCGTATTAACAGAGCTTTGCTACAGTATGTCTTTTCACAGCCGACCCTCAGCGTTATGTATTGAATAGTGGTAGCTTTAGTACTTGTATTTTCACTGTCCATTTTCTAAAAGTACTGAAAAAAGAGACAAAAGAAAATCACAATTTTATTTTTAATTATTTTTCCCAGAGATTTTGACCTTAAAACTTTATGTTTGACCTTACCTTGGAAGTAGATGAAAAGGGAACTTTTAAAACTCACTGAACACGGCCATGGTGATACTATTGGAGACTCGATTTGACTGAGACAGGGTTATGGTTTTCACATGTGTATTATTTATTTTTATGAAGTTTTAATACGATCCCTAAGTTCGTTGCAAAGGTATGCTCCAAAAGCTATTTTTTGCATAAATAATTTTACCTCTAAACCTAGGCCATGGTTCTTGGGCGCTGCACTCGGTCTCATTGAAATGGACGTGCAGTTCGGCTGAAATAACTTCACTAGTTAGAACTTAGAGTTTGAACCTATAAGTCCTTATAAATCAACACAAAAGTGGTATTAAATTTAACAAAAGCGTGTTTATACATTTTAAGAATGTAGCCAATAACTTAGTTTTAGTTGAAGATTTCAAATACTTAAACATTAAAGGTCTTAATACTTGACTCTTCAATTACTTAATAATGGACATCTACATTTGAAAGAACTGTAGGCCTACTCTCGATACGCCTCAACATGACGTTCATCTACAGGGAATTATAGACAAGGTAAGTTTGTGCAGATAAACGAAGACTTGATATACAGCAAATTATCTCAAATTACGAGGTAAAATATTTACATATCTTTATGATAAATAAGTTTAGTTTCGTTTTTGATATTGGAACGAAGTAATGCACCACGGAAATTTCATTGTTTTTAATAAAATAGACACTGTTTCTTACCTAACTGAAGAGATTTTATAACACGTTAAAACTGGAAATTAAGTTTAACATATTTGCTTAATTTTCGTGCCCATACAATTAACAACTTTTGTGATACTAAAGTTTCTACGCATTAAAACCAATGAGCTTTTTTATGCAGGAATTTATCCATCTATTGCTACTAGAACAAAACAATCTTAAAATAGACTTCATGACTTTTCCAAATTTTGATAGCTGCACCTTGAATGATATTGTATAATTCCTATATTTCTGCCAAAATCAGTAATCAAGTGCAAACCAGAAGTTGGTGTTCCGTGTAACATACAAGTCGTCCGCATACAAAAAGGTAATGTTAAAGCCTATGTTAAAAAAAATAACAAAATTACGTGCTTACCTTTAAAGATGTACCCTATTAAACACGTTTTTTAGTGCGGAATTAAAATTAAAATTTATGTTTATACTGGCGTTGGACTTCTTGGTTGTTTCTTGACCCGGAAGTCCAATTTTAGATTACTTATCCTATACCCGTTTTCAGAAATAACTTACTGTACTCTATATTTAGAATCGAAACTAATCGCTGTTATGCATTTTCCCAAGACTCAAGACGATAATTCTTTCTTGACTCTCGTAAAACAATATAATTATCTTGTTACATGAAAATCCAAAACCATTATATCAAAAACAAGCCAATAATGTTAAAAGGGAAGTAACAATGTCAATACCGCGTTAATAGATAAAGACGATGACGGTCGTTCAGTAACGTACCGACAATCGTTGAAAAAATAGCTTTTATTCTTAAGGATCTGTTTATTATTGTTTACTACGTTTCTTTAATAAGCATACTGTCATAAAATTGTTGAATTGTTGTCCAAACACTGGGTCACCTAATCAAGGATGCTAAATGGTTACTGAATGGTTGTTTTTCGCACGTCCTACTGTCGATAAAGTTCAACAGGAGCTGAGCTACGTAAACATCCTTATTAATAACACTGTCCGCACTTTTATGCAAATAGCTAAACTAGAAACAATATTAAAACTTTAGTAAACCATTTATTATCAATTATCAAATACAAACATAAACGCGCCTAGCGGTCATGATAATTAATTAACAATTACGACGGCTTGTTTAAAAGCGCATTGATAAGCTATGATTGGAAGCAGGTGCACATAGTTTAGCGGTCACGTGATGCTCTAATGAAGAGTATTCGACACCTTCGCAGAAAATAAGAAATGGCCGCTGTAGAGGGTTTAATTTCGCGGCCAGGAGTCAATTTCGATGGCCGCTGACCGCGGATGGGAGGTGACCGCAGAATTAAGTGATAGAATAGAAGGAAATTTGTCGGGGGCGTCACAAAATGGCCGCTAAATAGAGGTGACCGCAGTTCGGAGGTGACCGTTAGGTCAGGTTAGACTGTATCTTCTAAAAGTGATTTTAGTTAACGGAAATATGGAGTTATGTGGACGCTATATAGTTCTCGTAGTTACAAACGGTGGCAGACGTTGGACCATTTAAAAATACTACTGGTTTGGAAGTTCGATCCCGCATGTCTTGATAAGACCATCCTGCCGTATTGATCCCATAACCACTAAACGCACATTCTAAGGCAATAGTGTCGGACTAGGTGTACGAGTGCGAATCCCTTTTCGGAGAATGTAAAAACTGTGATATCACTGGTTATGCCAGAAGTATGGTTATGACAATGTCGCGTTACTCCACCGTCCCTTTAGGTCAGCCTACACTATTGCGTTTCCCTATATGTTCTATGTAGAGTCTTGGGAGTCTCCTTGATTTATTTATTCTTAGACAATATCAGGCATGGTCTTCTGAAGAATTTTGAATATAAATCTACATAAAAACATAGATTCTATACCACCATGACCGTAGGTTTCTACCTCAAATTTCACTTTGAAGACTACCACCCTTGCCTATTGACTAAATTTACTTGTGGCTAACCTGTTTATAGGCATTATTTTAAAAGTAATTTTTTTCTTATCCAAAATGTTTTGGATAATGATTTTTGGTTCCAACAGCTGCAGAAATGAACAATTTCTGTTTTTTAGAAGGAGTTTTATTTTTTCTTTAGCTATATTGGCCAATCAGCTAATGTTTCTATAGAGCCTTACGGGTTTCCCCTAACTTTTTTTTTAACCAACCGGGAAGCAGCTTTTATTTAGTGCACACTGATCTTAAAATTACAAAAAAAAAACAACTAAAACTAGCCGCAGCCTCCGAATACAATTGAACATTCTGGTTGGAGTCCCACAAACGGTCGCGAAACACAGAAATTCTGTTGTAATTTTCGATAAAAAATGACTTTGTAAAAGATGAAAAGGGAACTTGAAAGGCACCGAACACGAGAAATATGAATATTGCAGACTCGGTTTAGTTTAGCCTGTTTACAGCCAGTAATGGAAATGCGTATTACATGTTGTAAGATCACACGTCGCATTTATTCCACAGCGACAAAAAAGGGGCAACCGGGATTTATAACTATTGATGCAAAGCTCAATAGCACAATAAAACTTTGCATACATCATAGGGTAACTTTTTCTCTTGATAACGTTTTTTTTTTTCGATTTTTCTTTGATTTTGTCAATAGGCCACCATTTTGTGCGAATTTAAAGGCCCAATAAACAAAGAACGGAAACTGGTCCCAAGCGCGTAGGAGCAGGGGCCGCAAAAGCCGCGACCGCGGTCCCAATATTTCGGCAAGTCGCGGCCCCAACGGCCTATGCTCCAAAAAAAACAATCCCCCCAAAAATATTTTGCGCCTATGCATAAGCAGTAAACTCAAACCAGATTATCGTTTTTACCGGAAATCCTCATCGGCTTAGCTAATACACAGTTAAGTGTCAACGTCAAGGAGACGGTGATGTGTCGGGGGTTGCCTAAGGGTGTTAAGCCACGGTTGAGCTAATCCCAGTGAAATGTATCGAAATAAGTAGCGCGAAACAATGTCGTATTCTAAGGCCATAATCGGCTAAGTAAAAGAAAGTGGTTAACTATGAGCGCTCCAAATTTAATAATATTTTATTTGATATTGAATATTAAAATCATTTCCTTAGAAACTATTCAGTAAATATGTATTTGACATTATATTACTGATGCATCTTTTGTTATCCGATCTGTGTACAATTATTACTTTTGCATATAGAGATCTATATATTATAGAAAGATTAGACGTTTAAGTTATGAACTATGATCTTATTGTTGATTGCAGCGTTTACTCGAAATCTGAAGAAACGTTCTAAATATACGTCAATGACTACATATAATTGTTATATAAAAAAGGAACTTATTATATCGACATATTTAGTGCTACATATTGTGCCAAAATCATCTCTTCCGCCGCGGAATGTTAAAATCGCTCCTACGCGCCTGATCATTACACTCGATTACGCTGTTTGTGACATTGTAACCCTTTCTAGTATTTATTGAATCCATATTTTGATTATTTTACCACACTTAATGTGTTAACATGATCAAAATAATTTAGCCGGAACTATTGAATTTCTATTATTTGTACTCAAGCATTTATGGGAGGATAAACTGAGAGAAGTCAGGAAGAATAACGACGAAAAGAGGTCTCATGCTGATATATTACACGGCAGAAATGCAGGCATGGCTGTCACCAAGCCTTGAATGACAGACAGATGGTGGTCCTGGAGGTTCAGTGGCGATGAAGACACGAACAGAATCGAACCATGAACATGTTGATTTATTGTCAAGGGACGCCGGAGATATAACAGCCCAAATCAAATAATTGATATTCAGAGCCTTTTCAGTACAAACAATAGACATTCAAGATGGTCTACACTTATCGCTATGTAAGAGAAACTACACTAATCATAATATCAGATAGTCTACATTAATCGTAACGTCATATGGTCTACACTTATCGCAATGTCATATGATCTACACTTATAGAAATGTCAGATGATCTACACTTATAGAAAAGTCAGATGGTCTACATTTTTAGAAATGTCAGATGATCTACACTTATAAAAAAGTCAGATGGTCTACACTTATAGAAATGTCAGATGGTCTACACTTATAGAAATGTCAGATGATCTACACTTATAGAAAAGTCATATGGTCTACGCTTTTAGAAAAGTAAGATGGTCTACACTTATAGAAATGTCAGATGATCTACACTTATAGAAATGTCAGATGGTCTACACTTATAGAAATATCAGATGATCTACAATTATAGAAATGTCAGATGATCTACACTTATAGAAATTTCAGATGGTCTACACTTATTAAAATATTTCAACGCAATCATAAATAAATCACTGCATAATACAATTGAAAAGCTCCTTTATATAGTAAAATAATAGTATAGGTGGGCTTTAACAAATTAACTTAAAGACTTCTAAAAAGTCATTCAAATAGTTGAAACGTAATTTAAAAACAGAGCACAAAATATTGCTTTACAAACTATTCAACATACATGTATACTCCTTAAATTTAACTCATTTTTTTTCCTAAGGCAAGTAACACGCAAAACATGCTCAAATTAAAGTACAAAGAAGCTGTGTTAGACAATTTTATGTGAGCACCTAGCTAGAGTGAAATAAACTGTTTCAATTGTTTTCATATGTAATTAAAATCGTCCTCGTTGAAGAGTGTGGGAAACATTGGGAGAACAGAAATTAGCAGCTAGCCAAACTGTTATATGTTAACAAACTGTGAAATGCTACAGTCTTAAAGAATAAAAGATCCAATAAACAGGCCTGTGGGGTCGATCTATTGTTAAAGTTGTTGATTTATTCAACTTTAACAAATATATTTCATGTGTGTTCTCATAAAAAGGAAAATCTCTGGATATTAAAAAAACTTTAAAAGGTACAATCCTGTCAAATTATTTAAGAAACTTTTTTATATAATTTAAAATGCACTATAATTTTGCGAACGTGGAAATTTGTGACAATTTATAAAATGCAAAAGCTAACAGTAAAAGAGACTCCGATTCCTGTGCACCTTTATTTTATCCAACGTATAATTGTATATGTTCAATGAATGAATTTGAAGGTAAAACGATAAACTAAGATGTTTAGATAATATAATTGCACCTGTAAATTTACAATGCACCTGAAAATTTTACATCCAACTTGTAAATTTCATATGTCAATCGTAAAATTCAGCAATGGGCCGGTATGTGTCGGACATATAACAAGAAATATCTTTAAACAAGAAATATCTTTTAAAAAGATAAACGGCGTAGATTGTATATGAAATGATGCAGTTTGTAGCTGGTATTATTCACTTCATCTTGATTTACGTGTAAATTAAATAATTTCATTGTGAATCCTTCACAATGACTTAATAGCGGACTCGCAGTTTTTTCGCGTAATATATTACACGTAGTTGCCCGATTTAAGACAAGTAAGCACATTGTAAACCTCAGTCGCGATAAAGAATGAGTTTTATATAAGAAACGTATTGTAAAGGCATTGGTTGTGTTTATTCTTAAACCATAATGTATCAGATGATATATCAATTGCTGAAAGAATAAAATATATTTAGTGAAGACTTCAAGACTTACATAGCGAACTCATTGTTTATATCGCGTAGCATATTATATACAGCTGACCGATTTAAGAGACGGGTAAACATTTCAATTACTGAAAGAGCTGGGATAAATTTCCAATAACTAAATACTCACAAATATTACAATAATTCAAGCTCGCAGATTTTATTACTTAAATTTTCAGCTTTACAGTGAAAGTGTAACATCGTTTTCTTTAAGCCATTTCCACTTACTTTCACTTTTATTTTGTATAGGTTGATATAAAGAGTGACTGTATTGTTGTTGACAAAAAAATCCTAGCCAATGACGAGTACTGTAGTGTGCCTCATTTCAACATCTTTCAACACAAGAGAATAGAAAAGATCTAAACGTCACAGCAATAATCGTTTCAAACAGTGTATTAACTAATTGTTTAAAAATCCCACTAGATACCTCTTTATCCTTCTAGATGCCTCTCCGGTGGAAATAGCTACCAATCGAAATAGTTTATTTAATTTTCCCTCTGCATAATAATATAATACGAGTGTTATTTACAACACTTCATTGGTTAATAAATTAGGTCAAAAGTGAGCTTAGACAGCTAACGCCGAAAAAGATAAACGGCGTAGATGGTATATGAAATGATGCTGTTTATAGCTTCTATTATTCACTTCTTATTGATTTACGTGTAAATTAAATAATTTCATTGAGAATCCTACACAATGACATTTTTTTTATTTAAATTTGAATGTAAAATTAAATACCACACGTCATAAGATTTTAGTCTAGTTTATAAATGTGAATCTTATAATTATGAAAAACGAATTTTAAAGGTTTTGGCTTTATTAATACCTTAAACAAAATAAAAAAGGTATGTATCAATTACCGAGATAATAAATAAATTCAGTAAAGATCTTAAGACTTATTGTTAGCAATAAAAGAGTAATAAAGAATTATAATTGTTTTCTTTATAAAATTGAAGAGAATTTCTTAGGAATATGAGACAATTCTAGAATATACCGCAACTTTCTACTCTATGACAGCGTTGCGCTTTAAAGGCAATCTTATAAAAATCATCTCCTGAAAACCGCTACGCTAACATGTTCTTAGATCTGACTTGAGTGCGATTGCTTTAATAGTGAACTCGAAGTTTTTTGCGCGTAACATATTACAAGTAGTTGGTAGATTTAAGACAAATAAGGACATCGTACAATTCTCAGTCGTGATAAAGAATGAATTTTATACAAGAAACGTATTGGGGTGGGTCTAAAATGCAGAATATTGCGCAGAATGCAGAATGCAGTCTGCAAATTAGGGGTCTAAAATGCAGAATGGTTCTGCAGAATGCAGAATGCAGATAATGTATTGTCAATAGGGATATGGGGTCTAAAATGCAGAACGGTTCTGCATAATATTCTGCAGAATATTGAGTGCAGAATATGTATTTGACACTTGCAGAATGCAGAACAGCTTTGCAAAATGCAGAATAGTCTGCAGAATGCAGATAAAAGGTTTGAGATTTTTGTTAATCAATCATTTATCCTACCTTAAAAACCTAATTATTTTATGTGAATAAGGGTTTGATATGTGTGACAATTTAATTGGAAAATAATATTTAAATATTCTTTTCAAAGGTCTATCAACACCTTATCTCCTTATCTAATGACATAATGGGGTCACTGTTATTGAATTTGAATTTGACAGTAACAGATTAAAGTTAACAAAGGGTTAAACATTAAAATTGTCTTACTTATCTGTGCTATTCAAATAGTATATAATTCAATGATCACAACTAATGATCATACTTATTTTTATTGGTAATATATGAAATGGTAAATAACAAATAATTAACAAATTTACAATGTACCAAATTGCTGAATCTTTGTCTTATAGTATACTTTTATGTATAGGCGATATTCATATTTAACTTTATGGACAACCAGTTAATATTTTTAACAGTTTCAAATAATTTTTTGCATTAATAATAATTGTCAGACATAAAGCATGGCCAAAATCTTTTTGACATGAGATTTTTCATAGCGAACTCATTGTTTTAGCATATTATATGCAGTGCCAGAAGGCAGTTCCACTTACTTTCATTTTAGATAGGTTGATAATGAGTGACTGCATTTTTTTTACAAATAAACCTTACCAATGACGACTACTGGAGTGTGCCTCATTTCAGCGTCTTTCGACTTAACAGAATAGCAAAGATCTAAACGTCACAGCAATAATCGTTTCAAAAAGAGTATACTAAATGTTTAACTAGAAATGTGTCCATAGGACACGGATGCCCCCGCTATGCATCTATGTATCGTTTTCAGATACTAAAGTGCAATGATGGGAATAATAGCATTTCAAAGACAGTGATGTTCGAGTAATTATAAGAATATGCATAAACGTGATGATCAAGTAAATTATTTGTATTTGTGGCACTGTTGTCTTCTCATTACGGAAATGTCTGTGAAAAAAGTTGGTGGTAATGCAATGCAATGTCAAAATGAACATTTGTGCCAAGTTATTTTGAAATCCCTTCCTTCATAAAGAAGTTATAGCCCGAACAAGTAAATTCAAGTTTTAGTAACTGTGACCTTGACTTTGGACTTACAGGCATGGGTAATGTACGCAACACACCACCTTGTCATGGTGAACATTTGTGCCAAGTTATTTTGAAAACCCTCCATTCAAAACAGTTATAGCCCGGACAAGGAAATTCTATTTTTTTGGTAACAGTGACCTTGACCTTGGACCTACAGGCATGGACATGATACACGACTCACCACCTTGTCATGGTGAACATTTCTGCTAAGTTATTTTGAAATTACTCTATTCCTAACGTAGTTACAACCCTGACAAGAAAATTTTATTTTAGTAACAGTGACCTTGACCTTGGACCTACAGGCATGGGCATGGTACGGGACACACCATCTTGTCATGATGAACATTTGTGTCAAGTTATTTTGAAATCAATCTATTCCTAACAAAGTTACAGCCCGGACAAGAGAATTCTATTTTTAGTAACAGTGACCTTGACCTACAGGCATGGCATGGTACGCGATACACCGCCCTGTCATGGTTAACACTTGTGTCAAGTTATTTTGAAATCCCTCCATTTATAATGAAGTTACAGCTCAGACAAGAAAATTCTATTTTTAGTAACAGTGACCTTGACCTTTGACCTTCAGGCTTGGGTATTGTGCGGACACACTGCCTTGTCATAGTGAACATTTGTGCAAAGTTATTTTGAAATCCCTCCATTCATAACAAAGTAACAGCCCGGACAAGAGAATTCTATTTTTAGTAACAGTGACCTTGACCTTTGACCGACCGGCATGGGCATGGTACGCGACACATCGCCCTGTCATGGTAAACATTTGTGCTAAGTAATTTTGAAATCCCTCCATTCATAACAAAGTAACAGCCCGGACAAGAAAATTCTATTTTTAGTAACAGTGACCTTGACCTTCCACCTAAAGGCTTGGGAATGTACGTGACATACTGTCTTGATATGGTGAACAATTATACCAAGTTATTCAAAAATCCAATAAGAAATAACAAAATTACAGAGCGGACAAAATTTTGCAAGAAAATTCTATTTTTAGTAACAGTGACCTTGACCTCGGACCTACAGGCATGGGTATTTTCACGACACACCGCCTTGTTATGGTGAACATTTGTGCCAAGTTATTTTGAAATCCCTCCATTCCAAACAAAGTTAAGGGGCAAAGTGTATATTTTTCTTAACACAAAATGTAAGTGAAAAAGGGGCATAATTTGAAAAATATTGGAAGCAGGGTTATGGGTCTTGATGGTTATGATGTAGATTTTGATGGTGAAAATATATTTCAAGTTTCAAGGCAGTATCTCAAGTAGTTTTAAAGTTATTGGCAAAATGCATATTTTGCTTAACACAAAATATAAGAAACAATATATATTCCTATTAAAACTAATGTAAATGGAAGTATCAAAGGGCCATAACTTCTGAACGGAACATGTAAGAGCAAAACCCCACCTTTATGCACAACAACATATCAGGCAAAGCATTGCGGTAAAGTTTCATCAAATTCCCAGCAGAGGTGTAGGAGGAGTTGCGTTCACGAGATATACTCCTATTAAAACTAATGTAAATGGAAGTATCAAAGGGCCATAACTTCTGAACGGAACATGTAAGAGCGAAACCCCACCTTCATGCACAACAACATATCAGGCTAAGCATTGTGGTCAAGTTTCATTGAATTCCCACCAGTAGTGCAGGAGGAGTTGCGTTCACGAGATATACTCCTATTAAAACTAATGTAAATGGAAGTATCAAAGGGCCATAACTTCTGAACGGAACATGTAAGAGCGAAACCCCACCTTTATGCACAACAACATATCAGGCCAAGCATTGTGGTCAAGTTTCATTAAATTCCCACCAGTGGTGTAGGAAGAGTTGCGTTCACGAGATATACTCCTATTAAAACTAATGTAAATGGAAGTATCAAAGGGCCATAACTTCTGAACGGAACATGTAAGAGCGAAACCCCACCTTCATGCACAACAACATATCAGGCTAAGCATTGTGGTCAAGTTTCATTGAATTCCCACCAGTAGTGCAGGAGGAGTTGCGTTCACGAGATATACTCCTATTAAAACTAATGTAAATGGAAGTATCAAAGGGCCATAACTTCTGAACGGAACATGTAAGAGCGAAACCCCACCTTTATGCACAACAACATATCAGGCCAAGCATTGTGGTCAAGTTTCATTAAATTCCCACCAGTGGTGTAGGAAGAGTTGCGTTCACGAGATATACTCCTATTAAAACTAATGTAAATGGAAGTATCAAAGGGCCATAACTTCTGAACGGAACATGTAAGAGCGAAACCCCACCTTTATGCACAACAACATATCAGGCCAAGCATTGTGGTCAAGTTTCATTAAATTCCCACCAGTAGTGTAGGAGGAGTTGCGTTCACGAGAATATCTGACGGACGGACGGAGGGACGGACGGACAGGAGCAACTCTTAATGCCCGTCGCCATTTCATGGCGGAGGCATAAAAATCCCACTAGATACCTCTCTACCCTGCTAGATGCCTCTCTGGTGTAAATAGTTACCAATCGAAATAGTTTATTTCTTTTTTCCCGCTGCATAATAATAGAATACGAGTATTATTCACAACACTTCATTGGTTAATAAATTAGGTCAAAAGTGAGCTTAGACAGCTACGCCGAAAAAATGAAGGTACAACGTTTGTTTTTAAATGGAAGTGTACCGGTATTAGGCACACGGGTAACTTTGTTTTCAGGCGCATCTCCATTATCCTTAGGGCTTTTCGTGCGTCATAAAATTTACTACCACTGCCAGCCAGGTAGATCTTAGACTAGTCCTTTTAATGTTGGTATATATTCAAACTATATTTCAGCTGACCAGCAGTCATCATGGAGTCAATCAGCAAATGTGATGTTGAAATCAGCGTCACATTTGATGGAATGGAAACCACCGAGTCCGTGCCGAAATATCTACAAGAGGCGTTTCTTACCTCTTCCTTGACAGAACCGGATGCTAGCCGAACTAATCACGTTAAGTTGCCTAAAAGGTTTGCCCAGTTAGCCAAGTACCCGGGGATAGACAGTCAGATGGTAGGGACAGATCTGTGTGGTGAGGAGACAGAAGATCGCGAGAAAGACGTTACCACAGCTTTAAAATGGATTAAGGAAGAAATGGTTTGTTGTCAGAGTGTTTCCCTGTTGCTAAAGAGATAATGATAGTTTCAGTAACAGTTCATTCTACTTGCTGTTTAAATGAAAGAAATCGTTAAGACAAGTTAATATTTGAAGGAAAGCTCGTAAAACTCTCTTACTCGACAAAGCAATGTCAATTAAGAGTCAACAAAAGGCACGTCTTTTAATTACGAGTTGTGAATATTCATATTTTAATAAGGTTTTTCGATCTGTCGGCAATGAATTTGTACAATGTTTTGCCATTTTGCAATGTTCGTTTATACATGTTTGCTAAGACGCGAAGTAACGATGGCGAAGACGCGAAGAAACGACGGCAAATACGCGAAGTAACGAAGGCGAAGACGCGAGGTAATTATGGCGAAGATGCGAAGAGCATAAAGACGAAGGCGCTATGGGATTATTTTTATCTGTCCCTTTGTTATCGTCGATTCGCTCTTTCTTCCCCCTTATACAAAGACGCTAAGGGAGGATGGTAAAGGAGCGGATAATGGCGAAGGCATTGTCACTACTTCACCATTAGTTTTCCGTTCCTTTGTCATCGTCTTTTCGCTTTAGAGGTGCTTTGGCATTTGTGATTGCGCTGTCATTGATAAAAAAGAAAAAAAAATCAAAATCTCTTTAACTTCAAAATGCAGTTAACAAACCAATGTTATTAATATATGTTTTATTTATATATGCTTAGAAAAATTAGAACAGTAAAGAAAAATAGTTAGACCCAAAAGTCCCTAAAATCTATTAATAATTTATCACAAATAACGAATCAACACTAAAATTCAATTTAAATGTCTTCATGAGTAATGAGTTACTGACAACAATATTTAAAGCTCTTTGGTCTAAATTGCAAACAAAAAATGTATACAATGTGAGTTTTTTTGTAAAAGTGTGCTTGACTTTCAATTTTCTGTCGCGAAAATGGATGACAAAAATATTCAAAATTATGTTGGTTTCTCTTTTCATAATTGAAAGATCTTTTCAAAGGCCGACATTGTTGTCCGAATAACTCATGTTGGCATTTTAATTTCGAGTAGCTTCTTTTTTGTAATAAATTACAAATAAAATTTTAAAGATTCTTTAGGTCACACTATTTTTCTTTACTGTTCTAACTTTTCTTA
Organism: Corbicula japonica; assembly: GCA_038501625.1. Taxonomy (NCBI): domain Eukaryota; kingdom Metazoa; phylum Mollusca; class Bivalvia; order Venerida; family Cyrenidae; genus Corbicula; species Corbicula japonica. The sequence goes on along the minus strand of JAZAYU010000008.1, from coordinate 8,008,309 downwards.
ATGTATGTAAAGTAATCATACACCTATAGCATTGATTTGTGCAAATTTTTATGGAACTGCGTTTTGCCGTTAGAGATTTTGATATTTTTTTATCAATGACAGTGCAATGACGAACGTTCGTCGTTCATTCGCGTATTCAAATAAATCTATATTTTGAACACACGCAGTTTTCATTTCCAACAATTTCATATCTCGTTAATCTGTTTCCGGAATAACTGATAAAGCATGAAGCGTTATGGTTCTATTCTGATGAGTATAAAAATGTGCCTAACGAATGTACTGTAAATTGAAGTCAAACAAAGCCTAACACCATTCTCAATAAATTTAGTTATTTTCATTTTTTCAAACAACTTGTCAATATTACACTTCACTAGAACCTCCAACATTTACCAATTTTATTTGAAATCGTAGTGTTTTAAAATCATTTATACATTTTGGTTTGATTGACAATTTCGTTTTTGTGGTGATTTTATTCATAATCAAGTGAACATACTAACAAATGCTTTTAAATTATTAAACTTTTAAATTTATTACTAAATCAAAGCATTCCTTATAAAGTGCAAATAAATATATGAGAATATTACCATAGCACTACACGACACTTTCCTTTTGCTGAGTATATGTGGTCTATAACGTGTACATGTCTTATTTTGTCGATGATTTGTTAACAGGTACTTCTTAAAGAACAAGACAAGTGTCTACTAAAACAGCTGATTGCTCTCCGCTCGAAGATCTTGCATCTACAATGCGTCTATCAACCATTTGGTACGTTCCCGAACCTTAGTCTGAGCGACAGCACGTGCTTTTTAGATGAAAATCATGACGGTCCTTACCTCGGCGATCCCGACCTCGATATGACTGAGTTTCGGTCTCGAACGTCTTCGTTACTGGAACCAGAACATAAGACACTTGGACCAGTAACTCGTATAAAGTGGAAGAGTCACGAATACTTGTAAACCTAAAGAAGGCTGCACAAAGCCTGGTGAAAACTATTTCATTATCGCATGTCTGAAAGAGGCATGTTTTAAAGGTGTAACACAGAATCGCAGGACTGAAAGAGGCATGTTATTTTGAAGTTGTACAAATAATCGCATGACTGAAAGAGGGGTGTTTTAAAGGTGTAACACGGAATTGCAGGACTAAAGGAGGCGTGTTATCTTTTTGAAGTTGTTACACAGAATCGCAGGACTGAATGGCGTTTTTTGTTTTTGGAAGTTGTTAAATAGAAATATGCTCGTTGCCGAAACACGCATAAGGGGACTTGTTTATTGCTATATGTTTACATACGAAGGATGCTATTGCTACAAAATAAGATTACAGGAAGAAATTTCCTTAATGGTTCGTAAAGAAGGACTATTTATCCACACAAGAACCTGTTTTTAGGTTTCCAAGAAAAGGCTAATTACCCGCCTCATGTTTACAGGAAGAACCCAAAGAAGTGCTATCACATGGAAACAGAAATAGAATCTGTTCAAAGACACAAAAGAAGATGATGGTTACCTGCTACATGCGAACATGACTAAATAAGTTCCCTGCAATAAAGACCTGCTATATATAAAAGGAAAATATCTTTTCCCTGCAATGCATGATGTGCTGGTTACCTGCTACATGTAAACAGGAATAAAAAATGTTCCCTGCAATATAAGACGTGATGGATTTAATTTGCTCTCTGCAATACAAGACTTGCTTGTTACTTGCTACTCAGTACATGTTAACAGCAATAAATATGTTTTTTGCAACATAAGAAGTTCTCGATACCTGCTACATGTAAACAGGATGAATCTGTTCCCTGCTTCTCAAGACCTGCTATCTATCATACCTGCCGTACAAACAGACAATGGTTAACAACCACCTATAAACAGGAAGAAAGCTATTCCTTGCTACAAAAAACATGCTGGCTAACAGCTACCTGTAAATATGAAGAAACCGGTTCCCTGCCAAACAAGAAGATGGTGGTAAGCAGCTACGTGTGCCTGTTAATAGGAAGAAACCTGTTCCCTGCCTGACAAGAAGATGCAGGTAAACACCTTCCTGTAAATAGAAAGAAACCTGCTCACTGACAAACCGGAAGATACTGGTAAACAGCTACCTGTTAATATGAAGAACCTTTTCACTGCTTGACAAGAAGATGCTGGTTAACAGTTACCTTAAAATTGGAAGGACCTGTTTCCTGCTTGACAAGAAGAGACTGGTTAACAGCTACCTTTAAATAGGAAGGACCTGTTCCTTGCTTGACAAGAAGAGACTGGTAAACAGCTAACTGTAAATAGGAAGGACCTGTTCCCTGCTTCACAAGAAAAGACTGGTAAACACCTACATGTAAATAGGAAGAAACCTTTTCCCTGCTTGACAAGAAGAGACTGGTAAACAGCTTCCCGTAAATAGGAAAGACTTGTTCCCTGCTTGACAAGAAGAGACTGGTTAATATCTACATGTAACTAGGAAGAAACATGTTGCCTGCTTGACAAGAAGAGACTGGTTTATAGCTACTTGTAAAAAGGAAGGAACCTGTTCCCTGCTTGACAAGAAAAGACTGGTTAATAGCTACTTGTAAATAGGAAGAAACCTGTTTCCTGCCTGACAAGAATATGCTGGTTAGATTCATTTTGATCGAACTGTGTTACTATGTTGTGATTGTTTATTAACAGAGGGACAGTAAAGGATCAAATAGTTATGGTTTCTTCACTCAACTACCTAAACACAGATAGAAACTTGTTTAATTTCGAGCGATGGGTCGAATTTTCCGCCTCCTTCGGTGATTTTCACCACAATGTAGGGACTGTCTGCAAAAACCATTGCAGTTTTATATAGCTTATGTTGGCCTAGAACAATTGCAATCACTAACGAGACTGACGGTGTCATCCGAGCGCTGATTATTGGGATACATACCGTGAATAAGTTAATTTACAAATTATTATTGAATTGATATTTTCTTCATTTAATGAAGTACCATTTATACACTTGGGCAGTAACAATCAAACCGAGAGTGCAAATGATTTCACATTGATCGCATTTGGTGACTTCCGATGTTTGTTTCTGATATATTTAAGTTAAGATATATCAGCAATTATACAAATTGTTCGTGAACTGTACATAACGGACATGTGTGCAAAGATTGTTTTGCCTTTCAGGCACACAAGTCTTGTGTCGCTGAATGCAGAGATTATTTTACTTACTTGGAGATGCTAGAAGTTCAAGTCCGCATGTACTTCATACATTACCAACATTGACGCGTTCGACAAATAGAACGTTGTCTTTCCTCGCCATTCAAGTCAGATGTGTCCAATATACTAGTATATCTTTGCCCCTAGGTTTGTAAAAATCTAGTTTGATATTTAATTATTGTTTATATATAAGCTGCAAGTAATGTGTACATTCAAACTGCGTCACCTTTACAGATACAGCACACAATTTTGTGTGTTTTTTTTTCATTGTGATCTTGAAAATTTTATCAATTTCAGGAAAATGCATATAATTAGGTTTCGAGACTAAGGGATCCCTTCGGCAATGTAATTTTGTCATTAATGAAGCGGAAGCCGTGTGTTTTGATGGAAAGGAATTTATGACCCAAATATAGTGTTTTCGATGATTGACTATGATATTCTAATAGTGAAAAGTGAAAATCATGGAAGTATGTCACGTAAATCAATCGGTTTTGTAGTTAATTTATATAAAATAACCGACAATAAAGAAAACACCAAAAATATGTTTGGTGGAATGGATGGGATAGGATTAGATCAAACTAACTCCCCAAAATGATGTCCCATTTAAATTGCACATTTATATATCTGCTTAATTCATTTCCAGCTCGTAGATTAATCGAGCTTGCTGCCGTGATCGGATTTTATTTCTGACTTTTTTAACATTGTTAAGTTTGAATGGCTTTTTTATTTGATATTTATCATTTTGTTGTGTTTGGTGAAATTAAAAAGATATTTTATAAAATGTCCAAGTGTGCAGAACTTATTTTGCCGAGTATAGTTATTTATTTTTCTACCTGATAAAATTTTTATGTTGTAATGAGTAGAAAAAACACGAATTAAGTTGTTTATATTTTTTATTTACATGTGCTGAAAATATTTAACTCTATCTTGGCTATACGTATCGTCTGCATCACTTCGCCTTCGAGTAAGTAATAAATTAGTATTTTTATTAAAGCAAACTAAACTGCTCTGTTGTCGGAAATTCATTTATTTCCATAAACTTAAAAATAGGTATCTGCTCTGAATCATTTACGTCGAAAAGAGTTATTTATTTATGCTTGGGGTCCCGATTTTTCATTAAACCACCCATCGTTGACTACTATGTGTTTGGCTGTCATACATGAATCGCCGCCCTTTTAACAACGGAATCGTTTGCCTAAATAATGCTTTTGTTGAAAAATGCGTTGTTATATTCATATTAATTTCGATAAAGATATGGATCTTCAACACATCTGAATAATTGCCTGCTATTGATTTAAAATTTCGTGTAAGAAATTTTGAAGACAATAACTATTCAAATATATAGTCCTTATTCTGAAATAATAAATATTTTAAGAAAATTAAGTAGTTATTCGTTCATAAACACGAAAATCATAAAATGATATCCTGAAAAATTAATCATAATATCCTGGGAAAATAATTGGCGATTCCAAAACCACTGGTTCTTCCTTTTCATTTCCTCTAGTTTTATCACCTTACCTACAATGGCTATCAAAATTGTTTATTTCTAATTTTGCGAACTGTTCTTACTAATCTATGTTTCACATAGGAAAACACATTTTAACATATGAAATCGTGTTCACATAGCTTCCTAGATATTCCACTTAAGTTCAAAGCAACAATATCCAGTACCCACCCTTGATCCTTATATGTGATCTTACGAGCTGAACCCTGGTAAACGTCTCTGACAAGAAGCATGAAAGTGCCCACTTAATCTGACGTCCTGCAGTCCGTTCACGATCGCACTCATTTCTCAGCGATTTTTGAATTTTGTTTGTTGGATCCTGTCTCTTTGTTAAGCTTTACGGGAGTTTTGTTGCCACAGTTGCACAAGTGGTTCTCCAGTTTACGTGTTTTTAGCTATGAAATTTGGCTTCAATTAGTTGGAGTCAAATGCTGTTTGGAAGAAGCTTACTGTGTGATTTCTTGCTGCACATCTTTTCTTATTATGCGACATTTCTGTTGCTTGGAACAAAACCTCCATTTCGATTCACGGTCAAAAGACGCCGAATAATGGTAATAAATTATTAATCCAATTCTACAAGTAAATAGATATTTGTCACATGGCATTTAATCGTATTGTCTTATGCTAGAAAATCGTTTTCCAACTTCTTCGTTACAATTAACTAATGGTTTGTACATTCATTTCTTCAACAGAATTAAGCCTTGCATGTGAACATCTAAATGTATATTTTTCTAATCCCGTTGCATATATATTCCCGAATGCAAAGGAAAACACATCTTCCTCACAAGCGTATCTTGTTATGCTTTGTCAAGGCTACTGAAGTAATATGACATGTTCTTGGTGAAATGTCATTTCGTTTGAATATTTTTCATTTCACATATCGGAAGCTGTCGAGACCAAGATGAAAAGCTGAATATGATATGATTTTTTTCTCGAAGAACTAGGTACATGGCAATCCATTACTCTGAACAATTGCGTAAGGTTTTTCCTCAGCCGTGAACTAACATCTTAACTATGACAGGCAAATCCGGCTGCGTGTACATTCAATTAGTGCTGTTATCAAGAAAAAGGCCGTTGAGTATGATGCCGATATTTACCAATAGGAATTTCCGTTACTGCCTATAAAGAGGCTCAATCATACCGAGCCTCCAACATTGTCTAATTTTTCGTGTTCTGTACATTCACAGTTCGCTTATAATCTTTTTTTGTAAATCGCTAATTGCGCACAAACCGGGGCTAGGCGGCATGAGCAGCAATAAGCTTTATCAATTCTGCTCATAAACAGGCTCAATCAAACCGAACATACAATGTAGTCATGATCGATGGCTTTACAGTAGCATTGTTTATGCCGCGTCGCGGTCGTAAAACGTGTCTCCCCTTACATTCAATCAGTCCTATTATAAATTGAAAAAAGGTGAAATATGCATATCAGGAAATGCCACATTCAGAAAAACAGCCTCCCCACACACTCAAGAAGAAGAGAGAGGGAGAGAGCATGGTTAAATAAAATGATCAGTTTCAAAGGGACTCCACAAACAATTAACAAAACTAGGTCGTTGAACTCGTATACGTATATTTGTGTACATATTGAGTTGCGCTTAACCCAGGGCTAGGCGACGTGAACAGTAACATGCACATCAGTTACTGCTCATAAAGAGGATACATTTAAAATCAAACCGAGCATGCAATATTTTGATATTTGTCATGTTCTACAGCTTTTAAAGTTCTTTTCATCTATAACACTTATACATCATCGTATTATGTGCCGAGTGGTGGCCGTACGAAGTTATCCCTTACCCCTTACATTCGATCAGTGATATTATCAATTTTTATAAAAAAAAAAGTGAAATATGCATATCAGGAATGGCAACATCCAGCAGACAAGCCTCTCCACACAGCCAAAAAGTAGATAGGAAAAGAGAGCATGGTATTTCAATAATCAGTTTCAAAATGGACGCCACAGACAATTAACGAAATTGGGTTACCGCCTTGGAACGGTCAGTGGCAAAACAATTTGCCATTGGGGGTTTAAACCAGGTTCGAGGGTGCACCAACCTCACACTAGCCCCAACAAGTTCTCATATCAAAAAAACAAGTACAAGTTGTCTCGGTAAAATAACTCAAACCCACCCATCGGCTCAACAATATTGCATGCAAAAGCAAACAAACATATAAAACATAAGAATCTAATAGTATTGCAAAGCCAAAGGGCGGGTACTCAATGAAATTACCGAGACCAGAGCGCCTTGAGTAAAATCAGCAAGAACACGATGACAGGGATAAAAGAAACAATTCGAGCTTCTAGGTTCTTTTTCAATGGACAGATAAAGATCAAGAAAGCTTGCTTGCTTTTCTGAAGTGTTCGCTTTATTAAGTTGTAGTTCTTTAGGAAAAATCTTATTAACAAGTGATGGAAAATTGTTTATAAATCATCAAGGCACTTACGAGCTGTAACCAAATCATCTTGATGTTCGGTAGAAAGAGATAACATAAAGTCTCTTTCATAACAGTATAAAACAGGTCAGCAACAAGGGGTGCACAATTAGTACCCATTGGGACGCCTTTTACTTGTTTATAAATAGAGGTACCGAATCTAACATAAATATTATCCAGTAAGAAAGTTAGCGACTCTATTAGGTCTTGACAAGTCCCATGAAGTATAATTATCATAAGAACTATCTGTAAAAATACCCTATGTTGATTACAAGCGATGAAGGTTTTATTTAATCTAGAAAACTTTTTTTCAATGAGACTGGTTAGCTTGTCTCTTATTAAATTATGAAAAAGTAATATATGCATATCAGGAATCGCCACACCCAAAAAACACAGCCTCCCCACGCAGCGAAACAGAAGAGAGGAAGAGAGAGAGCATGTTTTATATAAGTATGTCAATTCAAATAAGACGCCACAAACAATTAACGAAGAAGAGAACCTTTGGGGATACCGCCTTGGAACGGTCAGTGGCAAAATAAATTGCCACTGGGGGTTTAAACCAGGTTCTAGGGTGCACCAACTCACGCTTGCCCCAACAGGTTCTCGTATCACAAAACAAACACAAGTTGTCTAGTTGAAATAACTCCAACCCACCCATCGGCTCAACAATGTTGCATGCAAAAGCACACAAACATATAAAACATAAGAAGCTAATAGCATTGCAAAGCCAAATGGTAGGTACTCAATGATCTTACCGAGACCAGTGCCCAAGATCATAAAACTAAATCTGGAGATCAGTCTCAAATCTCAAGCATCTGATTGGCTGAAATGGCGACCAGTTGCCATTTCAGCCAATCAGATCCTTGAGATTTGAGACTGATCTCAAAACTTAGTTTTATGATCTTGGGCCCTTGGCCCAAGATCATAAAACTTTTTTGAGTCTGACTCAAATCTCAAACTCAACTTTTGAGACTGACTCCAATCTCAAATCTAAAATGGAGATCATAAAACTTTGGAGACTGATTCCAATCTCCAAAACTGTCTGAGACTTGAGATTGGTCCGAACCTGTCTCAAAACTCAATCTCCAATCTCAATATGGCTGCCCATATTCGTGTCGAGAGACGCCGGAGAAGATTGCAGGTTATTCCTCGGCCACGGTTATTTAGAGATCGCTCCAATCCGCTATAGGATCTCCCAGAGGTTGAGATTTTCAGAAGATTTAGGTTTTTACCTGACACGATATATTTTATAATGAGTATTCTGCCCGATTTAAGTGCTTCCACAAGGAGAAATTTACCCATACCGCCTCTTTTGCAATTGCTGGTAACACTTCGCTTTTTGGCGACTTGAGCCTTCCACATACTAGTTGGTGATACATTGAATATATCCCGAGCTACAGCTGGAAGATGTATTCGAAGAGTTACGACAGCTCTAACATCGCTTGCCCGCAGATTTATTCAATTCCTTACCGGTATCCATGCAGTTTCTACGAAAGCCGCCTTTGCCAAGGTCGCAGGTAATGTATTATTGGAAATTCCAAGTTTGTACAATTCTGATTGGTCAGTGTATTTATATCACGGAAATATGCCCGCATTGTTTAAATGTACCAGAAGCAAAAAATCAATACCCCGCTACCTCAGTATATAATGATTCATTTCTTATAAATGTATATTAAGTTTGTGAACAAATGCATCTTTCGTTTTTGTTTTAGACAAGAAATATCTTTAAAAAAGATAAACGGCGTTGATGGAAAAGATTTTTATATATAAGAAAGAAATAAAGAGCGTGCAAAAATTTCGTCTGGTGATAATAGTCGATTAAAGAAGAATGTCTAACATTAACTGTACATTTATTCAGTTTCAATAAAATACCTCTTGTAGAGTTAGTACTAATGATGAATAAATGTCATTAAAATACAATAAATGAAAATAATAACAACTTGTTACAAGAGCGAAATTTACCAACTTTTACGTAAATTAACTTTAAAAAAAGTGTCCCTCCCGAGTATTGAACCCGGGGCCTCAGCTTGAGAGGCGAGTGTGATAACCACTACACCAAGGCGATTTGAATTTCTGGTCTTGAAATTAACAATCAGTATCAAAGGAACTAGAAAGGAACCAGTAAGAACCAGAAATATCTGCACTTCTCTGTCGTTTTACACTGTATATTGTACTCGAGTGTTTACCTGACACCCATGAATATTCCATATAAAATCGTATTTAAGCCATCAATTGACTTAACTGGTTACTTGTACCGTAAATATCCTTTTCTCCAATACAATTATCGCTTTTAAAAACGAAAATGCCCGAACATATAAGTGCCAGGTAAATACTAACACACAATATAAAAATCGTTACGGTAATCATTAACGAGACCCACTAATAACCAATCAAAATAATCTATTTGATTTTCCCGCTGCATAATAAGTTTTATTTACAATATTTCATTGGTCGAAAAACTAGGTCAAAAGTGAGCTTAGACAGCTAACGCCGAACAAAACAATTTATTAAATCAGTTTAAGCACGTCATGAAAAATTACGGTGCTTTTCAAATTTAGGTGCTAACGGAATAGAGGTTCGGCGTGTGTTCTGTGTAATATTCAAAATACAGCTCACTATTTCTAAAGCTTAATTGATGAATACATTAAAATGAAGACTGAAGAAGGGAATGTTATGTTTAGAGAATGCTAACTCAGTTTTGTCAACGACTGTAGCTATTTGCATGGTAGACAAACTGAGATTGTTCATGCTCTGAATTAAATTAACATAAATTAGCTCCTGGGGTAAAATCAGCAAGAACACGATGACAGGGATAAATGAATAGAATCGAGCTTCTAGGTTCTTTTAAGAAAAGATTTCCAAATAAACCTTCATAAACTCTGAAACCCCTGCCACCGTCGTGCAACCAAAGAGGTAAGCATAATGATCAACTGTAGATGGGTTAATCACAAGGCCTGCAGAGCGCTTTAAAATATCATGTTGGTAACCTTTCTTTTTAAATTTACAGATGGTTTTTACAAATAACCGAGAGAAATTAACATTGCCTTTTATCTTCTTAAGTTTGTAAATTAAATCTCCATAAAACACCGCCTGTGAAATACCTTGTTGCAATAGTGATTTTAAACTGCATCTGTATTTATGAATTAGATCTGGGTATCGGCGATAAAACTTGCAAAAGGTTTTCCTTAATTTGTGATACCGATAACCCTGTTTTAAAAGTTTTTCTGTAATGCACAGATTACGTTCATTGAAATCATTTACATCGTTGCGAGCTCTTGAAAAGCGAACAAGCTGTGAAATGTAAACCCCGTAAGATGTTGCACGAGGAACATCGCCGTCTAAAAACGGAAAATTTACTATATTAAAATTAAAATTATCTCTTTTATCATATATTTTAGTAGTGACGTAACCATTTTCAATAGACAGATTTAGATCAAGAAAGTTTGCTTGCTTTTCTGAAGTGTTCGCTTTATTAAGCTGTAGTTCTTTAGGATAAATCTTGTTAACCTGTGATGGAAAATGGTTATTATTTATATTTAATAAATCATCAAGGTATCTTGAGGTGTTATTAAAAGCTGTAATAATATCATCTTGATGTTCGGTAGAAAGAGATAACATAAAGTCTCTTTCATAACAGTATAAAAACAGATCAGCAACAAGTGGTGCGAAGGGAGCGAAGTGTATAAAGTTGAGAAATCATAAGTAGACAAACAGAATGCCTGAAAATTATTTGAATTAAGCTTTTTCAAAACGTCATATGAATTTTTAATCGACCAAAATAAATTTTTCAAAACCTTTTTGCAATACCTAATTACATGATCTTTTATAGTTGTAAGACAAGATGTTAAGAGCACGGATTATTGAGTAGTTGTGCAAGAACTAGAGTTAGCAATACATCCTTCTTTGTAGGGTGTTTTGTGCTTTTTAGACAACCAATATATAGTGGGTACACAGTCTTGTTTCGGCTCAACACTGATTCTAAATTTTGTAATTTGTAGAGCGTGTGCAGTAACAATATCACTTTCAGATGAAGAAGTATTTGTGCTATGAAGGTCTTCAGTTTGAACATTAAAATAGTGTATACGTCACACTATAATTACATTATTTGAAGTCTTATCATCAGGTGTTAAAAAACAAATCTGTTGTGAAATTCTCGAATATCCTTTTTCAAATAACGAAATTTAAAACGAGGTCGAGCTGATAATAAAGCTATGTTTCTTTTATAGAAGGATATACGAGTGTCAATTATTTGAATATTTGTTTATTCCAGTTTGAAAGAGCATTAGGCTCATCATGTTCTCGTTTAAACCATTTATTGCAAAACGAGTTTAGAGACTGAAATTTCCGCACGACAGGTATTAAGGTCGATGTCCTATGGAATTCTGTATTTTGGACCTTTTGAAATTAAATTGCGGATTCTAAAGTCTTTAATAACATTTAGATCCCCTGTAATGATGTGACCGGCAGGTTGATAGCAAAACTATCGTTTTGGATGGTCAAAATTGTACTGTTTATTGGTGTAAATATTGAGTTGCGCTCGACCCGGGGCTAGGCGGTGTGGATAGTATTATGCATTTCCATTACTGTCCATGAACAGGCTCAATCAAACCGAGCCTGCAATATTTTCATAGTTGTCGTGTTCGATGGCCTTCAAAGTTCCCTTTTCATCTATTTGAATTAGAACAGTCTCATGATATTGGTGTATTTTCAACAATCTATAATTCCGAGGTAGTTTTGTTGTAATTGAAAATTGTGTATCTATATAATAATACTTCTAACATTACCTTTTGTTTCAATATTGCTGCCAGGTTTTAGATGAGTGGTTTCAATATCCCAGCCAATATTGATTCGGATATTGTTCAATCACCCCAAAGGATATACTTCCTTTTTTAAATTTTGCCTTTGGCGTTGTCTGGGATATGCAGGAATTATATTCTAAGATCCCATGTCAAAATCCTATTCTGTTCAGTTCCGCCCATTGTTTTATCGTTTAGGGCAAACCCATTCTTTTATCTGGGGACCATACGCCGCTGAACATGGAATGGTACTTATCTGAAAATACCGCATTGAAGGTTCCATGTCCGCCGCCATATGCACATCATCGTTTGGGATGGTCAAAATTGTACTGTTTATTGGTGTAAATATTGAGTTGCGCTCAACCCGGGGCTAGGCGGCGTGAGCAGTAATATGCATTTCCATTACTGTCCATGAACAGGCTCAATCAAACCGAGCCTGCAATATTTTCATATTTGTCGTGTTCGATGGCTTTCAAAGTTCCCTTTGCATCTATATTGTTATATTTATAACAAACGATGGGTATTTCAGTATTCTTTAAAAATTTAGGTATAGCCGACTCAACAGTTTTATTTTAAAATATACTTGGAAGGTCAATAAAATCTATACCTTTATTTAAAACTGAAATATAAGGACATGTCTTTGGTGATCAGATTCCAAGTCAATGTGTGGTCTGAGAACATGCCGAGTGTGACACTGAGTAAGGCTAGCAACTTCATAAAGTGGATTAGTTCTTATAACAATATAATCGGCTTCCTTATCCACTTTCTGTAAACTTAAAATAGAAAGTGAAGCGAAACGCGAAAACATAGCATACCTACCAGAATGTTTTAAAATATTGTGGAGGTCATGAATAGAACAATGAACACGTGATTTTCTTTTGATGTTACCATTAGTCCTTATCCCGTGAGACCTCGATTTTCGTTTCCGTATTTCAAGCAAATCAAAAATATCAAAATCAGGATTTTTTTAAATGTTGCCTTCTTGATAAATATTATCAATTAAACCAAGTTGATAAGGTATTTGGAGTTTTTGAATCTAATTATGTTCCGATAATATTATAAGCCTTGCTCCAATTTTAAATGCTCTTAAACGACTGTTATCTAATATAATTTTTTCAACAGGTTGAATATTAACATGTTTTAAGTGTGGCCTGATCGTTTGATATGTTTATATAAAAATGTATTGATTTTATCATTGTTTTCTTATTTTAGAACAGTGCTGACTAAAATGTGTTTTAGAGCTTTGATGGACTTTAATCACGATATTTTCTTGATCAAAATCTTTCTATTTAAAATAGTTACGTTACTACTAAAATATATGATAAAAGAAATGATTTTAATTTTAATATAGTAAATTTTCCGTTTTAAGACGGCTTTCTAGAGCTAGCAATGATATTAATGAGTTCAATAAAAGTAATCTTTAATTTTTATATAATTGTGATCTATTTAGTGAAGTAAAATCTATACACATACCTTACAGATGGTAAACAGTCCGCCATATTGTATGACAATACCGATGCCCGAAAAGACCGTGCCGGTGCTCGATCACGACAGTGAGTACAGAGCTGTACTATATTAGACCTATAATGCAGACTAAAATGTTGAATCCAAAATTTTAATTCAACGGTGTACACACCTCGACAGTCAGCGCCAGACTGCTCAGTGTCAATGAACGTCACTTCCTTTTATGCCATCTGACGAAAGTACTCAGAATATATCGTTTAAACTCCTAATTTAACACAAAGCATTAAAATAACCAAAAAGATTAATAAGATAGATTCGGTCCAAGCTATATCATTTAATAATTTTCCTCACAACGACATTTATTTTTGTAAAGTTGTATTTAAGTACAATTTGCCGTGGGATATTTCCCTATTTTTATTTTTTACCGATGATTGAGCGATGACGACTGTAGATGGCCCTTAAACATCCATTTATAATCACAAAAGTCCAATATTTGAACAATTAAAGGTAAAAGAGTTTAACTCATTCATTATCCCAAGCTAAACAAAATGTCTGTTCAACATTAATGGTGCGTTAGCCACATTTAAGGGGCTCGACATAATGTACTCCCATTTAGCTTTGATTAATATGAACTAAGGCACTGCCTCTTATCGAGCTCTAGCTTTAATAATCTCGGTTAATGATTTATATTAAAAAAAAATTTGTCTAACATTTGTTAGCCTACTCATGCATGATATAATTATAAAATATGTGATTTTGGAAAGAATTTAAGAATTTTCTCTGAATTCAGCTGGACAACTGGCAATCTGACTTTTACTAAACATTTGGGTTTTTTAATGGGTAAAACACAAAGGTTTCTTGCTTAAATTTTACAACCCAAATGTTTTCCATTAACTCAATTAATGCAATACTGAATATTGATAAACTATTCATTGGTACATGTAATTTCTAATTATTATGTCACATTGTGCATGAAAATTAATATATTATTGTCTGAAAATTTTTTTTAAATGTTAGCCTTGATTACACTTGAATTTGTAACTTGCAATTGCACAAAATTGTGCCATGCTATTCAAATATATATATATATGCATGCATATGAATAAAGTTATAATTTAGACCTAAAATGTACTGTTTTTATATACATCACATTAACACCACAGTGAGACCTTCAATTTGTAGTGTGATACATCATCGAGATTTTGGGGCATATTTGTGCAAAGTCATTTGAAAATATCTCCAGGAATGACAATGCCATAGGAATTTTCAGTTATAAACAACAGTTATTTGAAGCTATAGATGCTGTGTGAAAAAAATTGTGACAATATGGTACATATTTGGTGACAATAAGGTACATATTTGAGCCAAGTTATTTAAATGTGCATGATAGAATTACCTATTTAAGTTGAAAAATAGTTCAGCTATTTGGCCAAAATAGATGAAATAATCTCAATCAATTAAACATAAACATGTACAATGCCATGTAGTCTGATTATCCATATGTAACACCCCTTTACAGGTCTTAGTAACTGATTTGAAACAGAATGCTTCTTTATATCTATTGTCTTTACATAAATGAATTTCGGTTGCCAATCAAATCATGCATTAAAAATGTTGTTGGTCCATTTTTTTAATGTATAATAACAATGTTAAGAGATTATTGTTTACAAAAAAAATGTAAACCTTGGAACACATCAATTGGCAATAAAAAATGCCATTAATTATTCATAACCACTTTTGGATCTATGTCTGGTAAGTATTTTATATTTCAAATTCTGAAGCTCATTCCAGTTGGTATTTTCTTGATTTTGTATTTTTTATTGCAGAAATGTAGGCAGAACTACTGTAAAATAGATAAATTTCTCTTACCATATATTAAACAAGAGCTATCACTGGAATTGACATATGCCCCCGAAATGCAGCTTGCATACTGCATGCATATAATGTGAAAGATGAAAGGAGCATATGTTTCAAGTCTGTAGTAAATATATAGTAAAATAAAGTTAAATATTACATTTTTTTAGAAAATTCTAAGATTATTGGGGAGATTATCCTGGAAAATGATTATTAGAGTTATGGACCTTACTACATATGATGTGGGTAATATGAACAAGAGGGCCATGATGGCCCTTTATCGCTCACCTAAGTACAACAAAGTTGTGTTGCACGAGATCCAACGTCTCGATATGGTGAACATTTACACAAAGTTATTTAAAAATCCAATAAGAAACAACAAATCTACAGCTTGGAAAAGAAAATGCTATTTTTAGTAACAGTGACCTTGACCTTTGACATACCGGCATGGGTATTGTAAGCAACACACCCCCTTGTCATGGTGAACATTTATGTAAAGTTATTTTGAAATCACTCCATTCATTAGGAATTTACAGCCCAGACAAGAAAATTTTATTTTCAGTAACAGTGACCTTGACCTTGGACCAACAGGCATGGGTATTGTACGCGAAACTACACCTTGTCATGGTAAACATTTGAGCCAAGTTATTTTAAATTCCAATGAGAAATAACAAATTTACAGCCTTGACAAGATTTTTCTATTTTTAGTAACAGTGACCTAGTTTTTGACCCCAGGTGACCCATATTCAAACTCGTCCAATTAATAACTGGGACATATGTCCTGACCAAGTTTCTTTACAATCTGACAATCAGAGCAAAAATGTGACCACTAAAGTGTTAACAAGATCATTCTATTTTTAGTAACAGTGACTTTGACCTTGGACCAACAGGCATGGGTATGGTACTCTACACACTGCCTTGTTATAGTTAACATTTGTGCCAAGTTATTTTAAAATCCAATGAGAAATAACAATTTTACAGCTAAGGCAAGATTTTTCTATTTTTAGTAACAGTGACCTAGTTTTTGACCCCAGATGACCCATATTCGAACTGTTCCAAGTGATTTTTTAAGACATACGTCCAGACCAAGTTTCGTAACAATCGGTGCAAATATTTGACCACTACAGTGTTAACAAGAAAATTCTATTTTTAGTAACATTGACCTTGACCTTGAACCAACAGGCATGGGTATTGTACTCGACACAGCCCCTTGTCATGGTGAACATTTGTGCCAAGCTACTATGAAATCCAATGTGAAATAATAATTTTACAGCCAAGACTAGATTTTTCTATTTTTAACAACAGTGACCTAGTTTTTGACCCCAGATGACCCATATTGGAACTTGTCCAAGTAATTACTGGGAGATACGTCCTGACCAAGTTTAAGTTATTACTGGGAGATACTTCCTGACCAAGTTTTGTAACAATCGGAGCAAAAATGTTACCACTACAGTGTTCACAAGAAAATTCTTTTTTATGTAACAGTGACCTTGACCTTGGACCAACAGGAATGGGTATTATACTTGACACACCGCCTTGTCTCGGTGAACATTTGGGCCAAGTTATTTTGAAATCCAAGAATTAACAATTTTACATCCAAGACAAGATTTTTCTATTTTTTAGAAACAGTGACCTAGTGTTTGACCCCAAATGACCCATATTCGAACTCGTCCAGGTAATTACTGGGACATAAGTCCTGACCATGTTTCATGACAATCGGAGCAAAAATGTGACCACTAGAGTGTTAAGAAGATAATTCTAGTAACAGTGACCTTGACCTTGGACCAACCAGCATGGGTATTGTACTTGACACATGTCATGGTGAACATTTGTGCCAAATTATTTTTAAATCCAATTAGAAATGACAAATTTACAGCCAAGACAAGATAATTCTATTTTTAGTAACAGTGAACTAGTTTTTGGACACAGATGACCCATATTCGAACTCCTCCGAGAAATTACTGGAACAGATATCCTGACCAATTTTCATGACAATCAGAGCAAAAATGTGACCTCTGGAGTGTTAACAAGAAAATTCTATTTTCAGTAACAGTGACCTTGACCTTGGACCAACCGACATGGGTATTGTACTCGACACACCGTCTTGTCATGGTGAACATTTGTGCCAAGTTATTTTGAAATCCAATCAGATATTACAAATTTACAGCCTGGACAAGATAATTCTATTTTTAGTAACAGTGACCTAGTTTTTGGACACAGATGACCCATATTCCAACTACTCCGAGAAATTACTGGGACAGATATCTTGACCAATTTTCATGACAATCAGAGCAAAAATGTGACCTCCGGAGTGTTAACAAAAAAATTCTGTTTTTAGTAACAGTGACCTTGACCTTGGACCAACCGACATGGGTATTGTACTCGACACACCGTCTTGTCACGGTGAACATTTGTGCCAAGTTATTTTGAAATCCAATCAGATATAACAAATTTACAGCCTGGACAAGATTTTTCTATTTTTAGTAACAGTGACCTAGTTTTTGGACCCAGATGACCAATATTCGAACTCGTCTGAGAAATAATTGGGACAAACATCCTGACCAAGTTTCATGACAATCAGAGCAAAAATGTTACTGCTAGAGTGTTAACAAGATATTTCTGTTTTTAGTAACAGTGACCAAGTTTTTGGTTCCAGATGACCCATATTCGAACTCGTCCGAGAAATCATTGGGACAAACATCCTGACCAAGTTTCAAAATAATCGAGGCAAAAATTTGACCGCTAGAGTGTAAACAAGATATTTCTATTTTTAGTAACAGTGACCTAGTTTTTGGACCCAGATGACCAATATTCGAACTCGTCCGAGAAATCATTGGGAGAAATATCCTGACCAAGTTTCAAAACAATCTAGGTAAAAATGTGACCACTAGAGTGTTAACAAGATAATTCTATTTTTAGTAACAGTGACCTAGTTTTTGGACCCAGATGACCCATATTCGAACTCATCCGAGAAATCATTAGGACAAACATCCTGACCAAGTTTCAAAACAATCGAGACAAAAATGTGACCGCTAGAGTAACTCAAAACAATCGAGACAAAAATGTGACCGCTAGAGTAACTAAGTGCGGACAGACGACGGACATTGATCGATCCTAAACTCACACTGAGCCTACGGCTCAGATGAGCTAAAACAGTGTGGCCTTAACTTGCCAGTTTGTGTACATATACTGTATACATCTTAGGCTCTCTTAAATTTAGTCTTGACATTTTGAGAATGTGCTACAAATTTGTTGTTTTTGTTCTTGTTGTTGTTTTACTTACAAACAGTGAATAACACATTCAGAAAAGCCTGATTTTCAAAGTGTTATAAAGTAAGAAAGTTTATTTGTCACTATCCATAAAATGACAAAATTTACCCTATAAAATCTTCCAGAGCAAAGTTCTTAATATTGCATAACACAGATCTAAGCAGCTAAGTTCATCAGGTCATTGTCCAGCAACTGGACCAATAAACTGGTAAACATCATAAGACTGAACCTAAATATAGCTGAAGACAGGTAGAAATATTGGATTTTGACACTTGAAATTTTCACCCTGCTACTAAATTTTTTGTTTCAAATTTTATCACTGAACAACCAGTGAATGAATTGTTCAGGAAAGATTGAATTTTAAGATGGTATAAAGGTTGTTTCAAAATCTGGTTAATATCTGTAGAAAATCAATGTTTAAAAACAGAATTTAAAAGAAAAGAAATTAAAATCCCCAGGGCGGGGCCCCTGGTCAATTTAACAACATGATTTTAATAATTTGTTTAGAAATCATCAATATCAATATTCATACCAAATTTTATGACAATTGGACAAAAAATGTAACCTCTATTGCGTT
Source organism: Corbicula japonica (assembly GCA_038501625.1). Classification (NCBI taxonomy): domain Eukaryota; kingdom Metazoa; phylum Mollusca; class Bivalvia; order Venerida; family Cyrenidae; genus Corbicula; species Corbicula japonica. The sequence continues at coordinate 7,989,247 of JAZAYU010000008.1, read as the reverse complement.
AACAAAATTTACCTTAGGGTTAGGGTTTAGTGTTAGGGTTAGGTAAAAAGGCCCATAACTCCGCCAAAAATAATCCGATCAGAAATTCCTTAGGATATGCACAACTAGGCTTGGTGACAAACACTCCTGTGAAGTTTCAATGAAATCCCTCAAGCGGTTTCGGAGAAGAAGCAAGGACAAGATTTTGCTAAAAAGGGCCATAACTCAGCCAAAAATAATCCGAGCAGAAATTCCTGACGATATGCACAACTAGGCTTGGTGACAAACACTCCTGTGAAGTTTCAAAGAAATCCCTCAAGCGGTTTTGGAGAAGAAGCGAGGACAAGATTATTTCGGACGGACGGACGGACGGAAGGACGGACGGACGGACGGTCCGATTACTATATGCCTCCCTTCGGGGGCATAAAAATGTAAGCTTCTCTACTGTTACAATTGCTTAAACATAAACATACAAAAGAAAAAAAAATTGTATTTATTATTAGTGCAACTTCCAGTTTTCTGTGTAGAAGTCCAGCTTAAGCAGATCCTAATACCGGTATATTCAGATTTTCACATGTATTTAAAGAGGCCAAAAACCCACTGACCTGGCAAGAAATGTTTTTCTTCCTCTTCACAGCAATCTACATTTTTGTTTCAAACAATTTAAAAGATTATGAAAGCTTTGATTTTTTTTTATTTTCTAAAACACAACTTTTTGATGCTGAGCAAATTTAGTGACACCATGCATATTTAACAAAATTTCTGTGGAGTAAAGGGTAAATTTCTGTTTAAAATCTCATATTACTGTGTATTAAAATTAAAAGGGTAATAATCAGTAGTTACTTTGAGAAAATTATTGTCTATAAAAATTATAAAACCTGAAATTTCATACATTTAGGACAATCTATCATGTATTTGGCCAAAATATTAAAAAAATAAATTGTGTCTGGAGGTATCATGTCAAATAGGCCACAAGTCAATTCAGGTAGTACTTGTAAGTCTAGTGTAAATGACAATCACTGTAAAGAGTTAGTTTTGTTTTTAGATTTACATAAGCTTTTTAAAAATAGTATCATTATTTAATTGGTATCTAAATTGTGCTTGTCATCCTGAAACCCAAGAACAAATAAAAACATCATCTGATTGTCATTTTTGCTTTAAAAATTGGACTGTCATCAAAAAGTAAATTAATTTATGTTATAGTCATAATCTGTTCCCTACACCTACCCAAGGTGTTGATTCAATCAGTTTTGTCAGGGTGTCACATTGTTATATAAGATCACAATTTACAAAACTTGCAGTAAGTCAGAGGTGCTAATGCAATCAAAGGTGTCATATTTAATAAATATGTAAATTTATTTCTAAACAAATTTCCATGTTGGACAATTCAAAATACACAGCAACCATCAATATTTGATTCTGTGCTAGTGCAGACAAAGTGACTTTTGTAGACTAAGGTCATTGATAAAAAGAGCATATTGACACATAAATGATGTCTTTTCTTTGCTGCAACATTTTGTCAACTGTTTTCCCCACCTTAGTCATGATAGTCTTGGACAAAACTCCGGAAAAAGAACATGTTGCTTTGTACAAAATGTCCAATCAATGAAGCAACTTGTTGAAAAATATTTTATAAAACATCATAAACTGACATAGAACATATTCACACAATGATAATAAAATCTTTATAAATAAAATAAAAATGTGGCCTATTTTTGTGGCCTTTTTGAGCTTTTTCAAAATAAAGTGTGGCCCATTTGACTTGTTTGTGGCCTATTGACTGTAATCCATATACCAAATCCATGGTATTTGATCATAAATTTGGTGTGAATAGACTGATAACGATCCCAATCTATCAACCAAAACAATAAACATAAACATTATGTTTATGCAGTGTAGTCTGTAGACCCAGCGTAGGCCCTGCCCTCATGTATTATGCAGTGAGAGAAAAAAAAGCTTTCTGATTCTGTGATACGTGTCGATAATTATCAAACAAAACACCCACACAGTTTGAAAAGAATCTAAACTGGTTTCTAGATGTTATAAATTGCTTTTTCTGAGTGTAGACCTTTATCAGTGTGGATTCGTTAGCTGATATGGGTTTTCACGGGTTAAAATGGCCATACGCCCCATTTTGTCGAGGTTTGTAACAAATATTATTGCATTATTTTATCAGTTTCTTGCAAAACGAATCAGAACAGAATCAGTCTCTGTTTCTATCTATGATGACGTTATTCTTATTTGTAGTTAAAATGATGCTACCCAGTGTTTCTTAACAAGCTTCAGATCTTCTTTGGGTTTGTTATTGTATACTGGAATAGTATATTTTAATCCAATTATTTTTATTCTTTAATTTTAACTCAGAGACGGACCTTTAAGTAGCATGCATGCATTTTATATAATTACGAGGGTCATTCATAAAGTTTCCGGACTCTGGCTGTAAAAATCTTATTATTGTTTATATTGCGTAGAAACTTGATCAATATGTGAAGAAAAGTATAACAAATTTAGTGTATTTGTTATTTTTTTTTTATATTTCAACCCTACTCCATCCTATCTGTTGCTATGGTTATCACACTAACGCGTCACGGAGCAGTTTGACGCAACGTAATTATAGCAAATGTTTCTTGTTATACCGACTTCATTAAAATCGTGAATATGCTTATTAGCGCGCTAAAAATCGGCATGACGTTACGTCATCTATCTGACGTCAATTATGCAAAGTTTAACGGTTCTATGATAAACAACCAGTTCAAACTTCATGATGAACGCCGACGGGTTGAATAGTGCTGCAACACACTTGACGCCAACGTCAAAATCCTCGGAGCAACGAGCAATTATTAACATTGCGTAAAAGTGGGGATGACGCCTACGGACACATTAAAGTTTTTGAAAAGTGACAAAACAGCAAAAGTGACTTGGGGTTTGAGCGATTAGAACATCCTCCGTACAGTCCTGACCTAGCCCCAATGGACTTTGCTGTATTCCCACGACTTAAAGGCGAGCTGCGAGGGCTAAGTTTTGATTCATTACATGAACTTCAAATGACCGTGCGCACAGTAGTGTCACGATTTGAGTCTACCTGGTACGGCGATGTGTTCACTAAATGGATACACAGACACAGGAAATGCGTAGCGCTACACGGCGAGTACTTTGAAAAACATTAACTCAGTAGCGTTAAATTGACGTTGTTATCTGCTCCGTGGCGCTCTACCTTGTTCTATGTAAATTATTGTAAAGAAGTGAAATGTGACTGTATTTATTTGAAACTTTGTATTTAAAATACATATGTATTAATCATCATGTGTGCGTTTTCTTATTATAATATCTTTACAACTCTATGAATTATAGCAACAGTCCGGAAACTTTATGAATGACCCTCGTATATTGTATGAACAACGATACATGAAAGATAACCCATGCATCATTAATAGATAGTGTATCCATATGCATGCGAAAGTAGTCAATCTTTGAGTGTTTTACCACACAATCTCGATAGTTTGTAATTAAAGTAACAAACGTTATCAAGCTTCAAAGCATATTTGTCTGGATATTTGTTTGCTCACTTATTGATTTATCTTAAAGTCTACAACATTTTAAGAACGAACGAACAAACGAAGGATTCATCCATTCATCCATCCATTCATTTGTGACCTCAATATTATATTTCTGTAATTACAATATTATGTGCTGAAGGCGATGCGGTTCAAATTTAAATCCTTTCTTAAATAAAGCTTCTTGCGGACAATGATCTTTACATTAGATTGAGAGACAATGATGTCTCAATGCATAAAAATGGAAATGCATTTGTGTTGACAATGTTAAATTCATGGTGCGATTTTTATAACCCGGGGCTAGGCGGCGTGGGCACTAATATGCATTTCCATTACTGTCCATGAATAGGCTCAATCAAACCGAGCCTGCAACATTTTCATATTTGTCGTGTTCGGTGGTTTTCAAAGTTCCCTTTTAATCTATTATAATAGTACTAGCATGGTAGTTTGATGCAGCCATCAACACTCAGTGCAGTGCCATGATATGCATTGAGGACTCAGTTTGTTTTGAACAATGGGCTTTAAATTCCTTAGGGCCGATACATTGTTCTGGGTAGGATATTGACATGAGAACCAGAATGACATTCGCTAATGGTAGTGAAAGCTTGGTTTGTAAATTTATTATAGTTGTATCAACAAACAGGTCTTGGGACGGATCATTTTCATGGAAATCTATATCATGGCCTAACTCGTGAATCATCTTGAGTTGATTGTGACCATCTTTTGAACGGAATGATTTTGCCTCTTGCAAAAGTATGTCCTGTCTGTCCTTTTGCTTCACACAAATCCGTACTTACATGGTTCCTACCACAGTTTTGACGGCTTTCCTGGCTTTTCTCACAGCGCTTACTGCACCTCCTTGTTTTCCTACCATTTCCCGAATATGTTCCTCGCTATTAACGTAATCAATGTCCAGTACCTTGTTAAACGGAATAGTAGACCCTTCATTTATTTAAGTTTCTCTCAAATCTTGCTCGATCTAATGCATGTTATATGTATTAGTATACGAAAGATATAATGGATGAAAGATAACCAACGTATCATATATAGACAATGTGTCCAGAAGCAAGCAAGAGTAGTCAATCTTTGAACAGCTATGATTACGTTGTGCTTTTATGCATCTATATCGAGACAGAAACGGCTCTAAAAAGAGAAAAAACTGTTTCAGTCATCCATACACAAAATTAACTAAAGACGCATAACAAAAAATTAATCATTTAAATATTTCAGTGCATGTATGGATAAATCTGATTTTTTCATCAAATTCGCCAGGTATATTAACAGTGGTCAGGGAAGACCAACAGTTCTAAATGGGAGACAATACTATTCGTAATACACACATGCAAAAACTGTACTCTCTGTCTTGTCAAACTTGGTCATGCAAAAATTAACATGATCCTTTCTTTCTGGCACTGATTTCCGATACAAGGTATCCGACATCTACACTGCATATTATGTCTGCTGTTGTTACCGTTTAATCTCGACTAATACTGTTTTTGTTGTTGTTGAAATCATAAAGTTCTATGGCAGCCGTCATTGCACTGTTATCGACAAAAAAGAAAATTATCGACATCTCTCAAACGGCAAAATGTAGTTCAATAAAAATGAAATAAATGTTATTCACGAATTATTATTTTTAAGTTAAGAAAAGTAAGAAAAGTAAAGAAAACTAGCCAAACGTTTTACATTTATACACAGAAACCAAACAACATTATAGACCATAAGGTTAAGGCTTTATTGAACTTTAATATTAATTGTAGAATATATCCTGATATTTGTCTTTTTTTTAACAGATTAAAATCTATTAATATGGCTTAAACAATACAGACATGGTTAAAGGGAAATAATAAAAGCTGTTTTGTGTTTGAATGAAATGATCATTAAGGAACTGAATGTTTACTATTGGTTACTGATGACATTATCTTCACAAATTTCTCATACGTGATCAATTATAAAGGCTTTAGGCTATTTCATTCTAACTTGAAATGGCAGCATTTTAACTGTGAAAATAAAGACAAACAAATATCAGACATTTAAGGTGATTTTTTTCTAACATAAGACCCAACCTACTACCCAAACCTTTATCTCATAAATGTTCTTGTTGCTTACTAGGCTTTAAAATATGACTTTGATAGCATGTTTTTGCACAAAAAGACTATATTAAAATTAAAATCATCTCTTTTATCATATAATTGAGTTGTGACGTATCCATTTTGAATAGAAAGATTAAGATCAAGAAAGTGTTCTTGCTTATCTGAAGTGTTTGCTTTATTTAGTTGTAGTTCATTAGGATACATTTTATTAACCAGAGAATGAAAATGGTTATTATCTATATTCAACAAATCATCAAGGTACCTCGAGGTGTTGTTAAAGGATGTAACAATGTCATCCTGATGTTCGGTAGAAAGAGACAACATAAAATCTCTTTCATAACAGTATTAAAACACTGTGGCGATTAGCAACAAGGGGTGCACAATTAGTACCCATTGTAATGCCTATCACTTGTTTATGAATAGATACCAAATCTCAAATTAATATTATCCAATAAAAATGTGAGCGCCTGGATAAGACCTTGACATGTCCATGAAGTATAATTGTCATAAGAACCATCTGTAAAGAATGCCCTATCTTCATAACAAGCGATAAATGTTTTATTTTCACTAGCAAAAGTTTTTTCTATGAGACTTGTTAGCTTGTCTCTTATTAAATTATGACGGAGAGAAGTATACAGAGTTCAAAAATCATAAGTAGACAAACAGAACGCCTGAAATTATTTGATTTAAGCTTCTTTAAAACGTCATTTGAATTTAGTAGTTTCAAAAACTTTTTCGCAATACCTAATTACATATTCTTTTATAGTTGTAACACAAGATGTTAAAAGCACGGATAATTTTGTTGTTGTACAAGAACTAGAGTTTGCAATAAATCTTGCTTTTTACGATTTTTTGTGCATTTTAGGCAACCAATACATAGTACATGTAGGTACTTTGTCTTGTTTCGGCTCAACACTGATTCTAAATTTTGTAATTTGTAGAGTGTGTGCAGTAACAATATCACTCTGAAGAAGTCAGTGTATAAGCATGCGTGCTATTAAGCTCTTCAGTTTCAACATTAATATAGTGTTTATGTCACACTATAATTACATTATTTGAAGCCTTATCAGCTGGTATTAAAAGAAATCTGTTGTGAAGGTCTTGAATACTCTTCTTCAAATGACGAAAGTTAAAACGAGGTCGAGGTGATAATAAAGTTATGTCTTTGATAAAAGGATATACGAGTGTCAATTATTTTGAATATTTGTTGTTTTTTCCAGTTTGAAAGGACATTACGCTCAGCATGTTCTCGTTTACATCATTTATTGCAAGCAGAGTTGAAAGACTCTGCAATTTCCGCACGAAGAGTTATAAACAAGAAGCTATCTATATAATATTAATTTAAAATTACCTCTAATTCAAAATTTCTTTTCAAGTAGAGAACAGCAGGGTGGAAACCAGAGTATGTAAGTTATCAATAAAATGTCAAAATTGCTGATGAACGCAAGTAACTTTATCAGTGACAAGATGATGACAAAATGACAAGAACAATACTGGATTTAGAGGGTTTTTGATTTTGCCATGTTAAATAGAAATATTTTACCGAGTCAGCTAATGAATGTGATTTTCTTGAGTAAAAATAGATAATAACGGAGTTCAAAGTTAAATGTTTTTCAATCTTTTACAGGTTAAAACAGTTGATCTGATTTTTTTATACCTTAAATATATAATCTGTGTGATTTCGACAGATAAAACGCATAAAATGGCGCCAAAAATATAGTTTACTTAAACTTTCTAATTGGGAATATTTTACGTGTATATTAACAAACGTGAAAACAACAACTAAAATATATAATTTAAAGTTTGTAAACAGTATAATATCATTTTTCTTTCACCGAGCTTTTGCTCTAATTTTATTGGAAAGCATAAAAAAGTATTGTTTCTATCATTATATTCATCTCATTATACAAACTTTGTGATACCTTTGGTATTGTGTCCAGGTTGCTTTATCGGATCTTCCTCTCCATGACAATCCTTTCACAGAATTTGTCAACATAATAAGGAATTTACGGATTCCGCATCCGACATTTGATGTATTGTTACTCACAACCTTGGCTGGTAAGGTTCACATAACATTTCATTTTTAGATGAAGCATGAGCTGTTTGTTGAAATGTTGAAATGAAACGCAGTAACCTGACCTTCATAAGCCAAGATTGTAAGTAAACAGAAATAAGTTATAAGACATGTTCCCTGTGATAACAATTATCGTAGAAAAAACAAACTTAATGCCCCCGCCATTTTCTAAAAGAGAGACTTTAAATCCATATTTTTTTTAAAAGTTCAATATTTGGGAACGTAAGAAATTAAATTTCGGTTTCTATAGCCATGTAGCCATGAAGGCCACTAGTAACGCTATGGCTGAAGGGAGAACGTCGGCTTGCCAAAGCCGTGTTTCATACAGGCAATTAAAACGAACTGAATTTTCTGGTTGCATTTTAATTTTCACTTTCTTCTTGCAGACAAAAGTGAATGCGATAAGTCATTTTACAGTATTGAAGTCTCTGGAACTTATAACAAGTATTTGGTTTAACGAAAGGAACTTCTACTCTAATCGTTTTCTAAAGTAGATATTGTATTCATTATAAGCAATAGATCCTCGGATATACGAAGTGAGGTTTGATCTGAAATGACTTTCTAGAATTTCAGATGTAATATTCGGAAATACGACGGTCAAATAGTCCTTTTATAGGAGATATCAATTATCAATTATCAACTTGGGTATCAAAACGCCTCCTGTCTTTTTGCGTTCTTTTTGAAAATTTATGAAAACTTCTACCCCTGTCTTTACATTGAACATTTTCTCACTTGTGGTCAAAATCTCAGAAACGTGTCGTGAAATAGTGGATGATTATGACATTTAAAGATATGTTTTAATAGAACTTTTATGACTAAACAAATGCTCAGAACTTTGCTTAACATGTCAAAATATTGACTGTTATACATTGATTTTCTAGAGCAGTTGCGAAGAATGTTCTCAGAAGATTTTGAAACTACACGAATTTGAGATGACCATCGATTAAAGTAAATATTGCAGATCAGCATGGGCAATATCTTCATCTGATATATTCATTGTCAAAGAATTGCGAGACGATTAGACTTACCTCAGTACACGATTTTCTGATTAAAATCGGATCTATTCATGCGTTGTATCTTTTTGTGATCTATTCTATACGATTGGTATAGGTGCTCAAGGCAGAAACAGGATTTTTTTCTATATTTAAGGTGGTTTTATAATTCGAAATATCCTTTGGTAATACAACTTAATATTATACATAGCACGTGATTGAATGTGTTTTTAATTTCCAACTTTTGTCAATCTTTATCTTGAAAATCGTCAACGGTCCGATTTTCGTCCAATTTTTGTTATGGTGCTGTTAATACTTCACTCATGTTATGCTGAAAATTTGTTGCAATCTTTCCTAGGTTTGTCTTACACTTTTCATAACGCGACTGTACTCTAAGGGTTGACGGTTATGTACCCCTAGGTTGTTTTAAGCCCGAAAGGGGAGGTCATTTTCAAACTTAAAACTCAGTGTTGCTGTCGCAGAATTAAGGGTTTCATGGTGAGACACAAGACGAATCCATGTTAACTATAAACCATGTATACTGTCAACAGGTTCAAAATACCAGTTAAGTAGCTTTACAAACAGCAAAATCACAAAATAATTTAACAGCTAGCTTTTCATTTGAAAATTGGCTACCAACCGACCAGAATTGTATTCAGTTATCAAGTCACCTGACTAGATGTTCTTGCTATTCACGCGAAAACTATCCGCATAACACACCAGCCCCAACATAACAATCCTATGGTTCAAATCATTTTTACTCAACAAATGTATTCAACTTTTGAGCAAATATTGGTCGTTTACTTCTATAAGCATGAAAAAAGTCTTCCTTGGAATTCTTTCAAATAACATTACATTTACTGATATATTCTAGAATTAATGTTTGAGTTTAAACTTAGATTTTTGAATTCTTACTCAAATAGTGTTTTATATAAATTATTTTAATCAGAATATCGAGATAACATTTTGAAAACTGCATTATAAATTCTAAAATAAGTAATATTTATTTTTAAACCTATGCTTAAACAATTAAAGTTAGCTCTATATTGTCAGAAATTTAAATTAAATACTTTGAGTTGAGTTTTAAATCAAAATAAATATTTTTGTTTCAGACATAATGAAGCCAAAAGTACATAAAAAGAGACTTCAAGACAAGAAGAAACCCAAGGCCAGGCTTACTTGGCCATGATACAATAATCGAAGAACCATTGGGAAACAATCAGGGTATCACGAAAGGAAATCAAATAAGGTTTGAATTCTAAGATTTGACACAAAAACGAGAAGAAAACAACTTAAACTTTGTGCGGCTTTAAACGTCATAAACAACATAATAAATCAAATGTAACGAATAGCAATCCGTGTTGTTAATATCCCAACTGGAATCCTTATTACGTTTGTAGCTAGACCTATTTAATTAACCTGAACCAAGTACAAAAAACAGGAAAGAGAAGCTTTAATAATGTAACAGGTATAACTAGTATAACATCTGACATAAAACAAATCAAGTCCTTTTAAAGCTGCTTTGTCACAGACGATCTTTTCGATAACAAAGTATCAATTGTTCAAAGAATTTTATGTTAATTTCATCAGCATCAAAACCGATTTAAATTATAATCGAGGGACCTTTTTTTATTAAATTACTAAATCTTGAAGACTTTTTTCACAGGATACCGTTGTCCCCGCAGCCGACTATAACAAGATTTTTGTATAATCTATTAAACCCTTCATACACAGAAATTTCTCAATCCCGTTTTGATTGTATGAAAAGGACTGAAAGCAAATGAGGTGCTGGCAACACAAGTTTTCATAAAAAATGGGAAAACCCACAAAATACTATAACTTTAAACAAATGTTTTTCATAACGACCATCTAAACATGCTGGTTAATCTATGTGCAAGATAGAAAGAAATTCACCAGGCAGTAAATAAGGAGAACAAAATTATATTACTGAAATTAACACAGAACCTTAACTTTGATCAAGGCGCTGAAAACGTCGTAAGATGCTGTAAGGGAAATGAGTTAAGTAACGAAAGTGTGGTTCTCTGAACTGTATACTGTTCCAGTTGATAGTAAAAAAGTGAAACATGCATATCATGAACTGCCACGCCCTGAAATCACGAAGCCAAATGTTGAGAGGAAGATCAATTTTCAACAAGACACCGCTGACTTTAAACCAAAAAACGAACCTTTGTAGTTACCGTCTTGGTACGGCCAAAAATATTTGCCACTGTAGACCTCAAACCGGGTTCAAGAGTGCACAAACTTGACGATTGCGCCAACAGATTCCCATATGAACAAACAAGAACAAGTGGTGTTGGTGAAATAACTTTAACTTACACATCAACTAGATAATGCTTTGTGCAAAAGCACACAGTCATATTAAACATAAGAAGCAAAAGGGCAGATACTCATTGACCTTCCACAGATTAGATCCTCTGGAGTTAAATTAGCTAGAACACGATGACAGTGATGTACAGATCGAATTACATGGTTAGATGGCATTTTTAAGTGAATTTGTATCACAGCTACACAGAGAACCACTTCTTTGAGTAATGTACGACAACTGCAGCCATACACCGGCTGTTACAAGTGGTGCTGTATTTTATTACACGGGAGGGCACTTGTGTACAACCACCGACATTCTGCAAGGCAGCGGGTCGTGTTTTGCAGTATCAAATAAATTTAATATTAAAATATAAACATTGAAATTTGAAATATCAATAGGCTGTTTGTAATGCAATTTACACATGTATTTCTCTTTTTTTGTTAATTTTGGTTACATTGTTATGCAAATGTTTAACATCGTTCCTAATAAAACTTTGTTAAACGGGGCGATCGCTTACAAATTGCATAGTAAAACATAATGGCCAGCTTTTAAAATTTATTTGGTAAGCATAATAATCATTCGTCCGTGTCGAAGAGAGTGTCGGTTTCGCCAACAGTACAACTATTAAAATTGTTGCAAGAAAAATGGTTTTGACACGTATCTACACATCATGCCTGAATAATTTTACAATTGGAAAGACATCCACCACATAGTAAATGAGTAGCGGATGACTCAAAAATTTATTACTAAAATAAAGTAAGTGACATTGCTGTAAAATGGTTGCATTAATAGGATTTCTTGTTTTACCATTCACACATTCTGCCTGAGAGCATGTTAAAAGGCAATACAGCATAAAGAAAACAATAGTGCAATGCTTACATCATTACAGGTCCATAACTCTGGTCAAATGGTTGCAGGAAAAAATCTTTCCCTTTTACAACCATATACACACAAGGCCTATTCATCTGTGCAAGTTTGAAAAGAATCCGCCAGATACTGAATGACAAGTTGATGCTTCAAAATTATAACATTATAAAAAACAATATTTTCTGTACGAAAATCCTGCCTTATAATTTGTACAAGCTTGAAAAACAATCTACCCCATAGCAAATGAGAAGTTGATGAAACAAATGGTAATACTAAAATCAACAAAGTGACATAACACTGGTAAAAAGGTTGCTGAAAACTGCTACTCTTTACTTTACAGCCGTCTACATTTCATGTAGAAATCTTGTAAAGAAACCATAAAGGCTCGATCTGTTTCTTTCATTCCTTATTCTTGTTGATTTGACTTCAGGTTCCTAGATCTTGGTAAGGTTATTGGGTCTCCACTTTTTCCTTGTCAATATGAGCTTCTTATGTTTAACACATTTGTTTGCTTTTGCATGCAACGTTGTCGCATTGACAGCTAGGTTAGAGCTCACTCACCAAAACAACTTGTGTTTTTTTTTCATATGAGAACCTGTTGGAGCAAATCTTGCAAGTGTGTTTATCGGCATACGGATATTCGTATATACTATCCTACTATCCGAATACTGTCCAGATAACCCTATAGATCGGCGATTTTGTCAGTACCCATACATTTGGAATCGACCGCCAGATAAAGTAAAAAAACAGGAAAATGATCACGCAACATCCCAGATTTCTACAAAATACATAAAATTATGCCCATTAAAATATATTTAAACGTGTTTTTGTAAACAACACTGCTGTTATCAAAGCCCAAACATCGACAATCAATATGCCAACCCACTTTAGCCAGTATTTTGAGTATATTTCTTAACAAAGATCTTTTTTCTGAGGCACCTGAAGCAAATTGGATAACGGGGATCGCCTAGAAAAAAGTCAATGGATAACGTAAATTCGTGGCTGGATAATGGTATAATTTCCCTTATTTCAACCTAAATACTATTTATTCTATGCTTTTTTGCATGTTCCATCTCTTTCCGCAAACTGCTATCTTTATGAAACAATACCACGTACCAGCCCTACTGACAAGATAAATGACCAATTTATCTTAATGATCTCCCGAAATAGCCTAAATTCGTTCTGTCCCGAAGGCTGCTATGATGATCAACTAACCCAAACCCTCTGTCAGTAAAAGTATGCATTTATATGCGTTACGTCTTGGTGCCACATCACGGTCGACGTACTTTTACGTCGACTTCATTGTTATTGTTTTGTTAGTATATAAAAAACGTAAGGTCGAACCTGAACATAACGCTTGTAGTTTTACTACATCCTTACACGGTACGATACCCTCTTGACACCTGAGTTAAGGGAATCTGTTTTTGGCGGTGATAAATACATTAGTTAATTACTTTTACTATTATGGTCTAAGATACATATTCACGTAATGGGAGCCAACGCTTTTGAGAGTGGCGTCCTTTGCCAATTGGGTAGTTACTGTAAAAAAACTGAAGTTTTGCACACATATTCTGTATCCTTTGCATCTGTTGAATATCACATTTAGGAATACCAAACAGAATTGCATTACAATAATGCAGATGTGAAATAACAAGTGACAGTACTAGAATTTCAGTAGCATCTTTAGTATTTTCTGATGTTTTTTGATACGGAGATAATGAAACATTGCAACTGTATCAATTAAGTAGCATGAGTTAGTTGAGGTTTATTTTATTAATTCTGCCAATATTCAAAACTTATAATTGACTGAAAAAAAGCGCGAATTTCACAGAATTTTTAGTCTAATTAGTACATGCCATGAACTGGTGTGAGAGAAATTTGTTGCGTGAGTGACGCTTAACAACTTTCTATTTAATTGTAAATTTACTCATACATTGATTGTGTAAGAATGATACATGTTTCATTCTTTGTTTACTAGTCTTCTACAGTTTAAATTATATTTTTTTCATATTTTAATACCTTTGTTTGCGCTGTGAAATGTAACACGACACCTTCATATTATCTTTTAGACAAAATTTGCGATTTACACTGGTATATAAAAGCATGCAAAAGTAAGTATTTGTACAGATGAGACCCGGATAATTGAAAATTGTGTTAGAAGATACTACACATCAAAGTGCTCATGTTTTCGTGATCTCGCATCGTTATTTCGTGCTGTCGTCATGGCTAAACAACGATGGCCTCAGCGGCACACCGTACAATACCATTTGTCATGGTAACGCTTTAATTTGATTAAAGCTACGACAAAAAGGTCATAAATACAATTAAAGGATACAGATGTTTTGTAATGATCATAGTAAATAGCAAAAAAAGGACTATATAAAAGAGTAATTAAAATAAAATAATTTTATCTGAACATTTAAATTAGTAGCAACACGAAACTCCACCATTATCCATTTCATGAATATTTGAATTTCCCATTATCAACCGAGCGAATCCCCGTTATCCAATTTGCTTCAGGTGCCTCAGAAAAGAGATCTTTGTTAAGAAATATACTCATAATACTGCGGGGTGGCAAACTGATTGTCGATGTTTGGGCTTTAATAACAGCAGTGTCGTGTACAAAAACACGTTTAAATATATTTTTAATGGGCACAATACGTAGTTTTTTTTTGTAGAAATCTGGGATGTTGCTTGATCATTTTCCAGTTTTTTTACTTTATCTGACGGCCGATTCCAAATGTATGGTTATCAGAGGAAGGGTAGGACATCACTTGATTGTTATCTAACGCAAATGATTAGTATTAGATCACAATAACATGAAATTCATACAATAACTAACCACTCCATGTTTTCTCCGATCTGGCGATCTATCATTATACTTACAATATATCATTATCCGCGATTCTCATTATCTGGGTACATACCGTGAGGAGTATAGAATCAATATTTGAAGCATTTTGAAATGTTTTTACGATTAATGTTTTACACTCTTACGAATATTCGGATACAAAATTAGTATCAGGATACTGTCTTAGTATTCGGATATCCGAATCTCTATTTTAAACCATAGGACCAGGTGAAAAACCACAGTGGCAAATTATTTTGCCACTAAACATTCCAAATTATTTTGCCATTAAACATTCCAAATGGCCACATAGGGGATCTAAACTTTGATATGCTTCAATACGACAAAAGCAAGCACCTACAGGACATCTGTGATATTTTTAACTTGACAAATATGATCAATGAACCTACTTGTTTGAAATCAGATCCAAGCCTTATTGATGTTATTTTAACTAACAAACCTGACAAATGTCTTAATGTTAAAATTTTACCTGCGGTCTTAGTGATTTTCATAGCATGGTATGTTTTCAGTTTGATTTTAATGTTCCCCCAAGTAAAACTAAGTTGATTTCTTATAGAAGTTTTAAAAATTTTGACATTGATGCTTTTTATAAAGATCTCAGCCAAATAGATTTTAAAAATATTACACAGGACCCTTCACTGGATGCGGCTACAGAGGCCTTGGGCTCTGCAATTAAAACCTGTTTTGATAAGCATGCCCCAGTCAAAACTGAAAAACAACCTAGATGCCCGGCACCTTTGAACTCTGTACTCCGGAAGTTAGTATTTCAAAAACACATGCTTTTTAATAAATTTAAGAAACAAAAGACTGATAAAAACTGGCACAAGTACAGGCAAATGAGAAATCTTGTTACAAAAATTAAACGCAAGTCAATTGGCCAATATTTTATTGATAGTTGTTCTGGTGGTACAAATAGTAAAGATTTTTGGGCAACAATAAAGCCTTTTCTAACAAACAAAGGTACAATCGTTAAGAAAAATACAGTTCTTCTTGAAAATGATAATTTAGTCACTGACCAAGAACAAATTTGTAACATTTTTAATGATTTTTTTGTCAATGTTGCAAAGGATATTGGGGATGAATCTATAAAATTTGACAATAACCACGAAAGTATATGTAAAATCAAAGAGATTATGGAGGATAAAAATTGCAGAGAAATGTCTTTTACAAATATTGATGAGAATTTTGTTTCTAAACAACTGAACCAAATGAATGTAAAAAAGCTACTGGAATTGACAATATTTCTGTTAAAATGGTTAAATTAGCAAGTTTTGTTATTTCGGAACCTATCTCTAACCTTGTTAATAGATCTTTCAATGAATGTAATTTTCCTGATTCAATGAAAATAGCACAAGTAGTGCCTTTACACAAGAAAAACAGTACATTAGACAAAGGAAACTATAGACCGGTCAGCCTGCTGCCGGTTATATCAAAGGTATTTGAAAGGGCTATGTACACTCAACTTATTGAACATTTTAGTAATATTTTTAATCCACTCCTTGGTGCCTTCAGACCAGGTTATGGCTGTAGCACTACACTTCTGAAGGATGCAGAGGACTGGAAACAAGCTCTAGATGAGAATTTTTATTTGGCTGCAGTGCTCATGGATCTTTCAAAGGCCTTTGACTGCCTACCACATGATTTGCTTTTACTGAAATGTAGGCACTATGGTCTATCGGAATCCTCTGTTACCTTAATCCAGAGTCACCTCTCCTGTAGAAAACAATGTGTAAAATTAGGGGATAAATATAGCACTTTTCAGCATATTGTAAAGGGTGCCCCGCAAGGTTCTATACTAGGTCCTCTTCTCTTCAACATCTTCATAAATGATATTTTTCTTTTGTTCATAGAAGCTCTTTATATAATTATGCTGATGATAATACTCTTTCATACCAAGCAAATGCCCAAAGGACCTAGTACATACCCTTGAACAGGACTCCCTATGTCTCATAAATTGGTTTAAACTTAATCATATGAAAGCTAATCTAGATAAGTTTCAAGCTATTGCTCTAGGTCGTAAAACTAAAGATCTTAACATTTCTTTTAATCTGGGTAGCTGCTCTATTCAATGTGATCCTGAAGTTAAATTGTTAGGTGTAACTTTTGATTTTATGATGAATTTCAATACTAACATATCAAATATTTGTAAACAAGCAGCATGTCAACTTAATGTTATGAAAAGGATAGGTAGAAATATAAACAAGCTGGGTAGACTCACTATGTATAACTCCTTTGTAATGTCAAACTTAAATTATTGCCCTTTGACAATGCACTTTACAAGTGAGACAAATGTTAAAAAGATAAAGAAGATCCAGGAACGCGCATTAAGATTTATTTATGATGATTATCAAAGTTCTTATGATATTTTATTGGAAAAGTCTGGACCACCATCTCTAAAAACCCGAAGGATGAGAACAGTTGCCCTGGAGGCTTTTAAACTTTTAAATAAAATGGGACCAACTTATCTCCATGACCTATTACAATGTAAGAATTCTGCTTACAATTTTAGGTACAGAAGCTTAGTAGAACTACCCACACCTAGAACAGAGCGGTACGGTAAGAGCTCGTGCAGGTATTCCGCAGCCAAACTATGGAACTTCTTGCCAGCTGAATTCAGGGAATGTACTTCGTATAGACAATTTAGCTCCCTTATAAAAAGCTGGGACGGCCCCGAGTGCAAATGTTCAGCGTGTGGTTGACAGGGGGCACCATCAGTCTGGTTGCGGGGTACTCTGCTTGCTAGTTAGCTTATCCTGCTTTATGCCAGTTTATGCTTGTTCTGCTTAGCCTTAGAATCTTAGTTGAGCATTGTTATTTTGTCTCCTATATGTTTGTTACATGTAGTTACTACCTATGTACATGTATGCCCATGGCTTTTAAATCTTGTTTTATGTGCTTATTTTAAATGTGTGTTTTACTTAATAATGTACGCTCATTGATATTATTGTTTTGATGTAATGTCTTATATTTAGGTGTGTTTTAAATCAACATATAGAATCTTAATTAATCTTAATTAATGTTATGTAATAAAACTTAATAACTTTTACCTTCTTACTACCTATATGCAACTTTGATCTAATGCTCATATCCATGTACTTTTTAGGATTTTATGTTTTAAGATCTTAAATTTGTATCCAATCTTATAACCCAATATAACTGTTCATAAGTTGGTGTATAAGTGTTTCACATGTTGTTTGTATGTTATACTGTCTATGCTGTTATCTGTGCTAGTCTTATTTATTTATGTTAAGTCGGTTTTAAAAGCTCTACAGAGCTTGTGTTTTAATATGTGTATTTGTACAATTGTATGTTACACATATTTGTTATATGCCTCCGACTTTCAAAATAAATATTACTTGACTTGACTTGAACCTGCACATTCCATTTTTTTTGTTCATTATTTGTATTATTTGAAATTCATCATTTATATACCCATGCGCTCTTTTTCATTAAACTTTTAGGCTGCGTGGAAAGGTGCGTTTTCTAGGTATTGCAATTCCTGATATGCATTTACCATTTTTTTCAAAGGGCATAATTGATTACAACAATGAATGAATGTACGGTGAACAATTTTACAACCGCGAAACGGAAAAAAACGTGTGTATTTGAATAAATAAAAGAAGGAAATTAAAAGCAATCGTACACGACAAATAATCAAATATTGCAGGTTTGGTATGTCCGAGCCTGTTCATGGGCAGTAATGAAAATGCATATTATACTGTCTACGCCGCCTGGCTCCGAGTTGGGTGCTGAAAGTTTAGTTTTCCTGTGGATATATTTAAAAGATTTAGAGATTTTTAGGTTAATTTTTTTACTATTCTATCTTTTTTAAGTAAGTCTAGATCATCTAGACGTTCTGTCATTATTGATCAGTATCACACTGCTCTGACGAACGTCTAGAGACATCGCTATATAAAAAGTCTGACCGGCAGATGGCGCTTTTGCAAGTGGTTCCCGACTTCATGAGTGAGTTTATTGCGATTTGTAATGAAATAAGATAACACTGGTATAACGGTATAATTTACACATAAGGCATCTGACATTTAGATAATGTAACATCCAAGCTACAAGATCATGTATATGGTTTATAACAACGGCGTTCTAAATCACATGCCTCTTTAATAAACATAAATGATTGCAAATTTATGCGACGCCGTTGCTGCCATAATTTCATTATCGTTATTAGAATCTTACCCAGTCGTTATCAGTAAATAAACAGTACAGACTTGCGCAGTTAAACCTTCTATATCTTTTTATCCACACACAAAAATGCTCACCCATAAGTACATGTTGTTATGTCTGTGCATCGTCATGTTACTTACGTTTGTGCACCATTATGATACGTAATGCTTTATTACTTTATGTCTGTGCATCATTTCCGTTATGTGTACACATTTATTAATATGTTATGTCCGCTAAACATTATGTTATAATAATGCATCATTACATTAACAATTAGCATTATTACGCTATCTTTGCACCATTACATTATGTGTATATATCATTATATCCGTATACACCATTACGGTATGTGTGTACTTCATAACTTTATGTGAATGCATCATTATGTTGTATCTGTGTATAATTTGATGATAACTATGCAGTATTGCTTTATGCTCATAATTCAAATTTCATTTGAATCTTTAAGGCTACCATCATGCTACCTTAGGAAAAAAATTATATTAAAATAATTTTAATGAGATTTAATAAAATTTTATCGAAAAGTTATACCGTTTTTACATCAATATTACGTCAGAAATAAAAAACACGGCCACCCGCCCCCCCCCCCCCCCCACCAAATTACTTATTTATTTAAGTTTTATTTAAAATTCTTGTTTTTTCATCTTGTAGTTGGGATATTTAGTCATTTAGAAATTTTCTTTAAATTTAGCTTTTATGAAATCTAATTTAAGTGATTTCAATATAAAATGTTTCTAAGGCAGCCGTAAGGGTAATGCAAAGAATTTTTAAATTTATTTAGAAAGTGGCAAAATAGGTGTAGAGCCTAGTATTCCATTTCGGACATAATTTTGATCCAAAACAATCCAAATTTAAGAGAAAATTATGATTCTAATTGAAATATATTTTAAATACTTCTTAGGTAGCAATAAAGTAACTATTGTGCTTGCACGGCTGCAAAAAAAATTCGTCAGATCTCGTGGTTACAAAATCCAGCTAACTTGCATACACCTGTGGGAACAATGATACACAGGAAAAGTGCGTGTAGCCGTAGGATGTGAATTTTCGATTTCCAGTTATTGGCAAGCCGACAGTCTAAAAACAATTATCCCGAAGTAGCAACGGCGTTCCATACTAATATCCTACTATAGAGGCTTGTTTCGAAGCTTCCGATTTTTTAACGAACAATGTCTTCAGACGTACTGATTGCCATTGCGAAATCAGAGCGTCTGAATGATTGAGACTATTTTTTAGTTATGTCACGTAAACATACAATAAAAACATTCATTTTCAAACTGAATTTCACCGGAAGAGTTTGATAATGTTCATTCCCCGCAGAGATTAACTCGTTTTGACCTAAATCTCCTCGCTCTTTTGCTTTTGCTCTTAGCAAATGCACAATTGCGCATGCGTAAATCTTTATACTGAAAACTGAGCGATGATAATCTATTACATTAAAGTAGAAATAAGTTTATTTTTGGGTCGGTTACAGGTTTTACGAGTATAAAACTGATATTTGAAACCAGAATCAAATCTCAAGTCTCTGATTGGCTTAAATGGCAACGAACCGGTTAAGTAAAGTATGAAATTTTATATTTGATGACGTGTTAAAAGGTAAAAGCTATTTGATCCATTCGTAGGTTTAAACAGACAAGAGATTTTAATGATAAAATCTACAAAGTGAAGGTAATTAAAAAATGATATTTAACAACACTTCGAATTAAATTCAATTCCAGTTTTATTCTGAGATTTTAGAAGCTTTGTGTTTTGCCCTCTTTGCCGAGGAACTGCGCGAACCCGAACTTATTGGGATAAAAAACTTAACTAAGTTGAAAGGAGAAACAAACTTTAGTAATTACCATTACCATCAACTTGTACCTTTTCTCGATCTAACGCTAAAATCATCTTTGTTTTTGGATGCGACGTCTCAAATATATACTTTGACAGCCATAATGCTTCCGAATGGTTTCGGTAAGTTTACGGAATACGACGATATTATTTTATGCAATTGTTTTTCCGATTGGCTGGCGTTTTAGACTACCAGCCAATCAAAGAAATCGATGCAAAATTGAGATCGGCGAATTCCGTAAACTTACCGAAACCATTCGGAAGCATCATGGCTGTCATAGTAAATATTTGAGACGACACATCCAGAAACAAAGAGGATTTTAGCTTTAGATCGAGAAAAGGTACAAGTTGATGGTAGATAATGATTGAAAATATGTATTTTATGTATGGGCCGTGTGAATATCTCATAGAAGCGGAAAGACACTAGGTAATGCCGTAACCAAAATTTTTTTTTGCGATCACATCATCGATGTCGACTAAAACGTTTGGCAATGTTTGAGCCGATATGAAAATTTCTAGCAAAAATCGGTTTGAGGAAATTCAAATCGGTTTTCGCGACATGTTAGCACAATACAAGACTCATCTATTGCTGTATTGTTTAAGCTAGATTTGTTTGTTTAAATGACAAAATTTTTTGAGGTCACTATCAGTGTATGGGACCCGCTACATGGGAACCTTTATTTATATATATCAAAAACAAAAACATTTTTTTCTTTATTTGAATTTTATTTTTCAACAATGATACGGACACCTGTGTCCCAAACCAATTGCATTATGTATGTTATCAAATCACATATGAAATGGCAATAAAATATGTCTAAATCAAATCAAAAAGAAAACCCCAGGTGCACAATTACACATGATGTTCCATGACTATAATATTTTGGTGATATGTACGACACAAAATTACATGCTGAATGCATTGTATTGAAATGCATAACATGACTCTGGTTTTAATGGACATGTCAAGAAACAAAACCCTAGGTGCACAACTAAACATGATGGTCAACATACCTGTACAGATTCATGATTGTTGCTCTCATTTTTCATTACGCACAACACATGTCTCGGACGGAGAGGACTGACAGACGGACGGAAGAATGTAACTTTAAACAAAAGGTGAAATGTGCGTATCAGGAATGGACACATCCAGAAGACACAGCCTACCCGCACAGAGAAATGTAAAGAGGAAAAAAGAGCAGAAAAAAATGATCAATTTCAAAATAGGCACAATAACCGAAAATGAGAACCCAAGAGGTTTGTTGTTATTTAGAAGAAAAAGTGTTATTATTTATATTCAACAAAGCCCCGGTACCTAGAGCTGTTAAAAGCTGTAATAACGTCATCTTGATGTTCAGTAGAAAGAGAAAACATTAAGTCTCCTTCGTGGCAGTATAAATACAGATCAGCAACAAGGGGTGTACAATAAGTAGTCATGGGGTTGTTTTTTACCTGTTGATAAATAGAGGTACCACATCTTACATAAATATTATTCATTAAACAGAGAGCAACACAATCAGGTCTTGACATGTCCTTAAAGTATAATTTTCATAAGAATCATCTGTAAAAGAGCTCTATATTCATTAAAATAGATATATTTTCTCTTGCAAACGTTTTAAAGAGACTGGTGAGCTTGTCTCTTATGAACACATGCTTCGCAACATATTCTCAGAATTGTTCCAGAGCTTGGAAGTTGTAAGTCAGATCAAGTGAAATTCCCCTTCGTATTTATACTCTTGACAATTAATGAATAAAGGCATGTTGTCTGGTGGAATCTGTCTGCAGAAATGTGTTTACCTGCTTTAAAATTACTATAGGTGGTATCTAGTTCTGTGGCCGTTGAACATTGTTCCCTTATAGTTTAGGAAACTTCAGTCAAATAAAATAAAATAGAAACTAGGAAACTAGTTGATAAGGCAACTGAATTGGTGTGTTTTTTTTGTCAAACGCTGAGAAATTGAAGAAATTGACAGGTGTTCATTGTATGTGTTCTTCCATAGTAACATACATTCCGTTCCATAGTTCATAAAAAGGTGAAATATGCATATCAGGAATTGCCACATTCAGAAAAAACAGCCTCCCCACACAGTCAAGAAGAAGAGAGAGGGAGAGAGCATGGTTAATAAAATGATCAGTTTAAAAAAAGACACCACAAGCAATTAACAAAAATGAGAACTCGAGGGGTTGCCGCCTTGGAACGGTCAGCCACTTGGGGTTTAAACTAGGTTCTAGGGTGTACCAACCTCACACTTGCCTCAACAGGTTCTCAACATCACAAATTAAGTATAAGTTGCCTTGATGAAATAACTCCAACCCACCCATCGGCTCAACAAATTTGCATGCAAAAGCACACAAACATAAAAACATAAGAAGGTAATTGCAAAGCCAAAGGGCGGGTACTCAATGACCTTACCTAGACCAGAGCTCCTGTTGTAAAATCAGCAAGGACACGATGACAGGGATAAAAGAAACAAATCAAGCTTCTAGGTTCTTTTAAGAAAATATTTCCCCATAAACCTTCATAAACTCTTAAACCTTTGCTACCGTCGTGCAACCTAAGAGGTTAGCATAATGATCAACTGTAGATGGATAAGCCTGTTTTTTGTGTTATAAATAACATGTTTATATGTAATTGTATAACCAGCATAAGTATATTTTCACACCTAAATGTATTTTTTGTCAGACCTTTCCTGTTTAAATGATGTATTTTACTGGACAAGAAATACCACTGTGAAATACCGTCCTGGAAAATGCATTGCTAAAAACTTTTTGTACGATTGCATGTTCTCTGCAACATTTTGGGTGTTTTGAGATAATTCATTTTAGAAATAGTTTAATTGACGTCATTGAGAAACTTATTTGGCAAGTTTAAAGCGCTGGTGCATTCTTAAATCTAGTATATATATTTTATTCATTGCTTTAAGAATCATAAGCATCGTATTTGGTGCTCACCACTCCTTAAAAACTATGCATGGGATAACTTTAAAACTGAAAAATGAAGAACTCAGAAACTCATACTGAACACCCAGACATTTTTAAATACATTTGATTGTTTGCTGTTTGATGACATCATATTTTAACGATATTTAAGGCGTTAAAATCTAAATTATGTCAACACTACTAAACTAATCTTACCGCAGTGTTTAAATCCGAGTGAGTCGTCGCTTTACTAAAATTTTGAGCTGAAGACGCCACCAAATATAGCCAGCAGGCAACGGAAAATTCTGCATAAAAATGCAATCTCTGAAACGAAACTACACGGCATATAGACAACAAACATATAAAATTGTTAGTAGTTCATGACTGCGAGATAGTGGTTTTTAAAATTGACCTACAATGCCATTAAACAATGAAAGTAAGAAAAATCACCATTATCTCGAAAACAATTTGAGCAACAACTTTAAGGTTGGTACAAAGGTAGAACTTGATAAATGCATGCCAGAAACTATCAAATAATTTGATAACGTGACCAAACATGGCCGCCAATGACGCTATGTCAACCATTTTTATTAGCTCCTTAGAGTAATTGAACCATGGCAGTTGTTATGAACGTAACGTCGTTATGCCGTTTGGCGTACTTTGATGTGACGTCGATGATGTCACTTATGTTAACGTTGTTAACATTTAACAAATAAAACATGGCATTGAGGGCAATATGCAAGTTTACGGACTGGTTGGTCAGACTGAGGAAGGTATATGGCCCGAAGCGCAGCTGAGAAAACATAGAAAACCAGTCAAAAAATACAACGTTAGCGGAAGAAAAAAACTATCGCGTCTTTGGCAAACCGTTTGCTAGATTTAGAACATTGCATTGAACAAGAAAAAAAGCGTTTTACAGTGGAAGAAGCAGAACTTTTTATAGAGACTAAGAAAAACAAAAATACACGGGTAAAAGCAACAAGTGATGTAAGGAGATTTAGAGAGTGGCTGCATGAAGACCGTGAGATAAGGGAATTGCATTAAATTCCATCAAGGGAACTAAACGTTTACCTTTCAAGATTTCTATTAAGTGTTAGAAAAAACAAGGGCAATGGAGAGTTTGAACCAACAACGTTAAAGGGGATTTTTTCCAGCATCTGCCGGTACTTAAAGGACAATGATTACCCAGCTGAGCCTGCAGTACACCAGGATTTCAGGGAACCAGGGAGGTGTTAAAGGCAAAATGCAAAGATTTGAAAGAAAAAGGAAAAGGAAATAAACCAAATAGATCAGAGCCCTTCACCCCTCAAGAAATAAAAGTTCTTCACGAACGAAAACTTCTTGGTGATAGTAAGTTTGTTTTGATTTCACGTTTGTTTACATTAGTAACGACCGTAATAAGCGAAAAGAAACTTATATTTGCGCTAAATGAAAACTGTCAAGAAGAGATAGTTTAAAAAAAAGTGATAAGCAGGTAGTTGGTTGCCTTGAAAGTTACAAAACAATGAAGTACTTACCTCAGCATTAACCTAAAATACTTAAACAAAGTGGAACTACAGTGTTTGTATTTTATGCGCTAAGAAATTTAGCGACAAGGGAAGCAACTATCGTCGGAGCTTCAAGGGAAGTAAATATCTTTTATAAACAAAAGTTATATTTATAGTTTATATGCCCCATTGCCGAGAGGTTAGCGATACCGCCTTTCGCGCGGGCGACCCGGGTTCGAATCCCCGAAATATTGTTGGACATTTTAATTTTTTTATCATTCCTTTTTTTAACAAATATATTTTTTTTCCTTGATAAATAACTTTATTAAACACAGTTATGCGTTATTGTTACTCTAAAAATAATTTTGATAATTGTTTTCAATTGCATATTTTCAGCATCCCCACAGTCAACTCTTTTTGGCTAAATAACACGATGTACTTCGCCCTTCGGGGGCGACAGGAACGCCTATCAATGTTATGGGGAGACCTTGCGCTTGGAATGACATCTGATGGTGTGGAATATATCAGCTTCACAGAAAGAGCAACTAAAAAAAGGTGAAATATGCATATCAGGAATCGCCACATTCAGAAAAAACAGCCTCCCCACACAGTCAAGAAGAAGAGAGGGGGAGAGAGCATGGTTAATAAAATAATCAGTTTCAAAAAAGACACCACTAACAATAAACAAAAATGAGAACCCGAGGGGTTACCGCCTTGGAACGGTCAGTGGCAAATCAAATTGCCACTGGGGGTTTAAACCAGGTTCTAGGGTGCACCAACCTCACACTTGCCCCAACAGGTTCTCATATCACAAAACAAGTACAAGTTGTCTTGGTGAAAAGACTCCAACCCACTTATCTGCTTAACAATGTTGCATGCAAAAGCACACAAACATATAAAACATAAGAAGCTAAGAGCATTGCAAAGCCGAAAGGGGTACTCAATGATCTTACCGAGACCAGAGCTCCTGGAGTAAAATCAGCAAGAACACGATGACAGGGATAAAAGAAACAAATCGAGTTTCTAGGTTCTTTTAAGAAAAGATTTCCCCAATAACCTTCATAAACTCTTAAACCCCTGCCACCGTCGTGCAACCAAAGAGGTAAGCATAATGATCAACTGTAGAAGGGTTAATCACCAGGCCTGCAGAGCGCTGTAAAATATCATGTTGGTAACCTTTCTTTTTAAATTTACAGATGGTTTTTACGAATAACCGGGAGAAATTAACACTGCCTTTAATCTTTTTAAGTTTATAAATTAAATCACCATAAAAAACTGGTTGTGAAATACCTTGTTGCAAAAGTGATTTTAAACTGCATTTGTATTTATGAATTAAATCTGGGTATCGGCGATAAAACTTGCAAAAGGTTTTCCTTAATTTGTGATACCGATAACCTTGTTTTAAGAGTTTTTCTGTAATGCAAAGATTACGTTCATTGAAATCATTAACATTGTTGCAAGCTCTTGAAAAGCGAACAAGCTGTGAGATATAAACCCCATAAGATGTTGCACGGGGAACATCGCCGTCTAAAAACGGAAAATTTACTATATTAAAATTAAAATCATCTCTTTTATCATAAATTTTAGTAGTGACATAACCATTTTCAATGGACAGATTTAGATCGAGAAAGTTTGCTTGCTTTTCTGAAGTGTTCGCTTTGTTAAGTTGTAGTTCTTTGGGATAAATCTTATTAACCAGTAATGGAAAATGGTTATTGTCTATATTTAATAAATCATCAAGGTACCTCGAGGTGTTGTTAAAAGCTGTAATTATATCATCTTGATGTTCAGTAGAAAGAGATAACATAAAGTCTCTTTCATAACAGTATAAAAACAGATCAGCAACAAGGGGTGCACAATTAGTACCCATTGGGATGCCTATTACTTGTTTATAAATAGAGGTACCGAATCTAACATAAATATTATCCAGTAAGAAAGTTAGCGACTCTATAAGGTCTTGACAAGTCCATAATGTATAATTATCATAAGAACCATCTGTAAAAAATGCCCTATGTTCATTACAAGCGATGAAGGTTTTATTTTCTCTAGCAAACGTTTTTTCAATGAGACTGGTTAGTTTGTCTCTTATTAAATTATGAGGGAGCGAAGTGTATAATGTTGAGAAATCATAAGTAGACAAACAGAACGCCCGAAAATTATTTGATTAAGCTTTTTCAAAACGTCATTTGAATTTTTAATCGACCAAAATAAAGTTTTGCCAGAAGTTTCAAAAACCTTATCACAATACCTAATTACGTGTTCTTTTATAGCTGTAAGACAAGATGTTAAGAGCACGGATAATTTAGTAGTAGTGCAAGAACTAGAGTTAGCAATAAATCTTGCTTTATACGGTGTTTTATGCATTTTAGGTAACCAATACATAGTAGGTACTTTGTCTTGTTTCGGCTCAATACTGATTCTAAATGTTGTAATTTGTAGAGTGTGTGCAGTAACAATATCACTCTCAGATGAAGAAGTCAGTATATAAGCATTAGTGCTGTTCAGTTCTTCAGTTTGAATATTAATATAGTGTATTCGTCACACTATAATTACATTATTAGAAGCCTTATCAGCAGGTGTTAAAACAAATCTGTTATGAAAGTCTTGAATTCCTTTTTTCAAATGACGAAAGTTAAAACGAGGTCGAGGTGGTAATAAAGCAATGTTTCTTTCATAAAATGATATACGGGTGTCAATTATTTTGAATATGTGCTTTTTCCAGTTAGAAAGTGCATTAGGCTCGGCATGTTCTCTTTTGCACCATTTATTGCAAAATAAGTTCAAAGACTCAGCAATTTCTGCACGGCATGTATTAAAGTCAATTTTGGATGATATTCTATATTTGGGACCTTTAGAAATTAAATTACGAATTCTAGAGTCTTTGATTAAATTAAGATCACCGGTAACAATATGACCGGCAGGCTTATAGCAATATTTAGAAGTTAAACACTCTCAAGATTTTGGTGTATTTTCAATGATCTGTAAATCCGATGTAATTTTATTGTAATTAAAAATTATATTTCTAGTTGGTTTGTTGTATTTATAACAAACCATAGGCGATTCAGACAAGACAAGGCCTTGAAAAAGAACCCAGACAGTTCACGCCAAAGATGTTTGAACAGAAGGGTAAGATAAAACGCGTTTATATAAATATTAAATTAAAAACAAGTATTTATGTATACTTATTGTTTCATTGAATTATCATTTTGAACAAACATGAAACCTAACATCCTATCTATACAAATATGTATGAAAAACATACATATGGTATGTTTATGCCCATTGCCTGAACCATGAGTAATGAAAGTTCTTTAAAGATAATATATTTGTAAGTTGTTACTTAAAATTGTTACTATATATAAATATAGATGTAATAAAGTTCTTTAAAGTATGAATGCTTTGATTTCAGATGATCCTGCATGTCCAGTAAAGATGTACAAAAAGTACGCCGAAAGGAGACCTGACAGCATGCGTTTGCCTACCAGCAAGTTTTACTTGTCTGTTAATCCTCAGTACGGCCGGAAAACACCCGAGGGAGATTTACGGTTTATTTCCCTGCCTATGAGAAAAAACACACTGGGATCCATCGCAAAAATGAGTGATCAAGCAGAATTCAAGACAAAACACACGAATCAATCTGCCAGGAAGACGTCGATTACCAACCTCCAATTTGTCCATTGAAAGACAGCAGCAGATGTCAGCTATTATCCACTCAGTCTTCCTCAACCCTCCCATCAGCTAGTAATAGGAGAAATACTGAAGACATGGAGTTCGAACACAGCTATTCTGATGAAGAATTAATAGTGGCCTCACAAGAAATTAAGACAGCACTGTCAACAATTAAGACATATGAAGAAATTAATACAGAAAAAGCCACAGTCATTAACCTACCTCTAATACAGAGCCCTGGAGGAAATGTGCATGTGAAGAGAGACAATTTCAATAAAATAACCTTTATTTCAAGGTTGTTCATTTCATGGAACTGTTAACATTGTCATGAAATAAATGTTACCGCATCCATCATTATTTGATGGCGTGTGCTTTGCAAAGTTTATGTACATATGCACACTTTGTTGCTGTTGGCGGACAGTTTAAATTTAATTGTCATTGCCCTTGCTTCCATTTTCTTTTCTAACACTTTTTCGTATGCTGCACTTTAATTTTTTTGTCTTTTTTTCTATTTTTGTTGTTTACCAGTATATGATGTTACTACTGTTTATATTGAAAAATAAACATAGAGAGTTTTGGACAGGGTTGTTAAAAATAATAAAAGGAAAACAAACTTGATCTGTTTTGATTTTATATTTCTACAAGTGGAGTAAAAAAGGATACCTTAGCAGTCAGAGAAACTCCTTTATACATTTGGGCAACTTTATTTGCCAAATTACCTGTATCAAACTGTGGTCGCAGCTTCAAAATTCCTAGGTTGTTCCTAAAACAACGGAACATTTACTATACAGTTTTAGCAAAATTAACAGGTGTTTAAAATGCATATACATCAAGTTTATATGCCCAATAATTACGTCGTATAGACTTGTAAAGGTATACATGTAATAAATAGGTAAATACATGGATATGTAGTGCCACTTGTCGATAATGGCCCTGCCAGTTTATATGCCCAATAATTACGTCGTATAGAGTTGTAAAGGTATACATGTAATAAATAGGTAAATACGTGGATATGCAGTGCCACCTGTCATAATGGCCCTGTCAGTTTATATGCCCAATAATTATGTCGTATAGAGTTGTTAAGGTATACATGTAACAAATAGGTAAATACATGGATATGTAGTGCCACTTGTCGATATGGCCCTGCCATATAAATAATGGCCCAAGTGGCACTACATATCCATTTATTAACATATACATATCAGTTGAAGATTAAAGGTCGAACCTGGAAGCTGTTATTGTTTCTTAACACAACAGAGTATTTTCATCAGTAATGAATTGGTTTGTCGAGTTTTGCAAAGTGTCTGGGAAAGCTAATCATAGATTTGTTAGAGCCTCCATTTTTTTCATATTTCCGTCGTCCGTCGAAGCGCATGCGCTCTATGTATCTAAGTTTCTCCTTTTTGTTAATCTGCTAACACCAGTTAACAAATCGCCTGCTGAGGCTAATCAAAGGACTGGAGGAAACACAATTGAAAAGCAATGGATTTTTGGGTTTGATTAAGTTGGACCAGAAATAAACTTTCGCCTCAAGAACGGGGAACAATTTACTTTATGTCTTCCGAGACATAGATCTTCGACCCCAAAAACAATTAATGTCCAATTAACAAGTCAAGACAAATACTGTTATCAAGTTTGCAGACGTGGTGACATGGAAAGCGAACCTGGTGGTAGGACAATATGTCTAAAGGCATAATTTGAATATGATTGGACTTGTAGACAATAAAATGAAATTGACCAATCACAATTAAGTGAAGGATATCATACTTCATATGGTCAACAGTGAAACAACGCTGGTCAGGTCTCAAACACAACGCTTTATTTAAAGGTATTACTCCTTTCGTCCTTGCATTTTGCATTTAGAGAGACTTTTTAATTTTTCATTTTATCAATGAGAGTGCAATGACGAATGGAATATTACCTTAATGGCGTGAATACTTTTGTAAGTGTGGAAGAATCCTGTGAGCAGTTGTTTGCAAGCGCAGTATCATTAGACAGCACCTAAAATTCTGAGTTGAGATACGGTGACACCAATGACAGAAAAAAGTAGCTAAGCTAGTCATAATCTTTGAATATTCAAACTTGAAATCGACAAACAGAATTGGGTCACATGATTTAAAATAATACTACAAGTGACACTATTGTTTTTTTCAATGGTTCTATTATTCAGCAAATAATGTTCAAACACACAATTACACTGATGCTTTTTTGTCAACTGATGTTTTTTCAATGAGGTGCACATTAAAACGTTTTGGTTATATTTTATATTACTTGTCTCCATTTCACATCCACTATTTGTATCGACATTTGTGATTTTTTTATTCTTGTCCATTACAAAAGCAGCATGCTCCATTGCAGGAATTAGTGGCAATCTAAAGGCTGTATGCTCCCTCAGACAGTCATAGACAGAATTCTCAAACTGGTCTCCTCACAGCATTCCAAGTAGAGCTGTTATCCTGAAATATTAATTTCAACAAATAATCTAATTATATTGAAGTTGTAATGATTTTAGCTGAAGTGTCTTTGTTTTCTTTAAATTAAGGGTAATTTTGGTTATTAATTGCCAGAATCCACCAAAAAGTTACATTAGATGGGTGTTCACTTGTGTCGCTCTGGGAACTAGATCAAGTTAAAAATGCAAGAACAAAAAAGGGAATAACCCCATCTTGACATAAAGAACTTGGAGTCATGATGAGTGTGTTGTCATGAGCAATATAATTTGAAAGTTTGATGTAGAAATATTAAAAAAAGTCAAAGTTAAAGTCAAAATTAAGTTTTTCTGTTAAAAAAAAGTACAAAAAGGGATTAACTCCATCAAATGTGACCTTGACCTGAAAATTAATATCAGCTCTAGCATGTTGTCACAAACAATATAATTTGAAAATTTCATGAAGAAATATTAAGAAATGGCAAAGTTATAACCAACATTAAGTTTTTGGGACAGATGGACGGACAGACAAAGCGATCCCTATGTATTGCCTTTTCTTTGAAAGGGCGACACAAAAAAATGACCCTTTAGATTAAGCAGCTAGTGGACACCTGGAAAACAATACATCAGTACATGTATCAGCAAGAACAACTTTGATGTCTGATCTGGATCTGATTGGAATCTACACTGTTTGCATATTTGTAAGAAATAGCCTCATGAAGCTTATTATGAACCGTGTAGATCCTGTTAAGACTGCACAGATATGCCTGCTGATCTGGATATACACTGGTCACTCATGTCATGTATTCATGGAAGAAAGGGGCAAAAACAACACAGTAATTTTTATATAGGATGATTAATTTTCTTGTGAACTGAGGTCTCACAAGTCAACCCATACATATAAACACAATTTTATGTTTTCTTGTTACAAGATACAAAAATACAAATACCAACATATACAGATAGATTTAGTGTGTCTCAATCATACATTCATGCAGCTTTAATAAATGAAAATAAAAAATGCAAACCTTGTCTTCATTTTCTACAGTAACATTCATATTCTGCTCCCTTATGTTCTACCAACTCTGCAGACATTTCAAGTCCACAGCTTTCACAAGACTGATGATACACATGGCTGAAAATAAATGTTGTATTTTAATCATAACAAATAACCAAAACCAATTTCACTGTACTTTTTGTTGCTTATGAAGTTGTACATAATTTGATGTTGCAGGTTAGTTAACAGATTACAATGTTGTCATAATTCATCTATTTTTATAAATATCACAAAAAAGAGGTATTTCTGGTGTAAGCTTCAAGCCATCTTCAGTTCCTATAGGCTCATACACAATTTATCCCATTTAACCTTTACCTCCATATGCCTTTATGGCATGGGAAATCAGTGTAGATCTAGATCAGTCAACACATCCATACTGCCTGATTAGGATCTAAACCGTTACGGCGTTAGCTTTTTTATTCAAATTTCAATAGGTTATTTCTGACCACAATGTGACCTGTGCAGATCCAGATCAGATCATGAAAAGGCATGAAAATGTGTATAATATTATAGTAAAGGGTTAATTACTACAAAAAAACACCTGCATTTTGATACTTCATTTTATTCGTTGGATACACCTTTTAACACATGAGCAACTATTGTAAATCTAGGTGCTGACACATCTCCTTCCTGTTAATTAGAGCTTTAAATGTATCTAATGAACAGAGTAGATACAGAATGATGAGACCTCAAAATGTCTGATGTGCAAGCTGGTCTGAAGCTACATTTGTGCTATCTCTATCTGATGTGGATTTACACTGGTTACCCATGTGGTAAAATGGCGTGTAAATGGAGTAAAGGGTCAAGTTATTAACCATGAAAGTTGAAACAGCATTGGATTTTTGAGACACATTTATATGAGATTACCCAACTTAAAAAACAAAAAAGCAACCCATCGTGTTAGTTCAAGGTGGCCCACAGATGAATATTGTTATATATAATGTTAATAATCAAGTGAATTCAAGTTGACATTGTTATTGGGTCAAAGGTAGTCATATATGCCTGAGGCAGAAGGCCGAGGGTAAATATGACAGCCCGAGGCCCAATAACATGTTCAAATTCATATGAAGACTAAACTGGGCCAATACAGGTGTTCTGGACCAATATGAGAATTGCTGGGCCATTATAAAATACTTAAGTATTGATGTGGTGTACCATGTAGTGTCTGCCAGGAAAATGGCATGTTCAAGTCAGGTGATGACATGCCTCGAGATTGTGCCACACTGCAGTCATGTAAAAGAAAAGGGCAAAGTATGCAATGCCTTTACTGTATAATTAATACAGGGCTCTCACTAGAGAGGGACTTGAAGGAATTAGTCTCATCAAAAGTGACCAGACTTCTCTCTTTGTTGAGCTTTGTTAGAAGTCATTTTGTATTTACGATATAGGGAAAGAAAGCTGTTGACTACAAACTTCTCCATAATGCAGTAAATTATGACAAAACTCTCCCTGATTTGCAAGTCTGGTTAGAGCCCTATTAATAGTCAATTAATAAAATTTAATATACCATTATCCTTCTTCCACTCCTCTTCCAATTTCATGCTTTTTGAACCAGAGATGGCACATTTCTTTCATTTGATCTTATCACTGAAATTAACAAACACAAAATTGCAAGGGTGCAAGTTAGGATTTCTAAAAAACCTGAAATCCTGAAAATTTATTTAGGGTAAATGAAGAAAATCAATCATTTTTAGACACACAAAAACCTGATTTTCAGGCAAACGGCACCCATGAAATAATAACAATTATTTTGATCTTTGCTCAAATTACAAATATTCTTTATAATAACTTATTTTATTTTTTAAGTGAGTGATCCTAACAATTAGTTTACTCTCATTTTGTACTTTGCTAGAATGGTCTTTCTTCAGATTGTTTCTATTCTGCATTGAAATCCATTCAGTCTGAGGTGTGAGGTGTATCTACAAAAAGTCACCCACAATCTTTTGGACTGTGAAAAATGTTTTTCCTTTAGTTGCTGTGAAAAAGAGTGCTGTCATTTGTTTTGTAGTTAAAATGCCTGTTCCAACAGCCGTTCAAGAAAATTTCATAAAGTTATATTGATTAACTGTTGATTAACTGAATTAAGTATCCATATTGTTTCATCACTGCCAGAGTTATTATGTGTTTCCTTCTTTTGAAAAAATAAAATATGGATCCAGGCATGTCACTTTAAAATTAACCAGAAAGTATCAGACTGCAAAAAATCAAAAATGTGTTGACTGCTCTTATAAACTGGTCAAATTGGGTTATCACTAAAATTCACAAAGTGGGTTCCTTTTCAAATAACTACCGGTAATTTATTTTACATTGCTGATCAGAATTCAAGTTTGGGTAAAAATCATAAATTGAAATAGACATAAAATTAATGTCTTAAGTAGTTTTGGTTTATTTTACCTAAAAACAATTTGTAATGGAAGGCTAATAAATGAATACTTGTTACATCAAAATTATTGAACTGAAACACTGTGTAAACCTAGGTTCACTTCAATACTTAATACTGGTGTAACATCAAAAGGGAGACAATATATTCATTTTTATAATTTGGCACATGTTTGTAGTGAACAAAATGTATATCCTTGGTTTTCATTTCATAATTTATTGTCACTTTGTTAGGCAATTCTACTATTAACAAGACTTAATTTAACACTATGAAACTAATTTGAGTTATTTATCAAATTACAGGAACCTGAATTTCCATCAGAAAATATTCAGATAGGAAAAAATATTACATTTTCCCAATGCAACGGATTTGTACCCCACCCATTAACATGTTAAAATAATTTACCAGTTGCAATGTTGACAGCGTTATCACAGCTCAAGCATTACAAAGAAACTAAAATATACGGTACTGTTTAAAATAATTACATCTCCTAAACAGTCATTCTGGATTTAACTCAAACATTATTTTCTACCTTCACTTTTGTTGTCCACTTCATTGCATGATGTCAAACAGTTCTATACCGCTTCAAATGGTTCAAATGGTTGATACATGTCTGACCAGAACCAAAAATCATCTAGACCTGTTTATGAATAATTAAATCAATTAATAAATACTTCATTCTTTCTTCCGGGATGCAAAATTTACCTGAAATGCATTTAAGAGATACTATTCTGTATAAACTTGGTGAATCCCTGAGGTGCTACTCTTTTTCTTCTTATGGTTTTCCCTGGGTTATTAATTTTTAGAATATCTGTTCTGATTAAATGACCTGTGAGACATATGGAATGGAGTGTAAGACAAAACTGAAAGTAGGAAAAACTTCTGATAGCGGATTTCATAAGGTCTACATATAACACGCAATTATTGAAAACATTAGATTTTCATTTCTTTGAAATGTTATACTTCAGAAAATCTTGTGTCAACTATGTAGCTGGTTAAGGTTTGGAAATGGGTTAGATCTGGATAATTTCTGATGGAAATTCAGGCTCTTATGATCAAATGCATAAAATACATTTATTAATATATCTGTTAAATCCATTCATGTATGAATTTTAAATTACTTTAAACATAATTTTCAATAGATCAAAATGTTATAAAAAAATCATTGTGAATCAGATGCTTTATGTTTTACTTTAAAGCATTCAAATGGGAATATAATTCTTACACGAGTGACGATATTTTACCAAGTAATTCGTTCATCGTTCAAAATCCAACTTTTTTCAATGCAATACATTGAAATAATTTGATTACTTACATCTCTACAAGGTTCCACAATTAATATCCACAATGATTAGGGCCCTAAATAAAAAAAGTTTCGCTTAGCCCTACGGTCGATTTTGAGGGGAACTGGTCATTTCGTAACCTTACCATTTCGTAACCGAAAATTTTGGTCGATTCGTAACCATTGTCGTGGTCATATCGTAACCGTTCAAAAATCCTTTGGTCAGTTCGTAACCGCTATAATAAAGCTATTGAAATTCTAAACGAGGTGCTAATAGAACCATTCGCACTTCGTTGTGATATCAATTATCTTTCATCAATAAGAATTGTTACGATTTGACTTAATGATTTTGTATTGAACTAGAGGTTTTACAAAAATCAGTTTCAGTGCTGATACTGATAAGACATAAATGTATGAAGGAAATTGATCAATTAATAATTTTGGATCAGATTTCTTATTCGTGATACCACTTACTACGATTATTATTTTATCTAAATGTTTTCACTTAATATTGTTAAATCTTGTTTGTTTCTTATTAATAATATTGAAAATAATTTAAAGGTAAAAGATATTTTTCGAAATATTTTTACGACCACCTTTTTATTAATATATTCTAGTAAACCTTAATTTATTTATTTTTTCTTTTCAGATGATCACTTCAGATGAAAAAGATTAGATTTGTCCAAATTTTTTTATTGTTTAAGTTTCAAGTTTGAAAGATATTAGATTTGTTCAACTTATTTTATTGTTTAAGTTTCAAGACTCAAGTTTGACTTTAACTATTTTGTATTTTTTATGATATTAAAATTATAAATTACCAACTGTGTGTAACGTGATCGTAACCAGGGTTTTTTAATTGATTAAATAGACCCTGTCGTAACCCTGGCACTCAATCAGTTTTGTTGTGTTCCCACTTTGTAGAGGAGGTGTGACATTCCTGAAATACTTGTCAAAGTCCTGACAATTAATGGCTCATTATCGATTCGCAAATGAGCGATCTCAATTTATAACACATTCCACAGTGTTGTATTTTCAAAACAGTGTGTAAATTCCATGAATATTGAGAGAAATCCAATTCATTTTTATAACTTTATTTCAAATGCATATCACAAAATGACAAATATGTAAGCTAGTTCATTTGTAAGTTCGTCATAAGAATAGGTAATATTTATTTTCGTTACCTGAATTCTCTTCCAAACGGCCTTAATTTTCAATTAAAAAACGTACTTTTTGGTTCCAAGAATAAATAAATGTTCATTTTCAAATGTTATTAAAAGAAAATCTTTTCATCAATATCAATTTGCAACAATTGTAAAATATTCAAATAATTAATGTTTTAGCCAGTTTTTGTCATTTGCAATGTTAGTGCCCCCTTAATTGATATTTTATAATATACTTTATAATTTAATGATTACAAAAAGATAATTTTTATTCATATTTCAAAATCTTAAATTAAAAGGTTACGAATTGACCAGAGGATTTTTAAACGGTTACGATATGACCAAGACAATGGTTACGAATCAACCAAAATTGTCGGTTACGAAATGGTAAGGTTACGATCATTTTGGAGAGTGCATTAATTAATTAAATGACGTAACCGTTCAATAAAACCCAAAGAGCCAAAATCACGTTTACTGCGGTGTAGTCTTTCGAATCTAAAATTTCAAGTTTTACAATGATTTTGTAACGTAGGCTACCATTCGAAAACCACCAAATCCACCTCGATTTCCATATGAATAATTCTATTTACAAAGAGAACTTCTATTGTCAATATACATTCAAATATAACCTGGGTGTTATAAAAACATTGCATCACGAAAATAACTCGATAAATACTCACTGTTCATTTGATTACGATGGATTATTCGTCTTCACCGAACGTTGTCGAATCCAATATGGCGTTCCGCCATCAGGTATTCATGCGCGTTCATGACTCAAAATCTTGTCGAAAGTTCCACGAGTTAAATTTCTTCAAATATTGATTGATTCCATATTTTTTAATATAAATTTTATCGTTTTGCACAGAATTACAAAATTGACCGCTTTGTAGCTTTGACTTACTTTTTGAAACTAAGAACTATATTCTAGGGTAGCAAGCATACATTCTATGGTAGCATGCAAGTACTGTCGTTACTACATTGAAATAAAGAAGGAGTTAGGACAGTATTGCATGCAACCCTCAAATTGTTAGGTTCATAGTAAAGCAAAAACGATTGTCGAAAATTGGTTTTCACTGAGTCTGCCGACTCAAAAATCACCAATTTTTACCACTAGTAGCAGGCTAAAAACACAAATAAATTTCTAGTACATGTATTAATAGGCTAATAAACTTGGATCGGGTGGTCGATGATGTCACTTATGTTAACGTTGTATATACATATCAGTTGAAGATTAAATGTCGAACCTGGAAGCTTTTATTGTTTCTTAACACAACAGAGTACATTCATCATGCAGCAGAAATGAATTGGTGTGTCTAGTTTTGCAAAGTGTCTTAACAAAAATTTGGTTTTAAATAAAATTATTGTGATTGGTTGAGAACTGATAACGTCACTGATCTGTTTTAAGGCCTCTTCTATTTTTAGTATATGTAAATGATATAGCCGATTCTCTCTTGAGTACTACTATACTTTTTGCTGACGATAGTTCACTCGCAGTGTCATCTTGTGACACTAAATTTATCGAAACTACCCTAAATGAGGACCTAGAAACTATTTCAAAATGGTCCAAACAGTGGTTGGTTCAGTTTAACCCACTAAAAACCGAGGTTCTGTTTATGTCACTAGTTGATAAACCTAAACCCAATTTAATATTTAACAACGTTCAGTTAAGTTTTGTTTATCATCATAAACATCTAGGAATTACAATTAGTGATGATGGTAAATGGCATGAACATATATCGAATATTACTAAATCTGCCTCAAAAGTATTAGGGTCGATGAAAAAACTTAAGTTTAAACTCAAAAGGCACACTTTAAATCAAATTTATATATCCCATTTACGACCAATTTTAGAATATGCATCAATTGTTTGGGATAATTGCACGGAATATGAAAAAGACAGTTTAGAAAAAATCCAATACGAAGCTGCTAGAATTGTAACTGGTCTTACACGTTCGGTATCTATTGACAAATTGATAAAAGAAATAGGCTGGGTGTCATTATCTAATAGAAGGAAGATTCAAAAACTTACACTCGTATATAAAAATATAAATGGATACTTGCCTAACTATCTTGAATAGTTATTTCCACCTAACATAAATGATACAAATCGCTACAACCTATGGAACAGCCAGGATTTTGTAACAATTGCGAGACGTACCGAAATTTATTCTAAATCGGTTATACCATCTTCAATTAAAGTATGGAACGAACTTGACCCAAATATTCGAAATTCTGAAACACTTTCAATATTTAAAAACAACATAAATAAACTTTTCGCAACTAGTCAGGTACCAAATTTTTTCAAAATTGGCGAGCGAACACAATCAGTATACCATGCAAGAATAAGAAATAGATGTAGCAGTTTAAATGCAGATCTTTATTATAACCATTTACGTGATTCTCCCAAGTGTGATTGTGGCTTTGAAGTTGAAAACGCCGAACATTTTCTTTTTGTATGTAAACGATATCAAACACAAAGACGCGATTTATTTCTTGCTACTAGAGTTTTTCACCCCTTAAGTGCACACAAACTTTTATTTGGAAATGAACGTTTAACAGACGAGGAGAATGAATTGATTTTCTTAGAAGTTCAAAAATATATAAAAAAAACAAAGCGTTTTATTTAATAGTTAAATTTTTTACACCTGACAGCAGGCAAAGGTAAGTACGCTGCGGTGTAGGTATGACGGTACATGTGTTGTTTTTTTTGTTGTTGTTGTTTTGTGTCAAATTATCATTATAATTGTTAAATTATAAGAAATTGTATAGTTACCACCTTATTGTCAAAATTTGCAGTTATCGTTTTTCTCTTTAAATAATTACTTCTCGCCTGGTATTGCATAATTTTAATGTAACGAGATGGGAAAGGCCGTCTGCTGATGTTGAAATAACTCGTGGCCTGACCCATTTGCGTAAATAGATTATTTCTTTATATAAAACTGCATGTATACTGTATGCTATTTATTGCAATAAAATATGTTTAAACTAAACTGTTCACGATTTTAACGCATATACTGGGATCCTTCATATTACCGGACAAAATCTGAAGTTTGTTTGCTACAACTTTTATTTTTTTACAACAAAAAACAATGAACATATCCCCAATTGATTTTAGACTCTTAATTTACATTTATAAACGTTACCTTTTCGAACATAAAATTCAACCTTTTGACCATTAAAAGCGTCGTCAAAGTAGGGCATAACAAGTGCAAAAAACCCGTATTGACAGCTCAATTTACCGGACCGTGTTTTATAACATTTAAAAGTCGTGAACTTAAATTGTCTTCGAATACTCACAAAGCTGAATTTTGAGTGATGAATGGCAAGGTTAGGACATTGGAAAATCCAGTTGTTATTTAAAATAGACACGACAACCGCGCATAAAACGAAGAGGCCCGTATATGGGGTGTAAGGGCAATAATAGACTTTTAACGCAATTAACTTATTAATTCATTATCAATTATTAATTTTAACATTTTTTTCTTTTATTTAACACACAAAACACTGTTTCACTCTTCCTTGTATAGCCATGGCTTGAACATTTTGCAATACCAGCTGGAGCCGTCTTTTGGTACCTTTTCTCTTCTTTTTCTTGATCTTGTTTTCGTTTCTGTTCGTCCTTGGCTATTCTTCTCTGCCTCTTCTCTTCTTCTTGCTGCTCTCTTCTTCTAACTCTCTTTTTTTCTTGCTCTCGTTTAGCCCTCTTTTCCAGTTCAATTTTAGTCATAAGTTCTCTCTTTTCTTTTAGCTCTTTTTTCTTCTTTCACCAGCCTCGCGTTTTTCATTTTCATGCTCTTCTTTTTCCCGCAATGTGTAAATGTAAATCGAGATAAATCGCAAAACTAATTTACCTTAATAAATGGCGCAGGGGACAGTTTCCGAGGCTGCCCCCAGAGTTTGGGACCCCGTGCAAGCTTTCATTGACTAAAAATAAAAACTTTGCACAGCTAAAATGTTGTTGTTGTACTTTCTGTGTTGCAGGGGTCTAGCTTTTTACAAACCACAAACAACTGTTCCACAGAACCAATCATTTGATCAATACAGGCATTTAAAGTCACCCCAAGTCCTGATTTTCCAATGCAAATTTGGCCGAAATTCTACACATTTGAAATCCTGCAAAATATTTCCTGCAGTGACTTTTCAAATAAAACCCCTTTCATTGTATTCTTTTATGTGCCCCTCATCTCCCAAGCAGCTGGAAAGTGTCTCCCACCCGTCTCGATTTTTCAGCATTTGACATTGAAATACCTCACCCCCAAATTATTCTCAAATTCAGCCCGGCAGACTGCGTTTTCATCCGGCAACTATTCAACTCAGAACATACAAAGCTAGCATCAATGCATTTGAGCCACTGTGATCAGATTTCAAATTACATATACTATACAGTATTTAAAAAGAATATGACATCTTTAATTCAAACAATGATTTTAATGCATTTTATTCACGGCTACCCCAAATACTTAAAAAATCGACCGAGACCAAAGTGCGAAACTATCCCCTGCCCCTTAACGCTTTATGAGAAAGAATAGTTTTGCCTAGTTAACATGATACTCGTTTCGTTTTGAAAGTAAATGTATTGGTGTTAATCGTAAAACCCGTTATTAAACAACTTGAGCTGTTGAAGCATTTCTACATCGTTTATCAACCTTGCTTCGGCGACTACCCGCCTGTTCTTCTTCTGAGGCTGGGGTTTAACTAGGGGCGACAAATGTATGCTTGATAAAGCATATGGAATCAGACCATATACTACTAGAGGGTTTCTCGAGTAAGATCCACATGTGGCGCACGTCGTTACAGCATCCTCACTGTCGGAATACGCTGCTTGTCTGCAATAAAATGGCAAACATTGCACAAATGAAGGATACTTATTACGATAGTTAAATAATTTAACAAATTTAAACTTATACTTTTTAGGTTTAGAGTGCGAAAACATTTCATATCTGATCTATATTTCCAGTGACATAGAAATGTTTAACAAACCGTTATTAAATGATGCCGCAACCAATTGCGATTTCTCAACAGCGTCAGGGTTAAAGGGGCATATTCCGGTAACAGCAAATGCCTCCGAAATCGATGCTGGTGTGACCTTGTCTTATTCATGCTAAAATACAATAAGCATTCACGTTCATACGTGAATTCAAAACCTCAGTCATTATTGCATTTGCACAATACAATTGAATATCACAATTCCATGTGCAATATGTGATTAAACAATATTTAAATATCGTACATATTATATGTGTAGTTGCTGTTAATCTATGTTTACTGAAAAACGAAGAAATTTTTCGATTTAATACAAAATACACCCTTTTTAAGTATTACCTTAAGTACCAGCGGGAACCTGGCCTTTCCAATTACCATGGAGGAACTCGTCTGACCCAACCTGGCTGCTACAGCTACATATCTTTCCTTTAACGGTCCGATAATCTACAATTTATAATACATTGGTTGTTGAAAAGCCCTTTTAATATACAGTGTTAAATAATGACTTATTCTTAGTTTTACAAACAGTTAACGCGCGAATGTCTACGTCCCCGAGAGGGGTTTGACATCAATAGAATCTAATCAAAGAAGATAGATAGAAAGATAGACTTAAATGTGCAAACTATTGTAAACCTAATGCTGAATGTTGTATATCGAATGTTTGCTTCATTACCTTGACATCAAGGGGCTGTAGTATATGTGTGGTGTGTCCTGGTTGCCCGAGAAGAACGACATCGTTGGCGATTGCCTCCTCGATAAGCGGGATGCTGATATGCGCATCGTGATTGTCCATAATGCGCAGAACTTGCCGCTCTCTTCCACAGAACCATTTCTGAAACAACTCTCTGTCCATGTATCCGCTCTCACTGTGGCTGAAAACCCACACATCCGGGACACCATCCGAGAAGTTCCTGTGCGGCAATTATCCTTATATGAAACAGAGAAAAGTAAGATAACATGACAACCTGGTCATATTCATCAAGCTATAGTACTAATTTTATTAAACACTTTCTTGAAAAATTGAAACAACTTTTTTATGCGCCCAAGTAACTAAGTAATGTAGATCTACCTTGAAAATTATCATGGAAGGGTGAACACGCCCATCCGCAGACACTCACAGGTGTGCAGTGATATGATCACTTGAAGAGATCTTTTAGCGAAATACATGTTTAACCGAATACTTTGGTCCTCGGCATCTCCTTTCCGGTGAAGCCGGTCTCGTCACAATTGAAGATCTGCAAATGTGTAAAACTAACAGTTATGGAAGAATAGGTCTCATTATTGGCTGCCCGATGGATGCTTTTGTTTTATACTTTTTATATTTAAGACATTAAATTTTATGTATATCAGTTCCTGGCTGGGTTTGTTTTAAAGGCCATATTTGTCTAATATCCCGGCTATGAATTCAAAGTAGTCGCCTACAACTTTGGCAGTAGACAAAGCGACAAGCGGCCCTTGTCCAAATGCTCTGGCTTCCTTGATGACAGTTCCGGATGTCTCTTTGTGAAACGCTGGAACCAGCCATCAGATGGACCATTTTCACTGTTAAAGGATGACGCGCAGCCTAAAATAGATTTGTAATATGCTTCTTTAAATTTTCGTACAAAAACAACAGTATATAACACTTATTATGTCCAGCAAATTGCTATGTTTCTAAGTGTGTCTTGTTAAAATATAACTGTTTTTATTTCAACTATAGAAAGTTATTACGGGAAGACTGATTTTCTATAGAAGCGAGGATTCGAACTTATGGCGATGGTCATAATTTTGTATTGCACCAATACCAGACTGTTTGATGATGTCCATAATAAAACATCTGGTCATAGATCGTGTCAGTGGAAATCCTTGATTGGCCTTATAAAGCAGGAAATAGACCAGTCACCTCCTCATCTGTCAGCTACGTCCTTGGCCCGGGTTTCATACCCTCGTACCTGTCCTTCAACTTGTCGGAGAGAGTGGATTTCGGCACTTTAAATTCCTGTGCAGCTAATCGAAGTTTCTTCTTTTTTTTCTGTCTAACTGCTGATACAGCCCTTTGCATTTGCTCTTCATCATAAAGTTTCCGTTTAGTCATTGTGAAGCCTGTAAAAGCGAGATAACTCAATTTATTTGTGCAACTATTACACGATGGTGC
Organism: Corbicula japonica; assembly: GCA_038501625.1. Lineage (NCBI taxonomy): Eukaryota > Metazoa > Mollusca > Bivalvia > Venerida > Cyrenidae > Corbicula > Corbicula japonica. The sequence continues at coordinate 7,944,967 of JAZAYU010000008.1, read as the reverse complement.
AACTATTACACGATAAGTAACCTGCCTTGGTTAACAAAAATCGAGCGTGAGAGCCACCGAACGTAACAAATATGAAAATATTGCAGACTCGGTTCGATTGAGCATGTACATGGGTGGTAATTGAAATACATTATTTTGCCAATGCCGCTTAGTTGAGCGCAATTCATTTTTCACCAATTTTTACACCAATTAACAGTACGATTTCGATCCATCCCAAATGATGTTGTTCTTAATATCCATAATCAGGGGGTCCAACGTTATTTTGTGCATTTCTGGAGATATTTTGACCTGATAAGTAGGTTTATATCACTGTTATCGAAATATAAATACGCCTACCCGAAGGCCATAGGTTTTTCAACCTATGTTTGTAGAGGCCTTAACAAAAAAGTTATTGAATGTATAAATTGAAAGATTGTTTGTTTACAAAGTGAAAATAGAAAATTGCGTAACTTGAAACTGTGTTTTTAGTCAAAATACACCGTTCTTGGACCTATTTTAGCTAAATTAACAACGAGTTTTGCATATATTTCTTCACGACGGCTTTTGCACTTAACATGAGTACTTAATGACCATTTTTTTTAAGTTCAAACACCTTAAATGTTTGCCGCGGAAGTGGTAAGCATTTTTTTTGTTCTGTGCAGAATCTGAATAACACATTCGTATGCGTTAGAAGTAAGTAAGACAAGAGCTGGTAACAAATGTTAATAATCAAAACAAAAACCGATTTGTTACCCAAACATACGTATGTTCTTATCTATATATGCTAATGGACAAAAGTCTTGTCCGGTAGGAAGATTGAAATTTTTTGCATGCCGCAATTTCAACACATTACCGGCAGTAGTGGCTCAATTTCTTAAATTCTTTTTTCATTAATGCATAATAATGCCCTCTTTTTCTATTGATACCAAATTCATGTCTGTAGAACAATAGAAGAAAGATATTATTGAAAACCATACTTGACAAGAATTTGTCCACGAGTATATAAGTAAGTACCTGTACTGGTAGCCCCAGAAATAGAGGCGCACCTCTAAATATAGATGTAAACTACACCTCTATTTCTTATCCCATGTGTAGAGGTGCACCTCTCTAAATTCAGAGAACACCTCTATTTCATTGTTTGGACATATAGGAGCCCTCTTTATTTTGACCTGCACCTTGAAATATAGAGTTGCGACTCTAAATATAAAAGCGAACCTTTTAATTAGATTTTCATATATTTAATACACATAACGACTAGTACAATGTTACTTTGGACCAAATAATACTTCATTTATTTAAACATAACAAGTCAAGTAAACAATCATCATTGTAGGTGTGGTTGTGCCGCAAATACGCTTCAAACGTTTGTATGGCATGCCTCAAATTGCCTGTTTTGTGCCCCTCTTCTCAAAATGCAGATGAGTCTTCTTATATCTTGGCATCGTGAATGTCTCGATCTGAAATAGGTACAGAGACATATGTAACAACGCCATGACCATTTACATATTAAGTTGCGCCTATATATGTATAGGTGCGCCTGTATTTTTTGTAAACTACTACTAAGTACGTTAGTACTATAGTACTACTAAAAAGTAATAATGTAATGAACACACATCAAGAGGCAGAATAATATACAAGTGCATGTGGTAGGTAATTTTGCATAACAAATACGAGAGACATTCGTATTTGGGTAGCAAAATGGCTTTTGTTTTGATTATTAACATTTGTTACCAGCTCTTGTCTTACTTACACTTAAATTAACGCATTCAAGTTTGTTATTCAGATTCTGCACCGAACAAAACAATGCTTACCACTTCCGCTGCAAACATTTAAGGTGTTTGAACTTTAAAAAAAATTGGTCATTATGTACCCATGTAAAGTGCAAAAGCCCTCGTGAAGAAATATATGCAAAACTCGGTGTTAATTTAGCTAAAATAGGTCCAAGCACGGTATATTTTTACTAAAAACGCAGTTTCAAGTCACGCAATTTTCTATTTTCACTTTGTAAACAAACAATCTTTCAGTTTATACATTCAATAACTTTTTTGTAAAGGCCTCTAGAAACATAGGTTAAAAAACCGAGTGAAGCTTACACATCTGGCCCCCGTGTAGGCGTATTTATATTTCGGTAACAGTGATATAAACCTACTTACCAGGTCAAAATATTTCCGGAAATGCACAAAATAACGAAATATTCCGCCATTTTGTTCCGCACAGAACATGTCCCTCACTTACTTTTCCGCAAAAACCAAATGCGCTGGACCCCTTGATAATGAGCGGAACAAAGTGAGGAACGAATACATGGCTGAACCATTTCTGAAACTGCAATTTGTCCATGTATCCTCCTAACGATGTTGTGCATGTGGCGGTAAAAGTGGAACCTTCGATGCGGTATTTTCATATTCACACCATTCCATTTTCAGCGGCGTATGGCCTCCAGATAAATAGATAATATGCATTTTAAAGAAACTCAAATTTTCGCCTATATAATGGTAACGATGGTTCAGATCGCGATTCCGAAATTAGAAATGTGTTGTCTTATGCCGTGTCAGAAAAGTTGGTGATAAAATGGCTTTTGGCTTTACTAATACATCTTGTGGAAAGCAATACAGTCTGAACTGGGAAATTAATAAACATTTAATATTTGAAATCTGCAACGCTTTGCAGTCTGAAGCGCTTGTGATCGACTACCAATTACAATTCTTGTTGCTTTTTTATGTTATATTATCAGTTTTCCAGATAATTTTATGACCCGGGTTGCTGTTTTAAAAATAGAAAAAAAATATTGTCGCTTATTTGAATTATAAAAAAGGCATTTAATCAAATGCATTAGATAACTTTTATGACAAGTTATAATTTTTGGCTAAATCAAATAAAATCATGTTATATTTATCTCTATTTTGAACGTTTACACGTATAAAACAATGCTTCCCCAAATATGATTATCGGCAACCTGACCCACAGCTCCTTACTGAAATACTGAAAATGAGATTCAGAAGTAATACCTTAATGCATCTTCCTTTCCAGTACCTAGACTGTTTCGTCTCTTTGCATTTACTGAAGTTACTGTTAAGCCTAATTATAAAACATTCATCAGAGACATTAACATGCCTTTTTATGTTATACATGTTCATCTTGGCAATGAAGACCGAGCTTTCAAATGCAATGGACACTGGTTGTAGTTACTTCGCTACTGAAATTGCCTTATTTTTCATTCGATTGCTAATGTAGGATGAAACAATTGTTCGCGCCGACTTGATGTAATTCATAATTATTTTCTTGCTTGTTATGTGCTGTCCTTACCATTGTTGCACCATGACAGCTCCACAACAAGACGCATGGGCGCACGAAACATTTTCATTGATAGCTTTTGGAACAGATACGGAAGCGTTTGGAACATTTACGGTATTTATATCTGTCATATTGCCTCCGTCAACAATTTTACAGGTCAACTCGTGATACGTGTGTGATTAAACTCCAATAGACGTCCTTTACATTTTTAATATTGGTGTTGCCTCGAACATAAAAGTATCAAAGGAAAGTTGTAGATCGTTTCAGGCAAACGTAATATAATATTTCAAATACAAAATATTCTAAATTGTTAAGTGATAACTAATCTACGCCGTGGAAAAAAATCGTTTTCAAAAGAAAAAGGTAAAGTAGTGCAAATATTTATTTCATATTTTTATATGTTTTGGGTTATTTTTTTCTTCTGTTTTCTTTTATTTCTGTTTATTTTGGAAAAAAATATCGAGATTAAAAAAATGCACATGAAATATTACACTTCAATTTTTCAGGGAAAAATGTATTGTTTGGTCCACGAGTTTAAACATATTGATATTGCTATATATAAAATGTTTTAGGTTGTTTTTTTTTTAATATAAACGTATGTAGCGAATAGATCATAAATTAAAATAAACTAAATCTAAATTTACATGTACGCTGAAAGGCTTCGTCGAACATGTTTTTAGAAAAAATATCTAAAACCAAGGTGGTCTTTTTTGGTAATAGAGGCCCAAGTTTGAAAAAAAAATGAAACTTGGTATTATAATATAGAAGCGCTCTAAGTAGTTGATAACCACAATCACTAACATAGAGATGTTTTATTCCACATTTGATAATATACATTTATACAACATTTGAAGTAGGTCCTGACGACCCATGGTCAAATAGTAACATCAATACATGTACTATATCATCTTTTACATGTCAATGGGGGCATTTTGTACCTAATAAAACATACAGAAACTTGTGTCTTAAAAAGTCAATGTGTAGTTGGTGTAGCTTTAAAATTCATTTTGGCTTTTACAAAAATATCAATAAATTCGGCGAGCTTTATAAAATTGCGCTGCAATTGTTTGACGAATTTGTTAGTTTGAGTCTAAATTAAACATGTCCAGTAGAAAATAAAAAACTAAGAACGAATCCAAATTAGATTTTCTAAAACGTTTCCAGGCGTCAAGCAAAGCACGTGTACAGCGGTGGTTTAAGGAGAAGTAGGTCGTTGTATTAATTTTAACATAATGCGTCCAAATTATCAGAAACGAGTATTAGCTCAAATGGCATTGTCCATACTTGGAATAAAAACTCGTAGCGTACTGCGACAGCACCAAGCCATGTAGATCCGATGACGCTAATGATTATTAAGGTACAGAATTCTAATACGAATATCATATACTCGTAATATACTGTAAAATCGTTGTAATTATGCGATATTGGCCACAAAATTGGCCATCTAATATTAAATCATTGTTATGCGAAAACGATTTTACTAACATGGATGAATCCAGATAATTACAACGTTAACGTAATTATTCCAGTTTTAATCATTTATATTTTTCTGCAAAGGTTACGTGCTGAAATTTCTGATAGAACAAAAATAAAAACCTTATATTAGTAACTACAAAATATGTTTTAAATTTTTAGCCTTTTTTATATAATAAAACGAATCGCAAATGTTTAAGTAAACTACGTGCTTCAGTGCACAACGACGCTCAAAATATGTTGAAACGACGCTCAAAATAGACTTTCGAATAATGCAAGGATGCGTTTATTATGTCATGCACGGGAAACTGAGAATGAATATCATTTTGTTTAATAAGTAGCTGTGTAAATGATCGAAATTGATTTTACTTAAGATCCAATAAGATTAAGTTTATTGGAATTGTTCAAACAAATGTTTTCAACTTTTGCAAATACTTGTAACAGGCAAAACACCGACGTACTCCAATTATTAAAGTTATTATTTAATCAATCGTTTATTGAACTACATGTATCACTGTTTAATCACGGTCTAAATACACTTCAACAAAATAACAAAAATATGTTGCTCAGTACATTTTTGCTTTTGAACCTTTTAGAATATTGCCAAATACGTACAATTTTCATATTGCGTTGAATAATTATGTATAATAATTGTAATACTTGTAATGACTTGAAGTGTTTTAACAGCCGAAACACCCCATCATCTGTCTGTCTGTCTGTCTGTCTGTCTGTCTGGTTTTTTTTCACTGTAACTAATAAACGCGGTTAATTAGGAACACTTGATTATGTTGCTACTATCCGCATTGGAATAGTTGTTTAACCTTATTGTGTTTGTTAATCATCCATACCATGCATGTAAATGATCGTTTACTATTTGTTACTCGTACTTTTCTCATATTATGTACTTTTCGAATTCTATCGCCATTTTTTTATTTGAAGGGCGACAAACCTTTGTGGTTACGCTGAATAAACTATTGAATCTTAAATCTTGATAATCAATAACAAATATTATAAATAACTTTCAATAAATCAATGTATAGATACAGTATCTTTTTGCGAAAATTAAACAACAGAGAAACAACTCTTTCTCCTCACTGCGGTGTTAACAAAATATTGCCCGAAAAAAATCAAAATGCTACGCATCGAGTTGCTGCCAATAAATATATATAAATGTAAATACAATTATTATACTTTTAATGCACTTAAAGTGTTAATAACAATATTGCCTTTCTAATACACAGATTGTATGATACATTTGTACCAAATAGAACTAAGAAGTTAAATAGTAAAGTGAAATTACAACAAAATATGAGCCGATTATAATTTTAAATAACACTGTAAGTTAAAAACACTTATGTAGAAACGTTTCATCCGTTTTAGTTTTAACATGCTTGTGGAATTCTGTGAGTTTTATTGACAATTACTTCAAAGAATTAAAAATGTTTTGAATTTTTTATCTTAACTGTAATCTTAGAAGTCTGCTTAGTTTCAAGATTGTTTATCTTGAAATCATAAATTTAAATTTAATAAGAAACATTTTGTACATACAAAAATATATTCTACTCTGACGCTATTTCAAAGTTTATGAAAATCAGATATTTGTCAACCCAATCTTATTGGCATAATGCTAGTTGGTGTACTTTTGTTTTATTATGATACGTAGAGCATTTAAAGTGACATTCCATAGTATTTTATTCATTTATAAAGAAAGACGATAATGTCGCATCGCCAAATATTAATTACAAGAGCTCCGAGTGATAGGGTGTTACTAGAATGTACGTTTAAATTATTGGGGTCTACATTACTTCGGAGCGAATAAACGTTAATTAATATTCAGTTTGTCACGTAATTATTTTCAACAACAAAAACCGTGACGGATACGGAAGCGACAAAAAGTATTAAAAAATAAAGAGGTTAGAAATATCTATTTGAAGTCAAATGTATTGTAGTTCGTTATGCTCATTCTTCCTTGACGTTTTTTTTTGTTTCTATTCTGGCAGGACGGCGATTATTTCGTTCTGCTTACGAAGACTACGCATATACTAAATAGGCCTCATTTGCATCTCTCGAGGGGAGGCATCAATTTTCGTACTTGATAACTATATCCGTGTAAAGTAATTAAACGAGTTAGATTTCTTTATCCTATTTTGTGTTTCTGTCTGCGGCGGTTTTAATTCCGACAATTTATGCAAAAACTTACTTTTCATTAACAGTTTTTACATAATGTATGGAAATTCACTTTAAATAATTAAGGATACTAAAATATCAATATAAATAATATATTACATCATTTCAGCATGGGTGCTTGTATATCTTCACCTCGGGAAATTAATATTGAAAAGAAGTCATTTCCTATATACACTACAGACGACATACAATGTATCGAATGTATCGGGACGATTGATGTGACCATCAATGGTTTAGGTCTGTACAAGAACGACGCAGAAACTATTCAATTGCCATTTAATTGCATTAGATCGTTTACCTGCGAGGAAAACGTGTTTTCCTTCGCATTCGGGGATAGATACAGGGCAGGACTAAAACAGTATGCATTCAGATGTAAACAGGCTGATGCATTAAATAGTGCTGTTGAAATAGGGATTGACTCAACTCAACCGAGCGGCCCATCAAGCGTTAATACACCAACAAAAAACCAACCTAGAGTTGTTGTTCGTTTCAACACACCGGTTAGGAAACCTCTTTCAGACGAAGATAGATTCGCTTAAGTACAATGCAACTTGCCCTCTAGCTTTGCATAGGGTACCTATGTCTCTCGAACCATCATTTTGGCTAGAGTTCTTGTGCATATGAGCTCAGCATGGATAAATAAATGTTTATGGTAGATAACATTCATGTTAACAATTAGTTAACTTAGACACTCGTGTGCAGGGTAAATTCTTCGATCACTGCAATCAAAATCCTTAAAACAATATTCTGTACAAAACAATCCAAATATGTTTAACGTGACTTATGAGATTTTTCAAACTGAACTATCTTTATACTTTGAAAAGCACATCACTAGGAAGACATTTGCATCTATTCAAAATAGTGAATAAATAATAAATACTGCAAGTAGTAACCTTCCTATGCGCTGGTGACAACAAACGTGAAATACAACTAGGGAAGACTTTGCAATTTGTCCTTGCGTGATAAATTGTTGCACTATGTTAAAGAGTCTACAAACTGATTGACCTGGAGGCAAGATCACTTCGTAATATCTTGATGTTTCGTAGTTTTCTAGAAAATATAGGGGAGAACTGCTTGATCACTATACAAGACTTAAAATAATAGGTTCGACACCGATCCAGAAGATAAACAAAAGGTCTAAACAGTAAATTTTAGTGACTATGGAGACATTGATTATATTTTAAGTAGAATCAAAACATCTTTGAGACTGTATGAAGGTCTCGCTATTCCTAAAAGCAGGCAAGACAAAGGCTGTAGCCGAAGTTCAAGCAATGCCGTGCATCAAATCCAAGAGCTTAAGTAAGCATTGTGTATCTTATGAAAGGTAACGACTGTTAGAAATAGACTGAATGCATTGATAACGATATTTTAGTTAACAAAGTGCTTTAAAACATATATTTATTTAAGTCAGTATTAATATGCTTTTAAACTGACTTACTTTCATTTAAGCTTCAGCTATAGAACATATTATATTGTGGCGACATGATATTCGTCATCAAAACTGTACGTGCTTACAATGAACTTTTTAAAATTTATCGGGCAATATTCTGTTAACACCTCAGTGAGAAGAGTTTATTTTTACTTTATGATTTAAATGTTTTGTTGTACCTCATGCTATCATGTACCATGATCTGAGAGAAATAAATTGTATTGTATTGTATTGTATTGTATTGTACTTGTTTGTTTGTTTTGGTTTTCTTGGTTTCAAAAACAATATTGTATACATTAATTTATTAAAGTTTGTTTAATTTTCGTTATTAATTATTTTTAAATGCGCTAAATCTCGACGCCGCCAAATCTATGACCGCCTTATTTAATCGTCGTCAACCTAAGTGCAAACATAATACAGACAGGAGACCATTATTAGTTCGGGAAGTAATGATTTTACTTCACAAGACACCAAGATGTGTGTATGAACCAGATACTTTTATAGGATTAAAGCCTATATGCCATTTTCTTCTATTTCTTAAGAGAATTTTGTTTTGTTTCATTAAAAACAACGACATTACTTTTAGTTGCGTTGTAATGATATCTTTCTTGAATTGAGTTCTGATAACAGATATCAATTAAATTATCAAGGCCATGTTTTGTCAGAGAAACAACAACCATATCATCAGCCGATGTAGGACATGCGAGGTTTATACCATGCATTTGAAAACTATTGTTTGACAATCCTAGTTTGTTCATTAAGTCCTTTAAAAAGATTAGATATAACCTGGGGCTCATAACCTGTCCCTGTCTGGTACCCTGTAATATAGGGAACCAGTCGGAAGTTTAACCTTGTGTTTTTACGCAACTATAGACTTCCTCAAACAAGTTAAGTATTAACTTGAAAATGAAATGATGTATTGAAAAGTTTTACCAGAAGTACAGTATGGGAGACCCGGTCGAAGCACTGTTTCACACGAATATAGTTTGCAGTTGCGTTCTTGAGCATATAAAAAGTTTCGCGTAAAATGAAAGAAGTCATTGTACAGCTCATTTGTTTTTGGAACCCGCCCTGGAGCTGGTTGACCACTATTATTGTTGTTGTCGACGACATGCAATATTACTTTTTCAAATAACTTTAAAATTGTTGAGCACAGTGATAGCACGGTAACTGTTTGGATCTGTCTTGCTTTTGTTCCTTCCCTTATAGAGAGTGAAAAAATACCCCCTTTTTAGATCAGCGGGAACTTGCGAAAATGCAATCATTTCATGATTTAAGGGCATCGTATATGTTAATTTCATCGATATTATATCTAATTTTATCGAGAACAAGCGATTCTAAATTTTTTTATAATTATTCAGCAAGTATGTATATGTATACACAACTACAAGTTATAATTGTGAAACAGATAACATAACTATCAATACATTCATTCTCATTTCATATACAGTATAAGTTATAATACCCATTTGTATTAGTAGTGATAAGATAATCTAGATTGTAACTGATTTTGGAGAAATTGACAGTCATATGATACCGTTTTGTGTAACCTAGCATGTTCTTGGTTACGGCAGATACCGGCTGATTAAATATTTTTCGGGTAATCAACACATAACTGTCAAATTATCAATAACATACTATACTGGCTAGTAATTTTTACAGTGAGAATGTAAACAATAATAATAAAAAGGTTCAGCATTCTTATTCACATCAACTGCAATTTAAAAAAAAGGAAGCAGCTTTTGTGTTTCATCCCAAAAACATTTTTAGAATCTTAACGATTTTGACTGATAAAAGATTATTAAAAATTTTTAAAGAACAAATTCAAACCGAATCAATGTGAAGTTATAATTCAGACATAAAGAATAAATGGTTAAAGATGCTTCCATGTTTCTACAGTAAAACTCTGATATCAACATTAGCAATCTTGAGATTTTTCAAAATGAAAAATTACAAATATATAAACATAACCTTTATGATAAGACATAATGACTACAAAAAGGAATCATTACAGTTTCAGTAACAATATCTGTTATCACAAGCGAGTATAATAGATAGCGATTCTAAATTTAATTTAATTCTTTTGTAATCCTAACGAAAATTTGTGTCATTTGTGGGTGTACAAAGTTTCTCAAAATAACATTTCCAACCCTCATTTATTTAACTTCCTGATTTACAAAGATGACCTATATATTTTTGAATCATTTTGAATCTTTCTTTAATAAAACACGAAGGAAAAGTATAATTATAGGAGGGGATTTCAATACAGTATTAAATCCTTTATTAGATAAGAAAATGGATATATAAATATGCACGTCAAATGTAGACAAGCAATAGTAAACAAGTAAAAATATTGCCAATTTAGAAAAAAGAAAAGCCGAAAAGAAAATAATGTCACAATTAGTAATAAATGGAAAAATAGTAACAAACCCTGAAGTAATTCTAACCGAAAAAAAAATATTTCGATACTTTATATGAACACAAAGATCAAGGGAATTCTATATATGATTTTATGATAAAAGAATGTAAACACTGACCGAACAAGACAACGAAATTTGTAAAGGAGATAAAACAAATGAATATGAATCTGCAAAAGCTTTAAAAGAAATGAACAATAATAAAAGCCCTGGATCGGACGGCCTCACCACTGAATTTTACAAATTATTTTGGAATGATCCCAAATTGTTTTTTTATAAATTCAATAAATGTTTGTTACGTAAATAAAAGCCTGAAGTGGAACATCAAACACAAAGTATTATAACAATGTTACCAAAATCAAATTAAGATACTTCTCTAATAGACAACTGGAGACCTATAGCCTTCTAAATACGGATGATAAAATAAAAAGTAAAGTAATTGCAAATCGAATTGAAAAAAGTCGACACAAGCCATGCGGGCTTTGTTAAAGGACGAAATATAAATGACAATATGAGAATGCTTTTTCAGCTGTTTGAAAATCTCGGAAATAAAACACAAGCTTTGCTCTTCTTTAATACAGACTTTACAGACTTTGAAAAATCTTTGATACTCAGAATCACGATTTTTGTTTGACTCGTTAAAGAATTTCATTTTGATCAGTCAATTATTGACAAGGTGAACTCTTTTATAAAGATGCTAAAACTTGTGTTATCAACAAAGGCCGAATATCCAAGTTTTTCAGCATTACAAAAGGAGTTCGCCACGGATGTCCACTTTTACCTTACCTACATGTATTTATACTGTGTATTGAACTTCTATCAAACTTTGTAAGAACAAAATTATTAAAAGGTTAAAAATAAATGGCTATGAGATAAAATCAGTAATGTTTGACGATGATGCGACTTTATAACGAATGTAACAAAAGAATAAACAAGAGGGTCCATGGGACCCTGGGTCGCTCACCTGCCAACAGCTGCTCAATGGTTGCAAGAGTCAGTGGATGCAAATACGTACAATGGTCAATCAAAATTAAGACCTCTAGAGTGCAGACAAGCTTTTTCTTTAATTTGACAAAGTGACCTAGATTTCAAGGTCACATGACCCAGTTTCAAACTTGATCTAGATATCATTGAGATAGCCATTCTGACCAAGTTTGAAGAAGATCCCACCAAAATTAAGACCGCTAGAGTGTGGACAAGATTTTTCTATAACTTTACCTAGTGACCTAGATTTCAAGGTCACATGACCCAGTTTCAAACTTGACCTAGATATCATTGAGATAAACATTCTAACCAAGTTTGAAGAAGATCGGACCAAAATTAAGACCGCTAGAGTGCAGACAAGATTTAAATATAATTTGACCTAGTGACCTAGATTTCAAGGCCACATGACCCAGTTTCATACTTGACCTAGATATCATTGAGATATACTTTCTGACCAAGTTTGAAGAAGATCCAACCAAAATTATGACCTCTAGAGTGCAGACAAGCTTTCTCTTTAATTTGTTCTACTGACCTAGTTTTAAGGGTCACATGACCCAGTTACAAACTTGATATAGATATCATTGAGATAAACATTCTGACCAAGTTTAAAGAAGATCGCACCAAAATGAAGACCTCTACAGTGCGGACACGTTTTTTCTCTATAATTTGACCTAGTGACCTAGATTTCAAGGTCACATGACCCAGTTTCCCACTTGTTCTAGATATCATTGAGATAAACATTTTGACCAAGTTTAAAGAAGATCCAACCAAAATTAAGACCGCTAGAGTGCGGACAAGCTTTTTCTATAATTTGACCTAGTGTCCTAGTTTTTAAGGTCACATGACCCAGTTTCAAACGACCTAGATATCATTGAGAAAAACATTCTGACAAAGTTTGAGAAAGATCGGACCAAAATTAAGACCTCTACAGTGCAGACAAGCTTTTTCTTTAATTTGACCTACTGACCTAATTTTAAGAGTCACATGACCCAGGTACCAACTTGATCTTGATATCATTGAGATAAACACTCTGACCAGGTTTAAAGAAGATCGCACCAAAATAGAGACTGCTAGAGTGCGGACAATTTTTTTTAATTATAATTTGACCTAGTGACCTAGATTTCAAGTTCACATGACCCAGTTCCGAACTTGGTCTAGATATCATTGAGATAAACCTTCTGACCAAGTTTGAAGAGGATCGGATAAAAATTATGACCGCTAGAGTGCGGACAACAATTTTTGAACGGACGCCTGACGAAGGGTGATCACGAAAGCTCACCCTGTCACTATGTGACAGGTGAGCTAAAAATATTTTCATGGAACCTTTTCTTTAAAGAATTGTTTGATAAAAGTATTAAATATGTAGACAATTTATACGATTTTTGCAACAATTTGTGTTACTCCTTTGAAGAAATGAAGCGCATTTATGGTATCCAACCAAAAGATCAATTAAAATACAACATTCTCGTATCTTGTATTCCAAAATTAATCAAACAAAATATAAAAAAGAGGATTATAATAAAGAAGATACAAACAAATTTTATTTACAAAAAAGCGTCAAACAAAAGCATGTTAACACATATTTCTGCAATATTCTATTAAAAACAGAAGATAACATATTAATTCCATCCAAAACAAAATTGCGAGATATTTTTAATAGCACTACATTGATTTCGAGGACAATTATAGCAGTATATTTAAAGCAACTACTGACGCAGGAAGTTTCAATTTAAATTCGTTTTTAGAATAATAAGAATAATACCAAAAATCTTCTGGTAAAACAAAAATTATCATGCTAAAATTTATGTGATTTTTGTTCAATGCATGTGGAAAGCATAGAACATTTGTTTTGGGAATGCAGACGCGTACATAAGTTTCGGAAGAATGTAAAAGACTATTTAAAACGAAATAATTTAAACGAAGACAATATTATCTAAATATCGATTATCTTAAATTAATTAAAAAACCAAAAGAATCAGCGCTCAAATATATTATTTTAACAGCGAAATAGTTCATATTTCTTAATAAATGTAACGATAGAATACCAAATATGGACTTATTTTAAAAATATTTATCAAACTCAAAAAATAAAATCAATACACATATAAAAATGGGTTTATCTGTAAAACTGCATTAACATTTATATTATTTCTTGCGTACTCATAACAAGATCGAGTCGAATGTAATAAATAAATAAAGGTGAAGACATTAAATTACCTGTGGCTAAAATACCTATCAAGAGTTAACAAATATTTGATGTTATCTGGAAAAGGATAATAGTTACGAAAAAAGGTCCTTAAATAAATACTTTAAAATATAAATGTATATAACCTACAATGTTGGTAAATTATTATCATAATTTACCTTACATTACAAATCATTTCCTTTCTTTACAAAAAAAAAAATAGAGAGCTGTATAAGATCACAGGTTTCAACCTGCAGTATCAGTTTTTGAATAAGTATTCACTCGTCAGAGAAAAGCGCAATTCGGAAATAAGTGTGTGATATTAAATAACATTTTGTGATTTTTTAGACCGAAATAATGTATTTCCGTTTAAATGTAATTTTGGATTTTCTTTACGATACCAGTAACTTAGATACAAGAAACATTTACATATATCATATAATATAAATTGTTAATTTTTGTGTAATCCTACTATTAAATACTAGTACATATGTATGCTTTAACGGTTTTTAAGACATACAAAAATAAGTACATTTTCATAAAATTTAAAACATCGGTTACAACAAGAATGATAACTCCTGTTTGACTTTGTTTGAGTTATGCCCCTTTCCAATGCAACTGCAACATGAAACTTATTTTGCATATAACTTTGAAATTACTTTTCCTATTCATTTAATACTGGGAATATATCATCTTCATGAACAATGCCATCAGTGAACAAGAATGATTACTCATGTTTCAATTTTTTTAGTTATGCCCCTTTCAAAGGAGACTTTAACATGAGAATGTGGCATATACTTAAAAGTACTTATTCTATTCATTTAATACTCGGAATATATCATCTTCATGAACAACGCTATCAGTGGCAACAAGAATTATAACTCCTGTTTAAATACTCAGTGAGTATAGCCCCTTTCAAATGCAATTGAGGTGACATGTGTGTTCTGTGGAACAGCAAATTCTAGTGTAATATTGCAATCAATTTTAATTAAATCTTTTTATCATATATGATTAAACATAGGCCCACATTTCAACATTTTGCAGACAGGCGACACATGTGTTCCGCAGAACACCAAATTCTAGTTGAATAAAGATATATATTTTATTGACCTTCCAAGTATATGTAAAGATAAAACTGTTGAATCGGCTATACCGAATTATTTCAAGAAAACTAAAACACATATAAATATAACAAGCCAATTAGAAACACAATTTTCAATTACAACAAAATTACCTCGGATTTACAGATCGTTGAAAACACACCATTATCATGAGACTTTTCTAATTCTAAATTCTGCTATCAAAATTTTGCCGGTCACATCGTGACAGGAGATCTAAATGTTATCAAATACTTTAGAATCTGCAATTTTATTTCAAATGGTCCAAAATATAGAATTCCATCAGACATCGACTTAACACCTTTCGTGCGGAAATTGCAGAGTCTTCCTCTATTAATAAACAAGTAATAGGCATCCCAATGTGTACTAATTGTGCACCCCTTGTTGCTGATCTGTTTTTATACTGTTATGAAAGAGATTTTTTGTTATCTCTTTCTACTGAACATCAAGATGATAATATTACAGCTTTTAACAACACCTCGAGGTACCTTAATGATTTATTAAATATAGATAATAACCATTTTCCATCACTGCTTAATAAAATTTATACCGTCACTACTAAAATATATGATAAAAGAGATGATTTTAATTTTAATATAGTAAATTATCCGTTTTTAGATGGTCCTCGTGCAACATCGTACGGGGTTTATATCTCACAGCTCGTTCGCTTTTCAAGAGCTTGCAACGATGTTAATGATTTCAATGAACGTAATCTTTGCATTACAGAAAAACTTTTAAAACAAATGATAGTGCCTCTAGCTGGGAGCGAACCTGCACCGTCACGGCGACAGCGCCTAGCCGTGCAATTCCTGCGACGTAACCGAATGAGCTAACCGGGACAACCCTCAAAAAAGGTTGATCGGATAGCCCTGATTTACGTAACAATCACTGCAGGACATCGGTAACGGGTTAATTTACTGATAACAGTACTGACTATATGTACGGGGAGACTTTTTACGGCCGCCACACTGCACAAATAGCGCTATTGTGAATTTCAAATGATAGTGCCTCTAGCTGGGAGCGAACCCGCACCGTCACAGCGACAGCGCCTAGCCCTGCAATTCCTGCGACGTAACCGATTGAGCTAACCGGGACAACCCCCAAAAAAGGTTGATCGGATAGCCCTGATATACGTAACAATCACTGCAGGACATCGGTAACGGGTTAATTTACTGATAACAGTACTGACTATATGTACGGGGAGACTTTTTACGACCGCTATCGGTATCACAAATTAAGGAAAACCTTTTGCAAGTTTTATCGCCGATACCTAGATCTAATTCATAAATACAGGTGCAGCTTAAATTCACTATTGCAACAAGGTATTTCACATGCAGTAGTTTATGGAGATTTAATTTATAAACCTAAGAAGCTAATAGGCTATGTTAATTTCTCCCGGTTATTCGTAAAAACCATCTGTAAATTTAAGAATGGTTACCAACATGATATTTTACAGCGCTCTGCAGGCCTGGTGATTAACCATTCTACAGTTGATCATTATGCTCACCCTTTTGGTTGCACGACGGTGGCAGTGGTTTAAGAGTTTATGAAGGTTTATGCGGAAATCTTTTCTTAAAGAACCTAGAGGCTCGAATTGTTTCTTTCATCCCTGTCATCGTGTTCTTGCTGATTTAAATCCTTGAGCTCTGGTCTCTGTTAGATCATGTCTTGGTGAAATAACTCCAACTCACCAATCAGCATGCAAAAGCACACAAACATATAAAACATAAGAAGCTACTTTGGCTTTGCAATGCTATTAGCTTCTTATGTTTTATATGTTTGTGTGCTTTTGCATGCCGATTGGTGAGTTGGAGTTATTTCACCAAGACAACTTGTACTTGATTTGTTATATGAGAACCTGTTGGGGCAAGTGTGAGATTGGTGCACCCTAGAACCTGGTTTAAACCCCCAGTGGCAAATTGTTTTGCCACTGACCGTTCCAAGGCGGCAACCCCTCGTGTTCTCACTTTCGTTAATTGTTTGTGGCGTCCATTTTAAAACTGATTTTTGTAATACCATGCTTTCTTTTCCTCTCTTCTTTTTGGCTGTGTGGGGAGGCTGTGTCTGCTGGATATGGCCATTCCTGATATGCATATTTCACTTTTTTTAAAAATATTATATTGGTTATGCAGTTGTTTGAGGCAGTTTAATAATCACATGTTGTTGTCGCCAGTGTCAACTGTGACAACTTCTTTAGCTGTAAAGTGTGATTTTAACATAATCAATACCAGATGTTTAATCAAGAACTAAAATAGAAATATACAGAGACAAGAAAAACAAGCTGTTTGTAAATTCGATAATAATATATTTTATTTTATCTATTTGTAGAATACCAGCGTGTATCGTTAAAAAATAGAGTAATAAGACTATCATCGTGTATCAGCAAGCTATATACCTCATTCATAAACCAAAGGCTGTCGAAACGGAGAAACGAACAATAAGGATTTAGGGCGAACGGCTCGGGTGAAGATCACATATTTACTTTAAATAGTGACATCAGAAATAACAAAAATGTTTTACCGCCTTCGTTGACTTTAGAAAGTGCTTTGCTTCATTGATCGCGAAATGCTATCCTATAAATTATTGTTAAACAGAGTTGATGGAAAAATGTACAAAAACTTCAATCAAAAATATATAAGCTAATATGTTCTCATGTGTAAGGCTTAACGGTAAATTAACAGCGTGGTTTGATTGTAATAATGGATTAAAACAAGGCTGCAATTTATCTCCGACGCTGTTCTCCAACTTTGCAAATGACTTATTAAAATAGATCAATGACCTTGACCTGGGCATTACTATGTGAAATAGCACTAACTTTATTGCTTTATGGTGACGATGTAGTGTTCATTGTGGACTCAGAAGCAAAGTTGCAACGTATGCTGGATACCCTGCACTACTGGTGCAAATGCAGGTGAATATTAATTAATTCCGATCGCGATTATTTTATTGTCTGACATTGCAGAGTGTATATTATGACATTAATGTACTATATTGATTTTTTAATTACATTGTTCAATTAGGTGACAGGTCTTGAGGCGGGTGCTATTTATATGCTCTTTAAACTGTATTTTTATATTTGCACATGCTACGTTACTGAACTCACTCATTCACTCACTACACGAATAGCTCTTGTTTTGAACAAATTAACTTCAAAACGAATAAACACTAAATCTGAAAAATGTCAGAAGAATTTGTTACATGGTGGGGTGAATCGTGTAACATATGCCTAGAAGAAAAAGAAATATATTATAATCTTAGTCATTGTGAATGCAAAGATAAAAATATCTGCAGAGAATGTTATTGTAAAATGGATAAATGCCCTTTTTGCCGAAAAGAATATTTAAAAGACGACAATTTACGATACAATGCAAGACATTTACAAAATGACTCGGGATATTTAACATCAAGGAATATTTTGCTAGTCCCCGATATTGAAATTGAAAGACATTTCATGCAACAGGTTTTTTCTCTGCCGAATGAGATTCCTCAGAATACAACACTAAGCAGAGAAGACTCGAGAAGAGCTAAATCAAACTGGAATTATTGGTTCCATATGTTTAATGGTCGAGAACAGCTGCGACCATATTTGCCATCTAACATCTTTAACAACGATATCATACATATTGTTTTAAGAACTGGTTCATTCTCGGAGATAACACAGGCTGGAGTATGTGTAGATCGAGATGTTGCTCGAAATTTTGTTAGAAGGCAACTGCGTTCACTGCCTCGATAATAAAATAATCCTACATTGATCTTTAGCTCTCTCCCAATATATCTACAAAATGTTTTAAAGCTTAATTTTAATATATATACCACATTTACATGACTTCTTGTAATATGCATTACCAGGGCCCAAGATTATAAAACTAAATTTGGATACCAGTCAAATCTCAAGCATTAGATTGGTTGAAAGTGTATAAGTGTGCTGCATGATGATGTAATTTTGTTTTAGTGTGCTTTATGATGTTTTAATTTTGAATAAGTGTGCTTTATGATGTTGTAATGTTGTAAAAGTGTGCTGTATGATGTTTCTATTTTGTATACGTGTGCTGCATGATGATGTAATTTTGTATTAGTGTGCTTTATGATGAGGTTTTAATTTGTAAAGTGTGCTTTACGATGAATTTTGTATTAGTGTGCTTTATGATGTTTCAATTTTGTATTAGTGTGCTTTATGATGTTTCAATTTTGTATAAGTGTGCTTTATGATGTCGTTATGCTGTATTGGTGTACTGCATGATGTTTTAATTTTGAATAAGTGTGTATTACGATGCTGTAATTTTGTATTAGTGTGCTGTATGATGTATGATGTTTTAATTTTATATAAGTGTGCATTATGGTGCTGTAATCCTGTATAACAGTGTGGTATAATTCTGTATTTCGGTAAGTGTACTATATTAATGTGCTAGTATGCTGTATGCTTCTCTAATAGCGTCCTCGTAGACCATGTAACATTGTTCTTTTGTATGTTTCCTTTGCGCTATGCTATAGCTATTATGTTTATATCATTGTTACACATGTTTTAGTGCTCTTCATATTTGGAGGAAATAAAGAATATATACTTAAAGAAATTCGAAACGCAACTTCTTTAAACACAAAATATGTTTGGTGATTAAAGAAGTTGCGTTTCTAATTTCTTTTACTATATTATATGTACTTGAAGAAATTAGAAACGCAACTTCTTTAAACATGAAATGTATTTCTTGTTTAAAAAAGTTGCGTTTCTAATTTCTTTAAGTATATATATATATGTGTATAATATTTACGTTAATTAGAAAATTTATGCACTCCCTAAAATTAAGATAGAAACAATACTTTTAATTAAATTTATTTGGCTAGTTGTTATGGAATCTTGGAGAGATGTAAGTTATTCATTTATTTATCGGTCTAATCATTGAAAGAAGTCAGATTTTGTACTATTCTACGGAAGAGTATACTGACCCCCCTTATATCTTTTGTATAGATATGAGAAAATTATGGAGTAATATACTACACAAATGATTAAAATCAATAAAGTTATATTATACGCAAAACGTATCCGTGATTTTAATATAATTCAAAATATTTTGAAAAATGATGGTTTTTTCTTTTATGTGAAGATATGTTTGTAAATAATAACTGGCAAAATCAATAAAATTATTCTGTCAAATATACAGCATATCAAAATTGTTAAACATATATATTAATAATATATAATTGTATGTTACCATCTGCCATAAAAAATTAGGGTGTTCCGTTGGGGCCATAATTGTTTCGCCCTGTCGACATCTTGGGCGGGACCAAAAAATCGTGACAACACGATTCGAGACCGCGAAACCACGATGCGAGATCGCAAAAAAACACGATAAGAGGTAAAGAAAGTACGATGCTGGTAGGTAGTCGCAACCTCGCATAGTTGTTTTTGTGTTCTCGCCATCGTGTTTTCTGAGGACAGCGAGACGAGAGATCGCCTAAATAAGACGCGAGGACGCGATATCAAAATCGCGCTTTTGCACCGTACTTTCGCGATATCGCTCCGTTGTTTCGCGATCTTGCATCGCACTTTCGTGGTCTCGCTCTCCTGAAGGTCAGCGAACAGAAAACTTATTGCTTTTCCATGTTTGATCCATAGGAAGTCTTGGGATTCTCTTTGATTTATTACTCTTAAGGCACTATAAGGCATGGTCATCTGATAGAGTTCATATAGACACACAGGTCATGCCAACAGGACAGTTTGCTCCTGCCTTTAATTTCAAATTGATGGTTTTTACCCATTCCTGTTGACTAATTGACTTGTGTCTAACCTGTTAATTTGCATTCTTTCAAAAGAACATTGTACTTTTCTAATATTTGATGGTTTGGATAATGGTGATACAGAAATTTTCAGTATGTTTTGTTTTAAGAAAGATTTTTACATTTCTTAGCTATTTTGACCACAGCTTTTGTTTATTTCTAGTGTAGATCCCTAACTTTATTCTAATTGTCATGTTTGTGTTAGCTGATTGGAAGGCGAGATCACAAAACCGCGAAAACACGATGAGAGATCGCAAAACAACGATACGAGATTGCGAATGCGAGGATGCGATGGCGCGAAGTAACACCTCGTATCGTACTTTCGCAATTTCGCATCGTGTTTTCGCGTTTACGTGGTCTCGATATCCCGAGGCTGAGACCACGAAAACTCGAAAACAAGATTCGAGAACGCGAAACAACGATGCGAGGTCGTGAAAGTACGACGCTTAAGGGCGATATTATTTTTTGCGTCCTCTCTTCGTATTTTTGCGACTTCGCTTCATTGTTTCTATTTGCGCGATTTTGCATCATCGTTTCACGATCTCGGATCGTTGTTTCGCGATTTCGCATCGTGTTTTCGCGTCTTGGAGGTGTCGCTCAAGAGGTCGAAATGGCGAAACAACGATGGCCCCGAAGGAACACCGTAGTAAGTTGATACATGTGGAGAAATATGTAATTTTCTATTTCTCTCAAATAATATATTATAGTTATCATATAATTCGTGTACCAATTATAGTTACATTATATTTATGATATAGCAAGCTGTTTGTTGCAATGACATATATATTACGCAGAATATTATTTCGATTTTTAAGAAGGATATTGTATTTCAGTTAAAATAAACACAGGAATTCTGGTCAAATAACTTTTATTACAGCAATAAAAACTAGAAGATAAATATAAAATATATAAATAAGTTTAATAAAAATATGCAAATATATAGTGATATTATGTATATTCCTTACAAGTTTACCCTTATGAAAGATTTAAGGGGGGTCAGTATACTCTTCCGTACTATTCACTAATGATTGTTGATAAAGATAATATATATTGTGTTAGAATTTGGTACAATTTTAACGCTTTAAAATATAAAGCGTCTGATTAACTATCATTTATATTGAATAAATTGATTGGAAATATTGTCTTTAGTAGTTTAAAACCTTTTTTAGGGGTTCACTACACTCCTCCTTGCACGTTCATCGATAAAAAAGAAAATTATGAAAATCTCTATAACGGCAAAATGCTAGTTAAGAAACTTTAGTGTATCTTTATTTTGCATATGTTAAGACACGTTAGAACAGTAAAGGATAAAAGCTAGGCCTAAAAATGCCCTAAATTTAGAACATTTCACAAATAACTAAGCAATACAAAACATTGTTTTAAATTCCCACACATGTATAATGATATTGACGAAAATGTTGTGTACTTTGTAAATAACTTTCAACTACGAAAAGAGAAATCAGTGTTTGCTACCCGTTTACGCGACAAGGAAGCGACCAGGAAATTGAATGTCAAACACACCTTTACTGATATCTCTTATAGCTTACATATGTAAGTCATGAGGACACAAGACATTGTTGTCAGTATCATTTTACTCATGTTGGCATTTAAACTAATGTTTTGTGTTGTTTAGTTTTTGTGAATTTATGTAAATAGAAGTTAAAGGAATGATAGATCTCGTGGTTTTTCTTTCATGTTTTTACGTGTCTTACCTTATGCATATGCAAAATAAAGATATATTAGTAACAAACATTTTTTTCAAAGTTTTATTGAACGGCATTTTGCCGTTATTGAGATTTTGACAATTTTCTTTTTTATCGTTGAACGTGCAAGGAGGAGTGTAGAGGATCCTTTAATTACATAAATTAATTAAACAGACATATGATTAATACATTTTATACAGCAAAAGCCCGGGCGCGAAGCGCCCGGGCGTTGCCGCTTATAGGTTACACGTATTTTTATTTAAAAACAATCAAATTTATTCAAAAATCGTATGTAATTATTGTTTAGACAATGTTAGAGGGGTATAAACCCGTGTCCTTTTTTGGCGGCCATTGGGCCGGAAGTTGAAATCTTTTTTTAAGATATTTAAACGAAAATTTAAATTTATCTAGAAGATAATTATTTTCAATGCCCATCTTAAAAAACCATGAAGTTTATACAATTAAATTGTCTTACAATAAAGTAGTTTTCTTGGTTCACAGTTTTTCAATTCCAAAACGAATGCCTGCACACCCAAACATTCACGCCGTCTGCTTCTAATCTCCACTGTGGAGAGTTGGGTTTCAGCTAAAAACTAGATTCTGGAAGACTATCACGCAGTCTTTATCCTTGGATAGACTCCCAGACAGCTTTGTACATCGAAATCTTTTTAGTATATATCTGTACTGCTTATCATTTGGGATGTATACACATTTGTTTTGACTTTTGTGTCTGGCTTAATGGCACAGACAGTAATTTACATTTACAGTCCCTGAAGGCATACACATTTAAATGCATTTCCAGTCCATAGATAGACTAAATCAAATAGTCTATTTTCATGTGTGTGTTTTTTCCTGTGATTTCAAAGATTCCTTTCTGTATCACAGTTATTACTCAAATTTATGTGTATTATTCACAAATATACAAATTATGCAGCTTCACCAAAGTTAAAGAAGACAGGCTTTATTTTCCCAACCTTTGAGACTATTATATATTTTTTGGAAGATTTTCTGTTCAATTACTTGCCATCTGTATGGGGGAGTGTATGACCTTCATATCATTGATATTATCTGGCCTTTCAGCACTACAAATTAAAATATTCATGTCAGACAAAGTCAATAAGAAATCAAAATCTCTGCATAGCCAATAAAAAAGTATGCAGTACAGCCATTGTTTTGCGTATTAGAATTTTCTAATTTCAATCACTCTAGGATCAAAATAATTAAAGGATGACATAACCCACACAAAAAAGTGAAATATGCAACTTTTCTCATTAAAGAACGATAAAAATACAAATACAAGTGGATAATTTTGTAATTCTAACCTAAACACACAGATCACATGTGTGACATGCAAGGGCATAAAGATAATATAGAACTTGAAAAAAAGGATTATTTTGCAAAGATAAAATTCTCTTGAAGAGGTCTCTCTGAACATTACATCAAACATAAATCAGCAAGATCACTAGAGAAGTAGTTGCAGGAAGACCTATACAGAAAAGATAGGCAATCATACTGAGATGTTCAAAATGAGAAGTGCAAACTTTTCCCATAAGATCAACACAATATCATGTGATCAATCAGCTACACGTCGTGTTGAGAACACACCTCTATAAAATCATTTATAGATGATCTTGCTTATTGTTGTCATGAAAACTGACAACATGGGATTTTGTTAATATTCTCCAACTGCCTGTTAATGCAAAATGACTGTAGGAAAATGGTGTTTGGAAAAAAGGTTAATAAATCTGAAAAAACTCATCTATCTCTATTGTGCTTCTTTCATCATCATTTAGCAAATTAATTTTGGGGAAAGCTTAAACAGAGTCAAATTAAAAAAAAAAATTAATGCCTAAATGCAGAGATCAGAATTCCTTGTCATATTTCTAGTAGAGGCTCCATCATGCAAACACTCTTTGGCTGTGTGGGGAGGCTGTGTATGCTGGATGTGGCCATTCCTGATATGCATTTTTCATTTTTTGGTATGAAATGAAAACAACTGTATGACAAACTGATCACAAAACTTGTAAAGAACTATAAAATAACATGGTGGTTACTGTTCAGTGTTGTTAGCTCTGAAAATAAATAAAGTTTGAATTGAACTAATGTGTGTAAATAGGCTGAAATAACTAAAAGTCACACTGTATAACATTCATCAGTGCACATGAACAGGCTCAATGAAACCAAGCCTCAAATATTTTCATATTTTTCTTGTTCATTTGCTAGTCTGGATTACCTGCCCCTAACACTATGTTATCACCCGTACTGTTTGATAGTACGACGGGTACCAGACTAGTTCATTTGCTTGCAAAGTTCTCCATTAGCTTGTAAAGAGAAAATGTTCATGCCAGATAATGTACATATGATTTAAGCAAATTAACTATTTTTATTATTGTGATTAATCCATGTAAAATCCAATTGGTAAAATTATGTTTGTAACTAAAATGTTGTTATATAATAAATAAGTAGTTAGAACTCATGTTCATTAAGGTAAACTTTGCGCACAGAAATTACCAGTATTTTATGTTGAATCAGTTATCTACAGGGCTGCCAACAGCAAATTGTGAAAAAAGAGGACTATGCACCGGGGATCAAGGGGGCCGCGTTAGCCCCCGGAAGCTCCTGGTTTCTAGCTGTTTTGGTGGGCTTAGAACCCAATCTCCTGCAATGTTTTTTTTTCTCATTGAGAGTATCATCATCTTCTATTTATTGATATACAAATGAAAAATTCTCTTACAGTAATATTTATTCCTTTTTAATCTCTGTCTAGAAAACAAGATATATGTATGCATAACAAGTATGTGAACTTGTTTAAAAGCAAAAAGCTTTTTGTCTAAAAACAACATTTCTATTTTGCAAAGTTTGCAGAACACCAGACCAAGAGAAGCAAGCGTAACGTAATCAACTTCGATAAGAATAGATTAAGTCCACTTTGACTTCTAACCACTTAAAATTAAATTTATTGACAACACCTCTGTCTATTTCTTTAATCCTTTCTGTGTCTTTTAAAAGAGCAATTTCCATTTTATTATATAAATTTCTAATCTTCCGATTTTAGAGAATTGTATCTCTTTGCAAGCCGTTTCTCAGAAATTCTCTACCTCCTACCCCTCCCCATTTTTTTTTGATTTATGGACATCGATCTCAAAATTGACCCCAAATCTGAAAATCTGCAGCTCTAAATCTAAAAAACTGGCTTTGTTTACAAGCAATTTATTATTTTTTTAATGGCATTTAAGGCTTTTGCCGCAACTAGGCATAGCCTAATTCATATTATTTTTGACAATAATCGGCGTTCATTTCTTATTGAAAAATATGTATATTGATCTCCTTTATTCATGACTCAGAATGCTGATTCCGATCAGTTCATGTGCTCTGGCATTTGGATTGTCATTGATAAAAAAGCTCTCAAATCTCTCTAACGGCATAATGCAGTTTAATATCGAGCTCTAGCTCGGGTCGCGAAGCGACCCGAGCGTTAAGCTCGTCTTAAGGTCGCAGGAATGCCCATTCACTAACGAAAAAAAAACTTTGCCCTTCCGTTTGCGCTGGTTTCCGGTTGTGCACAGCATAAGGCAATGTAAACACGGGAAAAAAACTGACCGGTAAAAACTTACGGCAAAGTATTGTTTTTACAAATTTTGTTATTGGCTTTATTTTTGTAAATTGCTAATTGCAAAATATCTTTAAAAATTAAAACTTATTATTCGGTAGCATTGTTTTCGGACTAGCATTTTGGAAAGCTAAATAACTAAATCGTCAGTTTAGAGAGTAGGTTGTCGTTCGTTGTAACCAATAGCAATACTAGCAATCGGCCATTTTTAGAAACTAGACTGAAGAAATCAAGTTGAAAACTACTGAATGGTAGCTTGTCAGTGGATTATTTGGCCTTTAAATTCAAAGGAGCTTAAGGCCCAGCGACGGAACAATCAGATGCATGGAGTTTTTCTTGAAAACAAGATGTAAGGCTGGTGGGAACCAACTTTTATGTGAAGCTGAATTGTGAACTGGACCTCTCAATGTTCAGTCACTCAGTCACATTGTGAGACACACTGAGCTTAGGCTTAGCGTAGACCAGCGCCACAATTCAGTTTTGTATAAGAGTTTTTTGTCACTGGTCATGTTCGTCATTCAGACATGTGAGCTCACGGCAGTCGAAGATATTGTTTGTGAGAGTACTGAACACGAGGTAGATCTATGAGATTTCTTTTATTTATTCTTATAAAACACATGGAATAAGAGCAAATCTAATCCACAGGGGCGTTGAAGACTGACTCTGTTTTCTAAAAAAAAAAGAATCTGGCCCCTTCCCCCTAAAAAAATGAGGGTCTACACTGGGTCTACACTGCATAAACATAATGTTTATTGTTTTGGTTGATAGATTTGGATCGTTATCAGTCTTTTCCCACCAAATTTATGATCAAATACCATGGAATTGGTATATGGATTACAGTCAATAGGCCACAAACAAGTCAAATGAACCACACTTTATTTTGAAAAAGCTCAAATAGGCCTCAAAAATAGGCCACATTTTTATTTTATTTATAAAGTTTTTAGTATCATTGTGTTAATATGTTCTATGTCAGTTTATGATGTTTTATAAAATATTTTTCATGAACAAGTTGCTTCATAGATTGGACATTTTGTACAAAGCAACATGTCCTTTTTCCGGATTTTTGTCCAAGACTATCATGACTAAACAGGTGGGAAAACAATTAACAAAATGTTGCAACAAAAGAAAAGACATCATTTATATGTCAATATGCTCTTTTGATCAATGACCTACAAAAGTCACTAGGTCTACACTAGCACAGAATCAAATATTGATGGTTGCAACATAAGCTGTGTATTTTGCATTGTCCAACATGGAAATTGGTTTAGAAATAAATTTATTTATTTATTAAATATAACACCTTTGATTGCATTAGCACCTCTTCTCACTTTTACTGCAAGTGTTCTAAATTTTGTATAATAGACTTACAAGTACTGCCTGAATTGACTTGTGGCCTATTTGACATGGTACCTCCAGAAACAATTTTTTTTTTAATTTTTGGCCAAATACATGACAGATTGTCCTAAATGTATGAAATTTCAGGTTTTATAAATTGTATAGACAATAATTTTCTCAAAGTAACTACTGAGTATTACCTTTTTAATGTTAATACACAGTAATATGAGATTTTAAATAAAAGAGAAATTTACCCTTTTACTCTACAGACATGCCTTTTTACCTGTGTGAGACCGGTGTAGATTCAGATTAGCTGGCACATCTAATCAGGATCTGCACTGTTCACTTTTTGGTCAGAAATAACCTAATGATTTAAACAAGTGAACATTGCAGATCCTGATCAGACATCATGGATGTGCTGGCTGATCTGAATCTACACAGTTTTTCCATGCCATAAAGGTGTTTACATGGAGGAAAGGGTTAATCTCCAATTTATTATCATCAGTTGGGACCAAAAAGTTTGACCAGAAAGCAGAATACATGTGTACCAAGAATAGCATCAAATATCAAGTTAATGCTCATTTTGGGAATTAAAAGTGTTCTATTATTACCATATTTTCTGTCATGTGCACATTTCAACATGATTTCATAATCAAAATATGTATGTGAGGAACATGTATAATCAAATACACTATTTACAAGGTGTCTGTTTTGTTTTGTTTTATTTTTGCAAATTTTGTTAAATATTCATGGTGTCACTAAATTTGCTCAGCATTAAAAATTTGTGGTTTAGAAAATAAAAATAAATCAAAGCTTTCATAATCATTTAAATTGTTGAAAAAAAAGTAGATTGTTGTGAAGAGAAAGAAAAACATTTCTTGCCATGTCAGTGGGTTTTTGGCCTCTTTAAATACATGTAAAAATCTGAATATACCGATACTTTGATCTGCTTAAGCTGGACTTTAACACAGAAAACTGGAAATTGCACTCATAATAAAAACAATGATTTTTTTCTTTTGTATGTTTATGTTTTAGCAATGTTACAGAAAAGAAGTTTACATTTTTTAATATATGGTACTTTTTAAAGAGAAATTTACCTATTTTAAAGTTGTTATGCCTAAATTTCTGCAATGAAAAATACAAAATCAAGAAAATATCAACTGGAATGAGCTTCAGAATTTGAAATTCACATTTTCCAGTATATATATTACATTTTATAAAATACTTACCAGACAGAGGTCCAAAAGTGGTTATGAATAATGGCATTTTATATTGCTAATTGATGTGTTCATGGGTTTACATTTTTTTGCAAACAATCTCTTAAAATTGTTATTATACATTTTAAAAAATGGACCAACAACATTTTTAATGCATGATTTGATTGGCAACTGCAATTCATTTATGTAATGAAAATAGATATAAAGAAGCATTTTGTTTCAAATCAGTTACTATAACCTGTAAAGGAGTTTTACATATGGATAATCAGACTATATGACATTGTACATGTTTATGTTTAATTGATTGAGATTATTTCATCTATTTTGGCCCAATAGCTGAACTATTTTTCAACTTAAATAAGTAATTCTATCATGCACATTTAAGTAACTTGGCTCAAATATGTACCTTATTGTCACCAAATATGTACCATATTGTCACAATATTTTTCACACGGCATCTATAGCTTCAAATTACTGTTGTTAATAACTGAAAATTCCTATGGCATTGTCATTCCTGGAGATATTTTCAAATGACTTTGCAAAAATATGCCCCAAAATCTAGGTGATGTATCACACTACATATTGAAGTCTCAATGTGGTGTTAATGTGATGTACATGTATATTAAAACAGTACTTTTTAGGTCTATATTATAACTTTATTCATATACATGCATATATATTTTTGTGAATAGCATGGAACAATTTTGTGCAATTGCAAGTTACAAAATGCAAGTGTAATCAAGGTAACATTTTAAAAAATAAAAAAACATAAAATTTATTTTTCAGACAATAATATATTAATTTTCATGCACATGTGACAATGTAATATTTTCATGTATCATTGATGAAGAATTTATCAATATTCAATATTGCATTAATTGAGGTAATGGACCACATTTGGGTTGTAAATTTAAGCAAGTAGCCTTTGTGTTTACACACTAAAAACCCAAATGTTTAGTAAAAGTCAGATCGCCAGTTGTCCAGCTGAATTAAGTTGATGTAGACTTAAATTCTTTCCAAAAATCACATGATTTTATCGTGCATGAGTAGGCTAACAAATGTTAGAAACAAATTATTTTTTAATATAAATCATTATCTGAGATGAATAAAGCTAGAGCTCGATAAGAGGCAGTGCCTTAGTTCATATTAAAACGTTACACAAACCAATATTATTAATAAATGTTTAATTTACTAACGCTAAGAAAAGTAAAAACAGTAAAGAAAAATATTTAGACCTTAAAAATCCTTAAAATTCTACTTGCATTTATTTCACAAAAAAGAAGCAACATTAAACACCAATTTAATGTCTTCATGAGTAATGAGTTAATGACAGCAAAAGCTAAGGTCATTTGGTCTAACAAATCTACACAATGTGAGTTATTTGTCAATGTGTGTTTCATCTTTCATTTCTTTGTGAAATTTCTATGGGATGACAATTTTTTTGTGATAAATTGCAAATAGAATTTTAGGGATTGTTTAGGTTTAACTCTTTTTCTTTACTGTTCTAACTTTTCTTAACGTATGTAAAATAATCATACACTTAGCATTGATTATAGTCATACACTTAGCATTGATTTGTGCAAAATTAGATGGAACAGCATTGTGCCGTTTGAGAGATTTTGATATTTTATATGAAATAGCAATGACGAACGGAGCAATTCACTGACGTAAAATAAATTTGATATTTGGAAAGGAACACTTTTGTATCTTTTTAGGATAAACCCATTTACCTGTGTGTTTGAGCAGTTATCATTCGTTTATACTTTTACTGTAATTATATTTGTTTATTAATTGTTATAATTATATGCTTTGGTAAAATATTGTTAATCATGTACAGATTAATGAATATATACGTAATATGTGTATAAAAAATATCAAAGTACATATTAAAAATGCTGGACTTGTGAATAGTTCTCACCAAAGCTTAACTCAATGAGTTGACAAATACTTAACTAATTTGAAGACATTTTGACTTAAATTAAGTACACCTGTCAATAAAGATAATTACAGAGAGAGAGAGAGATAGCATGTTTGTTATAAGTATGTCAATTCAAATAGGACGCCACAAACAACTAACGAAAAAGAGAACCTTTGGGGATACCGCCTTGGAACGGTCAGTGGCAAAACAAACTGCCAATGGGGTTTAAACCAGGTTCTAGGGTGCACCAACCTCACACTTGCCCCAAAAGGTTCTAGTATCACAAAACAAGTACAAGTTGTCTTGGTGAAATAACTCCAACCCACCCATCGGCTCAACAATGTTGCTTGCAAAAGCACACAAACATATAAAACATAAGAAGCTAATAGCATTGCAAAGCCAAAGGGCGGGTACTCAATGATCTTACCGAGACCAGAGCAAAATCAGCAAGAACACGATGACAGGGATAAAAGAAACAAATCGAGCTTCTAGGTTCTTTAAAGAAAAGATTTACCCTTAAACCTTCATAAACTCTTTAACCCCTGCCACCGTCGTGCAACCAAAGAGGTAAGCATTGTGATCAACTGTAGATGGGTAAATCACCAGGCCTGCAGAGCGCTGTAAAATATCATGTTGGTAACGATGGTTTTTACGAATAACCGAGAGAAATTAACTTTGCCTTTTATCTTTTTAAGTTTATAAATTAAATCTCCATAAAAAACTGGCTGTGAAATACCTTGTTACAATAGTGATTTTAAACTGCACCTGTATTTATGAATTAGATCTGGGTATCGGCGATAAAACTTGCAAAAGGTTTTCCTTAATTTGCGATACCGATAACCTTGTTTTAATAGTTTTTCTGTAATGCAAAGATTACGTTCATTGGAATCATTCACATCGTTGCAAGCTCTTGAAAAGCGAACAAGCTGTGAGATATATACCCCGTAAGATGTTGCACGAGGAACATCGCCGTCTAAAAACGGAAAATTTACTACATTAAAATTAAAATCATCTCTTTTATCATATATTTTAGTAGTGACGTAACCATTTTCAATGGACAAATTAAGATCAAGAAAGTTTGCTTGCTTGTCTGAAGTGTTCGCTTTATTCAGCTGTAGTTCTTTAGGATAAATCTTATTAACCAGTGATGGAAAGTGGTTATTATCTATATTAAATAAATCATCAAGGTACCTACTGAAGTAATCGAAGTCAACAATCTATTTTTCTGTAGTTTATGGCTGCACCAAAGTAACTCCAATTCCCACAGGGCTCAATGTTAAGTTCCCAATATTTCGTTAATGTCCATTAAACACGATTTCTGTCATCTTAATTCCTAGACAACCATATATTGGTGTGAAGATCTACACACAGGAAAGAGGTTAACATACTTGTAGGAAGATTACTGATCTCTAACCGAACAGACCCTATTTTTTAAGCGGTGTGGCAAATATGACGCCACAAATATATATCCGATGTTCCCGAACTAGTCCGCCTCTATAAAACAAGATAAAAGCATGAAATTGTTTTCTTTTTTCCCTGACATGTTATCGCTGCAAACAAGCCAAAAACAGGTCGATTTCTGAGGATTAAAAGGTACCCAGATGAAGAGAAAAATTATCTTATATTTAAGACGGACTTCATTCGCATGGACCGCGGTGGAATACTGCGTTATTTGTTGTAATGCAGCCTTTTTTAAATTGACTAACGTGAGCGCGATGGAGATGAATTAACGAATGTTGCCAAATTTTGAACGTATATAAACTGTAATCGGGTTACTAATTATTTGTACAATGGCATCCAAATAAGAAAAACCCCTTTTGTCCACATCCATTAATGCGACTTGTACATGTTACAGGAGGTGCAGAACGTTAACAACAACATTTTGAACTTGTACACACGGCATTAAGAGGACTGCCAATGTAATATGCTTGTCTAACAAGACATGGTCAACTTTCGTTTGATTATAAAAGAATGTAAACATAATGAACTTTGCATTTTTTTTTCATTTAAGTATAGGATTGGTGCTATTTGGAGAAATTTTCATATCTGAATTAAACAAGAGCTGTCACTTGAAATTGACATATGCCCCCGAAATGCAGCTTTGAAATCGAATTGGTATACATATGTAGTAAAAATATGCCTCGGTGGAAGAGGAAAGGAACCAAGATCTTATGGTAAAGTGAAGATTAGACCAAAATTAAGACCACTAGTGTGCAGACAAGCTTTTATTATAACCTGACGTAGTCACTTAGTTTTCAAGGTCACATGACCCAGTCTAAGACTTGACCTTGATATCATCGAGATAAACATTCTGACCAAGCTTGAAAAAGAGGACCAAAATTAAGACCGCTAGAGTGCTGACAAGCTTTTCTATAATTTGACCTAGTGGCCTAGTTTTTAAGGTCACATGACCCAGTCTAAGACTTGACCTAGATATCATCGAGATAAACATTCTGACCAAGCTTGAAAAAGAGGACCAAAATTAAGACCGCTAGAGTGCTGACAAGCTTTTTCTATAATTTGACTTAGTGGCCTAGTTTTTATATCACATGACCCATTTTGGAATTTGAACTAGATATCATTGAGATAAACATTCTGACCAAGCTTGAAGAAGATCAGCCCATAACTAATACCACTAGAGTGCGGACAAGCTTTTTCTTTTATTCGACCTAGTGACCTAGTTTTTAAGGTCATGTGACCCTGTTACGAACATGACCTAGATATCATTGAGATAAACATTCTTACCAAGTTTGAAGAAGATCCAACCAAAATTAAGACTGTTAGAGTACAGAAAAGCTTTTCTATAATTTGACCATGTGACCTAGTTTTCAAGGTCACATGACCCAGTTTCGAACGACCTAGATAACATTGAGATAAACATTTTTAACAAGTTTGAAGAAGATCTGACAAAAATTAAGACCGCTAGAGTGTGGACAAGCTTTTTCTAAAATGTGACCAAGTGACCTAGATTTAAAAGAAACATGTCCTAGTTTAGCATCTGACCTAGATATCATTGAGATTAACATTCTGGCCAAGTTTAAAGAGGATGCCACCAAAATTTAAACCTTTAGAGTGCGAAAAAGCTTTTTCTTTAATTTGACCTAGTGACCTAGTTTTAAAGGCACCTGACCGAGTTACGAACATAACCTAGATATCATTGAGATAAACATTCTGACCAAGTTTGAAGAAGATCGGACCAAAATTAAGACTGTTAAAGAGTACAGAGAAGGTGTTTCTATAATTTGACCTTGTGACCTAGTTACATTGAGATTAACATTCTGACCAAGTGTGAAGAAGATCTGACCAAAATTAAGACTGCTAGAGTGAGGAAAAGCTTTTTCTATTACTTGACCTAGTGACCTAGATTTCAAGGTCATATGACCCAGTTTCGAACTTGAACAAGATATCATTGAGATAACCATTCTGACCAAGTTTGAATAAGAATCGACCAAAATTAAGACTGCTAGAGTGCGGCAAAATATTTTCTATAATTTGTTCTAGTGACCTAGATTTCAAGGTCTCATGACCCGGTTTCGAACTTGACCTAGATATCATTGAGATAACCATTCTGACCAAGTTTGAAGAAGATACCACCAAAATTAAGACCGCTGGAGTGCGGACAATCTTTTTCTTTAATTTGACCTAGAGACCTTGTTTTAAGGGTCACATGACCCAGTTACAAAAAGTACCTAGATTTCATTGAGGCGAACTTTCTGACCAAGTTTAAAGAAGATTGCACCAAAATTAAGACCGCTAGAGTGCAGACAAGCTTTTTCTATAATTTGACTTCGTGACCTAGTTTTCAAGGTCACATGACCCAGTTACAATATTGACCTAGATTTCATTGAGATAAACATTCTGACCAAGTTTGAAGAAGATCGGATAAAAATTAGGACCGCTAGGGTTAGTATTTAGGGTTAGGGTTAATTAAAGACCTTAGGGTTAGGGTTAGGGTTAGGGTTTAGGGTTAGGTAAAAAGGTCCATAACTCCGCCAAAAATAATCCGATCACAAATTCCTTCGGATATGCACATCTACAATTGGTGACAAACATTCCTGTGAAGTTTCAATGAAATCCCTCAAGCGGTTTGGGAGAAGAAGCGAGGACAAGATTTTGCTTAAAAGGGCCATAACTCAGCCAAAAATAATCCGAGCAGAAATTCCTGACGATATGCACAACTAGGCTTGGTGACAAACATTCCTGTGAAGTTTCAAAGAAATCCCTCAAGCGGTTTATGAGGAGAAGCGAGGACAAGATTATTTCGGACAGACGGAAAGACGGACGGACAGACGGACGGACAGTGCGATTACTATATGCCTCCCTTCGGGGGCATAAAAAAGAAACAAATTTCACATACAATCAGATTTGCAAAATCATTTACAATAAATACATGACTAACTATGGAAAAAATCATCCCGGAAAAATAATGGGATCCCAGCAGGGCATACTCGATTTACTAAATGCATATTTCGGATTGGTTCCACTGTTACTAATAGCAGATGTTACAAGGGGAACTAAAACGTGGTACCAATCTCTATATGTCATCAATCACGATTTTTGTGTGTACACGAGTTTTCAATAAACGCTGAAAATGGATTTAACGCTTTGTTTTGTTATTGAATGCATTCATTATGGATTATAACTAGACAACGGTAATTTGGCAATGTTTACATTGGCGTGTTTACATTGCCGTTACATGTAGGCTAAACAATGAAATAATATTTTAATCGTTGTTTAATACAAAGCGTAAAGCTCTAAATACCTGACCCTTTAGCCGAGTGGTCTAAGACGCAGTCATACTTTAACATGAAATGGTAACAATGCTGTTACAGGTTGTAGGTTCGAAACATGTTTTTTGTTTTATATTTTTAAAATATTTTTTACACAATAATTATTTCAGCGATAAAAAATACCACTGAAGCAAAATACATATACTACTTTGAAATGACTGCAGTAGAGCTTAAAAATATAAACCTTCAATATTTCCGTAAAAGCCGTGTATCAATGTGAATCGAACCCGTGTCGGAAAAAGTAAGGCCTATGACATCCGGACGCGTTAACCACTGAGCTATCAGGGCGATGTGATATAACAATACAAAATAGTACTTGTAACACGTAAATTTGCCTAAACCCGTGTTTACATTCTATAAATATTTGTAAACATCGCCAATTTAGCTTGGTTGACCTATAGTTGTTGTGTTCACAGTCTGGTAAGCTTGTTTACTGTTACGTTTGATCTCTTATATTCAAGTTCAGGTCTAATCTCCGTTATAAAAATGAATAATTGGGCCAGTCTGTGAAAGGAGGCACGCTTTTTATCATTATATTAACATTTTCCTTTTATATTTAGTATCATAGCTTGTGTTCTCCCAGACAATTATAATAAATTATCGTTAAATAGACAGTCAAATGATTTTGCTTTTTTTACAATATTAAGATAAATACTTACTTGAACAGTTTTACACTTTAAAATTGAATAGTTCCAAAACAAATCAAAAATGCAAATGTCATTTATTATAATTTAATGGGAAAAACTGTAGTTTTAATATTTGCTAGTGTACTGTAGCTCCCAATTGGCCTGCATACCTGCAGTCCAGCTGGGGTCTACACCATTCAAGCAATTCAGTTTGTATGATCAGTTTATAATACTGTTAAAGTGTTTTATAAAATAAATACATTTCTCGATTCTAAATAAGGCAATGTTCACAACTTTCAATTACAATTCCATGTCAAACACCAACACGATAAGGGTTAACTTTTGCATGGCTTAATATATATAAAAATAGCTCTACTACTACATTTATCATTGCTCAACAACATACAATAAAAATTAAAATACTATTAGATTTATCATTGCTTAACAAAATACATGTTTTAATAACACTAGTCTGTAGTGCATTGAAGGTATATTCTAAATAATGAAATGAATGTTAATTAGCATTTAAATTATTAAGATACAGTTGCTAATACAGTATTTCTCAGTTTATTTGCTAAGTTAATAAATTTTCCAAGTTTATTTAATATACCAGTTTGCTGACTTTTCATCAAACTAACAAACTTTGGTAGACTAGGCCAAGAGCAATAATATTTTGTAAACATTCATTTCTTATTGGTCTGTATAGAGGACATACCAATATGAAATGATATTCCGATTCTACTTTGTTCATATTACACAGTTTACATATTCTATTTTCTCTATCTACATTTCTACATCTTCCTTCTTCAATAAATAACTTATGTGCAGAACATCTCAAGCGTGTTAGTGCTGTTCTGTATTTCTCATTATGAATATTGTTTAAGTACTTCTCAATTCCAAAATTATTTTTAACCATATTATATGCTTCTAGTTTACTTGATGTTTCTAGTTCAGAAACCCATTCTTGTACATATTGGTCATAGATTCTTTGCATTATTAATTTTAATTGAAGTGAAGTAATATTATTATCCCAAAAGCTAGAAAATCCTATATTTATCTAAGAGTTCTTTCACTTTAATTGCCCAGTCATTTACAAGATTTCCATTATCACTTTTCATGAAACATAATACACTCATTAATGAGTCGGGGTTACTTTTTAACTTGTACCAGTATTTTATTATTGTATTTTTCTTGAAACATATTGAGGAAATAAGCCGAACTCACCGTATACGGCATAACTAGTTGTTTGTTGACGTACACATAATATATGCTTCAGAAATTTCAAATAAACACGCTCAACATCTGGGGATTTATGGAAACCCCATACCTCTGACCCATACATTAATATCGGTTTTACCATCGAATCAAATAATTTAATTTTTTCCATAATATGCATTGGAACCTTTTCAAATAATGAATTTAATTAATACATTGCTTTAAGTGCCTGTTTAGATAGTGATAATTGAGTTTGATAAAAGCTACCATTAGAAGACAGACATACCCCTAGGTATATAAATTTATTTACAACTTCAAGTTTTTCACCACCATACATGATTTCCACATTTTCTAGTTGGTTACCCCTTTTACAAACCAATATTACAGTCTTGTTTATGTTTACTGAAATTACCCATTTGTTACAATAGTCATGCAATTTATCTAGAAGTATTTGCAATCCTTGTTTGGTATAGGAAAATAACACAGTATCATCAGCAAAAAGTAACATGAATATTTTGACTTCATTCATTGAGAACATTTCTACTCTGTCATCACACAAACTGTTATACATATCATTTATAAAAATATGAACAAAAACGGTGATAAAGGCTCGCCTTGTTTAACTCCAGCAAAGCTATCAAAAAATTCACTTTTTTCATTATTTAATCTCACACAAGATTTTACACTTTCATATATTTTTTTCAGAAGCTGAACCATTTTTGATGAACATCCATATCTTATTAATTTCAACCAAATACCATCTCTATAGACCAGAGGGGTTGAAATGTCTTCATTAATAGGGGTTTAAATGTCTTCAAAGTTAAGGGCCTACCACACTCGTCCTAACCATGTTCATCGATAAAAAGAAAATTATCAAAATCTTAATAATGGCAAAATGCCGTTCAATGAAACTTTGCACAAATGTTTGTTATTAATGTATCTTTATTTTGCATATGGTAAGATCCGTAAGAAGAGTAAAGAAAAATGGCGAGATCGAAAAATTCCCTCAATTTCTATTTACGTAAATTCATAAAAACTAAACAACACAAAACATCATTTTAAATGCCCACATAAGTAAAATGATACTGACAACAATTTATTGTGTCCTCGTGACTTACATATGTAAACTTTACGATATATTAGTAAAAATGTGTTTGACCTTAAATTTCCTGGTCGCTTCCTGGTCGCGTAAACGGATGACAATCACTGATTTCTCTTTTAGTAGTTGAAAGTTTTTACAAGGCGGTAACCCCTCGGGTTCTCATTTTTGTTAATTGTTAGTGGTGTCTCTTTTGAAACTGATCATTTTATTAACCATGCTCTCTCCGTCTCTTCTTCTTGACTGTGTGGGGAGGCTGTTTTTTCTGAATGTGGCGATTCCTGATATGCATATTTCACCTTTTTACAAAGTACACAACATTTTCTTGTCAGTATCATTGCACTCACGTGGGAATTTAAAATTATGTTTTGCAGTCGGGGATCTTTCCCGTTCGGGAAAGTTGGGGATTCCCCTTTTCACTTTCCTGAAATATTGATTGAAAAATTTCCCGATCGGGAAAGAAAATGGACATTTTTATTTACCTTGGGGTTTGAGCTTCGGGCATCACAGAATACGTTGGAGCTACATATTAATTGCATGTTTCCGTTCTTAAAACAATTATCAAAAATTCTACCAAGGCCGAATATTTAAAACATAATCGTTTGTGAGATATTCAAGCTCAAAGTTGAATGATATTCAAGAAACCCAACAATTTTCAGCACTTTCCCGTTTTGAACATATACTTTCCCGAACTGGTAACTTTACTGGCATTTTCTATATGCATACCATATATAGT
Organism: Corbicula japonica; assembly: GCA_038501625.1. Classification (NCBI taxonomy): domain Eukaryota; kingdom Metazoa; phylum Mollusca; class Bivalvia; order Venerida; family Cyrenidae; genus Corbicula; species Corbicula japonica. Next base: position 7,905,883 of record JAZAYU010000008.1, on the reverse strand, counting down.
TGAGGATGTATCTACATTGTATTGTAAACTTGTGTAAATATCGAGTTGCGTTCCTGTGGCTAGGCGGGTGGGAAGTAATAAGCATTTCCAATACTGTCCATGAACATGTTCAATCAAACCGAGCCTGCAATATTTTCATATTCGTCGTGTTCGGGGGCGTTTAAATTTCCCTTTTTATCTAATTATATTTCAGGCTGACATGTTACAACTTTCCTGATTTGGAAAGCAATTTCAGTGATATAAGGTTGTCATGGCAGGAAAGTTTAGCAAGACGTTTGATCATGAATTTAGATTCTAGACCAATTTCATGATCATATATTATTAAATGCACTTATCAGATTTTAGCGGATAAAGCATTTAAAGAAACAACTCATGGTATCGAAAAATATATGTATATCGTGCAATGGTATTTCGAAGACAAAATAATAAAAAAAATGCTTTAATTAATCTAATAAATATTTGAAATGTAATTAACATTCATAAGGGATGTTCAGATTGGGAAGTGTGTTTCCCCAATTCCCATACGAACATAGCATATATAATGCCTTTCTTCTTGTTTATCATTAAATATGATTTTTGTTCGTTAGCATTTTAATGATAGGTGGTTTATTGGTGATGAATTTATTTCTCATTTTTCTCATTCTTGATAGTGGAAGTTACTTGAAAGGGAGATGTGCATGATTGATGAATGGAACAGATTTGCGAAAAGGGTTATTAATCAGTTGAATATCATTATTTGAACCTCACCCGAAATATTTCAAACCAATATTTTATAAAAAAAAAGATATATAAATGGTGTTTCCTATCCTATGCGACGCGCATAGGTTAGCTATTTTTGTATTTCCCGCGTAAAGCCGCGGTGGTTTTTGGGATTGTCACGTGATCACTTCAACCAAACTAAGCATTCGGTGTACCTTGCCGACTATCGACGTCGCCATTTGTTTCAAAATGCATGGGCCACCACGAATAGTAAGCGTGACATTCCCACGATTGCTAAATATAGAATGTATTTTTGAATAGAGATTTCTTCAGCGGATTGTTTTCAGGTCCGGTAAAATGGTAAAATTAACCGAAAACTTCCTCCTGGAGGGTTTGAAATGTAGAGTTTAGTGAAAAGTACACGGAAGTGTTACATAGATCGATCTGTTAACGATTTTACCGAGTACACCTGCTCGACCCTGCACATCTCCCTTTAAAAACGAACAGTTATGATATATTTAAAATATACGGATTTTTTGTAAACAGGAAAAATGTAACAATGGAAGAAACCTTTTTGTTTGAATCGATTTAGCATAAGGATATAAATTGGCCCATATTAGCATTATATTATCAATGGCAATTAACAGTATTTGACATATAACGTTTCGATCACTTTTAATGTGATTTTGTCTGTCGAAAATTATGCATTAGCATTCCAGTGTAATATAAATTAATTTTACCAGACGATATACCAATCCAATGAAAAATCAGGGTGATCCTGTCTGGGATATTGTCACGTAAATGTTGTTAAAAGGTTGACAATTAAAAGGTCCAGAACCTGGAGAACCCTGATGTAAAATTTAAAAAAATTCTGATTAACAATTAAGGTTTTTTAAATGGTCTAACGCGTTTAATGCTCAAAATAAAAACTGTATTTCAGGTTGCGATACTGACGCATTTTCTTTATATTGTGTCATCTTTTGGAAGCTTTATAATTTTCCAACAGGGATATGCTTATAAAAAAAAATTGCATAACCTGGTACTTTACAAAAATCTACCAAGTTGCCAGGTTATTTATGAAGAAATGATGTTTATAGACGTTGCATATCTACTATTCTCTTTAGTTTTATATACCTCACATGGATGTACCTTTGAACTAAGATTTACAAAGTTGTATTTCACTGAATTGTAATAGCTCGAACGAACAGGTCATCTGGCTCACCTCCGATCCGAGCCAGACGACTAAGGTGTTTGTTCGGCTCACTGCAAAACATGCAGTTTCAAACTCTATTTATAAAAACCTCCTGTATGCATGTTATGCCCCTTTCGTCTATAACACCGATATCGGAGTAAACTTTTTCGTATATATCTCGCTTTAAACTTGTATGTACATTTTATTTTTCGAGAAGTTTACTCGACAAAAACTTGTCGAGAAGACAGAAATTATCTAGTTTGTCGAAACTTATTATTTCAATTTGTATATAACTTTGTTTCAATTGAAGAATTATTAAGTGGAAAAGGTTACAAATGTTTTTAAACGAATTGAGAAAAACACGTAGAAATTCTTATAGTAATTCAACAAATTGACAAAAATAAGTATACAATCTCGAAAGAATTACTCACATCTCGAGGCCCTTTAACGCTTCCGTAGAGTACAACTTTAAAACTGAAGATGGGATTTGTGTAGCCGTTTGTAAAGGTTTACAAATGGACTTGTTTTGATGTTATTTATGCATGTCAACATGCCAAAACGAAACTTTCGTGCCTTTTTAACACACATCAAAAATATTCCAAAAAATAAAGTGTTGCGTTTTCATTGGCACTCAGCATATTAAAGAGCAACGTTTAACCACAGAAACATTTTTCCAAGCTGAGGTATATTTCATCATATTTTTAATTTTCTTCATATCTGAACCAAACTAACATGATTGATATTACGTATGATCGTATTACTTCAAAAAGGACTGTGTTGTTATGATTATGGTTACAGGGATAGTGATATTTCCGTTGGTACAACTTAACCACTTTATCGCTTTATCGTCATGTGCCACATTTGTGACCAGTTCAGACATAGACCTGAGCAGTCTGATCACGGTATTGAAGTGGTTAATATCAGGGTAAATCTATTCTATTGACCAAACACAATTGACCAGTTGACCATTGACTAATTGACAAACATGTCTATTCTGTTGACCACTGTCCAATTGACCATGATTGGGATAATAAGTGTGATTTATATAATTTGTAGTCAGTTATTGCATTAATGTGCTAAAGTATGTAATTGTCATTTGAAAAGTGTTGTAAAAAAGTCCTTGAAATGATCAATTAAAAAGTTTTTTTTTAAATTAAGCCATTTTAAAATAAGTTTTAAATCAGCATAGAAATATATCCTATGTAAGTGAAAATATTTATTAGAACTGTGTTGTATAAAAAAAGGAAATGAAATGATCTAATTAAAAAAAGTTTTCATTAAATGAAGCCATTTTAAAACCAGTATTAAATCAGCATTGAAATATTTCATATGGAGGTGAAAATATGTATTTGCAACAAAGTAATTAAAGTCAATATCAAATATCTGTAAACAAAACTAAAATAAATAATGGACTTGCTCACATAAATCTTAATAAAACGAGGATAGCACTGTATTAATTTAGCGGCGGATTAAGGATTGATACAGCCCTTAGAAAGGTGCTATAAATGCTCTTTAAATCTGATCAAAACAGGAAAAAATAATCTGGTCAACAACTAAGCACTCCTTTTGCCTACAATGCTGATCATTGCCCAATATTATAAAACTGAGCATGGAACCAGTTTCAAATCACAAGCATCTGATTGGCTGAAATGGCTATCAGACGCTTAAATATTTGAGACTGGTTTCCAATTTCATTTTTAAAACCTTCAGCCCAGGAGATCAAACAACTTCAATATATTCAAGTAGAGTGATAATTATGTATATTATTGTTAATGAGACAGTTTATCTTAGCATCCAAAAATCAAATTCACTAATTGCATAATATGCAATTTATAGTACAGCACAGAAATGATATTGGATATAGTTGGATAACTTGCCACTGATGTTTTTACAGATTGATTGTATATACATAAAAGCGAGTGCCTTAATTGATCTTGTTGAGTGATATTGTTACAGCACACACTCTACAAATTACAAAATTTAGAATCAGTATTGAGCCGAAACAAGACAAAGTACCTACTATGTATTGGTTGCCTAAAATGCATAAAACACCGTAAGCAAGATTTATTACTAACTCTAGTTCTTGCACTACAACAAAATTATCCGTGCTCTTAACATCTTGTCTTACAGCTATAAAAGAACATGTAGTTAGGTTTGTGATAAGGTTTTTTGACACTTCTGACATTTTTTTAGTTCAATTAAAAATTCAAATGACGTTTTGAAAAAGCTTAAATCAAATAATTTTCCGGCGTTCTGTTTGTCTACTAATGATTTCTCAACTTTATACACTTCGCTCCCTCATTATTTCATAAGAGACAAGCTAACCAGTCTCATTGAAAAAAAAGTTTGCTAGAGAAAATAAAACCTTCATCGCTTGTAATGAACATAGGGCATTTTACAGATGATTCTTATGATAATTATACTTTATGGACTTGTCAAGACCTAGTAGAGTCGCTAACTTTCCTACTGGATAATATTTATGTTAGATTTGGTACCTCTATTTATAAACAAGTAATAGCCAGTCCAATGGGTACTAATTGTGCACCCCTTGTTGCTGATCTTTTTTATACTGTTATGAAAGAGACTTCATGTTTTCTCTTTCTACTGAACATCAAGATGATATAATTACAGCTTTTAACAACACCTCGAGGTACCTTGATGATATATTTAATATAGATAATAACTATTTTCCATTACTGGTTAATAAGATTTATACTAAAGAACTACAACTAAATAAAGCGAACACTTCAGAAAAGCAAGCAAACTTTCTCGATCTAAATCTGTCCATTGAAAATGGTTACGTCACTACTAAAATATATGATAAAGGAGATGATTTTAATTTTAATATAGTAAATTTTCCGTTTTTTAGACGGCGATGTTCATCGTGCAACATCTTACGGGGTTTATATCTCTCAGCTTTTTCGCTTTTCAAGTGCATGCAACGATGTGAATGATTTCAATGAACGTAATATTTGCATTACAGAATAACTTTTAAAACACGGTTATCGGTATCACAAATTAAGGAAAGCCGTTTGCAAGTTTTATCGCCGATACCCATATCTAATTCATAAATACAGGTGCAGTTTAAAGTCACTTTTGCAACAAGGTATTTCACAGCCAGTTTTTTATGGAGATTTAATTTATAAACTTAAGAAGACAAAAGGCATTGTTAATTTCTCCCGGTTATTAGTAAAAACCATCTGTAAATTTAAAAAGAAAGGTTACCAACATGATATTTTACAGCGCTCTGCAGGCCTGATGATTAACCCTTCTACAGTTGATCATTATGCTTACCTCTTTGGTTGCACGACGGTGGCAGGGGTTGAAGAGTTTATGAAGGTTTATATGGAAATCTTTTCTTTAAAAAAACCTAGAAGCTCGATTTGTTTCTTTTATCCCTGTCATCGTGTTCTTGCTGATTTTACTCCAGGAGCTCTGGTCTCGGTAAGATCATCGAGTACCCGCCCTTTGGCTTTTCAATGCTATTAGCTTCTTATGTTTTATATATTTGTGTGCTTTTGCATGCAGCATTGTTGAGCCGATAAGTGGGTTGGAGTTGTTCACCAAGACAACTTGTACTTGTTTTGTGATATGAGAACCTGTTGGGGCAAGTGTGAGTTGGGTGCACCCTATAACCTGGTTTAAATCCCCAGTAGCAATTCCATTTGCCACTGACCGTTCCAAGGCGGTAACCCCTCGGGTTCTCATTTTTTTTTATTGTTAGTGGTGTCTTTTTTGAAACTGATCATTTTATTAACCATGCTCTCTCCCTCTCTCTTCTTCTTGACTGTGTGGGGAGGCTGTTTTTTCTGAATGTGGCGATTCCTGATATGCATATTTCACCTTTTTAACTTGTATATGTTATCAAGAATACAAATAACTATACAGTACGAATTAACCAATGAATAGTAAAGTCATTAATAATAATAATAATAATAATAATAATAATAAATGGGATTGATTTATTATTTTGTGGTTGACTGGATGATCACCAACCTCTCAGAAATCATGAACCATTCAATTCCATGATGGGTATTAAATCCACAATGAAGCAATATTATTAAGACAACCGTGTCTAATGCTAAATTCTTTTACCTTGGTGAATATCGCTGCTACAAAGTGATGCTTCCTTCCAAAAAGTTCCAAAGCCAGCTCTAAAGCTCTAGTCATCAAATACTTTGCATCAGCCATTTTGTCCTTCTCAGCATACACTGATGCCAGTCCTATTAGACCTTCACATAACTGAAATCACAACATAACAATCTAAAAATGACCCTCATATAACTGAAAAACAGATTTTCAAATAATTACAAAATAGTCATTAATGTTACTGAAAACAGAACTTCATATCGCTGAAAACACCAGATAGTAATCTCGAAATTACCTATCATATAACTGACAAAAAATACTTTCACACAACTTAAAAACACAACCAAAACAATCTTACATAACTGAAAACAGATTTTCACATTTGAAAATAGATCTGCATGTAACTGAAAATAGAGATTCGCAAAACTGAAAACAAACTCACATATCTGAAAATAAAACTTCTTATAGCGTAAAATAGATCTTCACATAACCGAAAACAGACATGCTGGTCTCGAATCTAAGTGGTGTAACAGCCTTGGTGCCGGCCATACTTTTGACATTTTAAAACGTATACTGCAGGTACTTAGTATACAAGTATTAATTATCTGCCAGAAAAAAAACATCATTCAAAAAGTGAGAAAGTTTTCTTCACTAAAATGAGACTTCAAAAACGTTAACTCCCAAAACTTAAAAAGTTCTTATCTGGTGTCGATACAAGTCCCAACATCTAAACCAACAGTCAATGCATCAGAGGTCAACCAAAATCAGCGTACATTGAGGCATTTCAGAACTGGATTTAAAGCTTATTGTTATGTATTTACAATGCAGAGAATATTTGGAAGGGATGTAATGTTCATTTGACAATTCGAGTAATGTGCGTTTAGGATATCGTGCAATTCAGAATACATATCGATCAATCATTGAAATAGATGAAAATGGAACTTTGAAGACCATCGAACACGACAAATATGAAAATATTGCAGGCTCGATTTGATTGAGCCTGTTCATGGGCATAAACATAAACATATTCTTTAATCAGAGTTTTACAATTAGTTTTTACATATCAATTCTACCAGCAACAATAGAAATATCGAAATACCACGCATTAATAGTATAGAATCAGTGTGTAAATGCTATGGAAACGCAAAAGATTAAAGCCCCAGCCCTAAACTTAAGAAAGAATATACTATTGAAAAATCATATACTGTGCATATAGACTCCAATATATAAACTCTCTAACAGAACACAAGAGGTCCGATCGAATTCGGGATTTTCAATGATATTATTAAATTATCGTTAACGAACTTTTAAGAAGCTAAATATTGTGGAGGTATATTTAGCACCTATTTTTGACCAAGAGACCACTTCATGTGCGATCTCGATTTCTGTGACGTTTCGGAAATCCTACTTTTGCTTTAAAAATTTTATTAACCCAAACTAATACAGCAAATTTGTGCCTATAGTTCCGCCGCTTTCATAGTGGAGCGAGCTTGAGTGGAGAGATATAATTCATTATCCTGCATAGTGGAGTCTACTGGTCTTCTCTGTCATCACTTTACACACACAATTCAATAAAAACATTCATTTTGTAAGATCACCGTAAACAATAATCCAATAGTCAACAAGTATACTATAAAGAGAACAGGAGTGTAAACAGGATTTTACATTAAGGGGACGAAAAAATCTTTATTAAATTAATGAATGCAAAACCTTTTATTTTCAGAGATGGTTCATTGCATAAATTCAGCATACTGGAAGTTAAAACAGTTTTAGAAATGAGGACTCCAGAATGATTTGCATCTAATATACCTGAAGTTTTTGTGTGGGAGTGTCGATTCGGTTCTGTCTATTTATAGCATCATTATATATGTCTATAGCCTTGTCATACTCTCCTAGCTTACTGTATACTGACCCAAGCTCCTGCAGGGACTGAAAGAAAATGAAAAGAATAATGACTCATTTCACCGGATACGTTCGAAGTATTTATATTTTGGTTTTAGAAGATTATTAAAATGAATGAGTGGACCTTCAAACAAGAGACAACACTGTTAATCGTACTGTTAATCGTCATCACAGTATGTTGTAGTGCAATGATTGGATACTGAGGTATGTGTAGACTCTAAATTTTAGGCAACGTAGATATTGTCCTATTTTTTTTGCAAAAACACATTATATCATTTAATCTTAGTTAATCATGTTAATTTAATAAAATATTCGTTTGTACGACTCATATTTCAAAGTTTAGAAAAAACATGTCATTGATATTGATGAGCTCACCTTAATAACAGATACTTAACTTAATATCCAGAAATAAGCCAGAAAAATTACCAAACGTTTTTCCTATGGGATAGTATTTAGGTTATGTATTGGAAATAAACATCGCATATTATGTAGATTATTATTATTAAACAAATCTGGATGACTGATAACTGACTGTTTGGATTCAATTTTAATTCAAATCCAGTAAAATTTATAATAAAAGTGGGTAATAAATGTTATGTATGACGTAAAATAATTCTTCCGGAGAGTTGTTTCATATACGTTGAATTAAATTATCCACATTACAATACCTATTCATTGTTTTGCTAAAAATAAAGTTTTATGCCATGAGGAGGGGTGGCAGAGAAAATGCATTTTAGTTTTAGACCAAAAGTCATTGAGAATAGTCAATTTTTGTAACAATCTCCAATTGGGATTTAAAACGTTTAGAAACCTTGTTGCCATAAGACTCAAAGTTCAGAAAACTAAGGCTGGGGAGACCAGTATCATTTCTCAACAATCTGATTTATTGAGACTAAGTAGTCTTATAACTGCTGGGCCAGATCTCTGCTGTACTTAGCTCAGCAAATGGGTCAATTTGAGAGGTGTAATTCTTGTGCATTTAGATACTCTTTTATAAAGATACTCGTGAATGCATTACTGTTCTATCGACGAAAAATATTTTAAGACTTTATGTCAAATGACATTTTCATGGGTTCTTTAATTCATGGATTTCATTTTCTAACATATGGTTTTGTTCATCTCTTTTCTGTAGCAGTTAGCTCAATAAGAAGAATGATTGGCATAGCATGGCTGGGCGCTGTTGTCGTACGGGTTCGCGACCCAGAAGGAACAATATCATTTTTATTGTGGTCTGAAATTTATATTTTATATTTTTATTTACCTTTATAACTGTATGGTGTTTACACCTATAAAGCCAGCTATGGTTGTGTGCACTATACACTATAGTACCATGAGACACCCCAAAGTTGGACTCCAGTTGTTCGATAAGTATCAGGTAAATGTCCTTTGCTGCCTCCATCAGACCCAGACTCTGGTAGAATATACCAAGTTTCCTGTAATGTATAGTATCACTTGAGTCTATTTTACTACAATTTTCATGGATATCTTTTGTAAGGACTGCATTTTGCAGTTTTTCAAAACTTGCAGAGCTGTTGTCTTGGTGAAATATCTCCAGCCCACCCACGAGATCGACAATGTTGCATGCAAAAGCACACAAACATATACAACACAAGAAGCTAATAGCATTGTAAAGCCTAAGGTAGGATATACTTAATGATCTTATCGAGACCAGAGCACCTGGAGTCAAATCAGTAAGAACATGATGACACGGATAAAAGAAACAAATCGAGCTTCTACCGGGGGTAGGTTCTTTTACAAGATTTCACCAATAAAACTTCATAAACATTTAAACCCCTGCCACTGTCCTGCAACCAAAGAGGTTAAGCATAATGATCAACTGTAGATGGGTTAATTACAATGCATACAGAACGCTGTAAAATATCAAGTTGGTAACCTTTCTTTTTTTGAATTTAAAGATGGTTTTTGTGAATAACGTGGAGAAATTAACTTTGAATTTTATTTTCATTGTTAGATCAATTGGTTGCTTTGTCGGAGTTACAGGTCTATGCGCTGTCGCCGAGGCGGTGCGGGTTCGCTCCCAGGAAGAGACAATATAATTTGATTCGTAAGATTATGAATATAAATTCTCAATTAGAGAAATAAGTATAAACTTTAACTAAAACAAAAAAAATCTTTATGAAACTTTATGGAGCTTTTAGGTCGCATTTTTCCATGAATATATTATACAACAGTAGACATATAAGTCATATGCATTTAATCATGATTTAGTCACAATAATCACAAATAAGCCCTTTATTGATTTATAGGGCCCGGACCAATCACTAAGTAGAAGGATTGATTTGCCTTACTTACGTGTATAACTGACAAAAGTGTTCAAATCTGCCATGCTTTTCTTCTTTTGAGATTTCTTCCAGCTTTTGGGAGTATGCTTCGGCAGCAAGATTAAAATCCCCCAGCTGTTAAAATGAAGTTAGCAAATATAGAAAAAACGTAAAATCACACAATTAACATAGTTGTTTTTATGAAAATAATGTACACTTAAAGCCTATATTTCGATCTTATTTGACTCGTATATTCTTAAATTTAATATATATGTACAAGTCACGGCATGTTATTATCAACTTACGGTTCTCCAAGCCTTCACCAACTCAAATGTTCCATCTTCGCTGTTGGTCATCTTAAAGAACACGTCCAGATCACCAACTGTAGCCTTCAGTCTCCCTAACTCGCCAGCCTTCATCAACAAGAACGGTAACTCTTCTACCTGTAACAACAGTATCAGATATTTAATCTGGGGGGTTATCCGCTATTTGCTAGAAGGACATACATCCACTGTGGCCGCTTGCCAAATCACAGAAATCTATTTAAAGAAATTCCATGCTTTAATTGCTTAATTTAAACCAGGTTTACATTTAATCATATAATGGGTCAGAGTATCGAACAATGCCCATCAGTTATTCTGGTTAGGTTTAAGCTATTTAAGCACAACGTAATAAGTGGAAAAAACTATCAATGCCAACGAACATGAGAAATATCAAACTATTGCTGACAGGCTCAGTTTGATTGAGCCTGTTCATAGGCAGTAAAGGAAATGCATATTTTCACGCCGCCTAGCGCTACTCAATATCAACACAAATGTACTTATTACGGCCAGCACATGAAACAACAAGAGCTGTCACTTGAAATTGACATATGCCCCCGAAATGCAGCTTTGAAATCGAATGGGTATACATATGTAATAAAGAAACATATGTAATGAAAAATATGCTTGTGGAAGACAAAGCGGACATAATCCCCTTCGGACAAAATACCCTAGGTATACACTCACCGGCATTTCTAATTACACACTTTTTATAGACGAAAATAACTATCAAAACATGGTGTTTATGGTAATTGGTTATAACGGGAGTTGTACCTGGAGTTGATGTCTAATCGTAGCACGTTACACGAAAATCCCCATTCGAGTTCATTCATGCGAGACGAAAATTTGAAATCAGCATTTTCCTCGTGCACACATGTACAAAATGTTAGGCAAGTTTGAATTTAGCCAAAATCATTAGAATTCTAGCCAGAGATAAAAAGGCCGGTATAAAAACTCACAAAAAATGGCGCGTATGACTTTGGTAGAGAGAGCGCGTGCCGTTGGAATGCTCCAAGCTGGCACGTCAGTAAGACAGGTAAGTTACAATTCTTTACCTTCATTTTACTGCCCTTAAATTGTTTTAATTAGAATAACTACGGCATAACGTTGATATTACGATGATTGAATACCATGTTGAGTGTACGAAAATGACGTAACGCGATGCACGTGACGTCATATTCGGCGACGGTCATTTACGCTACAAATGCTTTCACAGAACTATTTTATTGTGCAATTAGTTTAAGAATGTCAGTGCTATAATAATTCGCTGTTAAAACTTAATCCAATTACTTTTTTCAGATTTTAGAAAAAGTCAAATATTTTGATAGTTATTTTCGTCTATAAAAAGTGTGTAATTAGAAATGCCGGTGAGTGTATTTTTAAGAAAACGGACAAAATCCCCTACATGACATAATCCCCTACGGACAAAATCCCCTTGTATAAATAATCCCCTACGGACAAATCCCCTACATAATGAAAATAATTATTCATTTGACAATGTTTTCATAAAATACTCCAGATTTCCATTATAGAATAGTTGGAATTTGTAGACATATACAAGGGCACACAAAACTAAAATAAATAAAATCTTGTAGGACTCTTATGTGGTTAAAAGATGAATTTATAAACTGTAATTTGTCTTTGTTGCCTTTATTCATGTACTTGTCTTTATTTTAAAATTTATTACTACATTCTGAAGTTTAATAAATATTTTTGATTTTTCTTTTCTTGAAATGTGTGTTTTGTTGTTAGTGATATTGAGGGGGGGGGGGGGGGGTCATTACATTATATATTTAACAAAAACAACAACAATTTGCAATTTTATTTCAGAGTTTAATATTTAACAGGCTAGACAAAACAAACAATGCACAACTGTAAATTAAAGCACATCACGAAGCAAATAAGCACATAATCATCTACCTATTATTAGAAAATCGTCAATGCAAAATTACAAATTGTAAATTAAAACTCATCACAAAGCAAATCAACACATAATTATAAGGAATCCACCTATTACCAGAAAATTGTTTATTATATTTTTACATTAAGTTTATAGATACATGAAGATCTTGTTATAAACTGATAAATTAGCAACAAAAAAGAACTGAAAAGATGTTTGACTTTATTAGAAATTGAACACAGTCATGAAGACAAAATAATTGTTGTTTTAATTTATTTAAAAATGTATATCAAAGAATAATAAATTTTATTTGTCTAAATAAAAAAAAACATGTAGTCAACAATTACAATACTAGTTTGCCAATTCATTTTTTATAACCAGAATTATACTACAACAGTTACATGGAACTTGGTGAAGCCTCACACTATTTCCAATAGCCTCCATGAATTCAACAAGGGACTTCTCTTTGCTCTCAAAGAGTCTTTATTATGTTTGTACTAGGGGGATGTGAAACATTTATAAAGTAGGGGATCTTTTACTTAGGGGATTTTGTCTGTTGGGGATTTATGCAATTAGGGGATTTTGTCCACCAGCGGAAAACTGATGTAGGGGATTTTGTCCCGGTATGACTAGGGGATTTTGTCCGTAGGGGATTATGTCCTTCATTCTCCAAAGCATACTGCATGCATATAATGTGAAGGATGAAAGGATCATATGTTTTAAGTCTGTAGTAAATATATAGTTAAATAACGTTAAAAATTACATTTTTTTAGAAAATTCTAAGATTATTGGGGAGATTATCCTGGAAAATGATTATTAGAGTTATGGACCTTACTACATATGATGTGGGTAATATGACTATATATCTACCCAGCCATCTTGATCATGTGTGCAAGTTAGAAAGAAATCTGTCCAAAAGTAAATGAGGAGTTGATGCCACAAGATATTATTACTGAAAAAAAAACAAAGGGCCATAACTCTGGTAAAAATAGTCGCAGGAAAAAATCCTTTCTTCACGATCATCTACACATCCTGCTTCATCATCTGTGCATGTTTGCAAGGAATCTGCCCTGTAGTTTAGGAGGAGTTGATGCCACAAGATTTAATTACTGAAATTAACAAAGGGCCATAACTCTGGTAAAAATGGTCACAGGAAAAAATCCTTTCTTTACGATCATCTACACATCCTGCTTCATCATCTGTGCAAGTTCGCAAGAAATCAGCCTTATAGTTTTGGAGCAGTTGATGCCACAAGATTTAATAACTGAAATTAACAAAGGGCCATAACTCTGGTAAAAATGGTCGCAGGAAAAAATCCTTTCTTTACGATCATCTACACATCCTGCTTGATCATCTGTGCAAGTTTGAAAGAAATCCGCCTTATTAGTTTAGGAGGAGTTGATGCCACAAGATTTTGGGACGTACGGACGTACGTACGGACGGACGGACGAGTGCAACTCTATATGCCTCCCACTTTGTGGGGGTATAACAACAAATCTACAGCTTGGAAAAGAAAATGCTATTTTTAGTAACAGTGACCTTGACCTTTGACCTACCAGCATGGGTATTGTAAGCAACACATCCCCTTGTCATGGTGAACATTTATGTAAAGTTATTTTGAAATCACTCCATTCATTAGGAATTTACAGCCCAGACAAGAAAATTGTATTCTTAGTAACAGTGACCTTGACCTTGGACCAACAGGCATGGGTATTGTACGCGAAACTACACCTTGTCATGGTAAACATTTGAGACAAGTTATTTTAAAATCCAATGAGAAATAACAAATTTACAGCCTGGACAAGATTTTTCTATTTTTAGTAACAGTGACCTAGTTTTTGACCCCAGGTGACCCATATTCAAACTCGTCCAATTATTACTGGGACATATGTCCTGACCAAGTTTCTTAACAATCTGACAATCAGAGTAAAAGTGTGACAACTCAAGTGTTAACAAGAAAATTCTATTTTTAGTAACAGTGACCTAGTTTTTGGACCCAGATGACCCCTATTCGAACTGGTCCTACAAATCATTGGGACAAACATCCTGACCAAGTTTCATGACATTCGGAGCAAAAATGTAACCGCTAGAGTTTAAACAAGAAAATTCTATTTTTAGTAACAGAGACCTAGTTTTTGGACCCAGATGACCCATATTCGAACTGGTCCTACAAATCATTGGGACAAACACCCTGACCAAGTTTCATGACAATCGGAGCAAAAATGTGATCAATAGAGTGTTAACAAGAAAATTCTATTTTTAGTAACAGTGACCTAGTTTTTGACCCCAGGTGACCCATATTCAAACTCGTCCGAGAAATCATTGGGACAAACATCCTGACCAAGTTTCATGACAATCGGAGCAAAAATATGACCGCTAGAGTTTTAACAAGAAAATTCTATTTTTAGTAACAATGACCTAGTTTTTGGACCCAGATGACCCATATTCGAACTCGTCCGAGAAACCATTAGGACAAATATCCTGACCAAGTTTCATGACAATCGGAGCAAAAATGTGACCGCTAGAGTGTTAACAATAAAATTCTATTTTTAGTAACAGTGACCTAGTTTTTGGACCCAGATGACCCATATTTAAGATCGTCCAAGAAATAATTGGGACAAATATCCTGACCAAGTTTCTTGACAATCAGAGCGAAAATATGACTGCTAGAGTGTTAACAAGAAAATTCTATTTTTAGTTACAGTGGCCTAGTTTTTGGACCCAGATGACCCATATTCGAACTCGTCCGAGAAATCATTGGGACAAACATCCTGATCAAGTTTCATGACAATGGGAGCAAAAATGTGACCGCTGGAGTGTAAACAAGAAAATTCTATTTCTAATTACAGTGACCTAGTTTTTGGACCCAGATGACCCATATTCAAACTTGTCCGAGAAATCATTGGGACAAACATCCTGACCAAGTTTCATGACAATCGGAGCAAAAATGTGACCTCTAGAGTGTTAACAAGAAAATTCTATTTTTAGTAACAGTGACCTAGTTTTTGGACCCAGATGACCCATATTCAAACTCGTCCGAGAAATCATTGGGACAAACATCCTTACCAAGTGTCATGACAATCAGAACAAAAATGTGACCGCTAGAGTGTTTACAAGAAAATTCTATTTTTAGTTACAGTGACCTAGTTTTCGGACCCAGATGACCCATATTCAAACTCGTCCTAGAATTCATTGGGACAAACACCCTGACCAAGTTTCATGACAATTGGAGCAAAATGTGACCGCTAGAGTGTTAACAAGAAAATTCTATTTATAGTAACAATGACCTAGTTTTTGGACCCAGATGACCCATATTCAAACTCGTCCGAGAAATCGTTGGGACAAACATCCTGACCAAGTTTCATGACAATCAGAACAAAAATGTGACCGCTAGAGTGTTTACAAGAAAATTCTATTTTTAGTAACAGTGACCTAGTTTTTGGACCAAGATGACCTGTATTCGAACTCGTCCAAGAAATTATTGGGACAAACATCCTGACCAAGTTTCATGACAATCGGAGCAAAAATGTAACCGCTAGAGTTTTAACGAGAAAATTCTATTTTTAGTAACAGTGACCTAGTTTTTGAACCCAGATGACCCATATTCGAACTGGTCCTACAAATCATTGGGACAAACATCCTGACCAAGTTTCATGACAATCGGAGCAAAAATGTGATCGATAGTGTTAAAAATAATATTCTATTTTTAGTAACAGTGACCTAGTTTTTGACCCCAGGTGACCCATATTCAAACTCGTCCGAGAAATCATTGGGACAAACATCCTGACCAAGTTTCATGACAATCGGAGCAAAAATATAAGCGCTAGAGTTTTAACAAGAAAATTCTATTTTTAGTAACAATGACCAAGTTTTTGGACCCAGATGACCCATATTCGAACTCGTACGAGAAATCATTGGGACAAACATCCTGACCAAGTTTCATGACAATCGGAGCAAAAATGTGACCGCTAGAGTGTTAACAAGAAAATTCTATTTTTAGTTACAGTGACCTAGTTTTTGGACCAAGATGACCTGTATTCAAACTCGTCCAAGAAATCATTGGGTCAAACATCCTGACCAAGTTTCATGACAATCGGAGCAAAAATGTGACCACTAGAGTGTGGACGGACAACGGACATTCATCGATCCTAATAGCTCACCCTGAGCCAGCTCAGGTGAGCTAAAAAGTGTGGCCTTAACTTGCCAGTTTGTGTACATACACTGTATACATCTAAGGCTCTCTTAAATTTAGTCTTAACATTTTGAGAATGTGCTACAAATTTGTTGTTGTTGTTCTTGTTGTTGTTTTACTTAAAAACGGTGAATAACATATTCAGAAAAGCCTGATTTTCAAAGTGCTATAAAGGAAGAAAGTTTATTCGTCACTATCCATAAAATTACAAAATTTACCCTATAAAATCTTCCAGAGCAAAGTTCTTAATATTGCATAACACAGATCTAAGCAGCAAAGTTCATCAGGTCATTGTCCAGCAACTGTACCAATAATACTGGTAAACATCATACCTAAATATAGCTGAAGACAGGTAGAAATATTGGATTTTGACAGTTGAAATTTTCACCCTGCTACTAAAATTTTTGTTTCAAATTTTTTGTTTGAACAACCAGTGAATGAATTGTTCAGGAAAGATTGAATTTTAAGATGGTATAAAGGTTGTGTCAAAATCTGGTTAATAACTGTAGAAAATCAAAGGTTAAAAACAGAATTTAAAAGAAAAAAAATTAAAATCCCCTGGTCAATTTAACAAATGATTTTAATAATTTGTGTATAAATCATCAACATCAATATTCATACCAAATTTCATGACAATCGGACAAAAAATGTAACCTCTATTGCGTTAACAAATTTTACCTTAGGGTTAGGGTTAGGGTTTAGGGTTAGGGTTAGGGTTAGGTAAAAAGGCCCATAACTCCGCCAAAAATAATCCGATCAGAAATTCCTTAGGACATGCACAACTAGGCTTGGTGACAAACACTCCTGTGAAATTTCAATGAAATCCCTCAAGCGGTTTTAGAGAAGAAGCGAGGACAAGATTTTGCTAAAAAGGGCCATAACTCAGCCAAAAATAATCCGAGCAGAAATTCCTGACGATATGCACAACTAGGCTTGGTGACAAACACTCCTGTGAAGTTTCAAAGAAATCCCTCAAGCGGTTTTGGAGAAGAAGCGAGGACAAGATTATTTCGGACGGACGGACGGATGGACGGACGGAAGGACGTCCGCACGGACGGACGGACGGTCCGATTACTATATGCCTCCCTTCGGGGGCATAAAAACCAATACTGTTAGTTTGAATTAGATGGAAAAGAACTTTGAAAGCCACCGAACACGACAAATACCAAAATATTGCAGGCTTGGTTTGATTGACCCTGGTCGTGGGATCCAAAATGGCTCCGAAATCTTGCTAGATATTTAACATAGCCGATATCTTATGTCTTTAAACATTCAAACTTAGTTAAGTAGAAACCAGATAAATGCATTCCAAGATAAATGCGATAATGAAAATGTATTTTTGCTGGTTTTGTCAACTATATATAAAAGAAGAGCATAACATGACAAGAGCAATCTGGCAAACCATCACATTTGGTTGAGATGGTATGTTCATTAACATTCTAATAGTACGTATAATCAAGATTGAATAAAATAATTTCAAGAAGAAAACTTTGCTTATTTGTGAACTTTGTTTTCAGTGATTTTTCAGTACTTGCTTTTCTTAATGCCTTAATATTTGGTATCAAATTGAGAATATATCATTTACATTCTAATCTTAATTTTGATACCAAATAATATTATTTAGGCATTAAGAAAAGCAAGTAATGAAATAATCCCCGAAAAAAAAATGCAAACTATCTTTTGGAATAAAGAATTTTATTAATAAATTTTGATGAAAAGTATAATATTATTGTAAAAATATCACTCATTACAAATCAAGTCTGATTTAATATGATGATGAATATTAATCTAACTAAAATCATTTTTATTTTTGCGTAGGAAAGCCTGAAAATTACCATGATACTGACTTCATTAGTTATTAAACAAGAGACTGTCGAAGAAGGATTATGCTCCCCAAATGGGTACTTTGACACAAACTGTCAGTTGTATAACTGTTGAAGTAAATTTTGAAAATGGTGTAGTGCTATAAAATCAGACATAATCAAAACTGCGCACAACACGTCCTGAACCTGGTGATCATTTCTGTGAAATAATCTAAAATCTGACTTCAAATAGCATAGTTATGGGCCGGACACGATATTGCTTCAAGTTCATGCTGTGACCTTGACCTTCAAGGTAGCAACCCAAATGTTGCGGGCAAAACGTCGTCTCAATATGGTTATTATTTCTTTGAAATGATTTTAAAATCCAACTTCAAATAAAAAAAGTAATGGGTCGGAAAAGATGTTGCATAGGGTCATGCTGTGACCTTGATCTTCAAGGAAGCGACCAATATGTTGCAGACGACACGTCGTCTCCATATGGTGATCATTTCTGTGAAAAATATACCACGATAAAATAACAGGGATGTGTTATTTCTTAGGCAGTCGCAAAATAGGATAATATACAATACATGCTTACCTTTCTATTACTAAGATCCTTGTTTTCAAAGAAATCTGCCAGATTAAGGTAACACTTCCGCTTGTCTTCCCCTGTTGACAGATACTTCTTCTCTACAGCTTGACGCAGGTGGTCATGAAAGAAGTTCAGGATACCATCTCGGTTCACCAGGTTCTCAAACAGTGACAGATAGAACGGAGACCACACAGCACTGTTGACCTGATAAACACAACAAGAAAGGACAATACAGTGAGGTTTAAATTGTGCTTTAGAGCCATCCATAATCCAAATTCTAGCAATCAGTCAGGAGTCAGATTTTCAGCAACTGATCTATGATGAATGAATGAACAAAAGTTGTCAGAGGAGAAGGCATGGTTGGCTATTCAATTGCTTGAAAATGAATGCAATTTTGAAAATAAGTTATTACATAATTTTGTTTGAAGATTAAAAGTACAACTTTGGTCAAACATTCATGTGCAAAAGGGAATAACATTAATAAAAACTTCAAATCAAACTCTTAAGTGAAGAAACATAAAAATATATAGGTCTTGGAGAAGCAAGGCTGTAATTTGGAAAGTGATGTAGATAATGATGGTGAATATGTGTTTCAAGTTTGAAGTCGATACCGATATCCTTAGTAGTTCCAAAGTTTTGGGCAACGTACATAAATCACTTAAACGCAAAAAGAATGAATTTTAAAATATTTGTAGCAGAGTTTATATAGAACTTGCTGGTTATTATTATGATTATTACATTTAATATTTACACTTCAACTTCGTCCTCTCCGAAAAAGTCTTATTCATTTAACGTATCATAATATTTGATGATAAACAGAGTGACGTATTACTTACGGGCAGGCAGGCGGAATCCAATTCAAGTGCAAGGGTATGTCGTGTTCAGAGTATTGGCCTGCTCAAACACCACAGGCAACCATGACCTTGAGCCAGCCAGGTTGGAACATGGGTTCAGCACATCTTGTTCATGAACTGAACATTTCACTTAAGTTTCATGATATTCATTCAAGGGGTTCAGAGACCTACAATTAACTTGCCACTTTGTGTACATACACTGTATACAACTGAGACCTCTCTTAAATTTAGTCTTAACATTTTGAGAATGTGCTACAAATTTGTTGTTGTTGTTGTTGTTGTTTTACTTACAAACAGTGAATAAAATATTCAGACAAGCCTGATTTTCAAAGTGCTATAAAGTAAGAAAGTTTATTTGGTCAGTATCCTCAAAATTTACCCTGTAAAATCTTCCAGAGTTCTTAATATTGCATAACACAGATCTAAGCAGCAAAGTTCATTAGGTCATTAACCAGCAATTGGAGGAATAAAATCTGATAATGCATCCTAATAACACCATAAGATTGAATCTAAATATAGCTGAAGACAGGTAGAAATATTGGAATTTTGACACTTGAAATTTTCACTCTGCTACTAAAATGTTTGTTTCAAATATTTTCACTGAACAAGCAGTGAATGAATTGTTCAAGAAAGATTGAATTTTAAGATGGTATAAAGTTTGTGTCAAAATCTGGTTGATAACTGTAGAAAATCAAAGGTTAAAAACAAAATTTAAAAGAAAAAAATTAAAATCCCCAGGGCGGGGCTCAACACCACAGGCGATCTTGACCTTGAGCCAGCCAGGTGGGTTCTGCACATCATGTTCATGAACTGAACATTTCACTTAAGTTTCATGATATTCATTCCAGGGGTTCAGAAGATATGAACTGGACACAAAATGCATGATTTAAATCTTCAAACACCTCTGGTGACCTTGACATTGAGCCGGCCATGTTGGAACATTTGTTCTGTACGTCGTCTTAATGTTGAGAACATTTGTCTAAAGTTTTATGAAATTCCTTCTAGGGGTTGAAAAGTTATTAACCGGACAAGAATTGTGCGCGCATGGAAGGACGGATGCACGGACCGACGGACAAAGACAATTCCTATATCCCCCAGCCGCTATGCGACAGGGGATAAAAAGCGTGGCATCATTTACTTTGTCGTCAACGTTGCTGTTCCAACAGCCATTCGGAAAAGCCGTGATGTTACAATTTCTTCTCACAATTTCTGATTACTGGGCGTATATATGTGAGAAATATAAGGATTGAATCGTTATTTGATGGTTTTCATTGCGTATGAAAAACAGTTGGATTGTTACGCATCACACACTTTAAACTACCCAACTGTTTTCCATACGCAATGAAAACCATCAAATATAGATTCAATCATGCATATTCCAAGTTTTAAGTAGATTTCTACACTAGTTCGAAGTTAAAAGGGAATAACTTGAAAAGATTTGTAGTATAGTAAAGGGTATTTATGTTACGTAGATTTGATGATTAATTTATATTTCAAACTGATATCTCATGTAGTTTTAAAGTAATGAACCAATTGCATATTTTTGCAAATGCAAGATCTTAGTGAAAAATGTATCACTTAAAACGTTTTTGTCTCAGAGTTACTTATTAGGTACCTGTGCACCCTTGTCGCTGATTTTTAGTTACAATGTTATGGAAGATACTTTATGTTATCTCTTTCTACTTAACATCAAGATGACAATATTACAGTTTTCAAGATATTTCCAGGGTTGTTTTTTTTTATTTTTTTAAAAATTGGATTTTATTGACATAACAATTATATTTAAAGATACGAAGGTTGAATCTACTTGTAACCTTGTTATTTTTAGATTACTGAAACACCTATCGTTCGTTATAAATACAACAAGCCAACTTGAAATACAATTTTTAATTACAATCAAATTACCTCAGATTGTTGAAAATACACCTAAATCATGACATTTTTCAAATTAAAACGTTTGCTATCAACCTGCCGGTCGTATCATTACATTGGCTCTCCATGTTACCGTAAATTGGGATATTGTGGCCTTGGTTAATAATTGGCCTAATTGGCCACCCTAATGAAAAGGCCAAAATTAAACACACCAAAATATGTCACAGGTGAAAATTAAGCCCAGGTAGTGCAAAGACAACAATGCAGATTATTTTTCGCACTTCGCCGACCTTGATCACTATTTATCGCTTATAAAAACAACTCGATAAATCTCATTATTTTTAATTTCAATTGGTGTATTTAAGTTTGTTGGATTATTGTTTGTTGCAATAAATGTTGTTAAATGTGAGATTGGTTAAAGTGTTTTAAATATCATATCGTTATTTGCATTACACTTATATCATTTTTATGCATTTTAAATTTATATTTTCTGCATGTGAAGTTTTATTTTTGTATTTAAAATAATAATATTTTGCTGTCTTTTGCTGCTTTCTCCTAAATGTGTCGTTTATAAATATGTCTAAGATATATGCTGACCAATCTGATAAATTAGCGTTAATGACATGACAAAATAACGTATTTGTGTTTATTTTTCGCCACACAATGATAAATGGCCAAAATTAAACTGGCCAAAATAAAACACAGGCACTTTGGGGCAAAATGGCCAAAATTTGACGACGCCAAAATATCCCATTTTACGGTATCAAAGGCCATAGAATCAGTAATTTATTTTCCAACGGTCCCAAATATAGATTTCCATCGGACCTGTCGTGCGGAAATTGAAGTCGTTAAACTCTTTTTTACAATAAAAGGTGCAAACGAGAACATGCTGAGTCTCATGCTCTTTCTAGCTGGAAAAAAAACCCAACAAATATTCAAAATATATCATTCTTACAACCACGTCCTCGATTTAACTTTCATAATTTAAAAAAGGGAATTCAAGACTTTCATAATTTGAAAAAGGGAATTCAAGACTTTCTCACAACAGATTTGTTTTAACACCTGCTGAAAAGGCTTCAAATAAATGTTATTATATCGTGACATACATATATACTATATTAATATTCAAACTGAAGACCTTTATATTACTAATGCTTACACACTGACGTCTTTATCAGAGAGTGATACTGTTACTGCACACACTCAACATACTGCAAAATTTAGAATCAGTGTTGAACCAAAACAAGATAAAAAATTTTCTATGTATTGGTTGCCTAAATGCACCAACGCCTTTTAAAGCAATATTAATCGCCAACTCCAGTTCCTGAATAACTACTTAATTATCCGTACTCATAACATCTTGTCTTACAGACAGAAAATGTTTTTGAAACCACTGGCAAAAATCTGTTTTGGTCTATTAAAATGGTGACAATATAAATAAGGTTAAATCAATTTCAGGCATTCTGTTCGTCAACTTATGATTTTTCCACTTTGTAGACAATACTCCATATCTAATAGAGACAAGCTCACCAGTCTCATAACTTAAACGTTTTCAAGGGAAAATGAATCCTCTATTGGTTAGGTCATTGATAACACACCATTTTACTTTATAAAGCTATTAGCTTCTTATGTTTAATATCTTTGTTTGCTTTTGCATGCAACATTGTCAAGTTTGTGGGTGGGTTGGACTTAATTCACCAAGACGGCTTGTACTTGTTTGTTTATATGCGAACTTGTTGATCGAAGTGTGAGGTTGGTGCACTCTAGAACCTGGTTATAAAAACCTAGTGACAAGGCCGCAATCCCTCCGGTTCTTCCATTTGTTAGTTGTTTGTGGTGTCTTATTTGAAATTAATCATTTATAAACCCGTGCTCTCTCTTCTTTTCTACTTCTTGGCTGTGTAAAGAGACTGTGTTTCATAGATGATATGCATATTTTACTTTTTAATGGATCTTGTTGGTAATGGTGTAGAATTTGAATGTGAATTTATATGTTTTCTGGGTGATATGCATATTATTTTACATGTTATGGTTTCTTGTTGGTAATGGTGTAGATTTGTATGGTAAATATATACTCCAATTTTTATGCTGGCACCTAAAGCAGTTTAAAATGGACCAAATGGAAATTTTGTTTATGAGACCCCGATGCAGATAAAACTTTATATTATTACTATCATTTTTTCTGTAAGATCATTGAGTACCCGCCCTTTGGCTTTTCAATGCTATTAGATTCTTATGTTTTATATGTTTGTGTGCTTTTGCATGCAACATTCTTGAGCCAATAAGTGGGTTGGAGTTGTTTCACCAAGACAATGTGTATTTGTTTTGTGATATGAGAACCTGTTGGGGCAAGTGTGAGGTTGGTGCACCCTAGAACCTGGTTTAAACCCCCAGTGGCAATTTGATTTGCCACTGACCGTTCCAAGGCGGTGACCCCTCGGGTTCTCATTTTTGTTAATTGTTAGTGAAACTGATCATTTTATTAACCATGCTCTCTCCTCTCTTCTTCTTGACTGTGTGGGGAGGCTGTTTTTCTGAATGTGGCGATTCCTGATATGCATATTTCACCTTTTTCTAATAGTTGAGCTTAAAACAATAAAACAGTCTAGCAGTTTTGTGCTTCACTCAGATATTCGGACATTTTTCACTATCAGCATGAGATCAATTAGGGGGCTAATAAATCTCTCACCGAAGTGTGGCTTTTGACCAATGTTTATGATAATGTTTACTGATAAGCCCATTTCTACATTAATTTGTAGAATTACCCAGCCATTTTTTTCTGAAGTCCTCATTCAAGTTTGCATGTTTAATGTGTATTAAATTCATTATGAGGGTCTACACTTGTCAAAAGTTCTAAGTGCACAACATTAAATTTTGAATATCTCAAAATAAAATTATCCTAATTAAAAGAACTTTAAATATGACCAAACCATAACAATTATTTGAAAAACATGCATATTTTTTTACATATAATGTCATCCACGTCGGCATAGGCTAATAATGCATAATTCCTGTGCGGCAATCAAATTTGATTGTTTTTTTGCAATCATTTTTGTTCAGGGCTTTTTTTCACTGCCTAAGGTGGGGCCCATGCCCTATAATTTAGGGGAAAAGAACGTGATTTCTTGTCTAAAGGGGAATCAAAAAACCTGATGTTAAGTTTCTTTTTTGGGAAAACTGCATGATTTTAAAGAAATTTTCTGAGGGGAAGGTGCCCATTAGCAGCCCCTGCCATAGAAGGAAAAAAAGCCCTGTTAAATGTTTGTCTCATGTTCACCAACACAGGACAATTTAAAAACTCACACCAACACTTTATAACTTTGTAACTTTTGATGACTGAACACCGCAAAAGTGCCGTCAACATACTCTTAACTGGCACAATTTTTTTTAATATAAACATGATGATATTCGTTATGCAAAAGAAATGCCTCATTTTTGCATATTTTATCATTATAAGAAAAAATTCAAATTATATTATTTTCTAGATTAATAAGCTTGCTTAGGCCCGCTTCACACTGTTCCGGTGAATGATCCGGTGTCTCCGGGTAATTTGTAGCAGGTGGACCGGGATGAACCGGGAAGAGTTCGTGAAGCATAGTTCACATTGCCGCGGTATACAGCCCCGGTGCATCCCGGTTAAGACACTAATATAAAATCATGGTTTAACTAGAAATGTGTCCAAAGGACACGGATGCCCCCGCTATGGGTTTTTCATAAAGCTCCCAGCAGTAGTGTAGGACAAGTTGTGTTCACGAGATATATTCCTATTACAAGAAAATTCTATTTTTAGTAACAGTGACCTTGACCTTGGATCTACAGGCATGGGTTTTGTGCGAATACACCACCCTGTCATGGTGAACATTTGTGCCAAGTTATTTTAAAATCCCTCCATTCATAACAAAGTTACAGCCTGGAGAAGAAAATTCTATTTTTAGTAACATTGACCTTGACCTTGGACCTACAGGCTTGGGAATGTATGTGACACACAGTCTTAATATGGTGATCAATTAAACCAAGTTATTAAAAAATCCAATAACAAGTAACAAAGTTACAGAGCCGACACAATTTTGCAAGAAATTTCTATTTTTAGTAACAGTGACCTCGACCTTGGACCTACAGGCATGGGTGTTGTATGCGACACACCACCTTGTCTTGGTGAACAATTGTGCCAAGTTATTTTGAAATCCCTCCATTCATAACAAAGTTAATGGCCAAGTGTATATTTTGCTTAACACAAAATGTAAGTGAAGAAGGGACATAATTTGAAAAAATATTGGAAGCAGGGTTATGGGTCTTGTTGGTTATGATGTAGATTTTGATAGTGAAAATATATTTCAAGTTTCAAGGCAATATCTCAAGTAGTTTTAAAGTTATGGGCAAAATGCATATTTTGCTTAACACAAAATATAAGAATAAAACTAATGTAAATGAAATTATCAAAGGGCCATAACTTTTGAACAGAACATGTAAGAGCAAAACCCCACCTTTATGCACAACAACATATCAGGCCAAGCATTGTGGTAAAGTTTCATTAAATTCCCACCAGTAGTGTAGGAGGAGTTGCGTTCACAAGATATATTCCTATTAAAACTAATGTAAATGGAAGTATCAAAGGGCCATAACTTCTGAACGGAATATGTAAGAGCAAAACCCCACCTTCATGCACAACTACATATCAAGCCAAGCATTGTGGTAAAGTTTCATTAAATTCCCACCAGTAGTGTAGGAGGAGTTGCGTTCATGAGATATATTCCTATTAAAACTAATGTAAATGGAAGTATCAAAGGGCCATAAGTTCTGAACGGAACATGTAAGAGCGAAACCCCACCTTCATGCACAACAACATATCAAGCCAAGCATTGTGGTAAAGTTTCATTAAATTCCCACCAGTAGTTTAGGAGAAGTTGCGTTCACAAGATATATTCCTATTAAAACTAATGTAAATGGAAGTATCAAAGGGCCATAACTTCTGAACGGAACATGTAAGAGCGAAACCCCACCTTCATGCACAACTACATATCAAGCCAAGCATTGTGGTAAAAGTTCATTAAATTCCCACCAGTAGTTTAGGAGGAGTTGCGTTCACGAGAATATCGGACGGACGGACGGACGGAAGGACGGACGGACGGATGGACAGGAGCAACTCTTAATGCCCGTCGCCATTTCATGGCGGGGGCATAAAAATGGCTTCTGAAGTTGAATCAGCCTCCACCGGCTCGTACCGTAGCGATATTGAGGCTCCACCATTACTTTACCGGCATTCACCCACTGCTACCATGCCAAACCGTAGTTCGACCGGCACAAGTTTGGGCTACGAACACTGTCCTCCGTGGCACACCATGGCCAAACCGGGAAGTCACTGTAACTCCACCTTGGACACAGTCCATGTCAGTTTACTACGATTTCACCCGGTGGTCTTTTGGTGGCAAGGCAGATCATGCCGGAAGAGCTACAGTGTTGTCACAGATCTCCTTGGAATAACCTGGCATTGGATTCGCTCCCGGTGAGTCCCTATTGTATAAGAATTTTAAACACCGCCGGGGCCACTCCCCAGTGATCACCAGTTCAACACGGTTTATCCTGATTCAATGCGGTTCTTCCTGGCCTGGCTACGGTTGTGGCCCCGGGGTGGTCTCCAAACCAGGACGCACCAGGGCTGTTTACCAGGGCAGTGTGAACAATGCTTTACGTTGAAAGTTACGCTCTAACGTAATTAAAAATTTACGTTAACGAATGTAAACACGAAAATATTTGTATTACATTTGTTTCATAAGAGCCACAAGTAATCTAAAATTAAAATTAATAGAAATTTATTAAACTTCAAACTTGAATGATTCAATCAAATAGTTAAATAGGAAAAAACAACATTTATCAAGCGTTCACTTAGAACTTTTGAGTAGTGTATTAATTGTTATCATAACATATTAAAAAGTGTAAAGCTTTACTGGTAATTTAATCTGAGCAAAATTAAAAGGTTTTTTTATTTAATCAACATATAAGAGCAGAAGGACCTAGAAATAAATTGTACATGTGCCAACTATTATTTCTAAGTTTTAAAACATATTTAAGAAAGTTTAAGTGTACTTCTAATTTGTTAAAGTACCATAACCATGGCTCATACACATTGAATAAATTCTAGATCCGCTGTTTTCTTTCAATAGAGCAACAAAAGTCATGATAAACATTTAGCTGGACATTAAAACCTCCTAAACACTTGATAAGATCAGGTCAGTGGAGTTATAATAATATCTCACCCAGAGAGAATAACAGTGCTGCTTCAGATAAGATCCCTCAGACCTGAGGAAGGTAATGGGGGAAAACTTTTATACTGAAAAGGCTATTTATAGCGGGTAGGCCAATGAGCCTTATCTTCTCTGAACAACAGATTCGAGAACAATATCTTATTCAGAAATTCTCCCGTGGCTAAACTAATAGACAACAAACATTGCAAAAACATTCTGAAACTTATCAGGAAGTTGTTCTGATTTTCAGGGATACCTTTTGAAACAAACAGAAACTCAGGCAAATGAGGAACTTATTTACAGGGGAAAAGGTCCGAATGCTGTCAACATATTTATCATTTTAATGGTTTCTTTACTGATTAAAAAGTCTCACAATTCATCATAAATGATTTCCAGAAAAAAACACTCACAAATCTTTTCAAAGTGAATTGCTGCTACTTGTATTATCTTTGAAAAAGCCACATCTTCTTTTATCTTAAATCACAAATGTTATTTAAAGATATGTAACATAATTTACCTGAATTGCTGTCATTGCTTAGTAGTTGCCTTGCATTACTTTTTATGCAATTTTATGGCTGAGTATTTTGGTGTGGACATAACATGTACATGTACATGTATTATATTGGGATATATATGTATTTCTAGAATGCTGTTCCCGAATTTTATGCCAAATAGCATTAACTTCATGATGTGGTTAAAAATATTAGACCAAAGAAATTGAAATTCCATAGACTCCAATCATAGCTACAAAAACATATATCACAGATCATGAATTTAACTTTAGGTCAAGACCTTAAATCTGACTTATGTGACATCGTAAATATACAATGCATTTAGAGCGTAACCTGAAAATATTTTTGCTTAATGCACTGGTATACCACTCCACTCTGTAACACTTACAGTTTCAATTTGACAAGAATTTTACCAATTTTTAATATCAATACAAATTGTTTGTTTGTTTAAAACTTCTATACACTGTGTATTTTAAAACAGTGTTTTAGAAAATTTAATCTGCTTTTCCATTTTCAACCAATCACTTTGGAACCCTAAGAATCTTAATATGTTTGAGGTAGCTGCCTGGTTCTCAGATGGGTCGGATGGGTCACTTTGTCCCTAATGAGGCAAACATTATTTGTGCTGAATGGCTGAAGTCACGTCATTTATAGCTAATTTTTGTTCTGGAAACTATATTTATATATTGCTTTGCACATGTCGGTCTGTGCGTTCATCTGTCACTTCATCCGTCCCTCCGTAACCAATGTTGTCTGTACTAAACAACAATTTCACCTGCAGTTCTCAGATCTGATAAGGAGGAAAGTCATTTCAAATAGATGACCCCTATTGATTTTGAGGTCACTAGGTCAAAGGTCACCTTGACCGTGAGTGTCAATAAAAAAACAGCACAATACTATCCAATCGGCATTTGGGGGCATATAAGTTTTAAGAATATCTCTTGTGGTGATCTCTTTTGATGAACACCTGTATGGTAAAAATCCCTTAAGTCTTGTCCCTTCAAAACATATTTTGACAGATAAACAAGATGATCAAAACATATTTTGACAGATAAACAAGATGATCAAAACATATTTTGACAGATAAACAAGATGATCAGTACATGTACCAGACCCTCCAAGATCTGGGAAATAAAAATTTACCTTTAGAAGTTCTGTGAGTTCAGCCTCTGACATACCACGATTTGAACACCAAAGAGCTGTGGTAGCATCTCTCACAAGACTGGGCCTAAAATAAGTAAACTTTCTTCTGTTAACATTGCAACGATCTGCACTCAAGTGTAGTCTTATCTGGGTCAATACTGTTAGCTGTTCATTTACAAATTCAGTTAATCTATAAAAGGAATGCTCTAAATAAATAGAAAGAAGAGTTTATTCCATTCATTCAGTACGTAAAGGGTTAATATGCATATGTGCTTTTGGCAATTACTTACTCCATTGATACAGCTAATTTCCCAAAAGCAACCAGTGTGGATCCAGAACAGAGCTGTGATTAATCTACACTAGTTGCTTTATGTTCTACAGGATATTTCTGGTCAAGAAATGAATAGTGTTGATCCATATCATACTGCATGCATGTGCTTAGTGATCAGATTCTACAATTGCTACACATGACATTAAGTAGTATTTGTGGAGTATGGTATTAGTTATTAATTTTGATAGTGGGTATTACCGGAAAAAATGTTGTTTTTTTACCCTTTTCTCCATAGACACACATTTACTGTGAGGGCGAACAGTTTATATCCAATTCAGCCGGCACATCTGTGCCATCTGATCAGGATCTAATCTGTTCGCTTTTTGATTCGTTAGATTGTCTTTGACCAAAAGGCGACCAGTGCAGATCCTGATCAGACGGCAGCGTGTTGTCATAGGTAATATAATTTGAAAGTTTCATGAAGAAATATGGAGAAATGGCAAAGTTATAGTCAACGTTAAGTTTTCATGTCAACATCCAAGTACAAAAAGGGGCATAATCCATCAAATGTGACCTTGACTTAAAGAATTTGGCATCACCATGAGCCTGTGTTCATAAGCAATATAATTTGAAAGTTTCATGCAGAAATATTAAAAAAAGGCAAAGTTATAGCCAACGTTAAGTTTTCTTGACAGACGGATGGATGGAGAAAGCGATCCCTACGTATCGCCATTTCTTAGAAAGTGTGACACAAAAAGTTGTCAAAGATTTCTGTTGACTATCTCTGATTTTTAACATGGAACTGTGGTGGCAAAAAACTGCTAATGACAAACAACTGTGTTTAGGTAAAGGAATGATACTGTTATGGTGATCCAACATTTTTTCCTTAAGGATCCTGGTAGTTTTTTAGAGAAATAAAATAGCAAAAAATAACAAGTCTAGCACACAGACTTTTGTTTTTCAGAAATGCTGCAGGGAACAAACATATTTTTGTTTTACTTACATAACATAATATCTTACCGTTTTTATACCAACACTACAGTTAAGCAACTTGTTAACTTGTTAGTTACACTACAACAACAGAAAAGGATACACATATTAGTAAAACATAACAAGAGGCAACATAAACACAACACAAATGGTGCTGCATTCTTTTTTAATCATGGCTTTTACAAAAGAAAATCACATTTCAAATTTATACAAAAGACATATCATCAGCAGTGATTCTAACTCAGAGTTTGGTAACATCAAAGGAAGATCACAAAAAACCAAATTAGATATTTTAGGTAAATCAGACAAATCTTCATTGGTCAGTGGTCACACATGTGATAAAAATCTAATCCTACGGAGTAAAGGGTTAAATCTGCCAAGAAAGAATGCAGTCCCAATTGAAATCACATCGAATTATAATGTTTTAGTAAACAATCTCTCATACTGCAAATGAACATGCCATAGGCTGCAAGCAGGATCTTTTCTGTACAACCCTTTCTCCTTTAAAGTCAAATTATCTATCTAATACAATTAACACTTTAAATCTGTGTAAGAAACAATGATAATAAATCTAGGACACCCAATTATTCCAGACTTTAGCCCCCATATACTAACATACATGTACAGTAAAACATAGAAAACTAGAATACTTATGAGGATTTCTAAAATGTTCGAGCTTTTTATGGTTCTCGTTTTCTAGGTTTAACTTTATAAGGTCCGATTTTTTTTCATTCTTGTTGTTATAATGAACATTTCCAAACCAAGGACACTTGACCAGTCCCAAATATCATGTTGATGACAGCGTTACATTTTAAACTAAAAGGAAAAAAATGAGCAAAATGAAGAATGTTTGAATTTGAAGAGAATTTTTTATTTAAAATGAGCAGCATCCAGTAGATGCTTAATTCAACCTGGATCTACACTATTTGGATCAATTTTATTTATCCTGGAGTATATTATCCTAATAAACATTTACAGTGACATAACCTATTTATAGCTTTAAAGCAGGAATTCACAATTTGTCATTTTAGATCAGAGGCCTTTACTTCTAAAATAATGTTATTGCACCATATATAATGCTAACTCAATGCATTACTTTTGACAAGAAATAATGCACTACTTTTACTAAATTGATCCCATAACCAGAGCAGGCAGATCTCGATCTACACCTGCCCACACAGGTTATAAACCCTAATTCTAGAGTAAAGGGTTGAATGCAAAATAACCTTGAAGAGTATGCTTTTATTAGCTCTTAGTATACTTAATGAAACAGACTTACTTTACAATAACATATATTAAAAGTGAAGCATATAATGTTTTTGAAACATGATACAATAATTCACTCCATCCTATATCTGGACTTGAAGACATACAAGTACCAGCTATTATCATGGAGGACAAAGGTTTCTTGTCATTCAAACAGAATGCAATTTGACAAATGAGGAAAGGTGTAAAAGATAAAACTGATTAGGGTCTTCAGTGTCTGAAAATTCAAATTAACAGTAGGTGGGTTTTGGGGTCACAATAACTTTATTGTAAATACTCTGACTTGACAACTTAATAGACTATTTTGACATTCAAGACAATGGCACTAAAAATATAATAACTATTGCCCATTAACCATACTCAATTTGAGGAAACAGATCCTCCAGTGTTTTATTTACAAATTGTAAACTAAGATAATTAGTTTGTTTATTCCATTAAACAACAGACCGTTGATGCTCCCCAATGGGTACTTTGTCACAACAAGCTGTCATGCTGTGACTGACCTTCAAGGTAGCAACCAAACTGTTGCATGCCACACGTTGTCTTATTATGGTGATCATTCCTGTGAAATAATTTTAAAATCCGACTTCAATTAAAACAAGAGTGCCAAACTGACACAAAATACGCCCGTCAAAATGCTGATCATCAAAGTTGCGTAACGATCCGATGAAAATTATTTGACTTGGAGAGCAGATACCTCTTATTCAGTTTTTGGACAATTCAAGGGCCATAATTCAGGAGTGCCTGGGGGGATTCGGCAGGTTATAGAACTTGGTCAAGATATTATGCCCACCAACATATTCACCAAGTTCAAACGGGCGTATAAAAAGTTATGGGCCGGACACAATTTTGCTATGATCTTGACTTTCAAAATTTGCACGCAAGAGGTCATATCATTATGGTGATCATTTCTGTGAAAAAATAAATCCGCCTTCAAATAAAAACGTTATGGGCCAGACACGATTTTGCTATGACCTTGACCTTCATGGTAGCAACCCAAATGTTGTGCGGAACACTTCATCTCATTATGGTGATCATTTCTGTAAAATAATTCTAAAATCTGACTTCTACTAAAAAAAGTTATTGACCGGATACTAATTTGCTACAAGGTCATGCTGTGACCTTGACCTTCAAGGTAGCAACCCAAATGTTGCATGCCACACGTTGTCTCATTATGGTGATCATTTCTGTGAAATAATTTTAAAATCTGACTTCAAATAAAAAAGTTATGGGTTGACACGATTTTGCTTCATGTCATGCTGTGACCTTGATCTTCAAGGTAGCAACCCAAATGTTGTGCCGGACATGTCCTGTCATTATGGTGATCATTTCTGTGAAATTATTTTAAAATCTGACTTCAAATTAAAAAGTTATGGGCCGGACACGATTTTGCAACAAGGTCATGCTGTGACCTTGACTTCGAGGTAGTGACACAAATGTTGCATGCGACACGTCACCTCATTATGGTGATCATTTCTGTGAAATAATTTTAAAATCCGATTTAAAATAAAAAAGTTATGGGCCGGACACTAATGCGGGACGTACGGACTGACAGACAGATGGACAGACGAACAACCCGGCGACTATATGCTCCTCTGAATTTCTTTAGTAAGCATAAAGAGCGGAAGTCCTTTGCAGACCATGAACAATCTCCATATATAAGGTATGATGACCATAGGTCAGATTGACCTCCAGTAATTTATCAGAAAGTAAATATTGTTTGAGGATCACAGCAACCTTGATCTTATTTTCCCACAGTTGTCTACAAATCTCCCTACCAAGTTTAGCAACTGTACCTCTCCATTCGTCAGTTTTTGATCAGGCCTCAATATTATAAAACCGAGAATGGTAACCAGTCTCAAATCTCAAGCATCTGATTGGCTGAAATGGCGACTAATAAATCACATACTTGAGATTTGAGACTGGTTTCAAATCTCAGTTTTAAAACCTTCATCCCAGATTTTTTTTTCCAATAAATGCCAGTGACCTTGACCTTTGACCTACTAACCATAAGCAATTTACATATGAAATTTGATGGGTCTAAGTCAACCGTTGTTTGACCATTTTCCTCAAAACCAATCTGTAGAACTATCTGTTCTTCAGATATTGTAAGAAACCCCTACATAAATGAATGGAAATAGATTAAAAAAAGGATCTTTGAAAGCCATCGAACAAGACAAATATGAAAATTGCAGGCTCGATTTGATTAGCATGTTCATGGGCAGTTATTGAAATCATATTAGAGTTAATAGGCAGACTGACATAGAAACTTCACCATCGCCTTACATTTTTGTTTTTTTTAATTTTCAAAAGGGCATAAAATATATTCATTGGGAACAAAGCTTTATGTCAAATTTAAATATCTAATTAAACATTTCACTTTTTAAATCCATAAAAATGGTCCTGAAATGATGCTCTTTTTAACAATGTTCGCCAGAGAAAAGGCTGGTTTCAGTGGAACAATATCTTGAATTTTAAGATTGTGCTGTTGTTAAAAAAGGTTAGCATCAATTTTTGCTTTGTATTTTAAATGATTACTGTCAGTAAAAATCAGGACATACTTATTACTGAGCATACCTGCATGAAGATCCTTGTTCAAAATCCAGCTCAAGCCTTTCTAGGATTTTTGCAAACAGATCTCCGGGGCTGTCTGCCGTGAGATAATCTCTTATCTTGTCAGTTAAGGTACGAAATGAACCATACATGCGCACCTATAAAAGTAAGTAGGTAAACCATAATTATTGAGAATGAGACTGTTCAGCAATATTAACCCTTGTTTGCAAATAAGACACAAGAAAACAGAACTCTAGTCATATAAAACTAATGCCTCCACATCTGTGAATTTGTAACAAGAATTTTGTATAATGTATTATACAGCCTTCATACTCAGTGAGACGTTTCACAATTATGTTTTCATTCTATGGAAAGTTCTCAAAGCAAATGGGACGTAAGCAACACATGATTTTATGGTACTGAATATAACAATAGACCATGGCAATACAAAAAATCTTTTATGAATGACCATCTAAACATCCCAGCTGTCATTTGTGCAAGATTAAAAGAAATTCACCAGATAGTAAATAAGAGAAAAGGCCACTAAATTTAATACTGAAATTAACAAGAGGCCTTAACCCAGATTAAAATCGTTGCCAAAAATCTTTTCCTTATCTCTCATCTACACATTGTGCCTGATCATAAGTGCATACTGGAAAAAAAACAACCACATTAGGGAGATGATGCCCCTAAATTTTATTACTCAAAAGAACACAGTGATGTAACTCATGTTGCATAAAAATGTTTGCAAGAAATATATTTTCTTTATGACCATCTATCAACACAGACATAATCTGCACATGCTTGAAAGAAATCCATCATACAGTAAATAAGGAGTTGATGCCATAAAAAGCCAAAAACTCTGGTACAAAAATGTGGCAGGAAAATCATTTCTTTATGACTATATACACATCATGTCTAATCATTTATGCATGTTTGAAAGAAACCCACCATAAAATAAATGAGGATTTGATGCCACACAATTGTAATACTAACATTAACAAAGAGCAATAACTCTGGTAAAAAAGTTGACAGAAAGCATCATTTCTTTAAGACCATATGCACATCATGTCTAATCATCAATGCATATTTGAAAGAAAGCCACCATATAGTAAATGAGGTGTTGATGCCACAAGATTTGGTGGATTTATGTATAGATGGATGAGAGCAACTCTATATGCCTCTATAGCAAAATCCTTGTACAATGTAGTACTTCATACCCCCACAACCCCTACCTCAAGATGATTTTACTTAACTTTTTAACGCTTATTATTTAAAAATGTCATTGTCGTTTGATTCATAACTCTTGCTTTTGCATCATGTAAACAGGGAATTTTCATGCACATTTTTACAATAAATTTAGTCCAAAAAGGTATATGATTCAATTAAAAGGCAAATTAGAAGTTAAGTACTTGACAAATCAACTAAGTACATTGTATATTGATGGTGAACAAGCATAAAAAAGTTTCAAAGCTGTTATAAAAATAGTATAAGTGTTATGAGCTTGCATGCGAACTTTATCAATAAAGTAATTTTTAGATCCAAAAGTTGGAAATTGGCCATAATTTGATTAAAAAAAGTCAGAGTTACGGCATATTAACCCAGGATATGATTGTAAAGATATGAACATTTTTTACACTGCAGTTCACGTAGCATAAATGTAATAAGCTTGTACACTAGCTTGCATGAAAACTTAAATAATATAAAATTCTAAGCAACAAGTGCCATGATTTAATCAAAATTGAAATGAGAGTGGTTCTTAGTAGACACACTCAGTATATTAAGGTGTACAGACGTATTAAGATTTTAAAGCTGAAGTTATAGTACTTTTTACGATCTGATGAGGTTGCACATAAACTTTAATCAAAAGAAGTAAGGCAACCCTAATGACAAACTAAGTAGAATAGCTTGACATATCCTTTAAATAGTCAGGCTAAAAATAAATTCATGTTAGGTCAAATTAAAATGTTTACCTCATCTAACAGGGATTTCAGATAGAGGGCATTTGAAGTCTGCTTGGCATTGACTATCATCTCTTTCTGCTCCTGGTTTAAAGTTTTACCATAAACCCCTGTTAAATAGTCAGTAATTATCTGTTCTTTTTGAGGGTCGTCGAGGGGTTCGATCTTCATACTTGGCCACTTAAGATCTTTACATGCATCCATAGCCTGGAAGAAATATGTGTGAGAACAAATGTTGTTATTTCTTAACCCTTTGCTATTATCCCTTTGGCGACCAGTGTAGATCCAGATCAGCCTGGAAATCTGGTTCTGTACTGGATGCACATGGTATAAACATGGTTATCCATGGGAAAGAGGGTTAAACTGTCTACCAGATTTACCTTCCATCTGGGTCTGTCTATATGTTGGAGTGCCTTTATGCTTTTATTAACTGATGATCAGTTGCATAGTTCACAAAACAAGTCATACTAGTCCATCAAGAGATGAATGTGACATATACAGGTGAAATTTGCATATCAGGAATAGCCACCCCACACCAGCCTTCACACATAACCAAACAGCAGAGGAAAAGAGAGCATGTTGTTTTTTTTTAAATGATCAGTTGCATATAAACAACACAAAACACAGAAGCCAATGGCAATGTGAAGATAATATTAAATATTTATAGATTGCTTTTTATTTGTTTCTTTCATAGAAGTATAAAAACAAATGAGCAATGAGGGGTGTATAATTAGTACCCAAAAGGGCACATAATTTTTATTTATAAATAGAGGTACTGAATCTAACATAAATTGGCAAGTAAGAAACAGAACAACTCCATTCGCTCTTGACAAATCCATAAAGTATAATTATCATGAAAAACTGTAAAACAATCTTTGTTCAATATAAGCGATAAAGGTTTTACTTTTTTTGTAAAAGTTTTTATTTCAATGAGATTGGTGAGCTTATCTTTTATTTAATTATGAGTGGGTGAGGAGTACAAAATGAAGCTTGGTATTGTCACTTGAAAAGGGTCATCACATAATATACAGATCATTAGGTAACTGTGTTACTGAACTTGAATATTTAATAAGTGAATTGGAGAAAAATATGCAAATCAAAATCGGGCTAAAACAGACATGGTTAAAGGGAAGTAGTAATTTTGTTGTCACTAGTAACATAGGATAAAAATGCCTTATGGTGGATTCTAGATTTAAATGATAATTTAGGAAAATGAGTTTACCTATTTATTTGTTTTGTGCTGAGAATTTTATCATCTTAAAATGCTTATTCCAGATATATTACCAAGGCTCTAGGACAAATAAATTTCATTGGAATTTTTTCGACCTTAAAAATAAGGAGAATCCAATATCATATACTTACATTTCTTGCAAGTGTCTTGATTTATATTTGAAATGTTTTAATTCCATCTGACCCCACTCCCTCATTTCCTTTTTCTGGCACACATATATATTTGGTGCTTACTAGTTTTAAATGATAACAAAGAAAATGTGTTATTGCTAAAAAAAAGGAATAGAGAGTGTACCCTTTGTATTCAAACCATGGCAGCAGAACTTACCCTTCCTGGTAGAGTTGAGAGCAAAATAAACACATTTGGAGGAGTCTCTGATGGTATCCATAGCAAGTCATCTTCTGGACCTGAAACACACCAATCACATATGAGTCACGTTACCCATTTATCCTTTTACTCCATAGCTACACTATTATTGCATGGGCTAACAGTGAAGATCCAGATCAGCCGGCACATCCATGCCATCTGAACAGGATCTGCACTGTTCGCTATTTGATTTATTAGGTTATTTCTGATGTGCAGGCTGATTTGGATAAACATTGGTCGCACATGCGTAAAAATAGGTATTTATGGAGGAAAGGTTATATGCTTATCACACTTCATCAGAAAAATGGGTCTTCATGATAAATGCAGATCCTGATCATATTCCAGACTTACAAGGTCTAGAAAAGATCTAAACTGTTTTCTAGATGGATTAAGAATGCTTATTTGACTGAACTTCAAACAGTGTAGACCCTGATCAGACTTTTGCAGATATACAGGCTAATCTGGGTCTACACTGGCTGGATAGTCCACAAGCCTCATTTTGTCAAGTTAGATTGTACAAAAAAGTGAAATATGCGTATCAGGAATCGCCACACTCACAAAACACAGCCTCCCCAAGATATTCAATAAAAAGAATATACCCTGGGGTGTCACAGCAATAAAGGCCACTAAAACCCTTGAAAAAGTTAAAAATTAAATAATGTACAATTTAATGACAAGTGGTTTCAACAAATATACACATTTGCTAAGAGTAGCTGTGTCCTTTGCACGGTGGTCAATGTCAGTGTTCTAAAAGCAATAAAAAAAAACTATGTTATCACAATTTTCACAACATTTTGGCAAGAATGGAGAACATTTTGGAGTGTATAATTACATCAATTTTTTAGTGTATTATATAAAAAACTTACTGCATTCATTTGGATATGAAAAACATTTATGTTGTTTACAAGATGTTTACAAATTTATAAAAAAATTTGTTATACCCCACTGAATGCAATAAAGTATCAATTCAAGACATGCAAGTTCTGCTGATTCCAGACACATCATCAGCCTGAATCATTGTTTAAAACAACAACAACATATGACCTTGACACAGATCTGTGATATTTATGAAAACATTAGAGGAATTAATGCAATATCATACCATACAGCTAGAGGAATTAATGCAATATCATACCATCCTGTCCTGACCCATCATCTAGCTGATTAAGGGCATCAAACACAATGACGACCTTTGACCTTGACCCTGCCACTCTTAACCATTTACCCAGCTCATTGATCAAGTGATTGTCAGATGTTGGTATCTGCATGTCTAATCCATAGTTCTCCTTAATCTCTTCATACAATCTAAAATAAAAACTTACATGTGTACATCTGAATATAGCTTAACAGAATTGTGCAAGAATTTATTTTGTAAAAAATAAGGAAGGGTGTTCTGAATTCATAGATGATATTGTGATTTGTCCACAAATTCAAGTTTAACCCACTACTCTACGGAATATGGCTTTTATAAAAGAGCAAATATTGTAGATCAAGATCAGCCTGCACAGCCATCTGTTCAAGATCTGTCGGCAAAGATGATCATCTAGACTGCTCACACATGCAATTAAACTTATATATGGGGCGCGTCACAGGAAAAGGTACCTTCGGACAGTTGACGTCAATCTTTGAAATGACGTCATAATTTGAGCAGACGACATTGTTTATTATGAATTTTGCGCTAAACAACCATTTTATTGTCAAAATGAGTAACAAAATCACATTTTAGTTAAAAGAAATTGATTTATAGTTGTAAGTTCTTTCTAAATGTAGTAAAAACTGAACTATCATAAAAAATGACCGAAGGTATCTTTTCCCGTGACGTGCCCCATATATGGAATAAAAGGATAAACTATAGTATGATAAGAGCAAATAGAAAAGCTGTCTATGGCCCAGGATCATAAAACTAAGATTGGAGACCAGTCTAAAATCACAAGCATCTGATTGGCTGAAACTTGACTGGTCGCCATTTCAGCCAATCAGAGGCTTGAGATTTGAGACTGCTATCCAGATTCAATTTTATGATCTTGGGTTATACCTTCTTATAAGCTTGAGGTAGTTGGCACTGTCTGCAGAGCTACCAATAAAGTGAACAAACATGAAAGTGTCTGGCTCTGAATCTTCTACTCGCTTCGCCCAGTTGGCAACAAATGCTGATTTTCCACTACCTTGTTAAAAATTGAGAGCATCTATCAGTACTTTTTATGTCATACCACCACTAAAACATACTTACACCAGACTATGATTTCAGTGTCTTGGATTAAAAGGTTTTTGCATAATAATGGTTAATATGGATTAAAAGAAAATGTGTGTATCCTCATTTTTAAGGATTAGTACTGTTTATGTTGTTCATCAGAAGTTAATCAACCTCTCAGTTTCACCTGCATTTATTTTAACCAGTACACATGCTTCCCACCACCCAAGTCCATTTTCAATGCTGCGAATCAGGATTTTATGAAATGACGGTATACTATGAACGAAGCGGCTGGTTCCATCTGTATTCCTTCTTTTTTCAATATAAAAAAGATGTGATCGAACGAAATATGATTTAACAAAAAATGCAATTAAACGAATAATTATGACAGTCACTAAAGCTTATTAACAGTGTAATAAACATGCAATTTAACGAATTTCAGTCAGGCAGGTTATTTTCACACCTCTGCCAGTGATATCCGTATTTGTATTGTTGAGCAATTATCAACTCAAGCAGTTGTGACGCAATATGCTTTCAACAGTTTAAAATGTATAAAATCTGAAACAAATGTATTGCTTGGAAACAGCAAATCATTAGCTAAATGGTTACTAGTAGCGTGTCTGCCTCTGAGTACAGGGATAGCTTGTTTGATCCCCTCTACTCCTACTAAACTTACTACTTCTACTTCTGTCATTCAATTCAGCTTAACCTTATTACAAAGGCGATTTTCAGTATTAATTCAGTAAATCAGTATCGCAACTCTGAGCATAACAGTGAGCGACTCGTGCTATTGTTTAATGTTGATAAATAAGGATATAATTGAAAATGTATGTAGTGCATTATTTTGTGTAAATTGAAAACCATGTTCTCAATATGATCGCAATATAAATAACGAAATCGAAGATTTCTTTATTTTACCTGGACATATACACATATCACAACAATAACATATTACAATATTTAATGACATTGGCGATTTGTGGCAGTATCAACAACCAAAAGTAACAAAAATGTAATACTACGAAAAATGTGTTTTTACAAACAATCGGCTTGGTCAGCTGCTAATTCATAGAATCGCCACTGGACTGTATGTGAATACTGAAACTCAAATATCAATGTCTTGTTATAGATGTACTTTTATTCAAAAGATTAATTATGACTATTATCTGCTCTTACTGTAACATAATACATGTATACCGGGTAATCAGAAACTGTAATTGGTACCTCCAAACCTGGGAGTCATGCACAGGTGCGCTATAATGTACAGCTGAACTTCAGTAATTAAAACTCATTGGGAATGATAAGAAAATTCGAATTATTACCGGTAGCAATTCAGTTTATCAAAGTGTGGCCAAGGGAACATATTATAAGGTTAAAACTAGATATTTGTTAATTTCTAAATAGTTTGAAGGAAAAACCTTTCTTGCACTGTGCTGATATTTATAAAACTGAAAATTGAAACCACTTTCAAATTTCAAGCATCTGATTGGCTGGTATGTCAAAAAAGCATAACAATTACTAGAATGTGTCCTTGGACACTGGTGCCCCCACTGCTACAACAACATTTGCATCAAAGTGCCATAACTCTGGTTAAAATGGTCACAGGAAAAATTCTTTTTTTACGATCATCTACAAATCCTGCTTGATCATCTTTGCAAGTTTGAAAGTAATCCGCTCAATAGTTAATGAGGAGTTGATGCCACATGTTTTGTGGGACATATATATGAACAAATGCAACTCTATATGCCTCCGACTTTGTGGGGGCAATTAACCCTTTCCTCCATAGATACACTTTAATTGCGTACCGTCTGATCAGGATCTAAACTGTTTGCTTTTTGATTTGTTAGGTTATCTCTGACCAAAAAGCGACCAGTGCAGATCCTGATCAGATATCATGGATGTGCTGGTCGATCTGGATCTACACTGGTCCCATGCATAAAAAGGCGTATATTTGGAGTAAAGGGTTAAATGCCAACAACAAGTACCTGATTCTCCAAGCAGTACAAATGGCTGGTTACTGTCTTTGTTTCTGTATTCATTGACTGTCTGGAAATATTCCTCACGCCCGATGTAAACTCGGCACCGGGCCTCAGCAAATGCTGTATGGGCCTCTCTTTGTTGCTCCAGCTTTGTTAACTCTGTACCAATAGGAAAGTCTTTATCAATAGCCTTTTCCAGGTCCTACAAATAAAACAAGAGCAAGTCAATATAGTGTAACCTATGTCTCCTGATTTCTTGTCAAAGACTGAGATTTCAAAATAGAATTTATATTGATCAAGAAACAACAGAGGGTTTGAAATATTAATGGGAAAATGTGGCTTTCCTTTCAAAAGCTTTTGTTTAAAATACCCCAAATATAATAATCAGGGTAATTTCTGTCCATTAATTTGCCATCTTTGAAAATAAAAAAATCATTGGGGCTTGTGTGTGAACATGACACCATCAGATTTTTTTTTTTTTTGCATGTTCCTATTCGCATATTTCTGTCAATTCAAAGCTTTTGTCTCAAATTAACAAAACAAAACACATTTTGGAAAGAAAAGGGCTTGGGTGAAGATAGTTCCTATCATGCTGCTATATCCTATACATGTATGTTTTAAGCCTGCAAACTATCTTTTTGGTAATAGGTTGGGAGTGGGGGGGCATTATGCCTTTGCTGACTGCTATAAAAAAAAATTTCATAGCATATGTCTACAAATTAAAACAAGAGCTGCCACTGGATATTGACCAATGCCCCCAAAATTCAGTTTATAGTTAAAATGTCTAAGGGCAAATAACTATGCAATTATAAATCAAGGTGGAATTTTCTAACGATATTTACAATTAGGCTTGGTAACAAACAACACTTCTGTGAAGACATGAAATACATAGGTTAAAGTATTGTCTAGTTATTGATCAGACAATGATTTTGTGTTGAAGGTCACAATGACCTTGACCTTTGACCTACTGACCCAAAAATCAATAGGGGTCTTCTACTGGTGATGACAAACCTGCCTACAAAATTTGAGGACCATAGGTGAAAGTATTGTTTAGTTATTGATCAGACCTTTGACCTAGTGACCTAAGAATCAATACCGCTCTTCAACAAGTGATAACAAACCTCCATACCAAATTTGAGAACAATAGGTGAAAGCATTGTCTAATTATTGATCAGACAAGGTTTTTGTGTTGAAGGTCACTGTGACATTGACCTTTGGCCTACTGACCTGAAAATCAATAGGGGTCATCTACTCATCATGACAAACCTTCACACCAAATAATTATGAAGACTGTTTGTCAAAAAGATGTCTAGCTATTGATCGGACAAGTTGTGGTTTATGGACCGACCAATGGACTGACCGATGGACTGAACAACGGACTGACCGACATGGGCAAAGCAATATACCCCCGCTTCTTCAAAGGAAGGGCATAATAATTGATTTTTTTAACACTTTTATTTTAAATTTTTAATACCAAATATTTTTTCTAAATTCTTTTTATTTCAATAGGACATTTTTACGGAAATTAGGACAATGTCTCGCCTGCTTAAAATTTAAGAATCCCTGATAGTGACTAAAACTAATTTAACCAACCTGTTTGATCAACTCAGATACTTCGCCAGCATTTTTGAACATGGCTACTTTGAAATCTTTATTCTCCAACACTTTGGATCTCAACACCTGCAGACGTTCTTTATGCCAGTCTGACTCTGGTTTCATCTTCTGTTAAAAGTAATGAATTCTTTCCTCCATATAGATTGTATATGCATTTTTACAAATGTGCGACCAGTGTAATTCCAGTGCCCAAGGTTATAAAACTGAGCATGGAAACCAGTCTCAAATCTCAAGCATCTGATTGGCTGAAATGGCGACTGGTCGCCATTTCAGCCAATCAGATGCTTGAGATTTGAGACTGGTTTCCAATCTCAGCTTTATAACCTTGGGACCAGATCAGCCAGGATCTGCACTGGTTTTTTTTGGTCAGAGATAACCAAATAAATCAAACAGCAAACAGTGTAGATCCTGATCAGATAGCACAAATGTCCCTGGCAATAAAGGCCTATATATGGAAGAAAAAGGGTTAAAAATGTGATATTCTGAATCTTTTTTTTAGTCCATGTCCAAGTGCATACATGCAAATACCCAACAAAATATAGAATTTATTGTGTTTTTCCTTGAATTATAGAATTTACTCAGTAATATATAAATGATAATCCACTGTTTGAAACTGTAGATTATCATTGTTATCTTCGCTGTTGACTTTCATATTGGTACACATATGGGCATTATATTTCCTTTGTAAAGATTTAGAAAATGGAAGCAGCGCAGACGTTAAAGTTGATCTTGGTGTACACTAGTCACAAACGTGACCTAAGGAACCTTTACTGCTAATACTGTTATATTACAGCAGATGACAAAATAACAGTAGAAGTATTCATATAGTAATGTACTGATCAA
Source organism: Corbicula japonica (assembly GCA_038501625.1). Lineage (NCBI taxonomy): Eukaryota > Metazoa > Mollusca > Bivalvia > Venerida > Cyrenidae > Corbicula > Corbicula japonica. The sequence goes on along the minus strand of JAZAYU010000008.1, from coordinate 7,861,025 downwards.
AAGTCAAATACTATATTCTGTTAAAGCTAGTATCTGACATATTTTTATAATAAAGTTTTAACAATATTCTTCACCTTGTACTCGGCTTCAGGCATGGTTCCTTGTTCGACTGGGTCTCTCAAATAAAAGAAACACTTATCCTTGGGACCAGATGTGTCATTCAATGCCCCATGTAATATCTCAAGCTGAAATGATAATTTCAATATCTTAAACCATGCAAAAAGCATGTGTCTCCAGACATCAAGATAATAAAACTTGGATTGGTGTGCAATTTTATATCTCAAGAAAGGTATGAATGAACACCAGTCTCCATACAGACCAATCAAAAAGCGGGTCTTTTGAGACTGAACTCCAATCTCATTTTTATTATCATGCACCGAGGAAGTTGATGTAACTTATGGAAATGACTAAAACACAAGCGATTACCATAACTCCCCTATTCATTGTGTCATAAAACTGTCTCAAAAAAACTCCATCTATTTGGTAGTGAACAAATATGATATAACTTGTAGTTCTTTATCCCGTTTAAGCACTAAATCAATGTAACAGACTCACCTGTCTATCTATTTAGGCAAGTTCATAAGTTGTTCATAGACTAGAGGTGTTTTTACACAACTTCAGTCACTAGGTTTACTGACCGAATGGTGAAAAATGTAGGCCTTTATCAGGCAGCACAGTGTTAAAGCTGATCTATGTCTACACTAGTTACAAGCATGACTTAGGTAACCATTACTGCCAAACGTCAAATAAACAACCCAAAAGTCTAAGAATCATGTTCACCCTGGCTAACCTGGTATGCTTTGCGGATGGCACTACGCTGTGATCACAGCATATGCAACACTTTAAACCAGCATAACCAGTGTCAATATAGGAAGTTTTGTGGGGAATGGTAAGAAAATCGTGGAGTTCTTGGCTAGATCTTTAAATAATACTCAAACCAGTACAACCACCACGCACCCTACACCGGTATTTTAATACCAGCATCCAATGAAATGCCGTGATATGCAGCGTAGCAAAAATCAAATGCCAGTGTACGGTGCGTGGCGTCTCATCTTTTTGCAAGAAGCAAGTAAAATACAGATAAAACATACTCAAATTTTACACTGCCTTGTCCTCCGGTGCAGACAATTATAATGCAGTCATAATTCTTCTGTAGACCTTAGTAAAGCTCAAGAAAAATACATTTGAACAGGAAATTTACAATATTTGCAGCACAGAAAGGTCCATTTTTACGAATGATTGAGCAAACTACTTTATTATGGACACAGAGAAGACTAGAATCATAAAGTGTCATGACTTGACAGCCGTACAGGCCTATTGGTTTGAGTATTATTTAAAAATCTAGCCAATATTTCCGCCATTTTCTTACCACACCCCACAAAACCTCCTACATTGACACCGGTTATGCCGGTTAAAAGCATTGCATATGCTGTGATCGCGGCGTAGTGACGTTCTCGAAGCGTACCAGGTTAGCCAGGGTGATATTTCTGTTAGTTTTCATTGTTTTGCAAATGTTATGATCTGGGAAATGCCAGGGGAAAATCAACCAACATTACTACTTGTCCACTCAAAACAGTTATTTATCACCTTGTGTACATATATTAATTATAGGTATGCACTGAAATCTATAACCTGGAATGCAATCGATCAGTATTCCACCTACCTGTGTAACACTGGTATCGTATCTGTATTTCTCTATCCAGCCGAAGTTTGGATTGCTATTAATAGCATAGTTGTATGTCATATCAAGAACAGTATCTTTTTTCTCCTTCTGTTGACACCAACCGAAACGCTCACCCATCAGGCAGATAAAATATGGCCGACATCTGTCAATCTAGCATAAAAATATGTATAAGCAATAGATAAGCAACCAATACATTTGTAGAAAAAAAGGAAAATGTGCATATCAGGAATGGCCACATCCAGAAAAACATAGTCTCCCCACACAGCTAAAAAGCCACACACAGATGTGCTGGCTGATCTGGATTTCGGATTTCTACTGTTTGCCCATGCCATAAAGGTGTTTTTATGGAGTAAATGGTTAAAAACAATAAAAAGCATCCGCAAAGGGACACAACATAGTCATGTACACAGTTATTCAGGGTAAAGATATGAAGATTTTCCACAGATATTGAGGCTTTAAGTCTCCATGGAAGAAATGATACAACCATTCATGTGCCGCAGATCAAAGAACTAAGATTGGAGACGAGTCTCAAATCCCAAGCATCTGCTTAGCTGAAATGGGGACTGGTCGCCATTACAGCTAATCAGATGCTTGAGATTTGTGACTGATCTCCTGATTTAGTTTTATGACATTTGGCCATGATCAATTGATTTATGGTTACAGATTACAAAAAGATTTAACAGTTTGAATAGTTTAGAAAAAAAATACCTCTTGTAAACAAATGGAAATGGTTTTGCCATCACTGGTTTGTTCCGATGTTATACCCCATCGTAGATCAACATACGTGAAAAATACTCCTCTGTCGGAACACATCCTGTTAATCTGCAAACAAGAATGTCAATGTACACAAAAAACACTGCAGGAACATTCCTCTATTGAAATACATAGACCCAGATCAGCCTACAAACACAGTCTGATCAGGATCTACTATAAGCTATTCAGTTCATAAGTTTGGTTAATGCATTTGTATAAAACACCCCTATAAATAAAAATTGGACTTCCTCAATAATTGAAAGACATCTGTTAAGTATTGAATTGTGGGAAGATTTTAACATAGGGGGTGTATTTGATCTGTGATTTATGGCAAACATTTAATCACAGTAAAAACTCACTATACTTTAATGGTGAGAACCATAGTACATTATTTTATAGCTTATTTAATTGCTCTTCTGTTATATTTTGTCTACATTTTTTGAAATATGGAAGCGATATCAAATTGAGCAGCAATATTTGGAAAATATCTGGTTTAAAAGTGATGTCATTTGACCAAATGAACAGTCCAAAATGTGTATGAAATGAGATAAAGTTAAATATACTAAAAAGTAGGGATGGCATTTTCCACCTATTTTACCATTCGAATGTTCGAATCAGTTTGCATTCGAACGTTCGAACGTTCGAATCATTAACAAACAATCACATAAACCATAAAACGACCTGTTTTATCAGTAAACCCTCACAGTATCCCAAAGTACAAAATTGTCATTCAAATTGATTTTGCCAATAATATCAGAGTATTCCAAAATCTTATAGTTAGTATATTTATCGGAGAATGAGACTGTCTACGGATTTACCTCTATAAATTTTTATTTGTGTTTAGTAAACCATCAAAGAATAAAAACTTCGAGTTGTTCTGTAAGAGGAAAATATCATTTTATGTTATATGAATATATATTTTCTATAAATAAACAGAACGATACATATCAGGCTAAATATTGCAAGGACATTTAACTATTTTATACAATGTTATTGACCGTGACATTGCTTCTTAACGTCAGATGAAAATGAAGCTGGCATAATTGCGAGTGAATAGCTGATAAGATGTATACCGTAGAAGAGTTTTGTGAAAATATGATTTCTTCGATGTGAAAAGAAAAATATACATTAAAGATGAGGTATTGTCATAGTGCGTTGACTAATTGACAGTTTCCTGGTACCCAAGCATTCTGTCTCCAAACAGGACCTTTGTAGCTATTACATATCATGCTAAATGACATGTGTTAAGTAAACAATGTGCCTTAAATGGACCCCTAAATCTGATGTTTCGCGTGTCACAGATTTTTGACAGTATATTCTCTGACACTACAATTGGTGCGAATAACTTGATTTTCATTACGGAATGGCTTTATTGGTTTACTACATAAATCACCGTTACACTATGCAGTAAATAATACAATATTTAATATTATTAGACCTACTTAATATTTTATCACATTTGTGTATCAATAGATCTATTATGCACTAACTTTCAAATTTGATTATGCGCGTGCACACAATTTGTTTTGATCCGCACATTACATTTAGCTGTATGTTACAAAAGAATGTGCGTGCGCAGAAATCAACACACAGACATGTCATTTTCTACATGCACTTTGTAAACGGAAAAGCATTTATCTTGACGGTTTTGGTATCAAATTCATACCAAACCTTCTTGATTCCTTAAACCCTTTACTGCATATAAACAACTCATGTAGATCAAGATCAGCAGGAATATATGATGAATCAAAAAACAGACACTGTAGATCCTGATCAGATGGTGCAGATTTGCCCATTGATCACAATATTCCATGGAGACAAGTTAACCCTTTCCTCCATATATAGGCCTTTTAAAGCATGTGCGACCAGTGAAGATCCAGATCAGCCAGCAAATCCGTGCTGTTTGATCAGGATCTGCACTGGTCACTTTTTGTTAGAAATAACCTAATAAATCAAAAAGCAAACAGTGCAGATCCTTATCAGATGGCACAGTTGTGCTGGCTGATCTGGATCTACACTGTTTTCCCACATAATAAAGGCATTTATATAGAGGAAAGGGTTAAAGTAATGAGCTGTTAGCACTTACATCACAGATTTATTGAACAATATGCTATAAAATTTTATGAGAAATGACAAGTTACCTCTCTAAAAGCCTTCTTAATGATTTCTTCCCTCTCTGAGCTAAAGTCCTTAAATGTACTTGACACAAACACTCGAATTTCTCTCTTCTTACGTGGTACTTTCTTCTTTCTGTTGGCTAATAAGGCTGTGTCTGTCGGTCCTAACTCTGTCTGTCTTTCAAATTCATTGTCTACAGGAATTGCTATTGGAAGAAAAATGATAATAAGCCCACACTTGAAATCGTAGTTGTACTGCCACAGTGCCAAGCCAAATATCATCGAGCACTCTACTGACTAGACAAGGACAACTCCTACAACAGGATGCGTGGATAACCCTGATATAGTAATTGTTACCATGTAATGCTGGTAACCGATTATATACTGATAACAGTACTGACTTATCACTGCTTTTTATCTACCATAAGTTTCAGATCTGATTACTTTAACTGTTTAATGCTAACCTTCATCTTGTATGAAGTCCTTGAGAAGTTCCTTGTTATCTCCGAGGACCTGGGTAACCAATTTGTCGGTCAATATCTTTCCTTCACTTTCACTCCCAGTCTGGAACAGGCCATACATATGGAATATTATAACAGTATGCAATATGTTGGTTTGTATTTTTAGAGTTGGGTATGTAAACAATATCACACGAGACCAAAGGTCACACATGATGTGGTTTACATATGCACTGAGAAATATACAAACACAGATTGCATACTGTCATAATGTTCCTTTTATTATATACCCTTATTTCACTTCCAATTACATGAACACTAATGTTATCAATCAGTGAAATTTGATGTTAGCAATTACATCACAATAAAGCATAAATATCTATGTCATATTTATATACGTTGTGGCATAATCAAACCAATGTTTACATTTTCAAGTGCAATGATCGATTCTGTCAAATAAAGGCTTTGTTAGGTTTCAAATCTTTAAAAGACTTGAAGGATTAAACAACAACAACAACAACAACATCTGGACAAAACCTTAAGATGCTATAAATGTTTGATGCTATAAATGTTTTATTGTGGTATAAAATATGTAATGACTAGGATTTGAAAGCGTTTTATTCCTATACCACAGCATCAAGCTTCTATTACAACAAATGCATCCATATAGGGTTCGGCTTTAAAGAGAAATGCAAAGGATTGTTGCATATGGATATTTAAATCAGGATAGTTGAATGGTGTGTAAACTTCTTCGATCCTAAGTTTTTGCTTGTTCTGTTTATATCCACAATGACTATCTATTAATTTAACTTTCTTTCACCTTTTTGACGATTTCATACTATTTTTATTTGTAAAGGTCATTGAAATCAATCATTTAAAAAAAGAGTGTTACTTGAGTCAACCTCCATTTTATTTTTGTTGTTATTGGGTAAGAAAATGCATTACTGTCTCAATGTAAGTATGCCCAAATGGATGTGCTGACAGATCTGGTTTTATAATACATAACAAATCAATGTTTATTAAAATGACATGAAAAGATACCAGGTCAAGGTCACAGTATTTATCATCTGATGCCGGTATGGTTTCCCTCTTTACTCTCACTTCTGCTCCAGAGATCTGGACTCCAAAATGTCCCTGCCAAAATTTGTCATCTTTACCTTGAATTAAAGAATGAGAAAAAAGATTGAATCTCGCCTGTCTCGATCAAACACTCTGCCCCAGCACATTAAAAGTTATTCTGCTACCACTGAACTGCCTTATCCCTTTTTTTCTGAGTGTAGCCAGAACACATCCAAATTATGATATTCACTTAACCCCATTCCTCCATATATATAAATACCTTTTATCAAATGTGTGACCAGTGTAGATTCAGATTAGCTGGCACATGGGTGCCATCAGATCAGGATCTGCCCTGTTCGCCTTTTAATTCATTAGATTATTTCTGGCCAAAAGCACAGACATGCTTTTTTATGAAGTGTATTATGCATGTGCAAATATAAATTTTCAATGATTTGGTTGTTCTTTTAGCTGATTGTATGGATCATAATTATGTATAAAACATATATGGTAAGGTTCATGCATAAGTCAGAGAGTTAAAACACCATAATAAGTGGGGGAATTAAATTTGATTAAAAACAGTCCCAGCGGCTTAACCACCATAGTTTTGTCAATAGTAAAAAAGAAGTGGCAATACCGCTAATTAAAGATGAAACAGGAAATTTGGATGCAGACAATTATTACAAGATTGAAATATCACTGGGTCTTTTTGACTGAGCCTGTTCATGTACAGTAATGAAAATTCAAATAACTTCCCACACTGTTCATCCATGGTTGAATTCAACTCTCATTTACATTAGAAATTTGGATCCATCTGGTAAAAGAAAGACTTATAAAAAGCAAAAAGAACAAGATGTATTTTGTGAAAAACACATGTCTCCCCCCTGCGCCCTATTAATATAACGCAGTAAGCTATTCATTCTACAGGCCCCTGTGATGTTGAATTCTGGCCTATATATCCCAAAATCAACAGGGTTCTTCAAGTCTATAACAGCAACCATCCTAAGAAGTTTGAAGGCTCTAGGTAAAATAGAACTCCAGTTAGTGAGAGGAAACCATTTTCACTCATAGGGCCCCTGTGACCTTGATCTTTGATCTACTGACCCCAAAATCAATAGGAGTCCTCTACTCAATAAGGACATCCATCGTATGAAGTTTGAAGGCTCTGTTATTGATTGGAAATGGTTTTCCCTCTTCGGGCCCCTGTGACCTTGACCTTTGACCTACTAACCTCCAAATCAATAGGATTTTTCTACTCAATAAGGGCTATCACCCTATGACGTTTGAATGCTCTGGGTCAAAGGGTACTCGAGTTATTGAGCAGAAACGGTTTTCACTCATCGGGCCCCTGTGACTTGACCTTTGACCTACTGACCCCAAAATCAATAGGGTTCTTCTACTCAATACGGGCCATCACCCTGTGAAGTGTGAATGCTGCGGGTCAAATGGTACTCCAGTTATTGAGCAGAAACGAAGTATGACAGACGGACAGGGCAAAAACAATATGTCTTCCCCAGAGGGGGGGGGGGGGAGACATAATAAGATTACCCAGGCCTGCCAAATCTCCGGATTTTATCCGAAATCTCAGGATTTTAAGTTACTTATCCAGATCTCCGGATTTATAGTCAAGATCTCTGGATTTCTATGAAATTGCAAAAAAATATAGATTTATTAAACCTATTTTAAAAGTTATGCAATGAACGTAATAGTTATTCTACTGTAGTTGCACATTTCCTGTTTATTACAAGATTATCAGATATCGAGGATGTGGTCAGTGACATGCTGCCTCAGCGCCTCTGGCACAACTATACAATAACCGTGTGTCTAAAACTAAACAAGGGCCTCGATGTTACACCTGCCTTAATCTATTATCATCATCATCATAACATCATAACCATCATCATCATCATTTTTATTCATTCACTGTCATAGTGAACAGCAGCAAAAGGACATCAAAACAACAACATCAACAACATCATCATCATCGTCGTCATCATCATAGACATATTCAGACAAAATCTCCGGATTTTTAATGAATAAGTTTTGGCAGGCCTGAGGTTACCCAAATGGTATTTCTTTTGATTCAGATGCAATTACACATCTCATTATTATTATTCAAATGACCTTTGTCCAAGGTTATAAAACACTGAGCATGGAAACCAGTCTTAAATCTCAAGCATCTGATTGGCTGAAATGGTGACTGGTCATTACCTCTGGATGAAAATGCAACAATTCTGACACCAGGTCCATAGTTTGAGAACACATAAGATGCTTCCAGCCACTGTGGGTTATACACAGAGCCAATCTCACCTGTCGTGTACTCCTTTATCACCTGCAGTCAATGAAAATTAACAACACAACAATGAACAGTACTTGAATAATTCAGTACAAGTATGACTGAACTGATAAAATACAAAATTGACAAAATACATAAAAATTACAATTCCCATAGAATTAGATGAAAGGGTAAAAAAATCCAATTTAAATTAGAAATTTGAGAACACGTGATACAAAGCTTTCTTCAGTGATACTTCTAGACTCAGTATATTATTTATGTTTGGAATGTTTTATTATTATTATTATTATTATTATTATTCATTTTTTAATTAGATGCCCCATATGGAGTATATATGAGAGACACTCATTTTGTAGTAAATTAAAGTAAACGTGATTTTATAACTACCTCCTTCATAATTATGAATCCAAGAAAGATGAACAGGGGTCAAATGACATGTGAACCTGAGTTTTCAGAAACTATCATGACCCCCTACTTACATTGCCATCAATATCTAGGAGCTTGACTGTCATACAGTAGAATCCTCCACCAATACTGCCTTGAGTGTACCACTCCAGCACCTAAATTTTAAAAGCCAACAAATTATATCCTGATCAGACACACTGTTTGCCCATGGATAACAGTCATATCCCATGCAGTGAAGGGTTAACTGTTTGCTACATGGATATGGCTTGTATTCCATGTGCATCCAGTGAGAATCCAGATGAGGCTGCACACCAGATATTGGTTGCTTCTAGATTTCTAACAGGCCAGCATTGTAGAACCTGATCAGGCTGCACACCAGATATAAGTTGCTTCTAGATTTCTAACAGGCCAGCAGTGTAGAACCTGATCAGGCTGCACACCAGACATTGGTTGCTTCAAGATTTCTAACAGGCCAGCAGTGTAGAACCTGATCAGGCTGCACACCAGATATTGGTTGCTTCTAGATTTCTAACAGGCCAGCAGTGTAGAACCTGATCAGGCTGCACACCAAATATTGGTTGCTTCTAGATTTCTAACAGGCCAGCAGTGTAGAACCTGATCAGGCTGCACACCAGACATTGGTTGCTTCTAGATTTCTAACAGGCCAGCAGTGTAGAACCTGATCAGGCTGCACACCAGACATTGATTGCTTCTAGATTTCTAACAGGCCAGCATTGTAGAACCTGATCAGACTGCACACCAGATATTGTTTTCTAACAGGCCAGCAGTGTAGAACGTGATCAGGCTGCACACCAGACATTGGTTGCTTCTCGATTTCTAACAGGCCAGCAGTGTAGAACCTGATCAGGCTGCACACCAGACATTGGTTGCTTCTAGATTTCTAACAGGCCAGCAGTGTAGAACCTGATCAGGCTGCACACCAGATATTGGTTGCTTCTAGATTTCTAACAGGCCAGCATTGTAGAACCTGATCAGACTGCACACCAGACTTTGGTTGCTTCTAGATTTCTAACAGGCCAGCAGTGTAGAACCTGATCACACTGCACACCAGATATTGGTTGCTTCTAGATTTCTAACAGGCCAGCAGTGTAGAACCTGATCAGGATGCACACCAGATATTGGTTGCTTCTAGATTTCTAACAGGCCAGCAGTGTAGAACCTGATCAGGCTGCACACCAGATATTGGTTGCTTCTAGATTTCTAACAGGCCAGCAGTGTAGAACCTGATCAGGCTGCACACCAGATATTGGTTGCTTCTAGATTTCTAACAGGCCAGCAGTGTAGAACCTGATCAGGCTGCACACCAGATATTGGTTGCTTCTAGATTTCTAACAGGCCAGCAGTGTAGAACCTGATCAAGCTGCACACCAGATATTGGTTGCTTCTAGATTTCTAACAGGCCAGCAGTGTAGAACCTGATCAGGCTGCACACCAGATATTGGTTGCTTCTTGATTTCTAACAGGCCAGCAGTGTAGAACCTGATCAGGCTGCACACCAGATATTGGTTGCTTCTTGATTTCTAACAGGCCAGCAGTGTAGAACCTGATCAGGCTGCACACCAGATATTGGTTGCTTCTAGATTTCTAACAGGCCAGCAGTGTAGAACCTGATCAGGCTGCACACCAGATATTGGTTGCTTCTAGATTTCTAACAGGCCAGCAGTGTAGAACCTGATCAGGCTGAACACCAGATATTGGTTGCTTCTTGATTTCTAACAGGCCAGCAGTGTAGAACCTGATCAGGCTGCACACCAGATATTGGTTGCTTCTAGATTTCTAACAGGCCAGCAGTGTAGAACCTGATCAGGCTGCACACCAGATATTGGTTGCTTCTAGATTTCTAACAGGCCAGCAGTGTAGAACCTGATCAGGCTGCACACCAGATATTGGTTGCTTCTAGATTTCTAACAGGCCAGCAGTGTAGAACCTGATCAGGCTGCACACCAGATATTGGTTGCTTCTAGATTTCTAACAGGCCAGCAGTGTAGAACCTGATCAGGCTGCACACCAGATATTGGTTGCTTCTAGATTTCTAACAGGCCAGCAGTGTAGAACCTGATCAGGCTGCACACCAGATATTGGTTGCTTCTAGATTTCTAACAGGCCAGCAGTGTAGAACCTGATCAGGCTGCACACCAGATATTGGTTGCTTCTTGATTTCCAACAGGCCAGCAGTGTAGAACCTGATCAGGCTGCACACCAGATATTGGTTGCTTCAAGATTTCTAACAGGCCAGCAGTGTAGAACCTCATCAGGCTGCACAGATTTGCAGGTTTATCTGGATCTACACTGGCTCATCCATAACCAAGGGTTTAATTGAAGTTTACATAAATAATTAAAAAAGGGATCATTGAATTGGATAAAATTTATTTGTTGGTGTGAAATTAACTGTTAAACGGTTAATCAGCATTTTAGTGGGTTCTTATTTTCATTGTTTTCAAGTTTCTCTTAATTTTACATTTTAGTGAGATATAAAATTCAAGAATCAACGCCCTTGTTTTCCACTAAATATTATTATATAAATATCACATCCCATTGGGGGAAACAGTACGAAATGTTAACCCGAGAGAAGTAATGTCAACCGAGGCGTTAGCCGAGGTTGACATTACCTTCTCAAAGGTTAACATTTCGTACTGTTTCCCCCAATGGGATGTGATATTTATTTTATTACACCGAACATTTGTTTTTTAGAGATCTTGACTATGACCAAATTTCGTTTGGGAACAAAATCAAGCGCCGGAAGTCAAAAATGCTCAATAAGCGGCTACAAATAATGATCAAAATGCATTTATCTCCCTTGGTCAATTACGCATGCATAGAAGTTAATTTGTAATTGGATTTCCAAGATATTTATTTTTAGATCCACGCGAGGGTGACATGATGCTGTCGCATATGTGACAGTAGCGATTATCTCCCTGTGACGTCACATTACGCTATATAGTAAACTAATCACGTGAGGTGTAATAAAACAGTTTAGCAGTTTAAGCCTTTCCTCCTTATATATGCCTTTATGACGTGAGCGAACAGTGTAGATCCAGATCAGCCAGCACATCCATGACTTCTGATCAGGACCTGCACTCTTAGCCTTGCCATTTATTTGGTTATTTCTGAATGAAAAGCAAACAATGCAGATCCTGTTCAGACAACATGGATGTGCTGGTTGACCTGGATCTAACTAATCGCATATGTGATGAAACCCATCTATATGGAGGAAAGGGATATAATCTGTGTAAAGTACCTGTATATCTGGTGCAGAATCAAGGTACTCTTCAGTGAACTGTTCCGTAAGACAGACTTCCTGATATTTCTCACACCAGGAATATGATGTGTGCACACACCTCTCTGTGTTATATCCACCAGTACCAATCTTGAAATCTCCAGTTGTATTCCAGTGCTTCATGTTTCCAAACTGTAGGAGACAAGAATATTGAGACATCTGTGAAGTGAGCATTTCATGAAATGCTACATTCAGAAACATAGCCAACCAACACAGCCAACTATCCAACACAGCAAAATATAAAACAGCGAGCAATCCAACACAGCTTTCACAGAGTCTGTGACAAAAAGCCAACAGAATTTTACACAAATCCTCTTCCAATTTTACAAATTAAATTATCTATTTAACCCTTTACCATATAAGATTTTTCTCATATCCCTGAGGCAACAAGTGTAGATCCAGATCAGACTGAACATCATTGCAATTTGATCTGGATCAACACTGGTTGCTTAAAGATTTATTGGATTACTTCTGACCAAGATGCAAGCAGTGTAGATCCAGTTCAGATGACACATGTGTGCCAGCTGATCTGGATCTACACTTGTCACAATTGTGATAAAAGGCATTTCTGTGGAATTAAGGGTTAATTAAATAAATGTCTAATAATAATTAACTTCCCTTAGCGAAAAGAAAACAAAATTCAGGAAAAATCATAAATTCAAAATCTGCATAACTTGAAGAATGGATTTTCCGAACAGCACACCATTAATCAACAAGTGCGGTAAGAGACAGCACAGGTTTATAATATATTGTATGACCAACATACAAAATGATTAGCATATCTGTTGCTTTTAGTTTTCATTAGGTTATTCCTGACAAAGACCAACAGTGTAGATCAAGATCAGATTGCATTGATCTTGACCTTGGAGCAAGGAAGCTGTGTGATGCAAATTATATGAAATCCCTCCATTAACAATCAAGTTTCATAGCCCCCAAAAGAATCTGAGATGAAAATTCCATTTTTATAACAGTGACCTTGACCTAGCACACCGTTGTCTTGTAATGATCATCAAATATATTATATTGAAATCCCTCCATTTATAATGAAGTTATAGCCCAGATTTTGGTGCTACAACAGGTAAACCTTTTCTCTAAGTACAACATGGGGAGATAATAAAAATTATATCAGCCACAGTTATGTTTCTTGTCAGGGTCATGACCATTGCACTGTTAAGTATGCGTGTAAATGTTCACGCCACTGCTATTGTTAGAAATTGAGAAATATCTAACCTGCCAAAACAGGTAAACCATATATCTAAATACAAAATGGGGAGATTACCCAAGTAATAATATAACCAAAGTTATGTTACTTGTAAGAGTCATGACTGGTGCAATGTTAAGTAAGTGTGTAAACTGATATTTGTAGAAGTTGAGAAATATCCAACTTGCAAAACAGGTATAAGTATAAAATTGGGAGAATACCAAGCAATAAGGTAGCCAGAGTTATGTAACTTGTTGAAATCATGACCAGTGCACTATTAAGTAAATAAACTTTCATGCCACAGCTATTTGTAGAAATTGAAAAATATTAAACTTGCTGAAACAGGTTAACCATTTCTTTAAGTTCAAAATGTGGTGATTTATCAAGTAGAAAGATAGCCAGAGTTGTGTAATTCTCAGGGTCACAGCCTTTGTACTGTTAAAATTTTTAATGTGTAAACTTTCAGGCCACTTTTTAACTTACCAAATTTTAAACAGGTTCTCTACAAAAATGGGTGATTACCCAAGGAAAAAGGTAGCCAGAGTTATGTAACTTTTCAGGGTCATGACCTTTTCACTGTTAAGTGTGTAAACGTTCAAATCACTGATAAGTAATCAATAAGTAGAAATTGAGAAATAACTATCCAACTTTCCCTTTGTACACAATGGGAAATTAAACAAGAAATAAGGTAGACAGAGTTCTGTACCACGTCAGAGTTATGACCTGTGCACTGTAAGTGTGTAAACTTTCATGTCACTGCTCTTTGTAGAAACGGAGAAATATTCAACTTGCCAAAACAAGTTATTTTAAAATTCATCAGTTCATGTTGAAGTTAGTAACAGTGACCATGGAGCTAGGAATTTTGTTGTTTTGCCTGGTTATTTTCATTTTTTTGTGCCAAGTTGTTTGGAAATCTCTCCATTCATAATGAAGTTATAACCTGGACATGAAATTCTATATCCTTTCCACGACCATAACGTATTTAAACGTGACAAAATTTTGACTTCCCAAAACCCGACCCTGTTTTACGGGAAGACGCCCGAAACGTATTTAAACGTATCAAAAAAACGCATTGCATATTTTCTCTCAAATATAATTTAGTAAGAAATTGAATACATTTTACTTAGATAATCTGATAAGAAAATTAGTTATTTTAAAAAGTTCAATTTTAAGAAAAAAAATCTAATTACATGTGTTGCTGTGTCTTCATATTTCATTGTCAAAGTAAAAAAGTGGCTCCAAAACAGTTATTCATTATTTTTAAAAAAATCCTATATCTACCTAGTAATAACTTAAAAATGACATTTTTTGCAATGGCATAAAAATTAATTACTGTTAATTAGATTAATTAATTTACGGAATTTTACGTTACAGTCTTCCTGCGATAAACCGAATTTTTCACCCATTGCGTAAAAGAGCGTTGAAATTCGGGATTTTTACGCACTATTCTTGATATGCATTTTCCACCTTTTTTACAGAAGAAAGACTGTAACGTGTTTTACAGTTATTTATCGGGTTTCTTACCATGTTGAAAATTCCGAATTTCATTAAAAGGAAGAATACCGGTAACGGACAAAAGCGTATATGCTTTATTTAAACATACATTAATCAACGGGCATTAAAAAACATTACGCAGATTTCAGTTATGGGTTTAAAAATCGTGAAAAAAGCACACCTTTAAATACGTTTCGGGCGTCCTCCAGTAAAAAAGGGTCGGGTTTTGGGAAGTCAAAAATTTGTCACGTTTAAATATGTTACGGACGTCCGTCCGGAAAACAGGGTCGGGCGCGGAAAGGATATTTAGTAATAGAAACCTTGACCTTAAATTGAGGGGGGGTTTCGCTTTACACTCTGTTTTGATCATCAAATACGCCAAGTTATTTTGGAACTCTACTGTATTCATAATAAACTTATATCCTCAACAAGTCTATTTAGAATATAGATCCTATCAATATTTTAATGTTTCCTTAATTTGTGACATTAGAATTTTTTTAATACAGCTGCAATAAGAAATATAAACCATTAACCTCAGCACTAGCATTCTGCAGAAGATTTTGGGACCAGCCAACAATGGTTAGCTCCTTCCGCGTAAAACTGCTGCCCAGAGGTATAACACTATCTGCAAGCCTTTGCTTCTCTAAGACTTCCTCTTGCATCTGTGTTGCTGAGATGCACTTTTCTTTGTATAATTTCTTATCAAGAACAGCAAATGCACACACTTTTTCTAAAAAGGAGTAGAGAACATGTTTTTAACTGTATGAAGTCTAGGATCAAAACTATCAATAATGTTCCTTACACAGTCACAGCCTAGCAGAGCTGGGTATGACAGGACAGAGCTAACAACTTATTGTTTATTACAGATGAATTATAAATTGAACACAAATCTGGTATAAAAAGAAAGCTTTGAAATGTGTAGAAGCAAGAATTTGTTCTACTTCATAGATCAAATTAATGCAGAGATACACCTTTATTGCTTGGGCCAACAGTTTAGATCCAGATCAGCCAGGACATTTGTGCCATTTGGTCAGGATCTACACTGATCACTTTTAGATTCATAAGCTTTTCTGACAAAGACATAACCAGTACAGATCCTGATCAGAAGGCACAGATGTGCCAGCTGATCTGGATCTACACTAGCCACACATACGTAAAAATGTTTATATATGGAATAAAGTGTTAGAAAATAGTAATTAAACACATGACAAAACAGGTTTCTGTACCATAAACTAAACTAAACAATCTGAAGTACCCCAGTGAAGTATCCAAACAGTGAGCTAGAGCCCTTGCAAAAGAAACAACATTATTTGAGTCTATATTCTCACCTGAGTGTCTGAAAGTCGTGTCCATTGCCTTTGTCATGATTTCAAATATACCATTGGTGACTTTCGTATTTATGTCAACAGTGTAACAGGAAAAGTGATCGATGTCCAATGGGTCCTTCTGCCTTGCTATTTGCTGAAGTCATCAAAGATGATCCGCTATTATTGGTGAATATACTATAAATTCAATTTTATTATATTCAGTTCAAATTTTCATGAATATCATGACTCAGTCATATTCAAAAATTTAAAAACCAATCATATATTAACCCTTTCCTTGATATATACGCATTTTTACGCGTGTGCGACCAGTGTAGATCCAGATCAGCCGGCACATCCATGCCGTCTGATCAGGATCTGCACTGGTCGCATTTTGGTCATAAATAACCTAATGAATCAAATAGCAAACAGTTTGGATCCTGATCAGACGGCACGGATGTGCCGGCTGATCTGGATCTAAACTGTTCGCCCTAGCAATAAAGGTGTATCTATACAGGAAAGGGTTATAATATAATAAGTATAAACTTACCTCCCTTATTTGTTGACTGACTTCCTGGCCATTACACACCATGTTCTCAGAATAGTTGTTACTATGAAGTCTGAACACATAGTTTCCATTAGGAATGTTTTCCACCTGTTTCAAGATACAATATATATCCAATATGTGTCTATCTAAACAGTCCAAAATCGGTAACCAGTGAGTACAAATGAATGAGAAAGCAGGCTAGTGTTCAAGCAACCAGTCAGCATTGTAACAGCATTGTAGCTATCATGAAAGCTATGTTTTAAGTCAACCCTTTATTCCATAATTATATTTGTGTTTTTAATGCATGTGCAACCAGTGTAGATCCAGATCAGCATATACATAGTGTTTGATTTTGCATCTTGGCCAAAAACAACCTATCCAAAAGCAAACAGTGCAGATTTAAGGATGTGCCAGTTGATCTGGATCTACAATCTTTGTCCAAGCAATAAAGGTGTATCTATTGAGTAAAGGGTTCATAAAAATTTGCCTTAATTAGTTTTAAATTATATAATGTTTGTATTAAATGACAACTGATGTCATATCATATCCACTTAATGTTCATACAGGTGTATTTATATCAACTGTATTAAATTATGCAACACCATGATATGCATGTATCTGACAGCAAGTATTCTGTTTGTTTGGATAATTATTTACTTTAATCGCCCTCAAGTTATATTGCAGTACACGGGCATGGACTCAAATGACTGCAATGTAAAGGAGTTGCAGTATATATACTTTTCTTCGTATTGTAATACAAACTAATTGCGGTGTATATACTTTTCTTCGTATTGTAATACAAACTTATTGCAGTGTATATACTTTTCTTTGTATTGTAATACAAACTTATCAGTGGAAATGATGATTCCCTCAATAGGTATTTGTCCATTATGGGTAAAATGTCCCTTAAACAGAAGTTCCAAAGCCAAGACATTGGTTAAGACAATAATTTAACAATGAAAAGCATGTTTATGGATTATGCTACATTTGTACCTTGTAGTGGACACACTGACCCTCATCTCCCTGCCCATGAGCATTCCTGCTACGTGTGTAGAGAAATCCATCAAAAGATTTTAACATTGAGCCCGGTAGACTGGCATTTGTCTTTGCAACTCCAAGGCTCTTAAATGAGTAACCTGAAATTATTTAATACAATGTAAGTAAAATTACAAACTTCAATGAATATACCAATTTGAAATGTTGTTACTTAGCGAACAGAGATAAACACCAGAGCTGTCAGAGGGGACAGCATGCTCAACTTTTCAAATCGTTTGAAATAAAATCATTCCATATAATATATTGATAGTAGTTAATTCAATTTGAAGATTTAAAAAAAAAACTAGACTGTGTCCACAGGACACTGATGCCCCCACTGCTGCAATAACATTTGTTACAAAATTGTGTACCAGGTATTAACAACATGTGGTGATCATGATTAGTAAATGAGGAGTAAGTGCCACAAAATTTAATAACTAACATAAACAAAAGGCCATAACTGTGGTGAAAATTGTTGCAAGACAATGTCCTTTACAACAATCTTCACATCATGTCTAATCATCTGTGCAAGTTTGAAAGAAATCAGCCAAATAGAAAATGTGAAGTTGATGCCACAAAATTTTGTAAGTGAAATAAACAAAGGGCCATAACTGTGGTAAAAATGGCAGCAGAAAAAAATCTTTTTTTTATGATCATCTACCCAGCCATCTTGATCATGTGTGCAAGTTCGCAAGAAATCTGTCCAAAAGTAAATGAGAAGTTGATGCCACAACATATTATTACTGAAAAAAACAAAGGGCCATAACTCTGGTAAAAATAGTCGCAGGAAAAAATCCTTTCTTCACGATCATCTACACATCCTGCTTCATCATCTGTGCATGTTTGCAAGGAATCTGCCCTGTAGTTTAGGAGGAGTTGATGCCACAAGATTTAATTGCTGAAATTAACAAAGGGCCATAACTCTGGTAAAAATGGTCGCAGGAAAAAATCCTTTCTTCACGATCATCTACACATCCTGCTTCATCATCTGTGCAAGTTCGCAAGAAATCTGCCTTATAGTTTTGGAGGAGTTGATGCCACAAGATTTAATTACTGAAATTAACAAAGGGCCATAACTCTGGTAAAAATGGTCGCAGGAAAAAATCCTTTCTTTACGATCATCTATACATCCTGCTTCATCATCTGTGCAAGTTCGCAAGAAATCTGCCTTATAGTTTTGGAGGAGTTGACGCCACAAGATTTAATTAATGAATATAACAAAGGGCCATAACTCTGGTAAAAATGGTCGCAGGAAGAAATCCTTTCTTCACGATTATCTACACATCCTGCTTCATCATCTTTGCAAGTTTGCAAGAAATCTGCCTTGTAGTTTAGGAGGAGTTGACGCCACAAGATTTTATAACTGAAATTAACAAAGGGCCATAACTCTGGTAAAAATGATCGCAGGAAAAAATCCTTTCTTTGCGATCATCTACACATCCTGCTTGATCATCTATGCAAGTTTGAAAGAAATCCGCCTTATAGTTTAGGAGCAGTTGATGCCACAACATTTGGGGACGTACGGACGTATTGACGTACGGACGGACGGACGGACGGACGAGTGCAACTCTATATGCCTCCCACTTTGTGGGGGCATAAAAATGACCATCATTCATGTGCAAACTTAAATATTATTAACCCTTTCCACCATAGACACACCATTATTGCTTGGGCAAACAGTTTGTCTGATCTGGATCTACACTGGTATCACATGGGTAAAAATGCATACATATGGAGGAAAGGGTTAACAAGTCAATGACAAGTCATCAGCGGAATCCAAAGATGGTAACTGTCTACCAAATATACAGCTGTGTGGCAGGTGGCACGTCACACAAACACACAGCTGTGTCAGATCTTTGCCCAAGATTATAAAACTGAGCATGGAAACCAGTCTCAAATCTTAAGCAACCAGTCACCATTTCAGCCAATCAGATGCTTGAGATTTGAGACTGGTTTCCATGCTCAGTTTTATAACCTTCAGCCCTTGTTTCCACCAAGAGAATGTTGAAGATGTGATGATCACTAAATGGGTATTTGGTCACAAAACAGTTTTTTATAACTATGAAGGTAAATTTTGTCAAATTTTTATTCTGGGAGAACAATGATAATTTCTGTGAAATAATTTTAAAATGCAAACGCAATAAAGTAATCAGCCGGACATGATTTTGCTCTCAAGGTCATGCTGTGACCTTAACCTTCAAGTTAGTCAACACTATGTGGTGATCATTTCTGTGAAATAATTTTAAAATCCAACTATAAATAACAAAGTTATGGACCGGACACAATTTTGTTTCAAGGTCATGCTGTGACCTTGACCTTCAAGATAGCAACCAGAATTTTGCGCATGCCACAATATCTCAATATGACGATCATTTCTATCAAACAAATTTAAAATATTTCAAATAATCAAGTAATGGGGTGGATATGAATGCGGG
The DNA here is from genome assembly GCA_038501625.1 of Corbicula japonica. Classification (NCBI taxonomy): domain Eukaryota; kingdom Metazoa; phylum Mollusca; class Bivalvia; order Venerida; family Cyrenidae; genus Corbicula; species Corbicula japonica. Next base: position 7,840,942 of record JAZAYU010000008.1, on the reverse strand, counting down.
ACAGTCATATGTACCGATCGATGAACAAACAACAAGGAGACTATATGCTCAGCCAAATTTCAAACCCAACGCTGTGTAATTGTTTATCAAAAATCGAAACTCCTAAACCTTAGAATATCACGGCAAAATGTGCCATTCTGAGAAACAATAAAGATAACAGAATCCAGGATGGCTCAAATTCTACAATAATGAAGGATGGTCAACTATGTATTTAAAAATTTATAACGTTTTTAAGTAAATGTGTTTCACATTAATTTTAAGAATGTTTTTTTCATATTTTTGTTTTTTGTTTCATTTATTGTGAATTAAAATTGTCAATTTCTTATTATTCGTATTTCATTTAATCATTAAAATGATGGAAAACATATTTCTACAGATACAACAATTTAATAAAGTCTATGGAAACAACAACTTAATTCTGTCTGTAAAAACAACAGCTTGATTATGTCTATGGAAATAAAAGTTGAACAAATTGAAGAACAATATTACTATTCAAAAAGTTTTATAATCTGGATATCTGTTCGGATCATGCGATGGATATACAGATCCCAAATTTGGTATCCATTGACATCCCTAAAAGAAAGCTTACCTCTGTTAAAGTTGTAGTCATAGTTGGCATACTGCGAGAACTCACTGCTATAGACAATATCATTGCTGGCTTGATATGCTGGACCCGCACAATTCAGGGCATAGGCCACTCCTGCTTTCTGGAATGTCAACTGATGAGGGGAACCAGTCAACTCAAGAAAAACATCCTCACCAGCTGAAACAAAGCAAAAGAAGCAATAATTAATTTCTTGTTAACAATTTCCTTAATTTCTGTGCTTTTTATCACATGGGCAAAGAGCGTAGATCAAGATCAGCAAGCACATCTGTGACAGTCTGATCTGGATCTGCACTGGTCACATTTTGGTTAGAAATAACATCAAAATCTTAAAGCCAACTGTGTAGATCCAGATCAGATGACCTAGACGTGTCAACTGATCTGAATCTACAGTGTTTGCCCATGCAATAAAGGTGTATTAATTATTATATGGCAAAGCAACAATCACAAAGACCAATAAAAAGACTAAGGGTCCACATGCAGTCTTAATGCCGTCCGATCAGGATCTACACTGTTCACTTTAAGATTTACAATGTATTAGGTATTTTCTGACCAGATGGAGATCTGTGTCATTTGATCTGGATCTTCACCTCTTGCACACATGTTAAAATATATTTATAAAATGTTTAATGTATGGAGACTTGGCAGTTTGGCAATTCTTATAATAGCTTCAACACTAACATAGTACAATCACAAGAATACATACTGGTTAAATGTTTCCTCACAGCAAACACTCGGACCATGTGTAGCCCTACCACCTTCTCCTTGTCAGACCAATTGTGGGAGAACTTGTAAATACCATCCTCCTTCTTCAGTGAGTTTCCAGCCATTTCAACTATCACCTCATGATTCCACATAATATGTATATCAGTGGGTTTGTTTACCTCCCCGCTGATACCATCTTTAGTGATTTTAACCTTGCCTCTAGTTTTTGTCTGCTCGCCTGTTGCAATACATGTTGTCTGCTGGCATGATGAAAGTAGTTCTTCTTTAGTTGCTAAGATATTTGACATAAGACCATATTTGCATGGTCCCTTAGGACCTGTCACTTCTAAATGACCTTCCCTGACCTCAAATGTCCATAAGTCTGATTGGTCATAGTGTTTACCATGTACACCAGCTACCTGCTTGGACTCCTTTACAACCCCATCACAGAGTGCTACGTAATACATAGCTGCCGAAGTAGAGTCCTCATATCCTTTACTGTTTGAGCAAAGAACAACGACAGATGCATGACCTTGAACTTTCTCCAGAAGAACCATTGGTGAGGTTCCATCAATATTCTGTACTTGAGAGACAAATGTATTGGAATGTTGGCCCTCTGTCAGGTTGTTCCGGTTGTGAAACAAGCCGTATCGGCTGCCATTTGGTCCAGAAACAGTGAGATTAGCATCTTGAAGGCCAAAACTGAATTTATCTTCTCCTACAAGAAGTTTATGCAGGAATTTATTGTCTTTGAAACCTGATTTTATCAGATAGGCGGCACTGTGACCGTGTGAGCTACAAAGCAGGAGTGTGAGACCCGCCCCTGGCCCATCTTTCCATGAACCATTCACGTTGAGGGGAAGGACTGTTTGAGCTCCATCAATGCCTTCTGCAAACACTCCATTCCTCAAGTTGCCATATTGACTATCATTTGTCAGCAGACAGATGTTGTTGTTTCCAAACAAGCAATCAACAACTAAAGTACCCTTCTCGTCCTCTATCAACGAGTTTTCTGCACCAAAATGACCTTCATGTATTTTCATAATAGACTTGTGCATCTTATGGTTACAATCAAACCCACTGCCAATCAGCAGAGCCTCACAGTTGGTTTCCTCGCCCTTGCCACCATAGGAACAGGAGATAAGCATTAAGCCTGCACATCCACCATGGTGGGCATTTATGTTAAAGTCAAGCTTTGCAAGGCATCTTATCGGCCATCCAGACTTAGCTTGCCCATCTACTGTTAAAACAAAATCTGAAACAATTTAAAATATACATCTGAGTGTCTAGACAGCTATCTAAAAGAATTCAGTCTGACTGAAGTTTACAGTAAAGTACAAATCGTGGTGTGAGAGTGAAAAAAGGTTTTGTCTGTGTCTTTATTTAATATCACTTAAAACCTTTTAGCATTCACACCTCAAAATGAGACCCCTTTATTCAGAGACCCTTTATTCAGGAGAATTACTGTGAAATCATTGATTGTGGATATTTTTGAAATGCCTTGCTTTTACTATACAAAAGACTATCCTGTGAAAATAGAAGAATCACAGATTTTAACCCTTTACTCCATATATACTCATTTTGACACATAGGCGACAAGTGTAGATCCAGATCAGCCAGCATAATTGTGCCATCTTATCTGGATCTGCACTGGTTGTATTTTTGTAAAACATAACCTAATGAATATAAAAGTGAACAGTGTAGATCCTGATAGATGGCACAGAAGTGCTGGCTGGTCTGGATCCACCCTGTACGCCCACGGAATAAAGGTGTATCTATGGAGTAAAGAGTTATATTAAAAATTAGAAAAAAGGATAATGAAATATTTATTGGGATTTAATTCAATATGCACCCAAAAACTAAACCTGAAAATTAATCTCTTAACAAATATTTGAATTATTACACATATTTCTATAGGCCTAGCACATGACCAAACAAAATTAATGAAGTATTAAATGCTGCAGGATACATATTTTATTAATGCGATTCTAACTTCATTACAGAATGCAGATTTATATTCAGCAATGTCAAATCTTGGGAGAATTCAAACCAATAGAATAGCAGGGCCATATCCAGAGCAGCAAAAGCACTGAGGCAAAGATTGTCTAGGAAGCTATGTGGCATACATCCCCAGATTATTTTTTAAGGGGTGTGATTTGACATAATATTTGATGGGTTTTTATACCAAATCCATGCTTTAGGAATTTTATACTGGTTAGATAAATTAATTCAGACTGAAACACACACAATTTTATTTGGTCACTTCTCAAAATTTCACCAAGGGAAATGCCTCCATTTGGCTACAATCCTGAATATTATTGTTTTCTATACAAACCTGTCTCCTCCTCTTGTACAACAACTATTTCAGCCTGAGTGTGATCAGTCTTGCTGACCAGTATTGTATCATCATCTGATGTTTCCTCCATCTTGAGAGACTCATCTCCACCCGAATCCTCAGCAAGTTTCACTGGTACTTGTTCATTCTTAGGCTTGGGTTCTGCTCGGCTTATGTTTTCTTGAAATGGAATGGGTTTTGGTTCCCACTCAGCACGAAAACCTTTCAAAATGGTTGGAGTACTCTGGAAAAGATCATGTCTCTTTACCACAGTACCAAGGATGAGGGCTCAAGATCAAAGGACTGAGACTGGTGTCCAATCTAAAATCTCACGCATCTGACTAAGGAAACTTGCCAAGTGAAATTACTCTATGTTAAAATAAGTCTTAACAGAAATCTTAAACTGCACAAATTTATGTCCATGTCACTATATATTTTGCAGCTTTTACTCAAAATTCATCCCAGCAAAATTGAATGATACCACAGTAATATTATCTCTTGCAACAATCAAACAGGGGTCACTGTCAGAATACAGCCATCTGACAGGTGTCACCAAGAGAATAAAGACATCTGACAGGGGTCAATGTCATAATAAAGCCATCCAACAGGGGTCACTGTCAGAATATAGCCATTTTACAGGGGTCAGTATACAGTTATCCAGGGATCACTGTCTGAATATGTTGGTGTTTCTCATGGTCGTTACATTTTGACATACAGATTGTTAATGTTTGCAAATTGTTCAGCATGTTAAAGTTTGTAACATGCTGGCATGTAATCTTCTACACTCTAGTCATTAAGGCATTGCAGTGACAGTGCTATTATTGCAGATATGTAGCAAATAAAATATACATGAAATACAGTGACAATAAAATGCTGCAATACCTTTGATGATCCAGAACCCATCTTGGCTAATCCAAGAGCATATAAATGCCCTAAGCAGACACTAGTTAAAGTCAAAGTCTTTGGCAAACTTCAAGTTGTACAACCTGAGCTGAAAAGAGAACACAGCACTAAAAGAAGATGAGCACCACTACAGTGCAACTCCTGCTGATTGTGTGAATACATTAAATCATGGTTTATTAACCAACTTTAAGGCTAATTTGACAACAGTTGAATGAATCTGTAGCAAATATCACACACTGCAAAATATTTGAGCTATATAATTTATATGTTAGGCATACTTGTAGTAGCACTTTCATCTTTTTCAGCAACAATTACAGGGAAAGATAGGTGTACAGTAAAATCCCGCATCAAGACCACCCTGAAATTATGACCACTATTCTGATGTCCCATTTTACAGTTTTGCACGATTTTCCACCCCACTATTAACACCACTTTTTCCCAGTCCCAATGGTGGTCTTAATAGCAGGGTTTCACTGTACTTGCACTTGCAACTGCTCGAGAACAATATGACTGTTCAAGAAGTTATGATGGTATAAAGTGGTCTAGAGCTTGAAGCATCAGACTCTTGATTCCAAGGTTACTGCAATTTTCCACAACAAAAATGTCACCCAGGAAGTGGTCAGTTGATGTGACTATAAGTGGGCTTGAAGTAAACAGCAAAATGAAGAAAACTAATTCATCATGTTCAACATTTATGCTGAGGTAATTCAGTTAAATTTCCGGTACTAACCCTTTCCTTTATATACATGTATTCACCTTCATGGCTTTGGTGAACAGTGTAGTTCCAGATCAGCTGGCACATCCATACCATCTGATAAGGATCTGCACTGTTGCTTTTTTATTTTATAAAAAACAGTTATTTCTGACCAAAAGGTAAAACAAAGCAGATCCTGATCAGATAGCATGTGTTGGCTGATCTGGATCTACACTGGTAACACATGTGATAAAATGTGTATATATGAAGTAATGGGTTAGGTATGTTAATATCTGGCACATTTCAGACATGTGCGTTAGATTTCATGTTTTATTGTTTAACTGATATTAACTGCAAAAAGAAATCAAGCCAGTATGGGTGTCTGAAAATTGGTCTAGTGCATGATATTTGAACTTAACTTATCAATTATCCAAATATTTAAGAAAATCTAAAGTGAAGAGTGCATTGATGCTACATTGCATATCAATAGTTGTAATGAACATTCAAGAATGTAATAAAGGTAAAGGTTAGTTCATAGTCTGGAATTAAATCTTTTCACCTGACTTCCACACTTTAACCCCCTGATCACTAGATATAAGTCATCCTTTAACCATTACCTCCACATATTATACACATTTTTACGCATGTGTGACCTGTGTAGATCCAGATCAGCCGGCACATCCATGCTGTCTGATCAGGATCTGCACTGGTGGCATTTTGGTCAGAAATAACCTAATGAATCAAAAAGCGAACAGTTTAGATCCTGATCAGACAGCACGGATGTGCTGGCTTATCTGGATCTAAACTGTTTGCCCATGCAATAAAGGTGTACCTATGGAGGAAAGGGTTAACAGTTAGTGTGGACTCAAACTCAAACATATGCGTTAAGACTAAAAGTAAATTGTTTGTCACCTTGGAATTTGGGTAACTGCAATTGAACTGTAGGAAGTTTACTTGTTCATGTATTCGGTTCATTGTTTTCATGCAAAACAGTGATCACTGAATAAAGACACATGAAAGACACTGACTGCCAAACTAAAAGTCACAAGTCAGTATCTCGTGTACCCACCCCAGACATCCATGAATGTTGTAAATTTGCACCTTACCACTTAAAGTATAGCATGAATGGAAAATTCATGGCTCATTTTATCTGAGTGGTGATTGAATTTTGCTTTAACAAAGCATGTGTGAGACATGTAAAAGTAAGTCAAACTCACTTGGTGCAGGAATGACTTTTTACTGGCTTAAGCCACCAACAATGTAGACACCATAATTAGAAAGCTCTTCATAAACTCTTCAATAAACTTTAGCTCATAACTTAACTAACCCACATCCTATTTTTATTCAAAATATGAGATATTACAAGAACATTTTGCAGCAACATGTCATTAATTAGAACATCTAAGAAACAGTGAATATACTGTATTGTTTTCTTTTAATATTCTGGTATTGGTAAATATGAGGACTGTCCTTAAAGTCATGAAATAATTATGAGCAGTCATATCATTATGACATTTTGATATTTCATTGAGTAAGTATTTGCTACATATTTCCAATTAATAAACAGGAGTACTCTATTATTATACTGCAAAGAAATTTGCTTGAATTTGATTGGATAATTTGCCGTTGATGTATATCCGTATTTACGGATCGGCCGTAGATATGAACGCACGTGCCTTAATTTCCCTCTCTGGCCTCCCACCTTTTGTTGTCGTCCGCCATTTTGTTTTGAATTTCCGTGAAAATGCATAATTTGAAGCCGATTTTGTAAATTATATAGGGTATGCTTAGAGGTTAATAAAAATTGTTACAGAAAATATTTGTGTTATGTTTTTAACGTTGAAAACGATCATATTATTCTCAAATTTTGTAAATAAGTATCAAATCGATAGTCCATTTAATTTCTATAGTAGTGACGTCATACAGGTAAATTAATGACGTCAGACATGTAATTATTGAGGTTCTCAGGGGGGGAATTAAGCCGTTAGGCATTTAATAAGTGAAATAAATGAAAAATCAATGTTTTCTAATAAATTTTGTCTGAAAAAGTCATTGCCTGCGGCTTGGGTAATATGACACCCAGACCGGCAATATATCCTCACATTCCCTGTCAAGAAACCAAATACCTATATATTATCTGTAAAATGACCATCGCCATGGTAACCAGGGCGCCTATATAACAGAGGCCTATAAAAGGCCTCTTCCCAATCCCAAAAAATAGTATTTTTTCCCAACTGTGGCAGAAACTCTTCCCAAAATGCTAGGTAAGATTCCCAAAATGCAAGGTAAGATGTCCAAAAATGGTTAAAACTCCTCTGAGGGGTGTTTGAAAATTGAAGTCTGAAAAATAAAGTGCTTGATAAAAATAAGATTTAAGTTAAAAATACCTATTACTATTCAATTTTATGAACTTGAACCAATCTTTCAATTAATTTTGTTTTCCCAAAATAAACAATTATCGCCAGCGTTTTTTTTCCCCAATTGGGAAAGGGTCCCCTTCCCCTACAGTTGGGAAATTTTCGTGTCGTAAAATCTTGAAATTGGGAAAAAAAATTAGTCGCAAAATAAGCAAAATGGGGATTTTTCATAATTCATGTTAATTCACACTAAGGTTTTTATTCAGCTTCACAAAGAATCATAAGGTTGATTCCTTCACAGGAAACCCTTTAGTGATGTAAATGTTATTGTTAAATGCAAGAATTAAGTTACTGCCAATCCAATGACTTCCTATCTATGGAAAAGCTATTTCCATTGGCAGAAAGGGTGAAACGAAGCAAATCACTGTATTACTTTATTTACTGATGATTGAGTAAGAGTCTAACCGGATTGATGATAAGAGTTACTCCCCTTTGTATGGTACGTTTTTTTATGCTGTACAACATTTCTTGCGAAAAACTCTTTTGTCCGTTGGGAAACAACACTGTTTGCTCTTGGGAACCATAGGTCTGGTGATTAATTGGGAAGACTCCTATCAGCTTTGGGAGTGGTACCTTTTTGGGGAGGTAGTTAAAGAAGGAAAAAAACGCTGATCGCGCACAAATTTCCCAATTGGAAAGGCCACAGCCTCTTCCCAATTTACTGATGAAAAGCACTTGTAACATGATCAACAGTTCACAAAGCAGTATGTTTCTATTACAACAGCTAATATAATGAAAGATCCTAAAATTGAAGTTTTATCACAAACATGTTTTATTAAATTTTATATATTAAATTTTATATGAAATCATCGTATGACATTTATTGAAAATTATGACATTGTAATATGTTAATAAAAATTTTGTTCAGGACTGTTGTCAAAACAGAGCAACAAAGTGTTGTCAAATTTTGTGTCTATGTAAATATGACACCAACTGAGACTTGGAATTTTATGGAATAACTGTGCATGTAGAGTACATTCAAGAAACTCTTTTATAGAATCTACCAGAGTCCCACATGGTTTGGTCTTATCCTATTTACAACAGGTTAAAGCTGGTTTTATGCCATAAAAACGATTATTAAAAATGACTTTAAGTATATTCAACAACTACTTTACAGAGAGTTTGGAAAATATAGTAAAAATAAATACCTGAACCTTTGATCTACTTATTAACCTTTACCAGTGTTTACATTAGATTGCTTCCCTTTGTAAACAATCTGGTTGGCAACAAGAAATCTCTTATACATTATGTTAATTTGTAAAATTTAAGTTGGTATTTTAATTATATTTTTAATCTTTAAGTCTTCGTAATTGAGTTTCAAAATAATTGATCTCAAATGAGGGACATGTCAACATCTTTGAGTTGTATAAGAGGTTTTTATAACGTCTATGTGTGGAGGAGGAACTTTCAGGGGAGGTAACCGTGGCTTACATTCTCGATAATGGTAGGTTTATAATACGCAACGGAAAAAAGACCGCAACGGATACAAGAAAACTAATAAACAATGTCGTGATTTCTTAATTTAAGGTCAGATACCACTTTATCATTTCACATAGTCTAAAATTTAAAGGTCTAACCCATTTGTGAATTAGTTTCAATGATGTTTGTGAATGAGAATTGTATATCTGCAAAAAGCAATCCAAGATGCACTCTCTCAAACCAACTGTTTGCCAACTCTCTTTTTGCTAGCAGCCACTGAATCCAGTCACCCCAGTTATATGGATAAACCGAAATGAAACTATAAGTCCCACCCTTGATCACAAGGCCTGCAGAGCGCTGTAAAATATCATGTTGGTGACCTTTCTTCTTGAATTTACAGATGGTTTTTATGAATAACCGGGGAAAATTAATATTGCCTTTTATTTTCTTAAGTTTATTAATGAAATCCCCATACAAAAAACTGGCTGTGAAATACCTTGTTGCAATAGTGATTTTAAACTGCATTTGTATTTTTATTCCCCGCCGATGAAATCGGGAGGGGGATATTGTTTTGGCGTTGTTGTTCTGGAAACCATCTATACCAAGAGGAGATGCGCATATCATCGTCTAGTTCTGTTCAGACCGTTTAACACAGACTTAATATGGCCTTTGATAACTTATGCATTATGCATATATAGCAGTATTTGTTTCCGCGCTATTTATTTGCAACTACTGAATGGAATTCAATGAAACTTTCTGGAAACCATCAGATCTAAACCAAGAGGAGATGCGCATATCATCGTCTTGTTTCCGTCAGACCGTTTAACACAGAGTTACTGCCCTTTCATAACTTAGGCATTATGCATATAGAGCATTATTCGTTTCCTTGCTATTTCTCTCGACTATTGGATGGATTTCAACGAAACTTTCTGGGAACCATCTATACCAAGAGGAGATGCGCATATCGTCGTCTTGTTTGTATCAGATTGTTTAACACAGAGTTATTGCCCTTTGATAACTTATGCATGATGCATATAGAGCAGTATTAGTTTCCGCGGTATTTCTCTGCAACTACTGGATGGATTTCAATGAAACTTTTTGGGAGCCATCAATACAAAGAGGAGTTGCGCATATCATAGTCTTGTTCTGGTCAGACTGTTTAACACAGAGTTATGGCCCTTTGATAACTTATGCATTATGCATATAGAGCAGTATTTGGTTCGGTGCTATTTCTCTGCAACTACGAGATGGATTTCAATGAAACTTTCTGGGAGCCATCAATACCCAGAGGAGATGCGCATATCGTTCCGGTCAGACTCTTTAACACAGAGTTATGGCCCTTTGATCACTTATGCATTATGCATATAAAGCAGTATTTGTTCCGTGCTATTTCTCTGCAACGACTAGATGTATTTCAATGAAACTTTCTGGGAGCCATCAATACCAAGAGGAGATATGCATATTGTCGTCTTGTTCCAGTCAGACCGTTTAACACAGAGTTATGACCCTTTGATAAGTTATGCATTTTGCATGTAGAGCAGTATTCGCTTCCTTGCTATTACCCTGCAACTACTGGATGGATTTCAATGAAACTTTGGAAACCATCAATACCAAGACAAGATGCCCATATTGTTGTCTTGTTCTGGTCTGACCGTTTAACACAGAGTTATGGCCCTTTGATACGTTATTAAAGTTATGCAGAGTAGTATTCGTTTCCGCGCTATTTCTCTGCATCTTCTTCATGGATTTCAATTAAATACTGCGCTATTTTTTTACTACTGCGTTCTTCATTTCAACAACTTGAAGACTTTACGTCTCATTCTTATATTCTGGTGAGCTGCCCAACCCTTTTCACCATCTGAAGTTTTTTCACTGTTTTTGCCATGATAAATATCTAAATAAAGCCCTATGTCTTCAGCTGTTGTGTGTGTGCTAGTAATAACCAGTACACGGCGGGGGATATACGAATTTGCTTGTTGAATTAAATCTGGGCGTAAGTATTAAGAAATAAGTATTAACATACGTTCTGAATATCACGCAATAGAACCCCGCGTACAAAATACATTTAGATTTAAATTTCTTTAGATACTTTTTTAGATATTCTTTATAGTATTTCCCGTGTTGTTGTTATGTTTAAAGATGTATTGCCTTTTGTTTAAAATCGAACTAAATCACGGTAGATAGATAAGTGTAAATTATAATATTGTTATTGAATTGAATACCCGTTTTGAAATTTTGCCGACGCATTGAAAATTTAAAACACTTAAAATACATTTTACATTTATTATTAATATAGAATTGCATCAATATTAACAATAAGCCTCATGAACGCTCGCAAAATCAAAATTCCTACTGCTATGTGAACATTAATTATTTTTACATACACGACACGGAAGTGCCAGCTGATCTGGATCTACACTGTTCGCCCATGCCGTAAAGGCGTTTACGCTCAGATCTGTAGAATGTATGCTCGGTATATTTTTAAAAACGCTCATTTAAAGATTAAAAATAAAAAAGCAAAAAGTAACAGTTTTTGGCCTATGATATCTTGTTCTCAGTGATATTCATTATAAACGATCTATTACATTTATTATCAAAGTATGTATACAAAGCAATACATCATCTCACAAAATAGTTGGTATGCACATTTTTAAAGACCTATATGTATAAATATATAGGCCTTTGGTTCTTCAGTTTCATAAGCAATTAATGGAGACTGGTTGGCTTTCCGTTTTTGTCACAAGAAAGCTTTTGGCACAAGGGACGTTGAAAAAAGTTTATTTACTCAAACATTTGGAGTGAAATAACAATTCCTGAACACAATGAATTTCCATGATTATGTATACTCAACAAAAAAGAAGCCTGTCACTGCATATTTTACCTTTTTCCCAGAATAACATTGTGGAGCTAAGTGAATTGTGGTCGTAAATATTGATTGGTTTTGAACTTTTCTGTGCATGTTTATATTTCTTGAACAAGCGTTTAGGCGTTTGTTCTTATGAGAGGGTTCAAAAATGTAGATATGCTATATGTTTCCAAAAGTATTTCAAATTTATATTATTTTATTTCTAATAATGAATCAGAAATTTTGAAAGAGTTAATTTTTGTCTTACAATACACCAACAAATATAAAACTACATAATTATTTTTTTTAATTTTCTAGTGTGTAGTATGTTTCCGTTGCAATTCTTTTTTTCCATTGCGTACTTTAACCTACCCTCAATTCCCGTGCGAATAGCTGTTCGTGAGATTTGCACTAGTACCCGAGTTTTTCATGCAATTCGGCAGAATAAACTCTCTTAAAGACGAATTGAAACATTAGGTGTAATCATGTAACATTTCCAACTGTTGAAGAATACTCAGGTAACATTTTGAAATATTTATAACTTTTATTTAATAATGCATAGATTTGTATGCGAATTGGAAATGCGTAATAAAGGACGCGAGTTCAAGATGTGGGACATGATACTGCGAGTCTTGCATAATATGAACAAGGCAAAACCTCAGTGTGAGCTCATTATTTGAATACCATAAACTCCTAAGTAAGTAAGTATTTTCTAACTATAATAATATAAGACCAACGAATTGCTGAGACCACTTTCATCCAGTTCCAGAGGTGGTCTTAATCTGTTAATCACTGAGTGCTCTACTGCACTGCGCCGGACCTAGCAGAGCAGGAAGCAATAGACAGACAGGTCTGTAAATACCCTTGGAATGTTCTGATCAGTATGGTATTAGTACATTGCACCCCTTAAACCATTCAGCTTACCAGATCTGTTGGATGAATGGTGGCTGCACACCCTTACTATAAATAATAGGACTATTAGGAGATCAAAATTTTCATCTTCACTATCTACTCTAGAGCATCAATGTCAGTTAACCCCTTTCCTCCATATATACACCTTTTTACATGTGTGCAACTAGTGTAGATCCAGATCAGCTGGCACATTTTTGCCTTCTCATCTGGATCTGCACTTTGCTTTTTGTCAAAAATACCTAATAAATTAAAAGTGAACAGCACAGATCCTTATCAAATGGCACAAATCAGCTGGCTGATATAGATCTACATTGTTCATAAATATTAACTATTTCATTCACTCAAACTGCAGGGCTAGTGAGTCCAAAAAAATTGTACACCTCTGATACAGTACAGCTCGGGGCAGTCACACGACTTACCGGAATCCACTAAAATTACCGGAATCCACGGAATCCACTTTGATTTACCGGAATCCACTTTAAAAATGGGTTTAATTGCATAAATATGCATTAAATTTGATTTAATTTCATAAAGTATATGTAATATATTCAATTGCTTTTAATTAAAAGATGTTTTTAGCGGAAATGATGTTTATATTTCAAAAATTGTTTACGACGCTTAATTGGCGGGAATTTGTTCGTTGCTATGAGCTGTTAATCGAATAATTTACTAAACCAAATGTTTTAATAAGTTATATTTTTTGGAATTGAGAACAAGACAGTTCTTTAATGGGGTATTAAAACGAATTATGTTAAGATTTGCCGATTAGATATTCACCAATTTCCCGCGCGCTATGAAATTTCATGCACGTATTAACTTACATTTCATGTGCATAGAGAATACCGAATGGCGTTAAACATAATATCAAAAGAGATTGTAAAACTCACTATTAACAATCTCTGTTAATCACTTTTAATTATTTGTCTTTCAATTTTTAATTTATACAATCATGTTGATCGATCAAAGAAATCAGTGGCTATTGACTATAATATGTTTCACATGGCGGCGTTTTCCAAAACATAAATAATATGACACTAACTACTCAGCCACCTGTACTTCCAATCTTAGGCACCAGTGCTTCCAATTGCAACCTAATTAAAAGTTTTAGATCATGCCGTCTTCAATTGTAGCAGTTCGGCGTTTTTAAAGAATAAAAGAGATGTCACTTATTACTCGGACACCTGTGTTTCTACTCTCGGCAAAGGTAACGTAATTAAATTTGTTAGATCATGCCGTCTTTAATTGTCTTTTAATTGTCTTTAATTGTCACACATCGTTGTTGAGCATATACAGCCACAATATATATACTCTTAATACAGGCCTATTAGGATATTCCTCTCCAAAAACTTGGTTGTTAATAACCTTTCTAATTTACAGAATTTTCTTCAAAACGTTTAATTTTCATTAACAATATACGGATTACAAAGTGTTCATGTTAATTTCTTAGTGTTTTTTTGTGGATATTGTTTCTGTCATCCGAATTAAGTGATTTGATTTTTTATATATTTTTTTTTGTGACAGGGATTATTCCTGTTAATTTTTTCTAACTCTGACACGGATTATTTTGTGCTTTTTCTATAGTAATTTAAAACACAACCGAAAAAGCGAACCTCTGCAGGAACCTGTAAGTAAAAAAAAGTACATATATAACTATAATACATGAATGTCCAGAACTAATTGAGACGAGACTAATTTTTATATCAATATCTATATAAGATTATTTAATCAAATAATTATCTAATAACTTACTTTCATATCATATTTCGTAAATCTTCCCAGGCGTTTTACATAACTGTCTCCATAAATTGCTATTCTCATGCCTTTGTCCATCTTGAAATTGTACGTTTCGAAGCTCGAGTCTGAAGTATGATTTTAAACGACTGATTGTATTTGTAACGTATATATACCTCGCATGTCAATTATTCGGCTTGAGCAATTAGCGCCCGTAACAACAAACGCATTGTTTCACGGCGTGGATTTGCAGTTATTAGCATTCAGTTTTTAATTGTTTGTAAAAGTTGTAGAAAACATAAATTTTCATACATAAGCTGATAATATAAGCTTTTATGATATATTCATCATGAATTGTCAAACTGATGACATGGTATTTTGAGTGAATAATATCGTAAATATCCTTTTGTGTATTCGCAAACAGTAGAAATAAAAATACTGAATGATTAAAATTATTAATATATCTAATTAATACGATGATTAATACAATGAATATCAGGTTAGCCTATTTTATTCGATTAACAGCGCACAGCAACGAACATATTCCCGTCAATTCAGCGTCGCAAACAATTTTTGAAATATAAACATCATTTCCGCTAAAAACATCTTTTAATTAAAAGCAATTGAATATATTACATATACTTTTTGAAATTAAATCAAATTTAATGCATATTTATGCAATTAAACCCATTTTTAAAGTGGATTCCGGTAATTTTGGTGGATTCCGGTAAGTCGTGTGACCCCAGCTCGGGGTGTCTTTTACATTTTTCACCCGTCCACCGCGTTAATAAATCAGTCCGGGTGGAAATTCACCGCGAATATGTCCTTCCGACGCGGCGATTTTCGTGTGATTTGCGGTGATAATTCTGCAGTCTCGCTCTTCTCGTGTTCATTGTCAGCAGTTTAGCTTCAGGGTTGATCGCAGGGGATCGCGGTGAAAAATCTTTCGAAAAAGGAGTGTATTAAAATGTATTTTTTTAATGTAAAACATTCTTTCTTTAACCAATTTGAACGTAACATTGTATCAAAATAATGTAAAAATTTTAGTCACATAATCGGACGTGCCGATTCGTCAGCAATAAACAAAAAAACAATTTTCTTTGTTTGCGTATCTTCTGTGAAAATATCGAATTTCTTAATATTAAATGTAATAACTTTTAATATAACAGAGCTTGATTTTATCACCGACGCCCGATTTTTGCAAACTGACATGAATTAATCAATAACTATTTTGAAAGTGCTTACCTGTCAACGTAAGAAGCTTGGAGTTAATTAATCCATATAAAACACCAATTATCCACAGCTTAGTTGATTCCCAAACAAAATGACTACTCAACGACAAATCAACTATTGAATGAACATTTTGAATGTAATGAGTAAGTCGTGAACACAAACATTGTTTATTTAAATAACATTTGTGACAGGCATATGCTATTAATTTCCAGCATGTTTTGATTTTACAAGGCATGTTTTGATTATACAATGTACAACTCTTATTTGTTTCGAGCAATTTTAATTTTTTTGTTGAGAGTTGACAAATTAGTCAATCTGTTTAGAATAAAAAACGCCGACGTTTGATCAATAATTTTTTTTACCCAACACGGCACCTTTGATCTCGGAAAATCAGTATTACTCGTCGGCGTTCTTTTTGAAGTGAATAACCATAAGTGATGATGAAATATACAATGCTGATCATACAGGTGTTCAAACAGGTGTTGATTGCTCATAAATGAAGATGTTTTAGGAAGGGATTGGGGAAAAATACTGACGAGATGGATTTTATACATGTAGCTAATGTACTTGGCTGTTATATTTTCACCGTTATTTATTTTCTCAACATGTTCGGAGTACTTAAGAAAAAGAATATTATACATTTATCTTTCATCAAAATAACAACTAAGGAAACGATAAGGTAAGAACGACACAATTTTTATGCCCCCAAAGGGAGGCATATAGTAACCGCACCGTCCGTCCGTCTTTCCGTCCGTCTGTCCGTCCGAAATAATCTTGTCCTCGCTTCTCCTCCGAAACTGCTTGAGGGATTTCTTTGAAACTTCACAGGAATGTTGGTCACCAAGCCTAGTTGTGCATATCGTCAGGAATTTCTGCTCAGATTATTTTTGGCTGAGTTATGGCCCTTTTAAGCAAAATCTTGTCCTTGCTTCTTCTCCCAAACCGCTTGAGGGATTTCATTGAAACTTCATAGGAGTGTTTGTCACCAAGCATAGATGTGCATATCCGAAGGAATTTCTGATCGGATTATTTTTGGCCGAGTTATGGACCTTTTTACCTAACCCTAAACCCTAACCCTAACCCTTTTTGAAACTGCTTGAAGGATTTCATTGAAACTTCACTGGAGTGTTTGTCACCAAGCTTAGTTGTGCATATCCGAAGGAATTTCGGATCGGACTATTAATGGCGGAGTTATGGGCCTTTTTACCTAACCCTAAGGTAAATTTTGTTAATGCAATAGAGGTTACATTTTTTGTCCGATTGTCATGAAATTTGGTATGAATATTGATATTGATGATTCCTACACAAATGATTAAAATCATATTGTTAGATTGACCAGGGGCCCCGCCCTTAGGATTTTAATTTTTTTCTCTTTAAAAATCTGTTTTTATCCTTTGATTTTCTACAGTTATCAATCAGATTTTTCCACAGCCTTTATACCATCTTAAAATTCAATCTTTCCTGAACAATTCATTCACTGGTTGTTCAATGATAAAATTTGAAAGAATTTAGTAGCAGGGTGAAAATTACAAGTGTCAAAATCCAATATTTCTACCTGTGGGTTCAATGTTTTTATGTTTACCAGTTTATTGCTCCAGTTGCTGGACAATGACCTGATGAACTTTGCTGCTTAGATCTGTGTTATGCAATATTAAGAACTTTGCTCTGGAAGATTTTATAGGGTAAATTTTCTGAACCCTTGGAATGAATATCATGAAACTTTAGTGAACTGTTGAGTTCATGCACTTTATGTGCAGAACCCATGTTCCAACCTTGTTCATTACATATGTTTATTTATTACATATGTATACCTTTTCGATTTCAAAGCCGCATTTCGGGGGCATATGTCAATTTCAAGTGACAGCTCTTGTTATTCACTTTTCTCTCTCGATAATGATCTATTATGTCCAGTTTACTGTGTGTTTCAATCGCAATTATACTCGTATTTTAAATGACATTGAATTCCGATCTGAGGCGTAAATACTCTACTTGTCAATGAATTCTTATAATTTGTCGTAAAATAATTAACCAATTTAATAACTGTTGTTCACTTTCTGCAATGACCGTGACAACATTCCACTTAGAAGCATAATAGGCAGCAATTTACGGGGCAAGTAAAAAGGTGTTAATGTCAACACGGAAGGTGTGGAAAACTCCAGTGTTTCAAATAATGGACAATATATTTATGCATTGATCAAGTTTCAGATCATTTCTCTGATACGAAAATACGAACAACATATTTCTTTTTAAATAAATAAATTTGGAAGAATGTCTTTAAATCACCGGTAAATCTTCACCGTGACTCGCGCTGATAAATCACGGCAAATCACCGTGATTTTCTTGTCAGGTGATCGCGGTGGCAAGATCGACAATCACCCGTGATCACCCGAAAAAAATTGGATGTCGCGCTGACAGTCAAATGCGGCGATGAGTGAAAAATGTAAAAGACACCCGAGCTGTACTGTATTATTATCATTTTGTAATATAAATACTTTGTCTGGACAAAATGCATTAGGAGTGCTTTTCCCCGACAAGTCACTTTGAATGTCTGAGGATACTGTAACCTTATTGTCTTTTATAACATTTTAGCTCTAAAAAGTGATTTCTGCATGTTTTATCCCTTCAAACTGATACAACAATACAAAATGAACCATAATTTATTACCCGGTAAATGAATTATCAGTTTATTATGAACTATATAAAATTTACATAAAATTGTTCTTGAAGCAATATAAGCATCATTTTTGAGTGAAATAAGAGGCCAAAAAAATAATAGCCTTTGAATTTTTTCTCAAAAAGTCGCTCGGAAAAATTTGAGGTAACTTACTTTATTTTCAATTTTATAGCTTTCGAGTCCCATAAGTGTTTTCTTCATGTTTTATTCCTTAAAACAAGTAAACTGATTAATACAAAATAAACCATAAATAAATTAACATAGTCCATGTTCATGTATAATTATATAAAGTTTAGATACAGATGTACTTGAACTATTATATGTATCATTTTTATATTATTATACATACTGCCGATTCATATAGTTTGTTGACAAAGTTTCCAAATTATTGACAACGTCATCAAAATATAAGATAAATGTTACTACACTAACAAATGCTTTCTTTTACACCATTGAGGTTCAAGAACTTATCACTGCATAGGGAAATCTTGGATTAAACAGACTTCCCGAAAGTTGCCAGACCGATGGACCTGTCTGGGAAAATTTAAGCTGGTCCAATGATATGTTGTCAGACCGAGTGTCAGATAATTTAAACTGCTTATTCTTTTTTAACATGTTTCAGTCAGACAGATTTTCACATCTTGTCTGACCAAATATCTGACACTTTTTCAACTTTCAAGAAGTCTGTTGAAAATTTACCAGGACCCAAGATCACAAATCTAAAACTTGAGACCAGTCTCAAATATCAAGCATCTGATTTGCGTGCAATATACTTCTTTCTTGTATTTAGTCTTTGATGAAAAAAATTGCTCCATGATGAGGCAACAGTACAAGCTTCAGGTTAAGGTATTACTTTTTTATGTTCATGCAACATGAATTATGTGAAGGGAAAGCTTTTGTTTGTCATCATAAACAGTTGTGATCAATAGTTGACATGTTTGCTCTAGGTTTCAAGTACTATAAAATTCTGAATCTATAAAATATTCTGAAACTTGAATAGTGTCATTTATTAGCTTACAAGAACAAGTTATATGAAAACAAACAGCTTAAGATCATAAAGCTAAGATTTGAGACGTCTCCAATCTTAATCATCTGATTGGCTGAAATGGCAACCAGTCATCATTTCAGCCAGTCAGATGCTTGAGATTTGAGACTGGTCTCCGGATTTAGTTTTATAATCTTTGGCAAAGTTATTATTGGTAACAGTTCAGGTGAAATTCTAGACGAATATGTTCGTCCAAAGAATGATTGGAAAATGTACATCAAAATGTGCTAGTTATTGATCTTACCCTACAGTATTAACCTCCATGTCATTAATTTTCAATGTGCCTTGTTCTATAAATAAATTGCCAGTGCATGGGTGTCATGGTACAATAATTTGTTTAAATGCCTATGTTCATGCTCATCAATAGTTGGCAGATTGGAAACATTATGCATGTTTTTCTAATTATTAGAACATGTTTATCAAAGGAATTATTCATGTGTCACTAAATGACCTGTCCTCTCTTTTAACTTGTGTACTACAAAAAGCTCTATTTGTATTTGGAAAACAGAAGCTAAATAAAGACTGATTTGGCTCAAAACTAAATTTAAATCTGCAATTGTTATTATTATATTAAATAAAGTAATGTAATCTATTAACAATCAAACACTAGCTAGTGTAGTAGATTTTGTACCAGCGGCCTCAGAAGCTCAATTGGAAGAGAGTCAGCACAGTAAGCTGGTCCGAGGTTTGAATTCTGTTTGAGACAATACTTTCTAAATAGATCTATATAGTTAATAAATTGATTTTTGTGTCGCCTGTGATATCAGTTGTGACACATAGGGATCCTATTGTCCGTCGGCGGCGGCGGCGTCCGGTAGTCCCCCAACTTTAGCCTGAAACTTAATGTTGCCTATAACATTAAAAGTACTTGTCCTGTTCACTTCATACTTGGGATATATCATCAGCACGAACAATGCCATCTGTGACGACAAGAATGATAACTCCAGTTCCAATATTTTTTTAGTTATGCCCCTTTCAAATGCAACTTTAACCTGAAACTTAATGTTGCCTATAACTTTGAAAGTACTTGACCTTTTCACTTCATACTTGAAATATATCATCAGCATGAACAATGCCATCTGTGATGACAAGAATGATAACTCCAGTTCCAATATTTTTTGAGTTATGCCCCTTTCAAATGCAACTTTAACATGAAACTTAATGTTGCCTATAACTTTGAAAGTACTTGTCCTATTCACTTCATACTTTGAATATATTATCAGCATGAACAATGCCATCTGTGATGACAAGAATGATAAC
This sequence comes from Corbicula japonica, assembly GCA_038501625.1. Lineage (NCBI taxonomy): Eukaryota > Metazoa > Mollusca > Bivalvia > Venerida > Cyrenidae > Corbicula > Corbicula japonica. Next base: position 7,820,165 of record JAZAYU010000008.1, on the reverse strand, counting down.
TCCAGTTTCATTTTTTTTTTAGTTATGCCCCTTTCAAATGCAACTTTAACATGAAACTTAATACTGTATATAAACCGATTGTATCATCTACCGGATATAGCGCACTGATTGTCACAAAAACATAGTAAACATTTCAAAAATGAGGAGATTTTGCATGTATTGTAATGAGAAATCCAATCGACAAATACATGTTCAACAGGCGATTCTGGTAGCACTTGTTTTGAAACGTTATTACCTTTTTTATGCAATATACTTTTAAAAAACCGCTTAAATCACTCACACAAAGTACCGTTTGCACTGTGTACTGTTATAAAATCAGCGCAAATGGTTATGTTTAAACAGGTTTTGAGAGGTATTCTCATGCTAGCAATGATGAAACATATCATTTTTATTCTTACAATAATAAAAATACCATAGCTGATCAATTAAACATCAAAACATTAGACCAAACATGCATGTAGCTTCCACCCAAACTGTATCATTTATTGAACATGTTCACTCAATCATTTGTATGTTTCTAGTGATATATGTGTATCAGTTATGGCGATTTTTTAAAGATGATTTTAGTACATTTTTCGGATTTAAGAACAACGGCTTGATGCAGAAACATGTATTAAAAGTGCTTCGTACAGAGAAACGTTCTGAAATATGAGGGCCTCGGTGCCTTTACATACTGCGGCGACACGAAACAATTGGATCTACCTGACTTCATTAGTTAACACCCAGATCGCTCTGAGAACTACAATTTACAACAAGCGATAATTAATGTCGTCCCAAAATGTTTTGGATTTGATAAACATAGTCTAAGGTGTTTTAAAAGTAATAGTTTCGAAACTGAAGGTTCACGATTATAAATACATACGCAGGTAGGCATGACATACAAATTCTGAGGCAAAGCAAGTTATTTAAATACTGATATTTTAAGCTGATTATAAATCCTTCACTCAATGTACGACCAATGTAGATCATCGTCAGCTGGAACATCCATTTCATTTGATCGGAATATACAATGGTCACTTGTTTTCAGAAATATTCTAATAAATGAAATAGCAAACAGTGTACAGCAAAAACAATGTACAACATATCCCATGGAGTAAAGGGTTAAGTGCAACTTTACCAAAGGAACCAATGTCTTGTTTTTCGCCTAAGGATGGACTATCACATAGGTCTTCCCTTGAGAGTCAGGTATGTTACCATGCTGATTTGAGTTAAAGAAATTAATGAATTCGCTTTCTAACATATTCTCATAATACATTTATACTAGCCATTAAAACACTGTTTTGACAACTGATTTGTGTAAACTATGTGTATGCCAATTGATCAGTTACAAAACAGTTTATAGTTTATTTCGAGGTTTGTATGAAAAATTTAACGGTCGCCCAGCTGTGTTGGGCCTGACAGTTTAATTTTTTTACAAGCCTCCAAACTAACAATAACCTATAGTCACTATTGTTGTATCATTCTGTTTAATTATTTTAAAGTTCTTTTCTTCGTGTTTTTTGTACGCCATGATATATTATTTCTCCAAATATACCCGATTTGTATAGAAAATATATGTAGACGAACTCCTCCATCTTTCCTAAAAGCATACACTTGGTAAAATCAGCAAATGCGCATCGCCATAAGTGGTACAGATTATTGAAAAATCATTCAACGAAGATCGCACTACATGGTACAACACAAATAGGTGTGTTTGCTATAAATGATAGTATGATAATGCTATAGATAATACAGTCATTGCGAAACACACCCCTCAAACATTTTAATAATTTACTCTATCTATACATTTAAAGCAATATTGTAATGTAATAATCTTTATATTAATGTCATAAAATCATATAACTAGTATGTATTCGTGCATCAGAGCGTTTATTTGTTGAGAATAACAGTATTTTGATACAATCATGTGGGTCATTTGCCAGACCTTCTTGTGATTAAATGCAATTTTGCAAGTTTTTATCCCTATATATGCGCAAAACAAATGGCAATTAAACCAATAAGGACTATACAAAATATAACGTACTTGTTTTTGTTGAAGGTACTTAAAATGATCCTAATAATTCCGTTTTCAATGTGTTATTTACGAATTGTTTATATCGCAGCCATGCAATCACCTTACTATATCCAGCATATGATACAATTGGTTTATATACAGTGCTTAATGTTGCCTATAACTTTGAAAGTACTTGTCCTATTCACTTCATACTTGGAATATATCATCAGCACGAACAATGCCATCTGTGATGACAAGAATGATAACTCCAGTTCCAATATTTTTTGAGTTATGTCTCTTTCAAATGCAACTTAAACCTGAAACTTACTGTTGCCTATAACTTTGAAAGTACCTGACCTATTCACTTCGTACTTGGAATATATCATCAGCATGAACAATGCCATCTGTGATGACAAAAATGATAACTCCAGTTTCATTTTTTTTAGTTATGCCCCTTTCAAATGCGACTTTAACATGAAACTTAATGTTGCCTATAACTTTGAAAGTACTTGTCCTATTCACTTCATACTTGGAATATATCATCAGCACGAACAATGCCATCTGTGATGACAAAATGATAACTCCAGTTTCAATAGTTTTTTAGTTATGCCCCTTTCAAATGCAACATTAACCTGAAACTTAATGTTGCCTATAACTTTGAAAGTACTTGTCCTATTCACTTCATCAGGGCTTTCCCCAGGCAATTATGGCATACCGGCGCAGGGATGCCTTAATTTCCAAACTAACATTTGCGGTACGCTTATAATCTGCCTGTATGCCATAAATCCTGACTGGGATGCTTTAAAATTCAATAAACAAGGTCAATAAACATGTCAAATCACGAAGCTTTCTCGCCAATTTCAAGCGTTTCTCTGATATTGTTAAGCGTCTACTTAACAAGATCACACCTTACAATATTTAATGAGCGTCTGCTGTGTATCAGAAGTCGGATAGTTGGATGAGTGTCTGTGGAATACAGAGAATACAGTCGTAAATCAACCAATTAAGAATAGATTCGGCAGTTATGATGGCCTAAATGAGATTAAAATTGTTATATTGTTTGTTGATGACCTGGTAACTGTGAAGAGTTGTGAGCATGTAAGTGGTAAATGATAATCTTATCTCTTTTTATGCCCCCGCCATGTAATGGCAGAAGGGCATATAGTGTTCACCCTGGCTGTGGGTGTGTTTGTTTGTTTGTGTGTGTGTCAGTGTGTGTGTATGTTCGAAAATCGTGTCCGCTCTGTAACTTTGTTATTTCTTATTGGATTTTAAAATAACTTGGTATGAATGTTCACCATATCAAGACGGTGTGTCGCGTACAATACCCATGCCTGTAGGTCCAAGGTCAAGGTCACTGTTACTAAAAATAGAATTTTCTTGTCCGGGCTGTAACTTCCTTATGAATGCTGGGATTTCAAAATAACTTGGCACAAATGTTCACCATGACAAGGCGGTGTGTCGCGTACAAGACCCATGCCTGTAGGTCCAAGGTCAAGGTCACTGTTACTAAAAAAAGAATTTTGTTGGAAAAATCTTGTCCGCTCTGTAACTTTGTTATTTCTTAATGGATTTTAAAATAACTTGGTATAAATATTCACCATATCAAGACGGTGTGTCGCGTACAATACCCATGCCTGTAGGTCCAAGGTGAAGGTAACTGTTACTAAAAATATAATTTTCTTGTCCGGGCTGTAACTTCCTTATGAATGGAGGGATTTCAAAATAACTTGGCACAAATGTTCACCATGATAAGGCGGTGTGTCATGTACAACACCCATGCCTAAAGGTCAGAGGTCAAGGTCACTGTAACTTAAAATAGAATTGTGTTATAAAAATCTTGTCTGCTCTGTTACTTTGTTTTGTCTTATTGGATTTTAAAATAACTTGGTATAAATGTTCATTATATCAAGACGATGTGTTGTGTACAATACCCATGCCTGTAGGTCCAATGTCAAGGTCACTGTTACAAAAAATATAAATTTCTTGTACTGGCTATAACTTTGTTATTAACAGAGTGATTTCATAATAATTTGGCACAAATGTTCACTATGACAAGGCGTTGTGTTGAGTACAATTCCCATGCCTGTAGGTCCAAGGTCAAGGTCACTATTACTAAAACCAGACTTTTCTTGTCTGGGCTGTGAGTTTGTTATTACTTATTGGATTTTAAAATAACTTGGTATAAATGTTCACCATGACAAACATGCATAGCGGGGGCATCCGTGTCCTATGGAAACATTTCTAGTATTAACAGATGATTACAGAAGGTTTATTATAACAAATAATAACCAAAAATGAAGATGATTTCAAAGTAATTTAATGCTATAAAAGTACTAACTGTACATCTTTAAATGCTGTCCATATCAATAAATGGCCATTCTATTGAACATGTTGACTTTTCAACATATATTAAATTGTGGCATAATCATTATGACAAGAACAAGTCTGCAATCAAGGGCTGTGTATCTAGTGTGAGATATGTTGCAACAAGAGACAATTGTGGCAAGTTTTTATGCCCCCACAAAGTGGGAGGCATATAGAGTTGCACTCGTCCGTCCTTCCGTACGTCCCCAAATCTTGTGGCATCAACTCCTCCTAAACTATAAGGCGGATTTCTTTCAAACTTGCACAGATGATCAAGCAGGATGTGTAGATGATCGAAAAGAAAGGATTTTTTCCTGCGACCATTTTTACCAGAGTTATGGCCCTTTGTTAATTTCAGTTATAAAATCTTGTGGCGTCAACTCCTCCTAAACTACAAGGCAGATTTCTTGCAAACTTGCACAGATGTTGAAGCAGGATGTGTAGATAATTGTGAAGAAAGGATTTCTTCCTGCGACCATTTTTACCAGAGTTATGGCCCTTTGTTATATTCATTAATTAAATCTTGTGGCGTCAACTCCTCCAAAACTATAAGGCAGATTTCTTGCGAACTTGCACAGATGATGAAGCAGGATGTGAAGATGATCGTAAAGAAAGGATTTTTTCCTGCGACCATTTTTACCAGAGTTATGGCCCTTTGTTAATTTCAGTAATTAAATCTTGTGGCATCAACTCCTCCAAAACTTTAAGGCAGATTTCTTGCGAACTTTCACAGATGATGAAGCAGGATGTGTCGATGATCGTAAAGAAAGGATTTTTTCCTGCGACCATTTTTACCAGAGTTATGGCCCTTTGTTAATTTCAGCAATTAAATCTTGTGGCATCAACTCCTCCTAAACTACAGGGCAGATTCCTTGCAAACGTGCACAGATGATGAAGCAGGATGTGTAGATGATCGTGAAGAGAGGATTTTTTCCTGCGACTACTTTTACCAGAGTTATGGCCCTTTGTTTTTTTCAGTAATAATATCTTGTGGCATCAACTCCTCATTTACTTTTGGACAGATTTCTTTCTAACTTGCACACATGATCAAGATGGCTTGGTAGATGATCATAAAAAAAAGATTTTTTTCTGCTGCCATTTTTACCACAGTTATGGCCCTTTGTTTATTTCACTTACAAAATTTTGTGGCATCAACTTCACATTTTCTATTTGGCTGATTTCTTTCAAACTTGCACAGATGATTAGACATGATGTGAAGATTGTTGTAAAGGACATTGTCTTGCAACAATTTTCACCACAGTTATGGCCTTTTGTTTATGTTAGTTATTAAATTTTGTGGCACTTACTCCTCATTTACTAATCATGATCACCACATGTTGTTAATACCTGGTACAAAATTTTGTAACAAATGTTATTGCAGCAGTGGGGGCATCAGTGTCCTGTGGACACAGTCTAGTTTTTTACACTGTTGAACATCAAAAATGAAGCAACAACTGTTTTGTATTACAGTATTACATGTAAGTACAATACAATAGCAAGTGTGTGGTGGTTCTGTGAAAAATGTACTTTGTCATATTTGAATAAAACTTAGAAAACTATGTTGCTTTGTGCTAAATATATATTAATATATTTGTAAGATGCACCCATCAACCATGTGAAAATATTTTGCATGAATTAGCACGTCACGCGTAGGATGCCAGGATGCCTTAAAATTTTTCTGGGGAAGGCCCTGTTCATACTTGAAAATTAAATATATCATCAGCACGAACAATGCCATCTGTGACAAAAAGAAGGATGACTCAAGTTAAAAATTTTTTTGAGTTATGCCCCTTTCAAATGCAACTTTAACATGAAACTTAATGTTGACTTTAACTTTGAAAGTACTTGTCCTATTCACTTCATACTTGGAATATATCATCAGCATGAACAATGCCATCTGTGACGAAAAGAATGATAACTCCAGTTTCAATATTTTATGAGTTATGTCCATTTCAAATGCAACTTTAACATGAAACTTAGTGTTGCCTGTAAAATGGAAAGTACTTGTTCAATTAATTCACTTAATACTTTGAATAACTCATCTGCATTTACAAACCAATTTTTGAAGGTGATAACTCAGGTTTCATTATTATTTTAGTTATTCCCCTTTTAAATTCAATTTAGATGTTCTGTGGCGAAGTATTGAAATAAACTTAAATGAAATTTTTTTTTATTATATATGATTAAACATAGGCCCACATTTCAACTTTTTCCATGCAGGCGACGCATGTGTTCCACGGAACACAACATTCTAGTGTTAATTTATTGAAATTATTTCTGCAAAACACCAATATAGGCTGATGATTAAAACCCTTTAAAACTTTTGACAGGGTCAAATGACCCCCGAGTATAAATCTTAATGAAAAGCAAAAAAAGTAAAATTATAATATATGAGCCATTGTTCAATGAAGTGCAGACAATTTCGGAAGGGCAAAATGATAAATATAAGAATTAAGGATCTCCATCAATAAAAAAGTCTGTTTATGTCCATCCTGTCATGACTTCTAATGTGCAATGATTACCATCCAATTTTAACCCTTTCCTCCATAGATACACGTTTATTGCATGCTGTCTGAACATGATTTAAACTGTTCGCTTTATGAATTGTTAGGTTATTTCTGACCAAAATGCGACCAGTGCAGATCCTGATCAGACGTCATGGATGTTCTGGCTGATCTGGATTTACACTGGTTGAACATGTATAAAAATGGAGGAAAGGGTTAGAAGATAAATTATAAGGTCGAATCTGATGTTGTTTTTTTTATTTTATGCACCTCAAGATTTAAATAATTAGTTAACTCTGTACTTCATAGATATGGCTTTTAATACATAGGGAAACATTGTAGAACCATCCAAGCCATCTGATCATGATCGGCTGTGTTTGCTTTAAGATTCATTGTATTATATCTGACCAAGAAGTGACCAGTGTACATGTAGATCCAGATGAGACTACATGAATAACTCAATGAACAACATCCACCTAGATCTACACTGGTTACTTTTGTAATAAAAGATGTATATATAGAGAAAAAGAGTTATGGGTTAGTGTCAGAATGTCCCCAACAAAATTTCAGACAAAGTTAATTTAGTACTGCAGTATGGCTTATATAATATATTACAATTGTGACCAGTGTAGACCCAGATTATCCTGTGCAGCCTTGCACTCTGATCTTGTTATACACTGTTTGTCGATAAACAATTGGTCCCAATTCAAAGAAAATGGAATCCATTACAAAAGGTCAGAAAGTAAGAAGTAAAAGGGTTTATATGCAGAGTCTGATGTTCTTTTATAAAACTTTGTTAGAGAAAGAATTCAGGGTGTAAAAGGAAGGTTCTTTACTGAGATGTCACCTTTTTACACCTACTGAACTAATGTTCTTCAAGTACATTAATTCTTGAACTAATGAAGGCAGCAGTAGTCCAGTGGTAGAGCGCTCGCCTAGGGATTGAGGGGTCCCGGGTTCGAGCCCCAGTTTGTCAGCTAATTTCCTAAAGCAAGAAATTAAGCCTTCATTGCTTCTCTCTACCCAGGTCTATAAATGGGTACCTGTGAGGAAGTTAATGTTCCGTGCCTGCCAACAGCGCACACTGTAAAAGGATGACTTATATCCAGTAATCGGGGGGTAAATGTGAAAGTGGGTTGAATACGTTTAGTAATTACAGACTATAAACCCATACCTTTACCTTTTATCAATATTAGTCTATCCATTTATAGTACATAGGTCTGTTTTACAGAAATTTATTAAAGGAATTTATTAACATAAGAACAGTGTAGACCCTGTTCAGACTGTGCAGATGTGTAGGCTGATCTGTGTCTATACTAGTCGCAGATGTGACCAGGGCCAAAGATCAGAAAACCATAAAACTGATATTGGAGACCAGTCTCAAATCTCAAGCATCTGATTGCTGAAATGGCGACCAGTCGCCATTTCAGCCAATCAGGTGCTTGAGATTTGAATCTGGTCTCCTGATTTAGTTTTATGATCTTTGGCACAGCTCTTCAAGGGTTGATAAACATTGTATTACCTAAATTCTTATTAAATCTATGTTAGTGTAATCGCTCGCCAAAATCGCCAATTGGCGATAAAAATACCAGCTGCTGATGATTTTCTTACAAATCAATGAATCTGGCGATAAAAAATGCGGGCGTAAAATCCGCACAGAAGACAAATATTGATCAATTTCCCGCCACATGTCACCGACCATACATTGTTTTAACAATCATTGCTTACCCCCCGGGCCCGCCACGGATAAACAATCTGGTCCACTTTCTACCACATTCATGTCATAATCTTGCTAATTAGGACCCCAGATAAGCAGTTTTGTTACCGACGGTATTCATTCTTTGCTCGAGGCGGACATGTTTGTTTATGTAATGGGATTTGTCTAAAACAATTAAAAACGTCACAGTTGTCAACCATTCGAGTCAAGCTGACGATGCAAGGGTGGAGTAACAAGATCGATAAATATGATGATTGACGTCGGCAAATAATTTAACTACCCCAAAGAACGTCAAATCGGAACAGTTGGAGACAAATCAAAACGTTATTATAATCAATCAGTGGATTTTTTAAATACAACTTTAGCTTTTTTCTAATAGATGGAAGGATGTAAATCGGCGGGAAAATCGGTCCGGAGTATCGAAATTGCAGTGTATTTGTAAAGATAAATATTTTCTAAAGTCATTTTCCAATTAGCTTACAATTCTAAGTACTTTGTACTTTAAATACTAGGGCATTTATGTTATTAGCCTTGCTCAAGCATACTATTCATGATTGTTGTCTTTAATTTCAGCAAGGCATTCAGTCTTTGGAAGCATAAGAAAGAAAGGAGAATCAATCAATTCTTTAAGTGTAAATAGCAGAAATCACAGTAATTACAGAAATAAACATTTACAATATCATTAAATTAAACAGTGCAGTAAAATGAAAAAAAAAGCACTTAGCCTTCTATAAGAGTTGTATGTTTAAAAAGAATGGAATAAAACCTACTTTGTTTTAGATACCATGTTGGTTTATGAATATTTATAACAATGGTCGCGCGCTATCACGCCGCTTAAAAATTTGGCTCATACTTTTTTTTCCTTTGCGCCAACCTAGTTAAATGTTGTGTTATATTTTAAGGTTCATCTGAAGAAACATAAGACAATAATAAGAAGTGTCCTGTAGAGCAGGATGGGGTTCTTCAACCAGCTGCTTCTGCTGCTGTGGAAAAACTTCACACTACGCAAGAGACAGAAGGTAAGAAAATTATACTTTTCAGTAAACCCCTTACTCCATATACGCATTTAAATGCAAGTGTTGGGGGTAAACAAAGTATCATGTTTCCTGTAAGAAAGGGGTTTTAAACCCTTCCTGCATTTGTATAGGAATAATATGCATGGTATAAATTCTCAAAAACAACATATAACAAAATAAATGTACGGACATGCAGGCTTAATCTTTTAACAGATAGTCTGTCTGCTGTCTGGGCAGAATCTACATCAAGATTCTCATTTAAATCATTTAGGTTATATCAGACCAAGATTTGACTATACAGATCCAAATCAGATGGCACAGATGTGCTGGTTGATTTGGATCTACACAGGTTGCACATGTATTAAACATGTGTCAATGTATATATGTAGGAAAGGGTTAAAAGCTAGTGTATCAAGAAAAACTTGTAATTGATTTTTCATCATGACAAATTTACAAACTGTATGATTCAAAATTTAAAGGTGTACTATTATTGTTCAGGTAGTCACGATATTAAATTATTGGCAAAAATCTGTCCTCTTTGTAGATCAGTCTGACATCGAGATCTCTGTAACAGCACACTATTTGCATGGTATAATTTACTATTGACTGCTGTAAAATACAAACTGATTTGGAGAAAGAATGGTATTTGAGAACTACATTACTACTTGAAATGCCTAAAACACCTTCACTACCAGTCAAAATTCAGATCAGAAACTTGCAAAAAACTATTCAGTCAATAACTTAACATCCCTATTTATTTTATAATCTATTTTTGCATGTAATAAAAAAAATGAAAGAAAGCCAGTTTTTGGAACTAATTCAGTGCCTAACACTTTACCTTGAGAATTTGTGTAAATTAAAGGTCTGGCTTTAAATCAATGTTTTAATCAACTTTTTTGCCAGTGTAGATCTAGATCAGGTGGCACATTTGTAATGTCTGATTACGATCTACTGTGCTCCCTTTAAGATCAAGGTCTTGCCTTTAAATCAATGTTTTAATCCACATTTTGCCAAGGGTGAACATTGTAGATCTAGATCAGGTTGCACATTTGTAATATCTAATCAGGATCTACTGTGTTCCCTTTTAGAGTAAGTAGTTTATTTTTGACAGAGAAGTGAAAATTGTAGATCAAATTTAATCAGTTGGCACTGATGTGCCAGCTGGTCTGGATCTGCGGTTAAGGTAGAAGGCACACATATGGAGTAAAAGGTTAATGCTCGGATACACCTTTTATCAGATAGGGGGCCAGTGTAAAATTTGTAGAATATCAGCTGGCACATCAGTGCCATCTGATCTGAATCTATACTGGTTTCTTTTTGGTCAGAAGTAATGTAATGAATCAAAAGCAAACAATGATGTTCTTGATGAGAAGGCACCTATGTGCTATGTGCTTAAAAAAAAGACAAAGCTATTAGGTACAGTTAAAAAGATAAAGTAACCATGAATAATGAAGGTCATAAATTTATTAATCAGGGTATACTTCAGTTTGGTTACCATGAAACATTTTTGTTGCATTGCTCTTCAAAGGAAAGGCAATCACTTTGTCAGTCAGTCATTCCGTCAGGAAAACTCCATATTTAATAACTATCGTTTCTTAATATGTTTTTGTTAAGCTTAACACTTTTATTGCTTATGACAACAAACTTAATTGCTGGCTTCAACTTTGCCATTTCCTAATGTATCTTCATCAAACATTAAAATAATATTTCTTATGTAACATGGGTTTTTGATTTAGTTAATATCTATGGGTTAACATCTCATTTGAAATATTTATGCCCCATTCTTTTACTAAGTTGAGCATCCTGGGACACTCAAAAAGCATGTTTAGTTCTTTTTATATCACTGATGAAAACTGTTATACAACAAACAGACAAATGTCCATGCAGAAGAATTGCTGAAATACATCATTTAAATTACTGTTACAGTTGCGGCTTGTTGCAGAGATAGTGTTTCCCTTGGCTTTGTTCTTGATTCTACTGATAGTAAGAGCAACTAAGCCAGACCTTAAAGTGAAACATGGAGAATGTAAGTATCTTTATACCTGTTTAACCCTTTCCTCCATAGAAACAGTCACCTTTATTTCATAGGCAAACAGTGTAGATCCAGATCAACCGACACATCCATGCCATCTGATCAGGATCTAAACTGTTCGCTTTTTGATTCCTTTGGTTATTTCTGACCAAAATGTGACCAGCAGATCCTGATCAGACAGCACAGATGTGCTGGCTGATCTGGATCTACACTGGTCGCACATGCATAACTATGCGTATATATGGAGGAAAGGGTGAAACTAGTTACAACATGAGCTTCAATTGTTGATTATAAATGCACACTTGTAAGTACACTTTAAAGCTGTAAGAAATATTCTAAAGCTTACAAGGCTTACAAGAGGGCCAAATGGTCCTATATTGCTCACCTGATTCTTGAAAACATGAAATGAAAGGTAGAACAAAATGCAAAGAAATGTCAAATAGTTTACTGACTTAGCAACAGATAAAATTTCTGGGCTGACTGCATCACATGACTTGTTTTGAATAGAACTTGAACAGATTTAAAAACTGATATAGCTACCACTACTATTTAATTAGGATGACAGTACAGACTATTCACTTGCATGATATGGTACAGTAAATGCCACCAGAAAGTAATCACACAAGCTAGAAGTACAATCATCAGGAATAGATTAAGCCATAGGCCCGAGTGGATCTAAACTGTTCTCCCTTGCAATAAAGGTGTTTCTATGGATGTAAGGGTTAAAGAAAATCTGTTAATATTGTAGTGGGAATCAAAGTTTCTTATTGTTCTATTTTTCAGGTCATTTTGATGCCAAAGCAATGCCCTCAGCAGGGATTCTACCTTTCTTACAGTCATTCATGTGCACCTTTAACAACACATGCCACGAGAAGCCCACTACTGATGCACTACCAGGAGTTGCTGGATCGTTTTCACAATCTGGGTGTGTTTGGATCCCCATTCACCATTACAAAATATATTGCCCCAATATACTGTTGTATCATATAATTTTCAACTTTTTCATGAACAAGGCACAAATGACACTTACATGGGATTGTAAATTCATGCAGTTATATTACAGCATAAGATATTCAATGGTGTGGTTTTGCTGGGGTTTTATTTTGTACACATTACCTAGGGTGAAAAACCTGAAAATCAGACTGATGTGAAATATAATACCACAGCAAGCATTGAAGATTTTTCAGAATTAAAGTATTCTTTGATTGTAAGGGAATAGAATAGTGCTCAATACTTTCACACAGTTTGTCTTATATCTATAATACTATTTTTGAATCGTGCTAATAAGTTTAGCATTCTGAGCAAGTAATATCAACAAGTTAATATTTACTAGGTACGTCAATGGATACCAAATTTGGGATTCAGATATCCATTGAATGATCCAAATGGATATCAAGATATCTAGAATATGAAACTTTGTTAACAGTTATATTGTTGTAGTATTTGTGTATGATGAAACTGTCATTTCCGTGGACAGTATTAAATTGTTTTTTCCATAGACATGCTTGACAAAATGTGCTTCATAATTTTAATTATTACATTATTAGATTAAACATGAACATAAAACATTTGATAATTTTAATTCCCTATATATTGTACATTGGAAAGCATTAAAGATAATTTGTTTAGAACGTAAATGTTAATAAGTCAACATTGCAAGATCAAATAAAAAAATCAATTCCTCGATAATTTTATAGAATTTAAATGGACATAATATTATGTGAGCAACTGATCTATACCGAGAAACCTGTTAAATGTTTATATACTTATATCTATATCAGTTCTCAATTAAACCGATCAAATGAAATTTAAGATAAATATTAAAATGGATAAGAAGGAGCTTCAAACATTGCCTGTAAATTTGCAAGTTCTTACACATGTATATACCACCATGCATTAGCACATTTTCAGACTGTGATGTGTCATCGCCACTCAATGATCTGTTACACCTGCGGATACTTGAATGAAAAATGATAGCAGAAACATCAATTAGCAAAATGACCAATATATCAAATTAAGTGTTTGTAAATGAATAACTGGATGCCAGATTCAATCTGTAAATCCCATGATCCTAATATCAGGATAATCATTGATCCCTAATATTTACATACAATTCTTTGAAAGTTTTTCGTAAGATGTAAAATGAAAACCAGTGTTGTTATGTGTTAGTTACTAATGTCTCTATTAGAAAATGTTATGATCTGTCTCAAAGATCATAAAACTTAAACTGGAGAGCAGTTGCAAATCTCATGCATCTGATTGGCTGAAATGGCGACTGGTCAGATGCTTGATATAAGAGACAGGTCTCTAAACTCAGGTTTATGATCTTTGGCTCTTGTTTTCTCTCTTAACCATTTTAGTACTTGTTGAATCAGTAATTGTTTATACCAATATTACAGACTAACGGAAGCTTTTATAGCATTGGAAGAGATTTTAAACAGCGAGGTAGATGTAGAGCTGATATCTGATACCATCAATGACCTAAATATATTGGCTGGACTTGCCCAAAAGATATATGATGGAACAGCTGTAGGTAGGTGATATTTAAGTGATTTGTTTTTGTGTCAGCTTTGATAGCAAATAGAAATACTGCTGGAATTATACAGCCTGGCAGCCAGCAATTCTAAATTTTTAAATTCCCAATAGGTCCTTGTTCACCAAACATGAGTTTGTCCCCTAAGTTGACTATTCTCCACATTCGGGTACTCATGTATCCCTCATTTCACTCCTCCCACCCCAGTCAGTGTCCATTACTCCCTTATGGCACATTTTCTAATTGTCGATATCCTATACAAGTGTATAGTGGATTAAGCAGCAGAACTTATCACATGTTTGTCAATTAGGGTGATTTTATGGGTCATTTACGACAAGAATATATGGTGGATCGGTATTCTGGGGGCCACAATGAATCCAGTGATCATGTCCCAACCACAATCTCAGACTGGATGCAGTGGCTTGGACAGAATCTTCTTGTTGTTTCCCCAGCTCACATGGAATCAAGTCATCATGTCCCTGGCACCAGCTCTCATAGAAGTGATCATGCCCCTCGTACCAGCACGCATGGAAGTGATCATGCCCCTGGCACCAGCTCGCATAGAAGTGATCATGCCCCTGGTACCAGCACGCATGGAAGTGATCATGCCCCTGGCACCAGCACGCATGGAAGTGTTCATGCCCCTAGCACCAGCTCGAAAGGAATCTAGTCATCATGTCCCTAGCAACAGTTGGCATGGAATTCAGTGATCATGCCCCTAGTACAAGCTCACATGGAATCTATTCGTCATGTCCCAAGCACCAGCTTGCATAGAATCTAGTCATCATGACCCTAGCACAGAAGCCAGTCATCATTCCCTTAGCAACAGCTTGTTTTAAATCCAATCATCCAGCACCTTAGCACCAGCTTAAATCATGTCCATTCATCATGCACCTAGCACCTGCTCCGACAAAATCCTGTTTGTTAACATGTATTACAATAACACTCAAAATGGCTGTATAAGGGTAAGAAGCTGCAGGACAGGTTCAGCTCATACTGGACCTTTATAGCAACTACTGACTTTTTATTCATATGCCTGTAGTCTGGAAACTGGTTAAATTGTACACTTCTCTTTTTCAGGTAATTTTACTCTAGGAAACAGAGTGATCAATCCGGCCACATTAAGACAACAAATACTGGATCAAAATCTGAACTTGTCATCTGATGTAGTAGATTGGCTGCTAAATGCCACCCTCAATAGACAGGTAACACTATAAATATAAAACATTTTTATGCCCCCGGCATCTAGTGATTGAACCGTCCGTCCGTCCGTCCGGTTAACATTTTTCGGCAAGTTGGATCTTTCTGAATTTCTACAAAGAGCATTGGCATGAAAGTTTACACACTTACTTAACAGTTCACAGGTCATGACCCTGACAAGTTACATAACTCTGGGTACCTTATTTCTGGTGTTATCTCCCCTTTTTGTACTTAAAAAAATGGTTAACCTATTTCGGCAAGTTGGATATTTTTCCATTTCTACAAAGATCATTAGCATGAAAGTTTACAAACTTAATATACAGTGCACAGGGTATGACTCTTAACAAGTTACATAACTCTGGCTATCTTAATTCGGGGTTTTCTCCCATATTTGTACTTAGAGATAAATGGTTAACATTTTTCGGCAAGTTGGACATTTCTGAATTTCTACAAAGAGCATTGGCATGAAAGTTTAGACACTTACTTAACAGTTCACAGGTCATGACCCTGACAAGTTACATAACTCTGGGTACCTTATTTCTGGTGTTATCTCCCCTTTTTGTACTTAGAAAAATGGTTAACCTGTTTCGTCAAGTTGGATATTTTTCTATTTCTACAAAGATCATTAGCATGAAAGTTTACACACTTAATATACAGTGCACAGGGTATGACTCTGACAAGTTACATAACTCTGGCTATCTTAATTCGGAGTTTTCTCCCCAATTTGTACTTAGAGATAAATGGTTAACATTTTTTGGCAAGTTTGATATTTCTCAATTTCTACAAAGAGCATTGGCATGAAAGTTTACACACTTACTTAACAGTTCACAGATCATGACACTGACAAGTTACATAACTCTGGGTACCTTATTTCTGGTGTTATCTCCCCTTTTTGTACTTAGAAAATGGTTAACTTATTTCGGCATGTTGGATATTTCGCAATATCCACAAAGAGATCTGGCATTAAAGTTTACACACATACTTAACAGTGCACAGATGATGACCCTTACAAGTTACGTAAGTCTGGCTACCTTTTTTCTGGGATTATCTCCCCATTTTATACTTGGATATAAATGGTTAACTTGTTTTATTTGATTTTTGCCCTTTTTCGCTTAGAAATTAGAATTAAGACTTAGAAATTATGGTTAAAGTTTCAATGTTAGTGTTTTTCTAAGGTAATCTATAGAAAAGGTTTAAAACAGATGTACTTAACATACTTTGGTGAAAGTGCCTAGTGGTTACTATACTATACTATACTATACTATACTATACTATACTATACTATACTATACTATACTATACTATACTATACTATACTATACTATACTATACTATACTATACTATACCACACCACACCACACCACACCACACCACACCACACCACACCACACCACACCACACCACCACCCCCACCACCACCACACCACCACCACCCCACCCCCACCACCCCCACCACACCACCCCATCTCACACCACACCACCACCACCACCCCACTACACCACCAACAATAATACTGTCAACAACAATGTCAACAACACCACCAACAACACCGTCAGCAACACCACCAACAACACCGTCAACAACACCACCAACAACTCCGTCAACAACACCACCAAGAACACCGTCAACAACACCACCAACAACAACACCACCACCAACAAGAATAGCATTAACAACACCAACAACCAACAACAATAGCATCAACAACACCAACAACTGACAACACCAACAACAACACTGACAACTACACCAACAACAACACCAACATTACCAACACCAACAACAATACCAACAACACCCACACCACCAACAACAGCAACCAGCATACCATACCTTACTATACTACACCACACCTCACCACATCACTATAGGTGGGCAGGGATAGTGGGTTGATGGGTGCGGGATCAGGGGTGTATGGACTGGGTTGTGTAAACCCTCTAAAAAAACTACAATAATAAAGTAACTGTAATTTATTGATTTCCTAACTTGGATTAAGAAACTTTTGTTCATGTATGTGTGTTGGGTGTCATAAACTCCTGAATCACTCCCCAGTTTAAATGAAGCCCAGTTTTAAATGTGCTTAAATATGTCTGACTTCAAATAGTTGAGCATGCAGTCGTTTCCGACTGGCTCTTGTTATGATAAATTCTTTTCATGTACAGGTTCTGGCACCAGACGGTTATTTTCATTATTTAGAACTAACTTGTGATTTTAGTTGCAGTTTTAACACTGTGCTATCATTTAAAATTTGTATCGTTACAAACTTCGCTACCGGGGGCATATGTGTTTTCCGAACACAGCTTCTTGTTTGTGGATCTTTTTGTAATTATGTCTCCCCCCTCTGGGGGAGACATATTGTTTTTGCCCTGTCCGTCTGTCCATCAGTCCGTCTGTCACACTTCATTTCCGCTCAATAACTCGAGTACCCTTTGACCCAGAGCCTTCAAACTTCATAGGGTGATAGCCTTATTGAGTAGAAGAACCCTATTGATTTTGGGGTCAGTAGGTCAAAGGTCAAGGTCACAGTGACCCAAAGAGTGAAAACCGTTTCCGCACAATAACTCGAGTACCCTTTGACCCAGAGCCTTCAAACTTCATAGGGTGATAGCCCTTATTGAGTAGAAGAACCCTATTGATTTTGGGGTCAGTAGGTCAAAGGTCAAGGTCACAGTGACCCGAAGAGTGAAAACCGTTTCCGCTCAATAATTTGAGTACCCTTTGACCCAGAGCCTTCAAACTTCATAGAGTGATAGCCCTTATTGAGTAGAAGAACCCTACTGATTTTGGGGTCAGTAGGTCAAAGGTCAAGGTCACAGGGGCCTGAAGAGTGAAAACCGTTTCCGCTCAATAATTCGAGTACCCTTTGACCCAGAGCCTTCAAACTTCATAGGATGACAGCCCTTATTGAGTAGAAGAACCCTATTGATTTTGAAGTCAGTAGGTCAAAGGTCAAGGTCACAGGGGCCCAAAGAGTGAAAACCGTTTCTGCTCCATAACTTAAGTACCCTTTGACCCAGGGACTTCAAACTTCATAGGTTGATAGCCATTATAGAGTAGAAGAACCCTATTGATTTTGGGGTCAGTAGGTCAATGGTCAAGGTCACAGGGGCCTGAAGAGTGAAAACCGTTTCCACTCAATAACTGGAGTACCGTTTGACCCACAGCCATTAAAATTCATAGGGTGATAGCCCTTTTTGATAAGAAGAACCCTATTGATTTTGGGGTCAGTAGGTCAAAGGTCAAGGTTACAGGGGCCTGAAGAGTGAAAACCGTTTCCACACAATAATAGGAGTTCTATTTTACCCAGACCATTCAAACTTCATACGATGGATGTCCTTATTGAGTAGAGGACTCCTATTGATTTTGGGGTCAGTAGGTCAAAGGTCAAGGTCACAGGGGCCCGAAGAGTGAAAACCGTTTCCACACAATAATAGGAGTTCTATTTTACCCAGACCATTCAAACTTCATACGATGGATGTCCTTATTGAGTAGAGGACTCCTATTGATTTTGGGGTCATTAGGTCAAAGGTCAAGGTCACAGGGGCCCCGAAGAGTAAAAACCGTATCCGGTCAATTACTGGAGTACCGCTTGACCCAGAGCATAGGGTAATAGCCCTTATTGAGTAGAAGAACCCTATTGATTATGGGATCAGTAGGTCAAAGGTCAAGGTCACAGGGGTCTGGGCGCAGGGGGGGGGGGGGGGGGGCGCAGGGGGGAGACATGCGTTTTTCACAAAAAACATCTAGTTAGCTTGGTTATTGAATTTTGATGATTTAAAATCTTTGTAGTAGAAAGTAGTTTAATAGAAATGAATTAGAAGAGCCAATATCTACTTCCATCCTATGCCCAAGTTCATAAAACTAAGATTGAAGACCAGTCACAAATCTCAAGCATCTGATAAATGGAAACTAGACTGGTCTTCATTTCAGCCAAGTCAGTCTCAAATCAAAAGCATATGATTGGCTGAAATGGAGATTCCATCAGATGCTTTAAATTTGAGAATGGTCATTCAATTTTAGTTTTATGACCATAAGCCCATATCGTCACCTTTGTGCAACAAAATTTTAATTTACATCTACAAACAAAAGTAGTTATGATATTTTTTACGCAAAAAGGACAAAATGGTTTGCGAAAAGTCATGAACACCAGTTACATAAAACTTGTGTTCAATGATGGCGAAAGACCAGCTCTAAACTCAAGCTTGTAATTGGTAAGTTTAAACACTACTCCTGAAGGTTATAAATCTGAGTTTGGAAACCAGTCTCATGCATCTGATTGGCTGAAATTGGTGACATGTCGCCATTTCAGATGCTTGAGGTTTGAGACTGGTTTCAGGGCTTTTTTTCACCATTTTGGGAATATGACCCATACCCCTGGAATTGGGAAATTTATCGTCGTCTTGCCAAAAATTAGTAATTTTTTTAGCATCATTGGGGAATAACAAGTGTTACAGTTATCTGCTGTTTTTTTAATCATTGCCATCCATATTTAATATTGTCAATAATTCCTGGCTTAAAGAGCAAAAGATGCAGTGCTGATGCTGTTGTTTTTCATCAGAAATGTTTGTTTTGATTCAATTGGGAATTTTTCTTCTCAAATTGGGAAAAAAGTATATGTTTTGCAATTGGGAACATGACCGAAAAACGGCTATAAAATCAACTGAAAAAAAGCCCTGGGTTTCCATTTTCAGTTTTATAACCGTGGGATTACTTACGATTCATCTGCTCAGAAGATTATTGACTGGTCTACTGTCTGAGTTTTATCATCTTTATGCCAGGTTTACATGCTACATGAGACACGTGAACTTAATTGGTAGTCCATGAACAGATTCTTCATGCAGGTCTTAAATGTTTATTACAATTTTCATTAACAAAATTAACAACTAAGGTGTCTTCCCATATATTTTGTCAAAACATTCCCTATTTAAACAACTTTAAATGACCCCTTGTTTTTTCTTCTCTTTCCAGGTGTTTGTGGGTGGTCTAAATGAAAGATCTATTATCACCATTGTATCTTCACTGGTGCCAGCAACATTTGAGTCAGAAAATGCCACAATTCTGTACATTCGCCAAGAAGTGTGTAATGAAACAAGACTTAAAGAGATTTTCTACTTCCCAAATGAGTCCATGTCAGATAAAGTCCATGATGAGCTCTGTGCCCTTTCCCCTCAAGATTTCATCACCCTTGGCAATGATTTTGTACAAGACTTTGATCAGGCTATATTTTTGAATGAGGTATGTGGCTTTACTTGGAATATATACAACACTTAACCATTTCCTCCATACATACGCCTTTTTAGGCATGTGAGAGCAGTGTAAATCCAGATCAGCCGGCACATTGTGCCATCTGATCAGGATCTGCACAGTTCGCTTTATGATTTGTTATGTTATTTCTGACCAAAATGCGACCAGTGCAGATCCTGATCAGATGGCTCATGTGCCAGCTGATCTGGATCTACACTGGTCGCACATACGTAAAAATGCATATATACAGAGGAAAGGGTTAAGTTACACCTCAGAATTGATAGATCACACTTGTTTAACATCATTATTCCTTATAACATAATGGCACTATGAAGCCTGTATGTTTGCTTAACATAATGGCACTATGAAGCCTGTATGTTTGCTTTTTTGTGCCTGTATGTGCACTTTTTTACCCATGAAAATGGAAACAATTAATCCAAAAACAAAATTCTAACATGCACATACATAATGCCAGTATTAATTGACAGTTAATTGACAGGTTATTGAGTTTTAACACCTTCTGCATTGACAAACTTCTGATACCTGGCAAATTTTGTTTGTACATTTCCATTAACAGGTGGCAATCATGCTTATTGATGTTTATGTTGTTTCCGATGTTTTTCACAATTTCATGCATATACCCTCCTTTATGGCATGGGCAGTCAGAGTAGATCCAGATCAGGCACATCCATGCAGTCTGATCAGGCCCTGCTCTGTTCCCTTTTTGATTTATTAGGTTATTGCTGACCAAAAAGCTAACAGTGCAGATCCTGATCTGACGTGCCTGATCTGGATCTACACTGGTCACACATGCGTAAAAAGGCGTATGTATGGAGTAAAGGGATGAGTTACAGTATTTAAATAACAAGTGTGTTCTTTTAGACATGAAAAGTGGGTATTTATGTTTGATGTTGGAATTAAATGGCTCATGCCGTAAATTCTCGTTTTTTTGTTCAGAAGAATATGTTTTCATTAAGGAGCATGATCTTTACATCACGCAACTCTTTATTTGCACTGGAAATTCTGGACATGTATATCATTTTGTGCAGGAAAATTGAGATGAAAATATAACATGATTCACACATTAACATGGTCTAGAAGATGGACCTCGAATACTGGGTTATATATAGTATAAAGTGTATAATTATGTCTCCCACCACGTAGTGGTGTGGGAGACATTTTGATTTGCTCCTGTCTGTCCGTCTGTCTGTCCGTCTGTCTGTCACACTTGTCCGCTCTCTAAGTCAAACAGTTTTCATCGGATCATCACCAAACTTCATCAAAATGTTAGTGGCCATAATATCTCGATCAAGTTCGATAACCAGCCATATTGCCCAAGGAATCTCAGAATTATGGCCCTTGAATTATCAAAAATAAGTTGTTTGAGGCTTGTCCACTCTGTAACTTGAACAGTTATCATCTGATCTTCACCATACTTTATGAAAATGTTTGTGGCCATAATATCTCGGCCAAGTTCGATAACCAGCCGTATTGCCCCAGTCATGTCGGATTTATGGCCCTTGAATTATCCAAAATTGGCTGTTTAAGCCTTGTCTGCTATGTAACTGAAATATTCATCAACTGATTTTCAATAAACATTATGATAATGTGTGTGGCCTTAATATCTTGGCCAAGTTCGAAAACCAGCCACTTTGCACCAGGCATATCAGATTTATGGCCCTTTGATTTATCCGAAATTAGCCTTTTAAACATGTCACTAACCTGGTTCATCTATACTATAGCTATCATGACATTACATACATTGCATTATGAGAAAGTACTGTGCTAAGCAGCTATAAAGGTATTTCTTACACTGTTTAAGTTTTCATTTTACAATATCTGTTCCATACTCATGATTTGGTTCTTCTCTCATTTTCTGCTATTTTTATTATATGATGTTCACCAAATGCTATAATTATCTGTGTAATAAAAAAACAGCCGCTTTGACCCCGGCACATAAGACTTATGGCCCATTTATTTATTTACAATTGGCCTTGATAGCCTTGTACACTCACTCTCATGGTCTTTTTTCAGTGCATCTTCACTGATATATCAAAATGTTAATGACAACAAGTTTGACAACCAGCCACATTGACCCTGGCACTTCAGGATTATGGCCCATCAGAAATTGAAACTTATGTTTTTCCTGATCCTCCAAAAATTTGTGACATTGTTTATGACTAATATTGCACAGAACTTCCGTATGCCCTTTTAATAAATTGCCATCTTTATATTCACTTCACCAGTTTTATCCTGTGCATCATCAAAGATGATGCCTTTGTGGGAGACATGTGCTTTTCCCAAAAGCAGTTCTAGTTATAATACAATTTCACCACCATTATTTCCTTTCGTTATTTGAAATAAACTGACACAGTTGTCTTACAGAAAGATGAAGGGAAGGTGTGTAAGGTCTTTAGAATAATACTGACAAAGTAAATATTAAATGTGTTAAATGTTGACTGCCCTCACAAGATTATCAATAGAGCCATTGCATTTGGCAGTCATGATTTGTCTAGTGTAGTGTTTGTATCAAGCAAGTTCATACATTTTATATTTGTTGTTTTAGCTGAGGGAGTTTGCACAACAGAATGTACCAAACCAGGAGCAGCTACTCCTTACTCTATTGGAACAGGGTGCCTTATTACGAAAGGTGGGATTTATTGTTAGTTTACAAACAAAAAAGGGTATTTTTGTATCAGGAAACCAAACATGTTTGAAATACAAGGTACAAACTGATTGTCCAGTCCATCCTTAATTGATCATTCTAAATGCAGTTTTGTCATTCCTTTCCTGTAATTGTTAACTGGCTTTTATTGTGATACCTTGTAGCTTCTACAGATCAATACTTAGACTTATCGAAGTGTAAACTAATTGCAAAATTAGATTTCTTTTTAAGAGACAATAAATCTTTGCATTATGTGATTAAACATATATACTTAGTAAGTATTTGCATCATATTATCAATGATGAAGATTTATGAATATTCAGAATACATAGGCATTCTTATAAACTCCCTTTTTTACCAAGGTAATAAACTGAACTCTTAAAACTTGACCTTAATATAGAGACTATAGGACAACTGCTCTTATGAAGTTAAATTGCTTCGAGGGTTAAAGCTTGGACTTTTGACCTGTGTGAATCTCTAGCATGTAGTTGGTTAGTTTAGATTCAACAATTAGCTGCTAAGAATGAAGTTTGGTCTCCACTCTCAGTTTTGTGATCCATAGTCCCCAGCATCATTCTCTTTACTTTTCAATTAATTTTCTTTTCCTGTCACATTTTGTCTTGTAAAGAGATTTGTAAGTGCTTGTGGTATGTGTGTTATGGTTAGTTACCAGGAAATAAATGAGGTAAACATAAAATAGATTAATGTCATTTGTTTTCTGGAAGTTAACAAAATCATGCCTAGATGAAATGAAAAAAAATATCCTTATTGCAGCCTTTTCAAAGAAATATATAATCCTGATTTAAGACCAGTATCAAAACACTACATTATGATTGGTTGATTTAATTACTTGGCTTAATTTTAACCAATCCGCTGCTGAGGGCTAAAGACTGGTATCCAACCTTAGTTTTCTGATTACTGAAAAATGAATTCCCATACAGTTGATGAGCAACACAAGCTGGCAGAAGCCGTTCCGGGATGCAATGGCTGCTATACAATCCATTCGTAGCCAATCAGGAGACCTGATGCCGGGCAACACCTCAACCGGTTCGCTTTTCCGCATGGCTGGCCAGTTTGTTTGTGGACGGCCAGATGCCTTACTCTCCATTGATGAAAATCAAGCAGAAAAACTTAATGAAGCAGACCGCCAACCAATTAATCCCAATTTACCCTATGATAATAAAGCAACAACAACCAAAGCACCTGTTGATAATTCTACCCAAAGTATGCCTAAGACTACTCCAGATCCTGTATTAGAAAGACTGAAAGATAGATCATGTATAAGGGAAACAAGTAAGTACCATGACTTCCTATTCATCTTATATTTAAAGTAATAATAGATTTTTCTCAAACCAGACAAGCTTGACTACAGTTGAATTGTTTTATTGGCATTATTTTTATTGCTTGTGTAGTTTGCACTTGGGCAATGTTGCACATTGAAATCACTCTATTTGTTATTATTAGGAATATATTTAAATTATGTAATTATTTTCTCATAGTTCTTAGGATTTTACATCTGTGCAAACTTTATTACCCAAGTTCTTAGAAATTAATGTAACTTGCGCAGATATTTCTTTTGGCTTTTGTGTGAAAATTAGTCAAGGCATAGTTAAATACAAAGTATTGTTCTGTTGCATTTGGAATTCACTATTGATAAACATGACACAGCTTTTAACTCCAACCTTTGTCTGAAACACTACTGTATACTGTAGTGGAAGACGTCATTCTGTAATTGTGTCCAGTCATCACAGTCTTCCTTGTGCAACTCTTTTTACATGTCGCCATTTCAGCCAATCAGATGCTTGAAATTTGAGACTGGTTTCCATGCTCAGTTTTATAATCTTGGGCACTGATGTTTTAGTTTGTTAGGTTATTTCTGACCAAGAAGCAAAAAATCAATGATTCTTGAAATAATAGCTTTGTGTAAATAAGAGCGTATTTGTTTGATTCTATTTTTAGCTCCACAGTGCCAAGCTTTATTTGGAACTTTATCCAGCAGCAGTTCTGAGAACCGGTTTTTATGGAGACAGATTAAACCATTTGTGAGAGGGTGTATTCTGTACTACCCCCAGAATCCTGTCACAGATCTGATCATCAATAATGTAAGTTGCTTTACCTGTGATATGGCTCAACCTGGCTTTAATTGTTGATTTGCCTGTGAACTAAATATTGCTCAACCCATCATTGATTGTTAAATACTAATTTCAAGATTGATGGATAGCTTAATGATGTTTCACATGTTAAAGATTTACTTGGGTATTAGAAGGGAAGACCTCAAAGCTTGATGAAGCTTTAACTTTAATTGCAGATGTAGATGAATTGTATTGGTAAAATTGAAAGGTGACATGTCTAATGTTTAAATTCAGTGTAGTATCTGATGAATGCCCACCAGTGTTTCTAATAATAGTCTGGGCATTTATTAGAATAATTATGGTTACCTAGAGATTTACCCCCTTTGTTTGGTCTTGAGCTGTGCTACTGAAGCGAAAAATTAAAGTTATTTGAAGACTATCTTAATGGTTTCTTTAAAATAAGCTGAACATTACTTGTTGTTCTTTTTTCTTCACAAGTATATATACTATTCAACCATTGTTATATTACATGTTTCTTCATATTAATTAATCAGGTAGGACATGTGTAGCAAGGTGAAGCAATGTTGTTTGTCTTTGCCTCGAGATCATTTAACAAACACATGCTTTATGAATGTTTCAGACGCAGCAGTTTTTCAAGGACCTGGAAGCCCTTGGTAACCTTGGTGAAGCCTGGAAGAGTTACTCTCCACAACTGTATGAATATCTCAACAGTAGCAGGACTGTCGATGCTCTTAGAGTGAGTCTAATAAATTCTTCTAACTTTGTTTGTTGGTACCATGAAATCTAAAATATCAGTGCCCAAGATCATAAAACTAAATCTGTAGATCAGTCTCAAATCTCAAGCATCCGATTGGCTGAAATGGCATCCAGTCGCCATTTCAGCCAATCAGATCCTTGAGATTTGAGACTGATCTCAAAACTTAGTTTTATGATCTTGGGCCCAGTTCTGAATAACTGGTAAGGTACCATTTCTTCCGTGCTAGACCAGGATACTGTAAAGGCCACACGTTGGAATCAGTCACTCTGGGGTAGATATAGAAAACTACTTCTTGAAACAACAATTTTTAGTTTTATGAGTACATGTATATGTTAAAGCAAAAGAAAGAGGAGTTTATAAGGAAGATTTATTTTTAAATATTATGTAAATATATGTCGTTACAAAAAATGTGTTATTTAAACACCACCAGGAAAAAATACGAATAACTTTCAAATACATGTAGGTAAATCCGCACTGTCACTGGGATAGCTATATAATTTATTAAAATGTTGTTTTTATGCCCCCGCCATGTAATGGCGGAAGGGCATATAGTGTTTACCCTGGCTGTGTGTGGGTGCGTGTGTGTGTCAGTGTGTCAGTGTGTATGTTCGAAAATCGTGTCCGCTCTGTAACTTTGTTATTTCTTATTGGATTTTAAAATAACTTGGTATGAATGTTCACCATATCAAGACGGTGTGTCGCGTACAATACCCATGCCTGTAGTTCCAAGGTCAAGGTCACTGTTACTAAAAATAGAATTTTCTTGTCCGGGCTGTAAATTCCTTATGAATGGAGGGATTTCAAAATAACTTGGCACAAATGTTTACCATGACAAGGCGGTGTGTTGCGTACAACACCCATGCCTGTAGGTCCAAGGTCAAGGTCACTGTTACTAAAAAAAGAATTTTGTTGGAAAAATCTTGTCCGCTCTGTAACTTTGTTATTTCATATTGGATTTTAAAATAACTTGGTATAAATGTTCACCATATCAAGACGGTGTGTCGCGTACAATACCCATGCCTGTAGGTCCAAGGTCAAGGTCGCTGTTACTAAAAATAGAATTTTCTTGTCCAGGCTGTAACTTCCTTATGAATGAAGGGATTTCAAAATAACTTGGCACAAATGTTCACCATGATAAGGCGGTGTGTCATGGACAACACCCATGCCTAAAGGTCAAAGGTCAAGGTCACTGTTACTAAAAATAGAATTTTCTTGTCCGAGCTGTAACTTCCTTATAAATGGAGGGATTTCAAAATAACTTGGCACAAATGTTAACCATGACAAGGCGTTGTGTCGCGTACTACACCCATGCCTGTAGGTCCAAGGTCAAGGTCACTGTTAAAAAAATAGAATTTTGTTTGAAAAATCTTCTCTGCTCTGTAACTTTGTTATTTCATATTGGATTTTAAAATAACTTGGAATAAATGTTCACCATATCAAGACGGTGTGTCGCGTACAGTACACATGCCTGTAGGTCCAAGGTCAAGGTAGCTGTTATTAAAAATAGAATTTTCTTGTCCAGGTTGCAACTTCCTCATGAATGAAGGGATTTCAAAATTACTTGGCACAAATGTTCACCTTGATAAGGTGGTGTGTCATGTACAACACCCATGCCTAAACGTCAAAGGTCAAGGTCACTGTTACTAAAAATAGAATTTTGTTATAAAAAGCTTGTCTGCTCTGTGACTTTGTTATTTCTTATTGGATTTTAAAATAACTTGGTATAAATGTTCATTAAATCATATATCAATACGATGTGTTGTGTACAATACCCATGCCTGTAGTTCCAAGGTCAAGGTCACTGTTACTAAAAATAGAATTTTCTTGTCCGGGCTGTAAATTCCTTATGAATGGTGGGATTTCAAAATAACTTGGCACAAATGTTTACCATGACAAGGCGGTGTGTTGCGTACAACACCCATGCCTGTAGGTCCAAGGTCAAGGTCACTGTTACTAAAAATAGAATTTTGTTGGAAAAATCTTGTCCGCTCTGTAACTTTGTTATTTCATATTGGATTTTAAAATAACTTGGTATAAATGTTCACCATATCAAGACGGTGTGTCGCGTACAATACCCATGCCTGTAGGTCCAAGGTCAAGGTTGCTGTTACTAAAAATAGAATTTTCTTGTCCAGGCTGTAACTTCCTTATGAATGAAGGGATTTCAAAATAACTTGGCAACAAATGTTCACCATGATAAGGCGGTGTGTCATGGACAACATCCATGCCTAAAGGTCAAAGGTCAAGGTCACTGTTACTAAAAATAGAATTTTCTTGTCCGAGCTGTAACTTCCTTATAAATGGAGGGATTTCAAAATAACTTGGCACAAATGTTTACCATGACAAGGCGGTGTGTCGCGTACAACACCCATGCCTGTAGGTCCAAGGTCAAGGTCACTGTTACTAAAAATAGAATTTTGTTGGAAAAATCTTCTCTGCTCTGTAACTTTGTTATTTCATATTGGATTTTAAAATAACTTGGAATAAATGTTCACCATATCAAGACGGTGTGTCGCGTACAGTACACATGCCTGTAGGTCCAAGGTCAAGGTAGCTGTTACTAAAAATAGAATTTTCTTGTCCAGGCTGCAACTTCCTTATGAATGAAGGGATTTCAAAATAACTTGGCACAAATGTTCACCATGATAAGGTGGTGTGTCATGTACAACACCCATGCCTAAACGTCAAAGGTCAAGGTCACTGTTACTAAAAATAGAATTCTGTTATAAAAAGCTTGTCTGCTCTGTGACTTTGTTATTTCTTATTGGATTTTAAAATAACTTGGTATAAATGTTCATTAAATCATATATCAATACAATGTGTTCAATACTCATGCCTGTAGGTCCAAGGTCAAGGTCACTGTTACAAAAAATAGAAATTTCTTGTACTGGCTATAACTTCCTTATTAACAGAGTGATTTCAAAATAATTTGGCACAAATGTTCACTATGAAAAGGCGTTCTGTTGTGTACAATTCACATGCCTGTACGTCCAAGGTCAAGGTCACTATTACTAAAACCAGAATTTTCTTATCTGGGCTGTGAGTTTGTTATTACTTATTGGATTTTAAAATAACTTGGTATAAATGTTCACCATGACAAACATGCATAGCGGGGGCATCCGTGTCCTATGGACACATTTCTAGTTCTTTATTTTTTGTCCATATAAGACATAACCAGTCACCATTTCAACCAATCAGATGCTTGAGATTTTAGACTGATCTCCAGATTTAATTTATGACCATGGGCACAGGTGTTAATATTTTTTTACTGTATTACAGCTCTTCGTGGACAGCAACTTGTGTAGTTTGGGTTCCAGTTTTGTGGCTTCACGTTTTTTTAACAGTACGTTCAATGCTTCAATGGTTTGTTCCTTCCTCAAGCAGTACCTTAACAACGGCCCTAACTCTACACAGTATGACTGGAGGGACTCGTTGAGCATGATAGACATGCTGTTCGGATATATTACAGAATATATTAAGGTTTGTACTGTATTTCAGGATAAAGTAATGTAGGTAAATACTTGATTGTGGTATAAACTTTATTATAATGTGCCTACACTTTTCAAGAATAGACATTTATGGATTTAAAAGTTTATTTATTGTGTTCATTAAGACATGAAAAACATTTGTGTTGATTCAATTTTTATAGTGTAAAGGCTTTAACACTTTCTTTAAACCACCCAGATGTTTTTCATACCCTAGTGAATGAAATAAAGTCAGCTGTTTGCTCCATGTATACGCCTTTTATCATGTGAGCAAACAGTGTAGATCCAGATCAGCTGGCACATCTATGCCTTCTGGTCAGGATCTGCACTGTTTGCTCTTTGGTCATAACCTTATTAATCAAAAAGTGAACAGTGTAGATCCTGATCAGACAGCGCAGATATGCCATCTGATCTGCATCTACATCTGATCTGCCCATGCCATAAAGGCTTATATATGAAGGAAATGGTTAATTCTGAATATTTAAAAAATTTAACATTGCTAGATCTTACCAAATTATTTAGAAGAATTGTTGACGACAGATAGTATTAACTGCCACATTGTTAGCATAGCAAATGAAAGCTTGCCGTTTTACAATAAACGGCAAAGCATCCATGCACCCCTAACGTCACTAGTCAATCCATCATACTCTGTTCAATAGTTTGCGAGGAGCCTTTGTTATAACCTGCCCCTGAGCAAATGTATTTCATCAAAAATTAATAAGTGTTAAGTAAGATTTTACTTGCTGCAAAGTAAAAGACCAGTGTTAATAATTTCTCTAGGAAAATAAGTGTTGTGTCATAATGAAGTAAAATTAATATCAACATTTGGATCTCATATTGCAGTAAATAAAATATAAATTACGACAGAAAGTATATTATCTGTCAATAGAATGTTACCACTTTTACTGCAGTTTTTGCTTTGATGGAAAATTGAAACCATTCAGTATGGCAAAGTAACAGTTGTAAATAGTTGTGATTTCAGACAACTTACTGTCTTATCAGGCTGTCTTCTTAGGCTGTTTCTGCCACCAAAATTTTAAAGCTCAATATTTAAAAGAATCAGTACAATCAACCAGACAAAATTGCAGTACAGCCAATGGGAAAACATGTTATAAGCAGTCACTTCTTCTTTAAGTCACTGAAAATTGAATTCACTAAGAAATTATAAATTTTCAATGGTATTTAGTAAAACACTACTGTTTAGTTGGCCAAAGTATGAAAATGTTTTAGCAAATGACAGTTGGAGAACTTGATCATTGTGATTGTTTCAAATTCTGTCATAAGTTAATTTTAAAATTTATATGAAGCCATTCATATTTAATCAGTCAGTTACAGCTGGTAGTAATTATCAAAGTGTAAACTTTTGATTGATAGAATATTTGTCTATGAAAATGTTCTCATGCAGTTTTCATTGTCATTTTATAGGTTAGTGGTTGACACATCCCATTATTTCAATGGAAAACAAGTTGTATCAATGGAAAACAATGTCGGATGATGTCAGAAATGCTTTAAATTATTTGAGGAAAAATTGCATTATCATCTTAACATCCTGCAGAAGCCATATTGTTACACTGTAGTATAACTGAAGATGTTCATGTTTTCAGTGTTTTAACTTTGACAAGTTCGTTGGTTACCAAGATTCGCAACAAATGATGGATGATGGGATTGCCATGATTGAGCAGGATCTCTTCTGGGCAGCCATTGAGTTTCCAGGGATGACCAAAGATACCAAGGACATGCCGACACATGTTGAATATAAAATCAGAATGGATGTTGATAAAGTTGATAGCACAAAACGGATAAGAGACAGGTATGAATTCCAGGGCCTGATTATAAAACTAAAACTGGAAATCAGTCTCAAGTGGCCATTTCAGCCAATCAGATGCTTGAGATTTGAGACTGGTATCCAAACTCAGGTTTATGATCTTTGGCCTAGTCTGAGGAAAGTAATATAAGTTCTTCAATTTTGAGAGATAAAGTCATTTGAAGGGCAACAGTTAATGATGATTGACTGAACACAGTTTGATTGGATATTGAAGGGTGTCAGGTGCCTGGTACTGTCCAGGAATAATAATAATAATAACAGTTGGGGTCTATCTTTACTAAAAATGCTGAATACGCAGTCAAAAACTTATTCCGTAAAACCTTTACATCATGGATATAGCTTATATCACATGTGTGACCAGTATAGGTAGATCCAGATCAGATTGCAAGGATGTGCAAGCTGATCTGGATCTGCACTGGTCACACATGTGATAAGCTATATCTTTGGAGTATATAACAAATACTACACAATCAGGGTTGTAGGTGACAGCATCAGTGTGATGTTACTTTTAATTAGCTTGTTTGTGTTGAGTTGTATTATATACTCAACAAAAATAGAAACCTGACACTTTATATTTGGTGTATTTTCCTGGAATCAGATTTAAAGCTAATTGAATTGTGGTATGTAATAAAAATTGTGCATGTTTTGAACTTAATTATGCATTTTGATATTTTTGGTGCATGAAACAAGTGATTCAGTGGTTATTTTCTTTTAGATGGTGCAAAAATATATAGATTTTGAATATGCACCTCATACTTATTCAAAGTTACAGTGTCAGGTTTCTTTTTTTGTTGAGTATAAACATTCTTTAATGGTAGTTGAACAGTTCTTGTGTGGTATTTTCTCAACATGTAAACTTGACTTTTACAGATACCCAAAGCCTGGTCCACGGCGTTTGCCATGGCATCTTAAATATTTCATGTATGGATTTGCATACATACAAGATATGCTAGAGCACGCACTTATCAGAATGCAGACTGGAATTGATGGTCCCATTGATGTTGGTATTGTTGCGCAACAATTCCCATATCCGTGCTATACCGAAGATAAGTGAGTAACGGTAGCACTAACCATAGAGATCTGCTTCTGTCTTTCTTTAACTGCACATGATGATATGAACATTTCCAGGAAACTAATTTATATTTAAACATTTTTGAAAAAAAATACAAGATTGGCAATTATTAAATTGTCTTGTGAAAAATTCAAACCTAAATGGTACAGTTCACAGATAAACACAAACCATTTAAATGATACATGTATTAATATTTTAATTGTTAAAAGTTTCGTGGGCAAATGATTATTAAGCCTTTACCAGTATCCAGGAAATCATCATGTTGTCATATCTTAGGGTGAGCTCTGTTTGTCAGCCGATGAAATATTTGTTAACAACCAAAAAGATTCGAGCCAGTCTGCCTACCTTTAATATACATTATATTGGATATACATTAGTGGAGTGGTGTCTTCCAAAAGTAGTTAAAACACAGCTGTTTCCAGGAAACAGATATAGCTCACCTTGGTCCAAGATCATAAAACTGAGATTGGAGACAGTCTCAGATGTCAAGCATCTGATTGGCTGAAATGGCAACCAGTTGCCATTTCAGCCTATCAGATGCGTGAGATTTGAGACTCATCACCAGTTTTAGTTTTAAGATTTTGGGCCCTGTAGACATTGTATTGCTTATATCTCTTCTGTCTGATTGTAGTGTGTGTACTGTTTCCTATCATATAGGTATCCTCGACCCCACCCTAGACGGCGCCCATGGCCAGACTTGAAATATTTCCTGTCTGGATTTGTTTATATACAAGACATGATAGAACATGCTATCATAAGAGTCCATTCAGGGGTGGGTAATACTGCAGTTGGGATTGTTATGCAGCAGTTTCCATACCCTTGTTGGTTGGAGGATAAGTGAGTGGGCTTTTATCCAGTTTTTATACGGTACATGATGTAGGTCAAGTTGTCCATCACCTTTTTGGAGCTTCTTATAATAAGAAACCTGC
The DNA here is from genome assembly GCA_038501625.1 of Corbicula japonica. Classification (NCBI taxonomy): domain Eukaryota; kingdom Metazoa; phylum Mollusca; class Bivalvia; order Venerida; family Cyrenidae; genus Corbicula; species Corbicula japonica. The sequence goes on along the minus strand of JAZAYU010000008.1, from coordinate 7,786,731 downwards.
ACTTTTGTATACTAACACATTTAACTTAACCATTTACTCTCTCTCTATATATGCCTTTTATCATGTTCGCTTTATGGTCAGACATATCCTAAAAAATAAAAAAAATGAACAATGTAGCATGCTATGTGATCTAGATCTACACTATTCACCCACACCATTAAAGCATATTTATGGAGGGAATGGTTAATGTGTATTTATGGTCAATAATAACACAATATAGTAAGGCTGTTGGTTTGGTGTGCAGATTTCTTTTGTTGTAGTATTTTCAGCATTACGATTTTACTCATGGGAAGCATAAGATTTTACTTAAAATATTTTCAGTATTGTTTCAAAACATTTGGCAAGCATATTTGCATTTCACTGATATTTAACAGATATTGAATTGTCCGCTTAATATGGAAATGTTCAGAATTAAAAACAACTTAAACCATATTCTCAGTCAGTTTTTACTTTTAATGCATGTGTACAGTAAGCATCATTTATAACTTTTTTGTTTACAATGTTTTCTTGATACATAGCTTTGTCTTTTTTGTGCTTATACATAATGCATAACCTCTTTTTGAGAAGTATTTTTATTACTTCGGATATAATGTTTACATAGCTTTAATTACAAACCTCCAGTTGTTAATTGAGATCTGTTTAGGTTTTTCACACCTTTATTAGTTAAAACTTACACGTATCACACGAGTTATCAAATAAAAGTTTTAAACCTTTACTCCATGAACTATGGCTGTTATCTCATGGCAGACAGTGTAGATCCAGATCAGCTGGCACATCAGTGCCAAAATATTGTGCTTACTTTCCTCCGTATAGCCATGTGTGACCAGTGTTGATCCAGATCAGCCTGCTCATCTGTGCCATCAGATGTGGATCTGCACTGTTTGCACCAGAAAACCTATAAATCAAGATCCAGATCAGATGGTAAGGATGTGCCAAATATTCTGCATCTACACTGGTCACACATGCAATATAACCCTTATATATGGAGTAAAGGCTTACAATTGAAGAAAAAGCTAACTAAAGACACCTTTGTTTACAGGTTTCTATATGCCATATCTCGAATGTTACCATTATTTATGATCCTGGCCTGGATATTGTCTACTGCCATGTTATGTAAGAGCATCGTGTACGAGAAGGAACGACGATTGAAGGAAGTCATGAAGATTATGGGACTAGGAAATGGTGTTCATTGGATGGCATGGTTTATCAATGCCTTTGTGATGATGTTTCTAACAATTGTTATACTGGTCATTTTACTGAAGGTAACTTTTGTTCAAGCCCAATGTTCAGAAAACTGTTTGATAATGATTTTTATTGTCAGGTTACATTGAATGTCAACTTTGACATAGATTTCAATACAGTAAAAAACACCTTATAAAGACCATCCAGAAATAAACATTAAAAAGGTAAAAGTACTTGAAGTCATTACAGGATTGGTCAGTAAACAAACATTCATTAGTAAAATGTCACATGTAGAGAGATTGGAGACTTATTTATTTTAAACTCTTCTAATGTCTAACTATGGATATTGCTTATTTCCTATATGTGATCAGTTTAGAGCCAGATCAACCTGCAGATCTGTGCAGTATTGTCAGGATCCACACTTCTGCTTCTTGGTCAAAAGTAATTAAATAAACCTAAAAGCAAAAATTGAAGATCCAGATCCGATTGCTTGGATGTGCCAGCTGATCTGGATCTACACTGGTTGCACATGTTTTATGAACATAATCCATGGTGTCAAGAGTCTTAACAAACATTTTTTCTGTTGTAATACAGGTTGGCAAAGTACTGGAGCATTCAGACGCGTCTGCAGTCCTGTTTTTCATGACAATCTTTGCCATTGTTACCATCATCCAGTGTTTTCTGATCAGCACCTGGTTCTCACGTCCCAACCTGGCGGCATGCTGTGCAGGATTTATCTATTTCCTCGGCTACTTGCCGTACATGCTGATGCTGCAGTTTGAGGAAGTTCTAACCAGGAAAGTCAGGATGGCTGTGGTAAAAATCACAGATTTATTGATTTAGTTTTAATTTGTGTTTAGATAATCAATTTGAATATTTGTAAGAACTTCTTCCCAATTTCACTAGTGAGACTTGATGGCTCCTGGTATGACACCAGTAACCACATCATCTCATCCCTAGTGGGGTATGAACTTGCAGTTTTTAGAACTTGAGTCAAACTTTCTCTGCATGAACTTCTAGACTTATTAACAGCTATAGATTTTCATTATTAGATTTACCTTGCTGTAGAAAGCCTTTGATTTTATATATTTGACTTGTCTTGATGTACAATTTCTGGGACAGCACTGTAAAGTGGTAATAATAGTTTGTTTTATGAAGTAACAACAACATATTTGAGGATTCTTAAATTGTTTTAACTTTTCTAAAATCACTTTTACATAAACTTCTGTTTTGTACGGGTTTTCCTTTCATTTGGTCTATTAATCTGCCAATGAAATTACCCATAAAATTTTGTTACCCTAAAATACTAATGAATATTCAGTAGTTCACTTTGCTTGACATTTAAGCAAAGAAAAGGTGGTAAAAAATTCCAGGTAAACTTATGATTTTAGGGTCTGTCTTCAAATGTTGCATTTGGTTATGGGTGTAACTTTATTGCGACTTGGGAGGAGCAAGCTATTGGTCTGCAGTGGAAAAATATGGCCATAAGTCCAGTGAATGATGATGATTTTAACATGCTACACTGTATCGGTATGATGATCATAGACACAATATTCTACGCACTGTTGACATGGTACATTGAAGCTGTATTCCCAGGTATACATCATTGTATTTCTTCAATTGTGAGTAGTGCTGGGTTATGGACAGATCTAACGTAATAACACTTAAACATGTTTTTGTTTTAAAATATAGATGATATTTGTTTGTTTCAGTTAAATACCGATTTTACCGATGTACAAGTAAACTCCAAAAACTGATATTTTCACAAGTGACATATCACTCCTGGCTATGCAACTTGTGAAAATATCAGTTTCTGGTTTTCACTTGTGAAATAAAATTGGTGTTTCACTGAAACAAACACATGATTATTTTATGCTTTCTTGAATAAGTAAACGATCAAGAAACTCAGAGTTTCTTGTTCGCTGTGGAGGGACCCCTAAGTAATACCCGCTTAACGTCCAATCATATCTGATGAAGCATTATCAAATAGGTATGAAATTTGGTACACTATTTTGAAAAGAAACTAAAAAAAGAGTTAATTTTATTTAAATTTACATCATTTTCTCACAGCGTAAATCTGAGCCAGGACATTCATTGTTCAGTTGTCTGTTTTGCTGAAATTTATTGACCGAGCAAACATTTAAGTACCAGGTCAAATGATTGATGCTTGCAGATGGGACTGGACATTAGCTGTGATTATTACTTAACCCTTTACTCCATAAACCTTTATTGCTTGGGCAAACAGTGTAAATCCAGACCAGCTGCCACCTCGGTGTGACCTGATCAGGATCTTTACCGCTCGCTTTTGTATTTATTTGGTTATTTCTGTCCAAGATGTGACAATTATAGATCCTGATTAGATAGCACAAATATGCTGGCTGATCTGGATCTACACTGGTTGTTCACATGTTAAAACCCATATATACAGAATAAAGCGTTAACGGTTTCTAACTTTATAATATTATAAGCATGATATGAACAGAGGGAAATTATAATTGTAACTAAATTAAATGAATATGTAAGAACTCTTGGCATGATATTCAGTAGTAAGTTTATTGGCGCAATACAATACAGCATTGTTTTGAACTTTTCAGGCCAGTATGGTATACCAAAGCCTTTCTACTTCCCTTTTACCAAGTCCTATTGGTGTGGTACGAGCAGCAAGGCTAACGATGACCTTTCACCTGCCATGGAGCTGCGGGGACAAGGTGAGTTACATTATACATTGAGTTATCTAGCAATATGCTCTGTGCCTTTCCTCCATAGATACACCTTAATTGCTAGGGTGAACAGTTAAGATCCATGATCAGCTGGCACTTCCGTGCAATCTGATCTGGATCTAAACTGTTCGCTTTTAAATTTGTTAGGTTATCTCTGACCAAATGTGACTAGTGCAGATCCCGATCAAGTGGCACATGTGCCGGCTGATCTGGATCTACACTGGTCGCACATATGTATACAGGTGTATATGAAAGAAAGGGTTATAAGTTCATCTGTACATAGAGTGATGATGATGTTGTTGTTGATTATTCCTTGTGACCACTGCAGTTCCTGATTTGATAGCACAGAAGGATCTACACTGTTTGACCATGCCATAATGGCAAATATATGGAGGAATGAGTTAAAGTTATTGATTCATTTCTGTAAAACATCCCAGTGAACAAAAATATATAATTGTGATAATGACGAGTCTATTAAATTAATTCAAAGGGGAAATGGTTAAGAAAATAATGTTTTGAACCATTGATTGTCTTCTAATGATTTTCATGATTGATTGGTTAATTTTGTTTCAGACAATTCTGATACAGTGGAAGCCGAGCCAAAAGACAAGAAGATTGGTGTAGCCATCCGTAACCTTCGGAAGACCTACGCTTCAACAAAGAAACCAGCGGTGGATGGACTGAGCCTCAACTTCTTTGAGGATCAGATCACATCCTTTTTGGGACACAATGGGGCTGGAAAAACTACAACTATGTATGTTCTCTATTTATATCATATAACGTTAAAATTTCCCTTTTATAGTCACTGGGTGAAAGTGTGACAATTTTTTTTTTCACATTTTTGTTTTTAATATATCTGGATAGAACATACAATTATCTATTATTTTTTCATAACAAACATGTGATTTTATTAAATATTTTGACTATAAAATGTCAGTTCTACCACAAAATGCATAATAAGGAATGTGGTCTGTGCAACTGTATGACATCATTTCAAGAATTGATATTACCTGTCTGAAGTCCCCTTTTCCCCTGTCATGCCCATATTTGGTATTGAATTCTTCTTTAGTATAACATAAAGCTTATTAGAATCCTTAGTATCCTGCTTGACAGTGAATAAAGATAAAAAATATATATATAAGGGAGAGACAGCTAAACTGATTTTACCAAGTCTTTATCCTTGCCATTGGCAACAATGGTCATTGGTTTCATTTATCTTGAGGGAGCTGGTTTGTACTTAAACTCCAGGAATCTGATTGCCAATAAAAGTTGAAGACACGTGATGAATAGAAAATTATTGGGGGTGGAAAAGGAAATAACAAATTTTGTTAAAATTGCCTGTGAAGGCAATGCTTATGGTTAATATAAGGGAAGTAAATGCTGTAAGGTTTTAGATTAAATCAACGATCACTAAAAAAGGTTTTTATTTCAGGTCGATATTAACTGGTTTATTCCCACCATCAGAAGGCACCGCATTCATTCATGGTAATGATATTCGTACAGAGATGGATCAGATCCGACACAGTCTGGGAATGTGTCCCCAACACAATGTGCTGTTTGATTGGTAAGAATTGTATAAAACCAAACCCACTACTCCATGGATATGGACTATATCTCATGTGTGACCAGTATGGGATCCGTAGCAGCCAGCACATCTGTGCAGTCTGATCAGGATCTACACTGTTCACTTTAAGATTTATTAGGTTATTTCTGGCCAAGACCAAAATCTGTCAGGGATTTGCAGGTTGTATCAAATGTTGCATATGGGATATTAGCTATATCCTTGTAGTGTATGGTTGATTACATATTGTTTTTCTCTGTTTACAGAAAATTACCAGCAAATAAGTATATAGTGATAGATTCAACAGTTTATAATTGTTGATGTTCTCAGCAAATAAAAACAAAACATTTATGTACTTTCAAATATTATTCTATGAAATTATTGTAATCACCTGTTAACCTTTTTTTAACAAAATTATATTGCAATTTAGCAAAACATGAACACTTATTGTTTGTATCTTGCAAAATTTTATATCATTAACAAAAAATCTGAAACTTTAAAGCATATATTATTGTCACCAGTGAGTGCCCTTTTTTTTACAAAAGGTTGACTGTGGAAGAGCATCTGTGGTTTTATGCGCGACTGAAGGGAGCACCGGGCAAACAAGTGAAGGTCGAGATGGAGCAGATGATTAAAGATGTCGGACTGCCTCACAAACGTCACGAACTCTCCAGCAATCTCTCAGGTAAGTTACAGTACTTTCTGTGGATAGTTTTTAATTTTTCAGCCAATTTATGTAAAATAGTTAAACAATTACAGTTGCTTGGGCATTCTTTTACCTTGGTTTGTGTCACTGTGTGACCAGTGAATGTTCACATCAAACTGATCTTCACTGATGGTGGATGTGATTAAAAGTTGCATCATTAGGGAAAGTGATAATTCTACTTATTCTACACATGTATGCACAGAGGATCTTAATTTTCATGTTTGAGTATGAAACACATGAAATTACTATGGTAATGAATGAACTCTTTCTATAGTTTAATACACATTAGAAATGTGGTCAATCAGACTTTTTCATCATGGCAGATATATGGATAACTTAATTAAACAGATATATATTGTGTTTAATCTTAAAAATTGATTTATCAATATTTAATATAAAATTTAAGTATTTTTTGCATATGAGCAGCTTACAAAATTCATGTGTATTTTTTTGGTAGCCAATCAGAAGTTCACGAATTTGGTAGCCATTCAAAAGTTTACTAATTTGGTAGCCACTCAGAAGTTTACGAATCTGGTATCCTTTCAAAAGTTTATGAATTTGGTAGCCATTCAGAAGTTTACAATGAAATCGAGTAGAAAATAGATGAGCAGTAAAAAGTTCAAGTTAAACTAAGTATCTATTCAAAATTTGGTGGTTTCTGAAAATTTACAAAAAAATCTGATTAACCCCTCGTATATTGTTTTGCAGGTGGAATGAAAAGAAAACTATCAGTTGCCATAGCATTTGTTGGTAATTCGAAGACAGTGATTCTGGATGAGCCCACAGCGGGTGTGGATCCCTATGCTAGGAGAGCCATCTGGCAGCTTCTGCTCAAACTCAAACCAGGTACATCTGGCAGATCTCACAAGTTCAAATCTGTGTATTTTCTTTTGAATTTATTAGGCAGGTAAAGAGCATAATAAAACAAAATTACATGTATGATGTAACTACTAAGAGAACAAAAAGGAGGGTACCATGCAAATGCCTTCCCGAATAGGTAGCTAGTTATGCCAGTGTCTTCTAAATTTTTAATCCAATTTGTAATTTTACTTTTCTTATTTCCAAACACACACAGTCCCAGTGAGCACCTTTGCATCAGTTTTTAACAAACTGTGAAGAAAACCTTGTTTACATCTTGAATTTTCTCTGTCAATATTGAGGGACTGAATTGTAATTTTATTACATTTATTGAGGATATAAAACTTAACTTCCAGACCATTCGCACCATATATATAATACATGTATACAAGTGTTTTGTGATATAACAGCTTTTAAGAATGGCAGGCTGCAAAGTGACATTGACTTCATTAGGGATGATGGCGTAACAGTAGTAAAACATGCATGCGTCCCAACATCAAATTTTAAAAAGATTGTAAGTAGCTTTTGTACCTATGTCCCAAAGCAAATACCCATGGTGTATGTTAGAAACAGTCTCAGAAAGACTTTGGTTGCAGTGAAATGGAAACCAAGTGCAAATATTTCATATTAATGTGGTTATTGTTATTTTACAGGACGAACCATAATCCTATCTACTCACCACATGGATGAAGCTGATGTTCTTGGTGACCGTATTGCCATCATCTCTCAAGGCAAACTGTGCTGTATGGGCTCTAGCCTCTTTCTGAAGAATCGTTATGGAAACGGCTACTACCTGACACTGGTGCGCAGCGATACCGATATTGACGAGGAAGCTGTGTTGAAGGAACAATTGATGATGAATACATCGCGTCCCATGTCTGCCGGTAGTGTGAGGACAATTACTAGTGTTCTGGTACGTGTTCATGTTACCTAGACAATGTGGTTTGTGGTGAGATAAGTTAAAACGCTTTTACAAGTTACATGTTAAAAAAAATTATGTTTCCTCTTTCTCCAAGGGGAGACAATGTCATATTGTTGTGCCCTGTCCATCCATCAGTCCATCCGTCACACTTTAATTTCTACTCAATTACAGGAGTTCCATATAACTCTATAGATTTGATAGGATGTTTGGACTTACTGAGATGATACCTTGTGGTTACTTGGACAAAGATATAGGTCACAGGGGCCAGATCGATTTCTGCTATATATTTCAAAAACTTTTTCAAATAGAGTCTTCAAAAATCACAGGTTTTTGACTCCTTGAAAAAATAGGCCCTTCTTTGGGAGGGTCAGGTCACAGTGGCCTTTAAGATCAGATAGATTTATGCAGAAAATTTTAAGAATTCTTTGACCCAAAATCTTTAAACTTCACAGTATCTTGTAAGTTTATGTAAATAAGTGTGTTATGATGGCAAATGAGTAACTTAGTCTGCTTGGTACACTAAATGACTGCTACTATAGAGGAGGTCTGTTTTAACCATTGTTGGAAATCAGATTTCCCACAAATACAGCATCACAGTGTCATCTGTTTTAAACTTCTTCTATGTATGAAAGTTTTTCCCTCAATGAAAAAAACATCTATAACTGGGTAACAAAGTCCTGGAATCATATCTTCAAATTATAACTGGCCTAAATAATATAAAATTTGCTTATATTTGGTATTCAAAATTGTTAAAAACACTGATGAAACACTACTTCACATTGGTTTAAGATTTGTGTTTTAGCAATTTGAAAAATGCTTATTTTTTGACACAATGGTAACATGGCAACATTAACCTTGCTTTGTTGTTTCTTAGAAATGCATGAATCTTGTAAAAGAAAGTATATGCCTGCACAGATCAGTCATTTTGCAATTTTTGTTTGAACAACAATTCCAGTGAATTTTAGAATCATGTTCTATAGTAATATTGATTTATTTTAATTACTGGTTCTGACTACTCTATACCATATTTCATAGTGTGTGTTATGTTTTGTGTTTTAGCCCTCTTTGACCAGTGAGAACGAGGATGAAGGTTATGCTGATGGCAAGTCTGACAGCGACCCACCCACCCCACCCAGTCACGACACAACTTTCCCTGGTAAGATGTCTTCTAGCTTGACTACCTGAAGAATATGGCAAGCTATCTTACATGACCTGGTATCAGCATCCGTTAAAGTCCTTATGGAAACTTCTAAAGATATCAAGTTCAAACTTTGTAATTATATAAAACATCATTACCATTAAGACACATTACTTTTATATATACACGCATACACACACACATAAATATTTTTTCAAGTTCTTCACCTTTTTCACAATGCCTTTGCATAAAAGAATTTTTGCATTTGACCTATAAACCATGAAACAACATAAAATTATGAACTTCAAACTTTAACTATACCATTTTTGGGTCTGTGTAAATTTGTATCTGTTTAACACTGGGTGTTTGTGATTTTATGTCTCACATGACATTGTTTGATAAAAGTTTTCTGTTGATATTGTTTGATAAAAGTTTTCTGTTTACATTCTGCCAAGCTTAGACTTTATGATTTTGCTGTAATATGATGTAGAAATCTCACATTGAATGGAAACATTGGATGCTTATATTTTAGCATTCTCAGTGAAGAAGGTAACTTCGTTTATAAAGAAGTACATACCTGAAGCTCACCTGGTGGAGGACAATATGACAGAGTTGTGTTACCAGCTGCCAACAGAAGCAGCTTACCGGGGTGACTTTGAGCCACTGTTCCGCCAGCTGGAGGGCTCGCATTCTGATCTCGGCATTTCAAGCTTCGGCATCTCAGACACAAGTTTAGAGGAGGTAATCACTTTCTCTTACTGTATAGACTTGGAAATCAAAGTAGTGTTTTCTTGAAAATTATACGGTTTTATTGAAAATTAAGTGGGTACAGATAAGATTTTACTATTTTTATGGTAAGAACATTATGCTAACTAAACTAAGGATTTACTTGGTTCACTTCAATTGCCTCTATGTCAGTTTTGTATGTTCCTGCATGCACAAACCCAGACAGTTTAAATTGCAGATTCAATCAGTTGTAAACAATTTGTCACCTTAATGCAGTCAGATCTGGATCTACACTGTTCTTTGCTGCTTCTTTGTCAGAAATAATTTAATGAATCTAACAGCAAACAATGTAGATAAGGATTAAACTGCATCATGTGGTCACACATTAAATAAAAGGGTTAAATTACATGTCAGTGTTTGGTATATTTGAGAAAACACTGATAGTTCACAGCTATGTTGAAAGTTCACAGTGACAAACAATCAACTACCAGAAACATCAACAGATTAGTGGTGATGATTTTAGGTGTTCTTGAAAGTAGCAGAAGAGAATACGGTGGAGTTGGAAGATGAAGTGAAGAGAAGCAAGCTGGATGAAATGGCCGATGGTATGTTAACTCTTTACTCAATATATTAGCATTTTATTGCATGTGTAAACAGTGTAGATCAGATCAGCCAATAAATCTTTGCCATCTGATAGGGATCAGAATTGTTCACTTTTTGGCCAGAAATAACCTAATATATAAAAAGCAAACGGTGAATATCCTGATCAGATGGCACAGATTGGGAATTTTCCCTATATCAGTAAAAAAACAACACTGTTAGTGTTTAGCTGAGCAAAAGCTAATGGGTCACAGTGTTAGTTTGAAGCCATTTGTTATCCATTGGACCCAAATCCAAGCACAGAAAATGATTTTCAATTGTCAAACCTCTTACTCAGATTCTAAAGTTGCAAAGTTAAATTCAGCAAACTTTTTTTATCAGCTGAAAAACAAGTAGAATAAATATAATTTCTTGTATTGTGCAATATCAGGTGGCAGAATTCCCCGTGGAGTGACAAGATTGAGTTTCAAACGTAAGAAGAAGTTGTCATTCATGGGTAAGAGGGGATCTAACCGAGTTGACAGCAAGACGGACCTGATGGCAGACGAAGACACAGGTATGTCTAACTGTAACACTTACTATTATTCTAAACTTTGCCATTTTGACTAGATAAATTTGTTTATGTTGGAGTACTTATAACACATGATTTAACCAGATTTTCACATGGTTTAGCACAACACTACTGTACCTCACATAGAAGACTGAACCATTTACAGCTGTTTTGATATGTTTGTCAGAGTTGAAAGCCTGAGTGATTTCTCATGGATGGTTTGTACACATACAACATTTGCTAAAAACTGTATTATGAACAATTCTGGTCCCCAGCCCTAAAGTAATTATTGGTTAATACTGAGATAGGTGTAATCCAAAAGTAGTAATAACATTTCATTATCATTTGTAATAATCACTACATACTTTGTTTCACCTTTTTATTGTCAGTACGGAAGCGTTTGTTAGCAGGAGGTATAGTTATATTATACTCTGCTGCACTTTGCATTATAATAAGTAACTGTGCAGGGGCGGATCCAGAGGGGGTTCTGTAGGGTTGCTTGAATCCCCTTTTCAGGCAGCATTATTCAATTTTCAATTATTGAATTTTGGCCAGGAAGTTGAAAATTATAAGGTTGCCCCAAACAAACCACCATTCTGGAAATCTTGCATCCGACCCTGCTGTGTAAAATATTGTCTGCATGAGGATAGGATAGCATGACAGAGCTGTGATGAAACTTCCCTGTATATGATTATATTGATTTGTCTTATAAAAAAATTGATTATATGCCCCCACACAGTGGGAGGCATATAGAGTTGCACTCAAACGTATGTCCTCAAAGCTTGTGGCATCAACTCCTCCTAAACTACAAGGCGTATTTCTTTCAAACTTTCACGATGATCAAGCAGGATGTGTAGAAGATCAGTAAGAAATGATTTTTACCTGGGACCATTTTACCAGAGTTATGGCTCTTTGTTATTACAAATTTTGTTGCAGCAGTGGGGGCATCAGTGTCTGAGGACACACTCTAGTTTTTCAATTCAAAGTTTATGTGTGAGGTGTGAGAAAGTTATAAATTAATCCGTGAACACTGTAGACCATGTGTACTGTAGACTGGGTCTACAGTGGTTTATGATGATTGTTCCAGAAGGATAGGGTTAAATTGAACGCACTGGGGTATTTTTACAGTTGTTGACCTCAGTAGAGTACTCCTTGGCTATATTTGCTTAGAAATTGGTTTTCCATGTTTGCATTTTTATTTTCTGAACAAATTTGATGAGATGACTGAGTTTCTTGTTGTTTGCATGAGTTAGCTGCTTTAATGAATCTGCCTTTTACCTATATTTTTCTTGGTTTATTCATAATGTAAATTTTGATTTCATTCTTTATGTACACACAAGCTGATGTGAATCTTGCATCACACTTAATTCAGAGATATAACTGAACTCAGTCTTGAAGTTTTTAACTGTGCAGATTGTGATTTTGATAGGATAAAAAAGACTAATCTGATTACCAAATTATTGAAGGTTAAAGAGGGAAGGTCTAAAATGCAGAATATTGTGCAGAACGCAGAATGCAGTCTGCAAATTATGGGTCTAAAATGCAGAACAAATCTGCAGAATGCAGATAATGTATTGGTAATAGGAACAAGGAGTCTAAAATGCAGAACGGTTCTGCAGAATGCAAAGTGCAGAAAATGTATTTGACACTGCAAAACGCAGAATGATAATTAAAAATGATTCAGAACAATTTGCAGATTGCAGATTAACCTTTTGTTAGATCATTAAAGCCAAAATTATTTACACCTTTTCGATGTATAGTGAATGCTTCGAAAAGTGTTGAGGTTTTATTAAAGTTAAGCATTTCATTTAGTTCAAAACAGTGATGTCTTATTGTTTTTTTAATCATTAAATAACTAAGAAATATTAAAATTTAGAATCTCAACATAAAGCCTTACAGATATAAAAATGTGAAATGCAATCAGTTTTCATGATTTGTAATATGTCTATGACATTTTAAAAGTCAAAATTAAGAAAAAAATATTCAATAATTTAATATATTTTTAAAACGGTTAGTTTTGACAATAGACTGATTGAGTGGGGTGTCTTTTTACAAATGATGATCAGTATGGTGCTGAAACTTATTATACACTATACAGAATGTAACATCATGTTTGAAAGACATCCTGATCATTATCATTCTCGAATAACTGTCAGCCCAAGAAATCATCAGCATCAGCATCATTTTGGTATTGCAGGTGATGATGATTGAATGATTGAGTGATTTATCGATGATTTGATATCAATCCTTTATATCTTTCTTATGCTCTTTACCCTAATTCCGCAATTTGTGCAGTCATTGCCTTCTTCAAATTGTTGTTCCTTTTGTCATTTTATACAATGATTGGTTAGCAGCCCAGGCAATGAAGTCTTACTATGAAGATATATATGCTGATATGGGTCTACACTAAGTTATGACTGTCACTTATTTAACTTAAACAACTTTAACAAAATTAAAGAGACAAACATTTATATATAATACTAATTCAAATAATATGTGTTTAATTTTCAAATTAATAGTACAAAATTAATAATGAACTTTTATTGACGTTTTTTTTTTGCTTTTAATTTTTATTTGTAGAATTCATTAAACATGTGGCACAAAAGAAAACATTAATACACAGTTATCTAACAGGTTAAGACTAGAGGCTGTCATAAAACAACACTATCACAGATCCTACGAAGTGTGACCATGACACATTATCAGTTTATTGGGATGACACTTACCAAATAGATGCCATAAGATCTATAGATTTTTTCGTATTTAAAAGATCAAGCATTACTTTTTTAAATATTAATTTAAGTAATTTGTTTTTTTGTGACCTTAATTAAAACAATTAAACAAACTTAAATTAACTCATTATCATAAACTTTGAGTTAGTTATCTGAATTTCTATTTTTTTTCAGACCAACTCGTGTCTTTTGTCTTTTATTTGAAATTATCTGTGGTGTCCTTTTACTTATCATGCATTTTATATATTGTGTTTCTCTGGTGATAATAAAATTATAAATTAATAATTACCATGTACAAATGTGATGAGATTGCAAAAAGAGTGTCAGATAATAATACAATTTAGATTAAAACTTATAAAAGCCTGAAGTCTAAATTCTTGGTGATAAATAGGTCAAAATTGTCTATCATAATATTTCTTAAGAACTCACTTGTGAATGGCCATCAGTGTAGACCCTGGTTTGTTTATGAAGAATGCAGGATGCTATGTGTATACAAATGTGACCAATACTGTGCTCAGCACTTAAAGGGTTTATCATAAGCCTTATATAATAATGGTATCATGTGACTTCCAGATATAAAAAAATCAACTGTAGTTTTAATAAAAAAACATTACAGTTTTAATAATGTAAGATCATCACATGTATTACCTTTTCAAAAGGAAATATACAAAGGTTTGAATAATTATGGCTTAAACACTGATATGCATTCTGCTAACCTTCTGCATTGTTTACCATTGTTCTGCATTCTGCAGTGTCAAATGCATTTTCTGCACTCTGCATTCTGCAGAACCATTCTGCACTTTAGACCCCTAGGTCCTATTACCATTACATTATCTGCATTCTGCAGATCCGTTCTGCATTTTAGACCCCTAATTTGCAGACTGCATTCTGCGTTCTGCGCAATATTCTGCATTTTAGACCTTCCCGGTTAAAGAGTTTAGAACTGTATTATTTATAAATCATTGATATTATTTAGGGATGGCAACGAAAAGCAAAATTTGCATTCAAATATTTGGATGTTGAAGTATTCGAATATTCGATAGTTATCTGAATCTGTAATCTCTTTGCTAGAGTATGCCGTATAAGTCAGTCAACTAGCACTTCAGGTTTAATAACGACATTCCAATTATAAATAACGTTTCACATCAGGTCAAGGTAAAAGAATTGAGATGATAATGCAGGAAATACATGTTTCATGTCATAGGCATATCAAATAGTTCACTCATTTGTCTGAGTATTGTATTGGGATTGGATGCACGTGATACTGATTATGCAAATTATCCTTATTATGACTATTATTGGATGTTGCTTTTTAGCTTCATTCAATGTTCAAGTTTTCAATATTAATTTAAATATACACGCCCATATAAAATTCACCTCTCTGAAGCAAAATTCTTGATGAAACACCTGTCGGTAATTGTTCTCAAGAAGCGCCAATAACCGACATTAACAAGTCGCTCAAACTGCCAATCACTGTTTATTGGGGCCAGTGTATTGATTATGACATGTCTTATAATAACACCAGGTTTTTCTGTTAATTGTACATGGAATTTAGGAAAAAAACAAAAAGTCATGGCAAGAAATAATTTAAACTGATTTGCTTTTCATTATATTCGTATTACAAAATATAATATTAGAACACTAAAAAAGTATATGAATGTCCTGTTGATATTCAAATATTCAATGTTCAAATATTCGTTGTCATCCCTAATATTTTTTCATTAATACATGTAACAGTTACTGCAAACATAGCATGTAAATTTTCTAGGTTTACAGAACAAACTGTTAGCTGCTAGAATAACATAAAATTTATTATTACTGTGCAGACAGATATGTCTCAAACGTAAAGTGTATGGCAGTCCTGTTGTCTCATTAGATGCTAAAATTCTTCTTGTAAAGAGTTGAGGAATGGTCAGAAATTTCCAGACAAAACAGCAAGATGTATATTAATCTCCACATAGATATCCCGTTTTAGTCCTAAATCCAATAATAAAAAAAATGCTGGACAGATCTGCAAAATAGTCTGATTCTGAGTGGGTCATTAATCAAAGTGCTGACCATACTTGACTGAAAATTGTTGATCAGCCATGGAATCTTTGTATGGCTTAGAATGACTATATCGCATGTGCAATCAGTGTAGATCCAGATCAGCTGGCACATCCATGCTGTCAGATCAGAATCTACATGTTTCACTTTTAGATTTGGTTATTTCTGACCATGAATTAAACAGTGAAGATCCAAATCAGACAGCTTGGATGTTCTGGCTGATCTGGATCTAAACTGGGAGCACATCTCCACGGAGTAGCTTTCATTCAATTTGAACTAGTTAACTCATTTATTGTTTTAGGGGATTTATAGATATATAATATTAACTTAATTTCAAACAAACCTTGGTTCAACTGTGCATAGGGATCTACACCAGTCACAGATGTGACAAACTTAACCTTTTCCTCCACATATACGCATTTTTACGCTTGTGTGACTATTGTAGATCCAGATCCGCCGGCACATTCATGCTGTCTGATCAGGATCTGCACTGGTCGCATTTTGGTCAGAAATAACCTAACAAATAAAAAAGTGAACTGTTTAGATCCTGATCAGATGGCATGGATGTGCAGGCTGATCTGGATCTAAACTTTTCACCCAGGCAATAAAGGTGTATCTCTGGAGGAAAGGGTTAAACAAATAAGAATAGGCCAATAGTGCACTTCAACATTCTTTGTTTAAATTGTAGACTCAGTATTATCTGGCCCAGTGAGTGACTATGGAGAGAACGGCTTTAGCCATAGTCTGGATACAAAGGTGACGGGCTGGCGACTCACCCTGCGACAGTTTGTTGCCATTTTCTTCAAGAGATTTCATCATGTCAGAAGAAGCAAGAAAGGATTCCTCACAGAGGTATGTTCTTGTTTGTTTATTTAGATTTTGGGATTATCCCAGTTTGTTAAAGGTTTTGCTGATTTTAGTTAGAGATAGCATGAGCTTTCTTCTGCCTTCAACAGCTTCTCTGTGGGTTCAGTAAGTGATAGAAGTTTGGGTCATTTTGTAGACTTTCATCCAGTGCCCAAGATCATAAAACCCAAACTGGAAATCAATCTCCGTTTCGACCAATAAGAAGCTTTAGATTTAAGACTGAACATTTCTCACTTTTGCCATCTTGAGCCCCAACCTCCCTCTATACTATTTCTTGCAACTGTTGAGATATGTAAAGAAAAAAATGGTAAGAAAAAACAATTTTTTTGTTGTTGTTTTGTTTTTCAAAACAATTTTAGGAGAGAATTAGACATTTAAGAAAAGTGTATGTATTCATATTAATAAGCATGTAACAGCTTTTTTTCAAATTTGTTATATGTAATTCATTTTAGTATGTAAGAAAACATGCTGTTAATATTTACAGTATTGTCTTCTACTTTCTGTGATAAAATCTTTATTGAGACTGTTTTATTATAGTGATAAAAAACATTTGCTCCAGGGCATAGCTACAAATAAAAACTGCTAACAAACTACTGGACTGTGCTCAATATTTTACTTTTGAAGCACATGCATGTTTTGCCAGATGCTGTGAAAAAATGTGCCATCATTCATTTTGTCATCAGCATGGCTTTTCAAATTGACATTTCATAAAAGCCATTTTAATACAAATCCTTCTTGGTATTGAGATAAGAACTGGGAGTATTTAATTGATAATATCTTGCATTTATCATGATATGAAAACATTTTGATTGTTAAAACTGTTTGCATAAAGCACACTTTAAACAACCAGATGTTTTACATACTTGATTGATGCAGAAAAATATCTAGTCAATCCTGACTGGAGAGAGAACTAGAGTAGTCAACATATCAGTGTCCAGTGGAATAAAAGAACAAATTTTAGCATTGCAGTTTCTGAATTTCTTGGTATAGAATGAAGACAGGAAATGACCAGATAGACATCTTTCCAAATATATAAAACCTTTATGTGAACTTTCCTTTGCAGATTGTGTTACCAGTACTGTTTATACTTCTGGCTATGACATTTTCCCTGATTGCCCCACCCTTCAGTGAAGAGCCACCCCTTGAGCTACACCCCTGGCATTACAAACCTGTCAGAGGAGACCCACACCTGCACATGTTTTACAGGTATTTGTAAACTCTTTGTAACAAATAGGACTGGATAAATCGGTCTGAATTCATTCTTTATATTAAGCTGGTCAGAATCTTTTCCATATAAAAACATGTTCAAATGACTGCAATGTTTCAAACATGAGGTCAAAATAGTAATCAAAATAGTAATTAAACAATAACATGCATATAAGTAGGAGAGTCATCTTAAAGTAGTACATAATTATCCAGAACCAAGAAAATGTCTGAAAACTGTATTTGGTGTGCTAGAATAGGCAGCTAAGTTTACTACAAATTTCAGTTTTAGTTAGAGTTTGGCTTGCTACCAAACCATCAAACACGATGCGCGGTGACTGATATTTTGTTGAGAAGTAGAGCGGGAAGTAACATTATTAATTTTTAATCACGCCTTCAGATTGCTTTATTTTAAGCCA
Organism: Corbicula japonica; assembly: GCA_038501625.1. Lineage (NCBI taxonomy): Eukaryota > Metazoa > Mollusca > Bivalvia > Venerida > Cyrenidae > Corbicula > Corbicula japonica. The sequence goes on along the minus strand of JAZAYU010000008.1, from coordinate 7,768,501 downwards.
CACTTTTTGTTATTGTTTCAACATCCGTAAGGGGAATGAACCCATAGCGACAAAAATTTGATAGACAGCAAAATCCATTTGGAAGTAAAATACAGCATCTTGTTATTGGAGTTGTCACATGACAAAAAACGTGGTCGGCGTCTTGTGAAGTGCTGCAGTGCAACAGGTGTTTATGGAGGTTGCTTGCTGGTTCAATATCCAGTTGAAATCGAAATTTGTACTAGATTTAATGAATTAGGACAAACATGTTGGTACTAAAATAATGTTAAATGATTTCAGTGATGATGCCAACATCCCAGTATCCAAGAAGATGGAAGAAGTCATTCAAACCAAGCCAGGAGTGGGCAATAGATGTGTCAATAATTATTCTATTGTGTACGTATTCTTCTTACTCATACTCAGTTTTTGTCAAATCATAAAACCATTATGACAACATGTTTGACTTTAAGGATGATTCAGTTACCCCCGTAATATCTGTTTGGCATTGTTAATATCTGTTTGGCGTTATAATGTTTCACCCTGGACTCCATGGGATTTGGCTGTTGCCCCATCATGTAACACTGTAGATTCAGATCAGTCACCACATCTGGGCCATCTAATCAGAATCTACACTGTTCACTTTAAAAAGAGAATAGTATCGATCCAGATCAGACTAAACAAACCTGGTAGAAAAAACTGCTTGTAAACCATATAATGAAGCTCAGGGGTTTATCTCTTGGTTGTTTTCAGGAACTACCCATGTGAAGATGTTGGACTTCAGAAATTCCCTCAAACCACCCCATGGAACGGCTCAGTAAGTTGTGATTGCAGTACAGGTTGGCAGGTCTGTCCGGATAATGCTGGTGGACCAATGGCACCCAGAATGACCTTGCCCACATCTGACTTCCTGTATAATATGACTGGCAGAGACATCAGTGACTGGCTGGTGAAAACAGAGAAAGAATATCAGAAGAGAAGGTAACTATGTTAAACATAAACTTTTGATATAATTTTACAGTCACATGCTTTGTGTACTGTAATTACTTCAACAGGGACTGCATTTTATTTGAGATTTGGATTTATTTTGTTTATCAATTCAATGTCAGTTATGTGTTTAATACATTTTAATTTACTAGTATGTGTCATCTCCTTAAATGCCCCTTCTGACATGTGTCTCACATTTACTGCAAGTATAGAACTCCTGCACGCTATACCTGTTGAAGTACATTATAGGATACCTTTAGCAGGATTATAAACTGAAAAATGGTGTTCGATGAAAGGTTAACCCTTAATGCAATGGATACGGGTTATAATATCCCATGTGTGACCAGTTTGGATGTAGATTAGCCTGCACTGTAGGCTTCCTGGTCAGAAATGTTTATTGCTATGTCACTGGAAAGCGGTGTACCAGTCATATTAATTGTTCCCTGGAACTAGAATGTCAGTCTGAAATTCCTGCTCTTATTATTACTGATATGGAAAAAAAATGTTGTATGTATACTTTATTCTTATAAAACACTATTCATTTGTTTAGTTTTCACTGGGCAGACTATCTTATGATTTAATTTTCACTGGGATTTGAATTCACTGACTTGCCCTTGGGCACAATACTTCAAAACTAAACCTGTGCAAAATAAAATAATACCTCTGTATATATCTCTGTGTTTCAGATATGGTGGCATCTCGTTTGGTGAGAGGGATTATGCAGCATTTACTGGTAATGTGACAGTAGTACAGAGTTATCTACAGAGGCTGTTAATGGCAGCAAATAATGGTACACCTGTAAACATTCTGGACAGAGAGTTCTTGTATGACTTCACAGAAATCCTCCCATCACTCGCTGTCAAAGATGTTGCTAAGGTAAGGCCACAAAATATTTTCTTGCTTAGACAAGCAGATCTGATAAATTCCCATGAACATGTTGTTTTTCAGTAATGTCGCTTTAGTTCTGTTGTAATTTATTATGCAACTTTGATCCACAAAACAAGTTTGTAGATGGAAAACCATGACATTTTACCCTTTCCTGCATATACACACCTTTGTGGCATGGGCCAACAGTGTAGTCCAGATCAGCTGGCACATCTGTTCCATCTAATCAGGATCTTCATTGTTTGCTTATTATTTAAGAAATAATCAATAGCTTCCGGTGAATTATCGCAGGATAATTCCCGGGGCGGAGTTCAGATGCGTAAGGATATATCACGAGGGGCGTAGCCCCGAGTGATATATATCTACGCAGCTGAACGACGCCCCGTGAATTATCCTGCGATAATTCACCGGAAACTATTGATTATTTCAATTCTAACACGACACATCTGACTGAATAAGTGAAATAATCATAACTCAATTTTAGCGCGTCGTAATAAACGGAAATTGGTTTTAAGGTCGGCAGTTAGTGTTTACTCCCTAAACATCTCCATAATTCAAAAAGATTAAATGACAAACTTGAATACATGTCCATCCAACCGTGCATCAAGCACTCTCTAGTCGTCGTTCGAACCGTTTTTGTCATTCCAACGGTTTAATACTGCACCAGAAAATAACATGTAAACAACGGAAATGATGTGACGTCGTTAAAATGGCGCGTTAACGTCACCTTAACGTTGCCGCAAAATAGCGGAAAATAATTATGGTATTTTATCTAAGTATATAAAATAAACATTATTCTATAACTGTGGTATCATCATATTACGCCCGGGTAAAAAATTCGCGAATTTTTTGCTTTCTTAAATGCGCGAAATGAAATCCCAGCGAAAAATACAAATGTCACGTGATAAGTTTATACCGACAGGTAATTAGTAATAGCCGTGAATTATCGTGTAATAATTCACAGCAAATTCAATGGGAACTAGAAATGTGTCCATAGGACACGGATGCCCCCGCTATGCATGTTTGTCATGGTGAACATTTATAGCAAGTTAATAGAAAATCTAATAAGTAATAACAAACTCACAGCCCAGACAAGAAAATTCTGGTTTTAGTAATAGTGACCTTGACCTTGGACCTACAGGCATGGGAATTGTACACAACACAACGCCTTGTCATAGTGAACATTTCTGCCAAATTATTTTGAAATCACTCTGTTAATAATGAAGTTATAGCTAGTACAAGAAATTTCTATTTTTTGTAACAGTGACCTTGACCTTGGACCTACAGGCATGGGTATTGTACACAACACATCGTCTTGATATAATAAACATTTATACCAAGTTATTTTAAAATCCAATAAGAAATAACAAAGTTACAGAGCAGACACGATTTTTATAACAAAATTTTATTTTTAGTAACAGTGACCTTGACCTTGGACCTACAGGCATGGGTGTTGTAGGCGACACACCGCCTTGTCATGGTAAACATTTGTGCCAAGTTATTTTGAAATCCATCCATTCATAAGGAAGTTACAGCCCGGACAAGAAAATTCTATTTTTAGTAACAGTGACCTTGACCTTGGACCTACAGGCATGGGTACTGTACGCGACACACCGTCTCGATATGGTGAACATTCATACCAAGTTATTTTAAAATCCAATAAGAAATAAGAAAGTTACAGACGGGACACAATTTTTCCAACAAAATTCTATTTTTAGTAACAGTGACCTTGACCTTGGACCTACAGGCATGGGTGTTGTACGCGACACACCGCCTTGTCATGGTGAACATTTGTGCCAAGTTATTTTGAAATCCCTCCATTCATAAGGAAGTTACAGCCCGGACAAGAAAATTCTATTTTTAGTAACAGTGACCTTGACCTTGGACCTACAGGCATGGGTATTGTACGCGACACACCGTCTTGATATGGTGAACATTCATACCAAGTTATTTTAAAATCCAATAAGAAATAACAAAGTTACAGAGCGGACACGATTTTTCCAACAAAATTCTATTTTTAGTAACAGTGACCTTGACCTCGGACCTACAGCATGGGTGTTGTACGCGACACACCGCCTTGTCATGGTGAACATTTGTGCCAAGTTATTTTGAAATCCCTCCATTCATAAGGAAGTTACAGCCCGGTCAAGAAAATTCTATTTTTAGTAACAGTGACCTTGACCTTGGACCTACAGGCATGGGTATTGTACGCGACACACCATCTTGATATGGTGAACATTCATACCAAGTTATTTTAAAATCCAATAAGAAATAACAAAGTTACACAGCGGACACGATTTTTCCAACAAAATTCTACTTTTTAGTAACAGTGACCTTGACCTTGGACCTACAGACATGGGTGTTGTACGCGACACACCGCCTTGTCATGGTGAACATTTGTGCCAAGTTATTTTGAAATCCCTCCATTCATAAGGAAGTTACAGCCCGGACAAGAAAATTATATTTTTAGTAACAGTGACCTTGACCTTGGACCTACAGGCATGGGTATTGTACGCGACACACCATCTTGATATGGTGAACATTCATACCAAGTTATTTTAAAATCCAATAAGAAATAACAAAGTTACAGAGCGGACACGATTTTTCCAACAAAATTCTATTTTTAGTAACAGTGACCTTGACCTTGGACCTACAGGCATGGGTGTTGTACGCGACACACCGCCTTGTCATGGTGAACATTTGTGCCAAGTGATTTTGAAATCCCTCCATTCATAAGGAAGTTACAGCCTGGACAAGAAAATTCTATTTTTAGTAACAGTGACCTTGACCTTGGACCTACAGGCATGGGTATTGTACGCGACACACCGTCTTGATATGGTGGATATTTATACCAAGTTATTTTAAAATCCATTAAGAAATAACAAAGTTACAGAGCGGACAAGATTTTTCCAACAGAATTCTATTTTTAGTAACAGTGACCTTGACCTTGGACCTACAGGCATGGGTGTTGTACGCGACACACCGCCTTGTCATGGTGAACATTTGTGCCAAGTTATTTTCAAATCCCTCTAATCATAAGGAAGTTACAGCCCGGACAAGAAAATGCTATTTTTAGTAACAGTGACCTTGACCTTGGACCTACGGGCATGGGTATTGTACGCGACACACCGTCTTGATATGGTGAACATTCATACCAAGTTATTTTAAAATCCAATAAGAAATAACAAAGTTACAGAGCGGACACGATTTTCGAACATACACACACACTGACACACACACCCACCCACCCACAGCCAGGGTGAACACTATATGCCCTTCTGCCATTATATGGCGGGGGCATAAAAACGTCAAGTCGTGTTAGAATAGGTAATATCTGACCAAAAAGTGAAGAGTGCAGATCTTGATCAGATGGCATGGATTTGCAGCTTATTTGGATCTACACTGGTCAAACATGTGAAAAAGGCATATACATAATGTATATATATATGGAGTAAATGGTTAATGTCAAACCAACAGAAATGATTTTACTGATTGTGGTACACACAATCTGAGAATCACCTGGGCTGAAGGTTATAAAACTGGGATTGGAAACCAGTCTCAAATCTAAAGAATCTGATTGGCTGAAATGGCGACTGGTCGCCATTTCAGCCAATCAGATGATTGAGATTTGAGACTAGTTTCCATGCTCAGCTTTATAACCTTGGGCACTGATGTATGTTTGACCTTTTCAGGTGTGGTTTAATAACAGAGGCTGGGCAGCGTCAGTTTCTTACATTAATGTCATGAACAACTTGATCATGAGGAGTAAGCTACCAGCAGGCAAGGATCCAGCTAACTACAGTATAGTGGCCATAAACCACCCCATGGAGATGACCAAAGAACAGCTCAATGATGAGGCCCTGTATGTTGCTTTCTATCTTCTCTTGGGTTATTGTTTTGGGCCCAAGAATGTCAACATAAGTAAAATACCACACTCTTAGGTCAATTTATATTTGTTAAAGGTCATCTTACAGTAAAATGTTAGACTTTATGGTCACTTTGTGGTAAAATGTGAGATCACTTTATGGTAAATTATGACACTGTAAGGCCACACTATGGTAAAATGTTAGACTGTATGGTCACTTTGTGGTAAAACATGATGCTATAAGGACATCTTTTGGTAAAATTCATTTAAGAATTGAATCAATATTTGATGGTTTTCATTTGGGTATGGAAAACAGTTGGGTTGTTTAATGTGTGTGAAGCCCAAAGGGCTTCATGCGTATTTAAACAATCCAACTGTTTTTCCTTCCTTAATGAAAACTATCAAATATTGATTTAATCCCTAAATTTACATAAATACTTTCATTAATACAGAAATTATTTGAAGAATTTGTGATATTACAGCTTTTTGAATGGCTGTTAGAACAGCAACATTGACAACAAAGTGAATCCAACTCTTTGCAAAACATGCATGCTTGGTGACGTCGTACTTCAAAACATTGTGCAACCTCCAATAAATTGTGAACAGTTCTACTGTACTAAAGTAATATGTCACACTGGTTACCATCAGAAATTATGATATGTTAGATGAATAAGACATCATCGTAGAGGACGAAGTTGAAGTGTAAATATTCAGCCTTGGACACCAGTTGGGAAATCAGCTACAGCCTGGAATCGAACCCAGACCACTGGCACAGTAGTCTAACATCATGCTAACCAACTGTGCCATCAAATCTCTACATGTATAGTACAACCCTGACAGCTAGAGTTATCTGTTTATCTTAAAACATGGTACAAATACAAGACTTCAGAATACCCTCTGAGTTGGAAAATAAATAAAGAATAAATGTTTATTGTTTCCAGATACAACAGTTTCAAGGATGTGGTGATAGCTATATGTGTGATATTTGCTATGTCCTTCATTCCTGCCAGTTTTACAATGTACCTGATCGAGGAGAGAACTTCCAACTCTAAACATCTTCAGTTTGTCAGCGGAGTGAATCCTGTTGTTTACTGGGTATCTAACTTCTGCTGGGACATGGTAAGTGCTGATTTCAAACTCTGTGTTATTCAGAAATTAAAATTTACATGTTAACCTTTTTCTTCACTGGTAACCTGATGAATCTAAAAGCAAGGATCCTGAAAACACTGCATGGATTGGTAGTTTGATCTGGATCTACCCCGGTTGCATATGCAATATAAACTGTAAGCATAGATTAAATGGTAAGAGACTTGATATAGATATATATGTTAAAGGTTTTGCATCTTTACAATGAAAGCTACGAATTTCACAGGGCTTAATTCCCATTTGTAATCGGTGTATATCCAGATCAGATTAGCTGGCACATTCATTCATTCTGATCTGGAAATAACCTATAAACTTAAGAACCAAAAACGAACTACTCTGGTAACATTTGGTATAAAAGGTATATATATACGATGAATAGTTTCACATAGTTGTTTCTCATTTCTAATGTAATACATTACTTACATATAAGCAACAGATTCATGCAACAAGTGTATACATGTAAACCTGATATTTTGGTAAAAAAATGAGAGGTGCTAAGCTGTAGAAGAGATCAGGTTTGCTTTGTGAATAATTACACAAGTCATATTCAGATGTACAGTATTGACCTGAACTCATCTGTGCTTGGGTTTTCACCAGGAAAACCACTGTGGGGAATCACATGATCAAAATAATCTCTAAGCTATAGGGAAATTTTGAATTTGTGAAGTTTTCATTTCTGAGTTGCACAAATAGAATTTATAAATGTACTATCATATGACCACAGACTATATGTTTTATACTACAACTGCTAACAAGTGTTTTGTTTAGAATTTTACCAGATTACCTCTGCAGTGCCATGTTTTATAGTGTTTGGGTGTTCTGAATTATGAGGAAGAGGTCATGAGCGAAATATTGTCAGTATAATTATACCTTCCATTAGGCATATGATAGGCTACATAATAAAGCTTCACACAAACCATGGACAAAATATACAGTAGAATTCGCTTATTTGAATAGTCTATTTGTCATGATCCTTGATTCAATTAAGCGGAGTATCATAATATACGGAGCTTACAAATTCTATCCAGTTTTTGATTTCGTTCGTATCCCCGCCATTTTCGTCGGTGCGTCATGAGAAATACGCACTTGTGAAATTCGCTTACGCCGTACCTACAGCGTAACGTTAATAACTACTTGTGGTGAAATCGAAGATAAAAAATATTGTAAATAAATACATTGCGATCTGTTATACCGCGATATCCAATATATCACGCTTGGTCCGTGGATCCCATTTTTGTACATTTACAATCTCTATTTGTTCATTCTTTGTGGCAGGTAAAAAGATCAAATGATTAAATCAAGTTGGCGACAAATTCATGAAACGCATGCTTTTTTCGTGTCGTATTACGTCATTATCGGCGAAGGTTGTTTATTACATTTGTATGCAGGGATTTAAGAGGCAATGTACAAGTTTACCAACGGATACAATTTAACATCAAACGTATGAAAATTATTTTACAATTCTGTTGCTTCTGATTTGACATGAAAACACTTTGTGACGAACAATAGCCAGAAAAATAGGTGCAAAAAACACCAAGCTGAAACTGTACTGGCATAATTTCGTTCACGAGACAAATTGCAAATTAGCAAAAATTAATGCAAGCCGCTAACCATCATAGACATTGAGCAGGAAACGTCAAAACAGTTTGTTGTTCTGACATTACCTGCTCATCGACATACCAAGCAAGTATTTTTCTGTTTTATGTTTCTTTCTTTTTACGGATAAAATATTCGAGAATTTCCCGTATTCCACAAAACGTAATCATCTAATGAACAAAAACAAATGAAAATTCTCGATGCGGGGAAAGCCCGTAATGTGACGTCATTGCTATAAATGTACACGGTAAACACGCGTGCCAGTGAACGGAAGTCATTATTTTAAATAGGTGATCAACAATGACAAAAAATTTATCGAGTTTACCAGATAATGAACATTGCCTTGGGGCAGAAACTTGTAAATTTCAAGTAGGATTAGCGTAGTAAGGCGTTGTAAGGTGGGATAGTGCTATCTTAATAAACGAAATGCATGCGGTGACCTATTCAAATAAAGATATATTTTATTATAGAAATAGATAGAAATGGTTTTGTGTTTTAATATTCTACTATAATAAGCGAAATATTCAAATAAGCGCTATTCAATAAAGTGGAATGTACTGTACTTCATTTTTCTTTATTTTATGATCGAATAAAGACTCACAAAACACACTTGACTACTTTTATTTAACATTTTGACTATTTCAGCAACATATACAAACTGAGAATCAAAGTAAAATGACGAAAAAGATATAATCTATAAATTCATATATGGATTTTAAAATAGTGGCGTCTCGGCCGCAGTATGTGGCGCAAAACCCTGTGGGTACCCTGTTGGTATATTTTTTTAGACTGGTGCACGTTACCGATCCTGTACTGACAAGGTGTGCAGACTGTACTATTAAAATGTAGGCGAGCACGAGACACACACATTTATGAGGCACATCAACCACGACAGATACACACGGCTGGCCAAACTTGTGCCCGTGACAATACACAACACAGGTACCAGTGAAAACACACGAGCTGGCAAACACACGTGCCAGTGACAACCACCTGGCAAACACGTGCCAGTGACAACCACCTGGCAAACACACGTGCCAGTACCTCCAGACTGACCAACAGGTCGCGCCGGGCAAACGCCTGACCCCTTCCGTCTGGGTAACGAACCAACATACAACAATTAATAACAGCGTCCCGTGCTCTACTGTGAACCTAAGCATCATTTATATTATTATACCCCCGTATACGAAGTATAGGGGGTATATAGGAGTCATCATCCGGTCGGTTGGTTGAATGGTTGGTTGGTTGGTTGGGCGGTCTGTCTGTGGCACTTACAGCGTCAACAGTTTTCATGATATCGACTTGAAACTTTAACCATATGTTCGTGAGGACATTTGCGCGAACTATTTTTTTCTCATGTGGATCAGTCCATTATTTTTCGGAGGGGAGCACGATTTAACAAATCTTGTGACGCGAACTACTTCTACAGATTTTAAGATATTGACTTGAAACTTGATACACATGTTCGGCGTGAAGTGTAGATGTGCGTGACATATTTTTCGTGTGGATTAGTCCATTATTTTTTGCAGGGGACATGATTTAACAAAATCGTGTTATGCAAACTTCTAAATTTTGTGATGCGAAATACTTCTACAGTTTTTAAGATATTGACTTGAAACTTGATACATATGTTCGGCATGAAGTGTAGAAGTGCGTGACATATTTTTCGTGTGGATCAGTCCATTATTTTTTGGAGGGGAGCATGATTCATGAAAATCTTGTGACGCGAACTACTTCTACAGTTTTTAAGATATTGACTTGAAACTTGATACACATGTTCGGCATGAAGTGTAGATGTGCGTGACATATTTTTCATCTGGATTAGTCCATTATTTTTTGCAGGGGAGCACGATTTAACAAAATCTTGTGACGCAAACTACTACTACAGTTTTTAAGATATTGACTTGAAACTTGATACACATGTTCGGCATGAAGTGTAGATGTGCGTGACATATTTTTCATCTGGATTAGTCCATTATTTTTTGCAGGGGAGCACGATTTAACAAAATCTTGTGACGCAAACTACTACTACAGTTTTAAAGATATTGACTTGAAACTTGATACACATGTTCGGCATGAAGTGTAGATGTGCGTGACATTTTTTCATCTGGATTAGTCTATTATTTTTTGCAGGGGACATGATTTAACAAAATCCTGTTATGCAAACTTCTACACTTACTACGTCAACAGTTTTCAAGATATAGACTTGATACTTTAAACATATGTTCGTGAGTACATTTTTTATTCTCATTTGGATCAGTCCATTATTTTTCAGAGGGGAGCACGATTTAACAAAATCTTGTGACATGAACTACTTCTACAGTTTTTAAGATATTGACTTGAAACTTGATACATATGTTTGGCATGAAGTGTACATGTGTGTGACATATTTCATGAAGTGTAGAAGTGCGTGACATATTTTTTGTGTGGATTAGTCCATTATTTTTTGCAGGGGACATGATTTAACAAAATCATGTTATGCAAACTTCTAAATTTTGTGATGCGAACTACTTCTACAGTTTTTAAGATATTGACTTGAAACTTGATACATATGTTCGGCATGAAGTGTAGATGTGCGTGACATATTTTTCGTGTGGATCAGTCCATTATTTTTCGGAGGGGAGCATGATTCACGAAAATCTTGTGACGCGAACTACTTCTACAGTTTTTAAGATATTGACTTGAAACTTGATACACATGTTCGGCATGAAGTGTAGATGTGCGTGACATATTTTTCATCTGGATTAGTCCATTATTTTTTGCAGGGAGCACGATTCACGAAAATCTTGTGACGCAAACTACTACTACAGTTTTTAAGATATTGACTTGAAACTTGATACACATGTTCGGCATGAAGTGAAGATTTGCGTGACATATTTTTCATCTGGATTAGTCCATTATTTTTTGCAGGGGAGCACGGTTTAACAAAATCTTGTGACGCAAACTTCTACTACAGTTTTAAAGATATTGACTTGAAACTTGATACACATGTTCGGCATGAAGTGTAGATGTGCGTGACATTTTTTCATCTGGATTAGTCTATTATTTTTTGCAGGGGACATGATTTAACAAAATCCTGTTATGCAAACTTCTACACTTACTACGTCAACAGTTTTCAAGATATAGACTTGATACTTTAAACATATGTTCGTGAGTACATTTTTTATTCTCATGTGGATCAGTCCATTATTTTTCAGAGGGGAGCACGATTTAACAAAATCTTGTGACATGAACTACTTCTACAGTTTTTAAGATATTGACTTGAAACTTGATACATATGTTCGGCATGAAATGTACATGTGTGTGACATATTTTTCGTGTGGATCAGTCCATTATTTTTTGCAGGGGACATGATTAAACAAAATCTTGTTATGCAAAATTCTACAGTTTTTAAGATATAATACTTGAAACTAAAATTGTATGTTCTGCATGAAGTGCGCATGTAAGCGACATATTTTTTTGTGGATCAGTCCATTTTTTTTGGAGGGGAGCATTATTTAACAAAAACTTTTATTTTAAATCTTATGACGCAAACTACTTCTCCAGTTTTCAAACTTTAAACATACGTTTGTGAGTAGATTTCCATGACATACTTTGTTTCATGTGGATCAGTCCATTATTTTTTAGCAGGGGAGTATGATTCAACAAAACCTTATGACACGAACTACTTCTACAGTTTTTAAGATATTAACTTGAAACTTGATACACATGTTGGGCATGAAGTGTAGATGTGCGTGACATATTTTTCATGTGGATCAGTCCATTATTTTTTGCAGGGGACATGATTTAACAAAATCTTGTTATGCAAACTTCTACACTTACTACGTCAACAGTTTTCAAGATATCGACTTGAAACTTTCAACAGATGTTCATGAGTACATTCCTGCGCAAATTTTCTTTTCGTCTCATGTGGATCAGTCCATTATTTTTCGGAGGGGAGCCCGATTTAACAAAATCTTGTGACGCGAACTACTTCTACAGTTTTTAAGATATTGACTTGAAACTTGATACATATGTTTGTTATGAAGTGTAGATGTGTGTGACATATTTTTCGTGTGGATCAGTCCATTATTTTTTGCAGGGGACATGATTTAACAAAATCGTGTTATGCAAACTTCTACACTTGCTATGTCAACAGTTTTCATGATATCGACTTGAAACTTTAAACATATGTTGGTGAGTACATTTGCGCAAATTTTTTTTTTCTCATGTGGATCAGTCCATTATTTTTGGAAGGGAGCATGATTCAACAAAATCTTGTAACAAGAACTACTTCTACAGTTTTTAAGATATTGACTTGAAACTTGATACATGTGTTCGGCATGAAGTGTAGATGTGCATGACATATTTTTCGTGTGGATCAGTCCATTATTTTTAGCAGGGGACGTGATTTAACAAAATCGTGTTATGCAAACTTCTACACTTACTACGTCAACAGTTTTCAAGATATCGACTTGAAACTTTAAACATATGTTCTTGGTACATTTGCGCAAATTTTTTTTCTCTCATGTTGATCAGTCCATTATTTTCGGAGGGGATCACGATTTAACAAAATCTTGTGACGCGAACTACTTCTACAGTTTTTATGATATTGACTTGAAACTTGATATATATGTTCGGCATGAAGTGTAGATGTGCGTGACATATTTTTCGTGTGGATCAGTCCATTATTTTTTGCAGGGGACATGATTTAACAAAATCGTGTTATGCAAACTTCTACAGTTTTCAAAATATCGACTGAAATCATATGTTCTGCATGAAGTGCGCATGTTAGTGACATATTTCTTATGGATCAGTCCATTTTTGGTTTGAGGGGAGCATTATTTAACAAAATCTTATGACACAAACTACTTCTCCAGTTTTCAAACTTTTAACATACGTTCGTGATTAGATTTGCATGACATATTTTTTTTCATTTGGATCAGTCCATTATTTTTTAGAAGGGGAGCACGATTCAACAAAACCTTCTGACGTCAACTACTTTTACAGTTTTGTTTACATCCGGTGAAAACCCAAGTTGCTATTTTTAAACACAACTTTTGCAGCAAATTTTCAGGATTTCAATTATTTTTCAACTTTCACCCATGAAAGATGCAAACATCATTTCTGTATACTCTGACAAAGCAGTATTACGGGGGTATTAATCACCTTCAGTGATAGCTCTAGTTAAGATTGGTTGTGAGTCCGCTGCGACGTTGAGTGGTTGGAAAATCAGCTAGCATGGCCAGTGACCGTCATACAAGGTCGACGGGGAGCTCACAATGCCTTAATGTGAAGTTTTCTAACTTCGTATGCAAGCTTTTTAGCAGTTAAATGATGTAAAGCATATTATTGAAGCATACCCACAGAATTTTACGCCCACGCTGCGACAATGAATTATAGATAAAAGTCATCAAAATTATTCAACTGTTCTATGAATTCGTATGAACACCCTGAAGTCCTCCGACGATACGAAGTACCCACTGGTTGCATTTCGAAGGTCTTTATCTTATTTCACATGTTGTGTTACATAACCTCATGCTTTCATGCATGTATATACCAGTCTTCTTAAATAATGAATATCCTGGATCTTAAGGTGATATTCCTCTACAGCTCATACAAAGCAATTTGTTGTCAAATGTTTTCTTACATTATAATGACCACTCGTTCACACAAGAAGACAATTCTTATAAGGGTTTCATTGTTCAACGAAAATCGTGTATAAATTGGTAGTCACTAAAACGTGACATCTGCGCACAGTCAATGACGTCAATCTGCTCCAGGGCCGGTTGGATGATTTTCCCAAGAATCTGGAGCACGTTATCCTCCTATCTGACTTATGACATGATGCGGCGCTGCCGACGTGTCGCCCTCTCCCCCATAGGTACTATGCGTTATGACCGACCACACGCACTGACGCTTATCCATTGGCAGACGACACTGGAAATATATTAAAACGAGCAGCAGCATCTCGAACATAGTAACATAAAATTAATATAAATAATGAAATATATTAAAACGAGCAGCAGCATCTCGAACATAGTACCATAAAATTAATATAACTAATACTAGTATGTACGTAACATTTAACACTTAGATACCTCTATTACAACTTTGCACTTTTATACACTATAAATTATTTCAGTTAATAATTCGCTGGATACAACAAACCTAACTAACGGCCAGCACAATCAGTAATGAAACGGGCAGTATTGAAAGAAGAAGGGCTGGGATGGGTTGGGGAAAATTTTCGTGGTGCGTTTTTGGAAGTCTCGGAAAGAAAGAACGAGACTTCGGTACGCGCCTTAACGTGCGCGCTGACATAAACTTCGGATATGTTCTGCCTTAGTAACCTGTCCGCTTCTGTAGAAACGCGGAAGTAAACAGTGTAGACCTTCATCAGATAGCTTTGCTAAGCTGTGCTTAGCTTTTAAAAGTTGAAAAGTGACCTACTGTGTTTTGTCTAACTTCAGATAAATTACCTGATACCATCTGTGCTGTGCATCTTTATATTCCTGGCCTTCAATGTGGATTCCTATGTGTCACCAACAAACGCACCATGTCTGGTAGCTCTGCTCTTCTTGTACGGGTAAGGATGATCTTTGTATTTTGAAGTGAGTATCGTAGCCATCAACCTCCAGAATTTATTTTGTTGATGTTGATTAGTAGGATTGTTTAGCAAAAGCTTTTAATAAAATAGCAAACTGGTTACAGTTCAAAGGTTAATCAATAAGGTCCAGATTAACATAACTTTTACAGCAGTGTGCTGTGATAGTCGAATTATTGGTTCAGGAATACTCATTCTAAGGACCCTTATTAATTTGCCAGTATTGGAAAACATCGCTGCGACTCTTTTGTTTCAGTATTTCAGTTGCATATAAAGAGGATTCTGAAGGAAATTCTTTCACCCTGATGTGAAAGTGTTGGTTAGTTATATACACTTAAATACATTATATGAGGGCTGTTCCATACATCCGCGGACTTTTCCTCTTAAGCACTCATTTTTAAATACAATTACACAAAATTTTGTGCTTATAGTCTCATATGTACTGAGATGAATGTATATAGTATGAATGTGCTTTTATATTTCATCGCTCATTTAGCGATATCTATAGCAACCAATATATACACACTTGAAGCATGCCAGGTTTTCAAACTTTAGAACATTGTAAAGCTGTAAAATAGTCGAAACATTCACAATTTCGGCGCCAATGTGTCTGATTTTACGTTTAAGTATGAACATCATTTCCTGTCCGTTAAAAGATGCTGTGTTGAACAGTTACCTCTCATCAGCGCTTTATCGCTATGACTTAAGAAAAAAGTTTGACGTCAAGTATGGAAAATAAATAATGTTCCGTCATGAAAGTTTGTGTTGGACTGAAATTATTGCACCAAGACAATGAGTCCGCACATCGCGCACATGACACAGAGTTAGGTATTGCACTGCTGGGCTTTGATATTCTCTCACACCCCTCCCTGTTGTCCAAACCTGGCCCCATGGACTTCCTTTTTCGGGAAATGAAGAAGGAACCACGAGGCCATCGGTTCGACACCTCAGATGAATTGTGAAGTAAGTCACGGGAGCAAATCTTCATTCTCCCAGTGATTGGTTTCGTGTGACATATGAATATTTGGTTGACCAACATAGGAAATGTGTGGCTACAAAAGGCGAGTACGTTGAGCAAGTTAACTGCGCTCTTCAGTTTGACGTTTAAAGTGCTGAATGTTGATGTGGACGTGCTTCAAGTATATTTAATGTATTAACAAATTCCGCAGATTTATGGAACAGCCCTCATATATCCGAATTGATATAAATATTGTATTGTAGTTTTGCCTGTTCAGTCCAGTTCAGTATTTAGTGTTAAAACTCTGGAGCTAAGTGTTTGAAGCTAATCATAATGTCTATAGACATTTTTCACAATGGACATGTGTGGTTATTAAACCTTAGGCTGTTCAGTAGTTTGTTTCTACAAAATTTGGCGCTTACTTCATCTTCCTTTGGCTGGCTTAATCTCCAATAAGTGGCACAATTTGAGTAGGTTAACCCTTTCCTCCATAGATACACCTTGATTGCGTGGGCGAACAGTGTAGATCCAGATCAGCCGCATTTCTGTGCTGTCTGATCAGAATTTGCACTGTTCGCTTTTTAGCTCACCTGTCACGTAGTGACAAGGTGAGCTTTTGTGATCGCAATTTGTCCGGCGTCCGTCCGTCCGGCGTCCGGCCGTCCGTCCGTAAACTTTTACTTTAAACGACATCTCCTCTTAAACCCCTGGGCCAAAGTTGATGAAACTTGCCACAGATGTTCCTTCCATGAAGCTCTTCCAAATTTGTTCAAAGAAATCAATTCCATGCAGAACTCTGGTTGCCATGGCAACCTAAAGGAAAAACTTTAAAAATCTTCTTGTCTGAAACCACAAGGCCTAGAGCTTAGATATTTGGCATTTAGCACCCTCTAGTGGAACTCTACAAAGATTGTTCAAATTATTTCCCTGGGGTCAAAATTGGCCCCGCCCCAGGGGTCACTTCATTTTACATAGACTTATATAGGAAAAACGTTAAAAATCTTCTTGTCTGAAACCACAAAGCCTAGAGCTTAGATATTTGGCATTTTGCACCCTCTAGTGGAACTCTACAAAGATTGTTCAAATTATTTCCCTGGGGTCAAAATTGGCCCCGCCCCAGGGGTCACTTCATTTTACATAGACTTTTGTCTGATTCCAATTATGTTTGTTCTACAGGCAATCGTTTTAGTAAGAAATTTAAAAAAAACAGTCAAAATAATGATCATTTGCACATGCGCTTATGAGCTTATTATTGCATAAATAAACAATTTTTGTTAATTTTGTAAAAGAATTGACATCTTGTGGGCGTATGAATACATCCGTCAGTGAGACAATACTTTGTAAAAATGTCGGCCATTTTGTTTAAACTGATTTTGGTTTTATAATGTGCAAAGAAAACTGAAATATCAAAAACATATGAGGGGTGTCTTTTTAGAATTTGAAACAAAAAAATTGCAAAAACCATTAGGAACAGCCGACAAACCTGCCGTCATCCTTGAACAGCTGGTTTTCTGGTAGTAGGCTTCCAATGTGCAAAATCCAGTTCTTGAAAAAAGCTAATTGCTGAATTTCCTTGTCCAAATATACACACAACTTCAAAAGAATATTCTGTGTTGTTGTTTTTGTTGTTTCCTTCTTCTCTTCAGTCAGTTGAAATTCAACACCAGCAACAAAGCCATTTAAGTTTTTATTTAGAAACCGAAATGGCCTAGACGCAGGCATTCAGATTATCAGGATTTCTGATCATCAAGCACGTAAATCCATCAGCACAGACTAAACAATAATTAAAACACACTTGAGTAATAAAATCCAAAAAAATTGTCCGAAATTGAATGCATTGACATGCCGGAAGGAATATTGATCTCGAAAAATGATGTCAGTGTTATAAAGGTTATAACGGCTCCTGTTTCAAGCGGATTATAATAATTATAGACTCTCTCATAGTACAAATGGTTTTGTTCTTGGTTAGATGACTTGCAAAAAGAGAAGCATTAGTATATTATACTATATTATATTGTCTTACAGTGCCTCCATATTTAGGCGAGACTAAGAAATTAGCGAGGGCGAGGGGCTTTTTGAGAAAGTAGTTCCGTCACTGTCAAATTTTAATACATTTGCATGATAATATACTATATACGATAGACCAACTGGACATCAGAGAGTCGACGTACACATGTAATAAACAGGTAAATGAACAGGTTAGCAAAATTGGCGATGCCCCAGGATTCTCTTAGTTTGCATTGATTTATATAGGAAAACATGAAAAATCATTTTTCTCCGAAACTAATAGGACTAGGTGTTAGATATTTGGTGCTGAGTATTGTGAAGAGACCCTTTACCAACATTGTATTAATGTTGGCCCTGGGGTCAATATTGGCCCCGCTCCAGGGGCCCTTAATATGTAGAAAAGGCAATTTTTAAAAATCTTTTTTCTGGAAACCTCATGCCTTAAGCTTAGATATTTGGTATGTAGCATTGTTTAGTGGATATCTACCAAGTTCGTTCAAATTATGTCCCCTGGGCCAAAATTGGCCATGCCCTAGGGTTCTCTTAGTTTACATTGATTTATATAGGAAAACATATATAATCATTTTTCTCTGAAACTAATGCGACTATCCTTAGATATTTCGTGTTGAGCATTGTGAAGAGACCCTTTACCAGCATTATTTGAATGTTGGCTCTGAGGTAAAACTGAGAGTACTTTTGTACTCAGGTGAGCGATTTAGGGCCACCATGGCCCCCTTGTTTATTTGTTGGGTTATTTCTGACCAAAATGCGACCAGTGCAGATCCTGATCAGACGACATGGATGTGCCAGCTGATCTGGATCTACACTGGTTGCACATGTGTAAAAATGCGTATATATGGAGGATTAGGATTACCAACATTCACCTTTCCCTGCACACTGCAGCCATTAAAACCACATTTTTCATAAACTTTCTACGAGTATTAACTTTAGAGTGAGAGTCATGAAGCTGAATATATTATGTGAGTGTTAAAGCCTTTTATAATAAATAATTTATATTATTGTTTATTGTATCAAGTGGAAGTCATAAAATAATATATACCGTATTTTCCCGCTTATAAGACGGGGTTTTTTCCTGGAAAAATAGCCTTAAAAGTAGGGGACCCGTCTTATAAGTGCGATCTACAAGAAGATCTTATTTTTTTGGCAGTTTTTTCTTAAGTTTCTTCTAAAAACATACGATTTTTTAAATCAGGCCATTATCTATCGGTAATTTTTCGGCAATTAATTTTCGACGAGCATTTGTAATATAAATTTGACCTTTTTTTATTGGTTTAGTAATATAAATTTTATAAATCTTTTTTGTATTGAAGATATAATTTGGAAATTATTATGGACAGCACTCGATGTTGATATAAGCAATGATTGTTGTAAGGACTATTATTTATTATGATATAATTAGCATAGATCACTGTTCATGTTGGCCAGAGTAATAATGCTAATTATCTCAATTTTTCCCACTACTTTTAAGTTTGAAGAAAATTGTCACAGCCATTATAATTGCCTAAGGCTGTGTTGTTTGAATCTGTCACCAGGTATTGTAAATTGATTAACAGACATTGGTGTCAACACCTCTTGCAAACTCGAAAATTCAGATTATATGACACAAACTCTGCATGAATTGAACTGACAGTATACAGTTTGTTTGCCCCGAGGCTTGATTGTTCTTGCTATTCGCCTTTGACAAAGTTTAATTGAATTTAACATCCGGACAATAGATAAAAATTTGAGTGTCAAAAGCTTGCATACGGGCAAAGACTGAAATTAACAGTTAAATGCGCAGTGGTGATACACAATCATCAATTATCTTAGAGGTATCACAATATAGAAAGATCTATAAAAAACTTTTTAGGATGTCTTACAATGACTAAGTGTTAAAGATATCAAGTTAACCAAAAAATTGCCTATTTTATTTTACGAGATTAACACTTATACGAATATTTCAATGACGAAGCTTCGAAATATTGCACTTGTTGAAAACATTGCCGATTTTTCGCAGATTTTGTTTGAAATTCACAGTAATTAGGATAAGTTAATGACAGAGCTTCGAAAATATTTTTACCGAAAAAATTGCCGATTTTTTTCCAGAATTTTTCGAAATTCACACTTATTAGGAAATGTTCCAATGACGGAACTCCGAAATATTAAATTTACCGGAAAAATTGCCGATTTTTTTGGCGAAATTCACATTTGTTTGGATGTGTTCCAATTACGGAGCCTCGAAAATCTTAAATTTACCGAAAAAATTGCCGATTTTGGGGGTCTAAATTCAAACTTATTAGGATATGTTCCAGTTACAGTCCAACCTGTCTCTAGCAGCCACCCAAGGGAGTGACAAAAGGTGGCTGCTGAAGACAGGTGGCTGTTAAAGACAGTAAAAAATTAGAACAAAATGTCAGTTTAGGCCATATTCAAACTGGCTGTTTAAGACAGGTGGTTGCTATTCGCAGGTGGCTGCTAATGCAGGTTTCACTGTACGTAGCTTCGAAAATGTTACATGTGCCGAAAATTTCGCCGAATGTTTTTTTTGCGAAATTCAAAAATTTCGGGTCCGAACTCACTGAAATTTCACCCCGTCTTATAAACGGGTCTATACAAAAAACTTAGATTTTGGCGGCAAAGTAGGGGTCCTGTCTTATAAGCGGATCGCCTTATAAGCGGGAAAATACGGTAGTTGCTATTTTAAGTCTTAGAACACTAGAACAGCATTTTGATAAAAACTTACTGATAAATGTTCTTGGCAGATTTAAATGTATATTTCAGCTGGGCCATGATTCCCCTGATGTATCCGTTCTCGCGAGTGTTTTCTGTACCAAGTACTGCCCTTGTAACACTGAAATCCATCAACATATTCCTGGGAACGGTCTCCACGCTGGCAACATTCATCATTGAATTCCTGGAGGAGGATGACGAGGTAAGTGGGCAGTCATCTCCCGAGCTTCTTTGGAATCATACTGTATGATTAATCATTGAAGCAATAAATTAATGTAACCTTTCAATCAAAGTTTTTCATAACTACACTATGAAATATTTAGAAAGAGTTCAGTGTGGAAACATAAGAAAATATTGTTAAATTAAATGTGCTATTTTAAGTGAATTGGGAAAGCTTATTTGGTGCCCAAGATTAAAAAACTGAGAATGGAGACCAGTCTCGGATCTCAATGATGTATTTGACAGAATTGGTTCTGTAACTATCTAACCATTGGCTTTATCCAAGACTCACTGTCAGACATACTTGCAGCATCTTAGTAAAATGTTCTTATTTTTTAGGAACTGAGAAACATCAACAAGGTATTGAAGCAAGTCTTCCTGCTGCTGCCACAATACTGTCTGGGCCGTGGCTTGTTTGACATGGCTAAGAATCAACTGTTTGCTAACGTTTATGCTCGCTTTGGAATTAACAAACTACAGAGTCCTTTTGAGTGGAAGATAGTTGGACGGAACTTGTTCAGCATGTTTATGCTGGGGATTCTCTTCTTTATTCTCAACTTGCTCATCGAGTACAGGTTCTTCATCAGATCAAGGTATTAACAGCTTTATAGTGATTATTTAGAGTTTGCCTTTACGCTTAGGGATAATCATATGGCTGGCTTTGACAAAAAGAGATCAGTTTTGTTTTTACCGGCCCAACCAAAAACCCAAATGCTAGATATTAACCCTTTTTTGCAAAACACAATGATTGTCAAGCTTGCAACCAGTGTTGACCCTGGTCAGCCTATGCAGTCTAGTGTTAGCTTAATAAGTTCAGTGACTAAAATTCTGTAAACCACTCTTAAAATAGATGTATGAATTTACAATTTAGAATTAAATTTAAGTAAAGGTTAAAATAAATTCAATGGATGAAGGGTAACACTTAATTGACTTAAAATTGTGATCATGAGGACAATACTTTAAATTAGGGTACTGGTAATTTAAATGACAATATAAAGGACAAATATGGTAACTTTCATAGTAATGATAATTTAAACAAATTTTGGTGATGTAGATGGAACGGGTAATGATTTCAGAATGTCAAAGCCAAAAAAGGAGGAGGTGGAAGATGAAGATGAAGATGTGGCCCGAGAGAGGAAGAGAGTCATGTCTGGACATGCTAAAGATGATGTTCTCAGGCTGGAGGAACTGTCTAAAGTAATGCTGCACTTTGTACTTACCTGTTTATCATTATTGCCAGTATACCGTCATATTTAAGGAAGGATGCAATAACTTAAAATGGCCAAAATGCTTTTGATTTTGAAATGAACACCATAAATCAGATCTTATTTTTGTAAGTTGATAAATGTTTTGTTCTTTTTTAAATATATATTTAAACTGTAATGAATGGATGTAAACTGTTACAAACAGTGATCTTTACAAACTCTTAACTAAATTATCATCATATTTTAGGTATACTCCTCTCGAGGAAAGAAGGGCCGCCTGACAGCTGTTGACAAGTTATGTGTTGGCGTTCCCAAGGGACAGTGTTTTGGCCTGCTTGGTGTGAATGGGGCTGGTAAAACAACCACCTTCAAGATGCTGACCGGTGATGAGAGGCTTTCCAAGGGAAATGCTTATGTAAATAACTTTAGGTAAGTCCTGAATTGATGTTATTTGTAGTTTCATACTTTGTTAGAATCAGCTCAAAGTTATATTCCTTAACCAGTATGATTCAGATTGATATACATGTAACAGACTCGTTTTGTTGTTGTTTTTTTCCATTTGAGCCTGTCAATTCTTGGTTCCTTTACTCCATATATACTCCATTCCTGCTGTCTGATCAGGTTCTGCACTGTTTGCTTTTGATTCATTAGGATATTTCTGACCAAGAAGTGAATCTTGTAAATTCTATTCAGATGGCATGGATCTGGATCTACACTGTTCACCCATGCGATAAAAGGCATATAATATGGAGTGAAGAGTTTAAGTAAATTGTTCAAATTTATTAACAGAATAGCAAGCAGTGTAGACCCTAATCAGACTGAGAAAACAGAGCAAATGTGGGTCTACATTGGTTGCTTATATGACAAAATGCTGTGTTTAGCTCTTAAAAGTATTAATTATAATTCTTTGTACCTGATGTTTGAGATTGAAAGTTGAGATTAAAAAAGTAACTTGAGTCAGAGGGAATTTCTAAAGCGAGTTGAAGTTTTCAGACCTTGTGATTTATGTCTTTTTAAAGATTTGTTCTGTTAACTTTGCAGTGTCCTCAATGACATGGTGCAGGTGAGGAGAAATATTGGTTACTGTCCCCAGTTTGATGCCCTGGACCCACTTCTGACTGGTAGAGAACATCTCTGCTTCTATGCGAGACTACGAGGAATCCCCGAGGCAGATGTCAAACATGTGAGTGAGATCTTATTGTGCTCAGAAATATATGAATGCATAGATAAGGGGGTCTCTTTTTTTTTAAGTTCTAGAATTGTTGTTATTAATTCAACAGGA
Organism: Corbicula japonica; assembly: GCA_038501625.1. Lineage (NCBI taxonomy): Eukaryota > Metazoa > Mollusca > Bivalvia > Venerida > Cyrenidae > Corbicula > Corbicula japonica. Next base: position 7,745,059 of record JAZAYU010000008.1, on the reverse strand, counting down.
CATGGAACATGTTTAACAAAGTCCCAGTATCTGTTTTAATGTAACCGCGCCCGCCCCCCCCCCCCCCCCCCCAAAAAAAAAAAAAGAACAAACGTATATAAGCCTTCTTGTATGAAATGTTGTTGTTTAAACCTTATCATGAGAATTTCAATCACTTGATGTTCTTTGCCTGAAGAGGAGAGAAACTATCATGTTTACCCTTAACTCCATGGATATGTGCAACAAGTGTACATTCAGATCATCCTGATCTCACTGCACTCCTAAGGCTGCATGGATGTGCAGGCAGATCTGGATCCACACTGATCTCACTGCACTCCTAAGGCTGCATGGATGTGCAGGCAGATCTGGATCCACGCTTTGATCTCACTGCACTCCTAAGGCTGCATGGATGTGCAGGCAGATCTGGATCCACACTGATCTCACTGCACTCCTAAGGCTGCATGGATGTGCAGGCAGATCTGGATCCACGCTTTGATCTCACTGCACTCCTAAGGCTGCATGGATGTGCAGGCAGATCTGGATCCATGCTTTGATCTCACTGCACTCCTAAGGCTGCATGGATGTGCAGGCAGATCTGGATCCACGCTGTGATCTCACTGCACTCCTAAGGCTGCATGGATGTGCAGGCAGATCTGGATCCACACTGCTTTCATATGGGATTAAAGGTGTATCTACTTAGTAAAGGGTTAAAACAAACTTAAGATTTCTCAAAACATCATCTGACAAAAAAATGAAGGTGTCAAGTTAATCAGTACATGTTAGAAGCTGAATAAGGATCATACAATTTGACACATATAAGTTTTTTATGCATGTGTGACCAGTGTAGAGCACATTTACTTGTTGGTCAGAAATAACCTAATAAATCAAAAAAGCAAACATTGCAGATCCTGATGTGTCAGCTGATCACTGTGAACTGTTCACCCATGCCATAAAGTCATTTATGTGGAGGAAGGGTTAACAAAAGTAAGTGTACAGTATTATCAGTCTTTAAATATAAATAAGCTGGCTATAATGCATACTTATATGTGATTGGTCTCATTGCAGATTGCTGACTGGGGTATCAGAAGACTTGGTCTGCTCCCCCATGCTGACAAAATCTCATCTAACTATTCGGGTGGTAACAAGAGAAAACTGTCCACAGCTATCTCCCTCATAGGAAATCCGTCCATCATCTTCTTGGTAAGTTACACTATTTCTGTTTTGTTCATAAGTTTGGTCTAATCTTTTGAACATTCCTCATTGATTTCATAATATTTGTCCCTTACCTTTGCAGAGAGTTTAACTTTAGTTTTTTTTATCAGTTTTAAAAAAATTCAAATACATGTATTTCTAATCAAGCAGGTTACAGACAAATACCAAACATCTGTCTATGTTATTTATCCCCCCGCCAAAGGCGAGGGGGATATTAGAAATGCCCTTCGTCCGTCTGTCCGTGCGTAAGTCAGTCCGTCTGAAACAATTTTGTTCGGAGCATAAGTCCAAAACTACTGGAGGGATTTTATTCAAACTTAATACACTGACAGAGCACATTGGTAGGTAGTGCAGTGTGCAAGAACAATAACTCTACCTTGCCTATTTTTAGAGTTATTCCCCTTTATCATATTTACTTGATAAATTTTGTCCGGAGCATAACTCCAAAACTATTTGAGGGATTTTATTCAAACTTCATACACTGACAGAGCACATTGGTAGGTAGTGCAGTGTGCAAGAACAGTAACTCTACCTTGCCTATTTTTAGAGTTATTCCTCTTTATCATATTTACTTGATAAATTTTGTCCGGAGCATAACTCCAAAACTACTTGATGGATTTTATTCAAACTTCATACACTGACAGAGCACATCGGTAGGTAGTGCAGTGTGCAAGAACAATAACTCTACCTTGCCTATTTTTAGAGTTATTCCTCTTGATCATATTTACTTGATAAATTTTGTCCGGAGCATAACTCCAAAACTACTTGAGGGATTTTATTTAAACTTCATACACTGACAGAGCAAATTGGTAGGTAGTGCAGTGTGCAAGAACAATAACTCTACCTTGCCATTTTTTAGAGTTATTCCCCTTGATCAGAATTACTTGATAAATTTTGTCCGGAGCATAACTCCAAAACTACTTGAGGGATTTTATTCAAACTTCATACACTGACAGAGCACATTGGTAGGTAGTGCAGTGTGCAAGAACAATAACTCTACCTTGCCTATTTTTATAGTTATTCCTCTCTATCATATTTACTTGATAAATTTTGTCCGGAGCATTACTCCAAAATTACTTGACGGATTTTATTCAAACTTCATACACTGACAGAGCACATTGGTAGGTAGTGCAGTGTGCAAGAACAATAACTCTACCTTGCCTATTTTTAGAGTTATTCCTCTTGATCATATTTACTTGATAAATTTTGTCCGGAGCATAACTCCAAAACTACTTGAGGGATTTTATTCAAATTTCATACACTGACAGAGCACATTGGTAGGTAGTGCAGTGTGCAAGTGCAATAACTCTACCTTGCCTATTTTTAAGAGTTATTCCCCTTTATCAGATTAACTTGATAAATTTTGTCTGTAGCTTAACTCCAAAACTGAAAAGGATTTCCTCTCCAGGTAAGTTATACGAAAGTACAACCTTCAGGTAACTTTTCTTCCGGCGGGGGGATTAACCATGTGTAACATGGCTCTTGTATTCTAATTGTGGTCAAATGTTTTACATACAGAAAAACAGATAAAAAGTATACATTTTGACCATATATTATTTATCATATAGACTTTATGCAAGTTAATATATGTACTGCGACTAGGCAGTATAGAACTTAAAGCAATCAAATTATCCATTTTAATGAACTGCATAGAAATGGTAGATCATTGTGTGAAAACAAATCAAGCTCACACATCGCATACAGTTTGTAGAAAAAGGAAGTGTAGTAACTAAAGATAGATCTACTGCAGGTTTTTTTCCAGTCTGGTGACATTCAAATATTCAATCTTTTAATTATTTCACTGAGTGTAGTGTTTGATTTAAGAGTTGATGCTAATTTCCCAATTAACCCTATATACACATTTTTATGCATTTGTAACCAGTGTAGATCCAGATCAGCCAGCACATTTGGATCTGCACTTGTCGCATTCTGGTCAGAAATAACCTAACAAGTCAAAAAGCAAACAGTTTAGATCCTGTCCAGATGGCACGGATGTGCAGGCTGATCTGGATCTAAACTGTTTGCCCATGCAATAAAGGTGTATCTATGGAGGAAAGAGTTAATCACCCCTCTCACCTTCTATCGAGGACATTCTTGTGCTGGCAAGTGTGTGGTTATCAGTATCGTATTGTGTACATCGACAGGGATTAGTTATTGTGTGATTGTTACAGGATGAGCCTACCACAGGTATGGACCCTGGTGCCAGGAGGTTCCTCTGGGACTGTATCACCAATATTGTTAAAGATGGCAGATCTGTGATACTTACTTCACACAGGTAAACTATTGTTGGAGGTTTGTTCAACATTTAAATGTATTCATTGGCAGAAAAAATTACTGCAAACAGGTTTCTATTCTATTCGCAACTGAATTCAAAATGAGTTTTCTATAATGAAATACATTAGAAATAACTGTTAAGCATGTTTCTTGTTCTTTTTTTAATAAGAATTGAAAGTTAATGTGATAAAGCCCGTATATATGGCATAAAGGGTTGCATCATGTATATTGTGTATTTCAGCATGGAAGAATGTGAAGCACTATGTGGCCGTCTGGCTATCATGGTCAACGGAAAATTCAGGTGCCTTGGCAGTATTCAGCATCTTAAAAACAGGTACACTTTCAAGCAATTATGTCTCTCCCCCTCTGGGGGAGACATATTGTTTTTAACCTGTCCGTCAGTCTGTCTGTCCGTCTGTCACACTTCGTTTCCGCTCAATAACTGGAGTACCGTTTGAACCAGAGCATTCAAACTTCACAGGGTGATGGCCCTTATTGAGTAAAAGAACCCTATTGATTTTGGGGTCAGTAGGTCAAAGGTCTATGTCACACGGCCTGAAGAGTGAAAACCGTTTCCGCTGAATAACTTGAGTACCCTTTGACCCAGAGCATTCAAACTTCATAGGGTGATAGCCCTTATTGAGTAGAAAAACCCTATTAATTTCGGGATCAGTACGGCAAAGGTCAAGGTCACAGGGGCATAAGAGTGAAAACCGTTTCTGCTCAATAACAGGAGTTCTATTTCACCCAGATCCTTTAAACTTCATACGATGGATGTCTTTATTGAGTAGAGGACACCTATTGATTTTGGGGTCAGTAGGTTAAAGGTCAAGGTCACTGGGGCCCGAAGAGTGAAAACCGTTTTCACTCGATAACTGGAGTACCGTTTGACCCAGAGCATTCAAACTTCATAGGGTGATAGCCCTTATTGAGTAGAAGAACCCAATTGATTTGGGGGTCAGTAGGTCAAAGGTCAAGGTCACAGGGGCCTGAAGAGTGAAAACCGTTTCCGCTCAATACCAGGAGTTCTATTTCATCCAGAGCCTTCAAAGTTCATACAATGGATGTCCTTATTGAGTAGAACACTTCTATTGATTTTGGGGTCAAAAGTCAAGGTCACTGGGGCCCGAAGAGTGAAAACCGTTATCACTCAATAACTGGAGTACCGTTTGACCCAGAGCATTCATACTAAATAGGGTAATAGCCCTTATTGAGTAGAAGAACCCTATTGATTTTGGGGTCAGTAGGTCGAAGGTCAAGGTCACACGGGCCCGAAGAGTGAAAACCGTTTCCACTTAATAACAGGAGTTCTATTTCACCCAGAGCCTTCAAACTCCAAATGATGGATGTCCTTATTGAGTAGAGGACTCCTATTGATTTTGGGGTCAGTAGGTCAAAGGTCAAGGTCACAGGGGCCCGATGAGTGAAAATGGTTTCCTCTCACTAACTGGAGTTCTATTTTACCTAGAGCCTTCAAACTTCCTAGGATGGTTGCTGTTATAGACTTCTTTATACCATAATAAATGACACAGACTTCCGTTTTAAAAAGGTGATATGTCTTCTTTGGTCTTCCTTCAATAGGGCGCAGGGGGGCGGGGGGGGGGGAGACATGCGTTTTTCACAAAAAACATCTAGTTGTATATTCTTGTGAAAGTTTATTGTAGTGATGTGTTGACACTGACACTTAACCCCATTGGATGTGTCTCATATCCCATTGGCAATCAGTGTAGATCCACAAAAGTATTCACATCTGCGCACTCTGATCAGGAATTTCTGACCAAAACATGAACATTGTAGATCCTGATAAAAATGCACAGATGTTAACCCCAGGGCTCATTTAAGTTAATCCCATGGAGTACAGGGTTCGTGAAATATGCATTGAAAATCTAGTTTCTAATTTGAATTCTCAGCAAAGATAAATGATTAAATGCTTACTGTCGTGAATTTCAGGTTCGGGGATGGCTACACTGTGATAGTAAGAATATCCGGGGAAAATCCTGACATGGATCCCATAATGGATTTCTTCAACAAGGAATTCCCCAAGTCTGTGCTCAAAGAGAAACATCACAACATGTTACAGTACCAGCTGGGCTCGGACATCAAGCTGTCTGTTCTGTTTGGCCAGATCGAGGCAGTGAGAACGCAACTGAATATTGAAGATTATTCTGTTTCCCAGACCACCCTGGACCAAGTCAGTCATACTTGATCTCGTATATTTTTTTGTAGATGATTCAGAGCCCAAGATCATAAACTTAGATTGGAGAACAGTCTCATATCTGAAGCATCTGATTGGTTGAAATGGCAACCAGTCGCCATTTCAGCCAATAAGATGCTTAAGATTTGAGACTGGTGTCCAGATTTAGTTTAATGATCTTGGGAAAAGGTGTTAGGGTTATTATTTGGTACATACTATGAATTCACTCAAGTTCGTGGGGTATTAATTTCCATGGAATCCATGGGAGATCAATCCACGATTTCAAAACTACCATGAAATATATCATTGACCATCTAAGTAATGAAGAAAATTCTAAACCACCAAATTGAAAACCCTTGAAACTGAAAACCATAAAACTGTATCTGCAAATATGAGTGCATTTACAGTATATCTTTGCATCACTTTAAGCGAATTGCTTCAAGTGAAATACTTTATTTGCAATATAAAATATGCTTTTGTCATGATTAACTGAAATATTTTAGAAAGTCCACCCATAGGTTTGTTTTAGCCTTAATGCTTTACGGAAAATATCTACATTTCCATACATCACAGAATTTGAGAAATATTTATTAACTGTAACAATCAATGACTATTTGAGTTTTGAGCAGATGTTTATAGTTTATTTGTGTATGCCAAAGAAGTATCTGTTTTATTTATCATATTTATCATTGATATGTTTTAATGAACTATTTTCAGGTATTTATTAATTTTGCCAAGCTGCAGTCGGACCTTGCAGATGATGAGATTGATGAATTACCTGAGGACCTCAAGCTCATTGGTGAGTTTGAAACTCGTTCTATTAATTGTTAGTTGATTGCATTAATCAGTAAATGAAATAAATCACTGGTCTATCAAAGTAAACCCCCCACTCATCCCCCAACTCCTCCCCCAGCCACCGAGTTTCGCATTACATTGATTGGTTGGTTAGTACAATTATCTACTGCAGGGTTGCCAGCGGACTTGAAAAGTCAGGGAAATTTGATTTTTTTTCAAGGTCAGGGAATTATCAGGGAATTTTGAAAATTGGTCAGTGAAAAATAAAAATCCTGAAAAGTCAGTGAAAAGTCAGGGAAAAATAAGTTTGAAAGAAAAATTTGTTCTATTTTATTAAAGATTGCATTTACAAATGTTCTGTTATAAACATTTTTATCTTTGTGTTTTATAATAAAAGTTCCCTCCGAGATCCAGCTCAAAGCAACACTCTGAACTTAGTTACTTCTGCTATACAGGCCTTACTGATGATAGTTTGTGTCTTTGGCCATATATACTCTGCAAAATTAGGTTCCATTCGTGAACAAGAGAACCGGGTAGATCAACTAGCTTGACCAACTTCACGTTTTCTGTCTTGTTTAGAAAGACGTCTAGGTGGCCGGTGTGGTCAGACATTTGCCATGACGGTCAAAATAACGAAAACCTTCCTTGTCGACCTGTAGAAATAAATTAATTTGAAAAACAATGCAGATTTGTTTTTCTCAAATAAGATTAGGTGTTGATTGCATTGGATGGTTGCTTTTATACTCGTTATAAACTGGATACTAAAATGTTTTCATTAATACAGAATGGAAACTGTTCAAATCATCACTAAACTGTCTTGTCATACCTTTAGGTCAATGAGTGAGACAATATGATACTTTAATTAATAAAAACTTAAGTTTGAGCTTAATTCTGGAAATGGCTTGGTATCAAATTTTGATTACCAACTGTTACTTGCATGGTCATAATTGCTTAAAACAGACACTCCGGTGAAATGTTGAGTGATTTCATAAATTTCACACCTCTACCTTGATATGGCAAATTTTGCAACTTTTGACTGTAGACCGCCATCATACTCAAAATGACATTTCTCACTTATTTACCAACCAATTTCAATTTCAGCTTTGTTTTTAACTCCGCAAATAATTAATCTTGATATACATGTAAGAATTAATACCAGTCATTTGCTATATTATAACATTTACGCAAAAGAGCACTTGTGTGCAGAACTTTTTTTGTTGGGTATATTTTGATCTATGGTTGGATTTTAAAATAATTGGCAGAATTGACTGTCATAATGTGAACATGTCATGTACAAAATCTGTGTTCCAGCATTCCGTTCACAGCAACTTAGTTTTGTATAATGGCAAGATTTAAACAAAAATATAATGGCAAGATTTAAACAAAAATATTGCGGCACAAACTACTGCCACATTTTTCAAGAAACTGACTTGAAACTTTAAACAAGTGAGATACTTCATGTGTAGATGATTTAAACAAAAATATTGCGGCACAAACTACTGCCACATTTTTCAAGAAACTGACTTGAAACTTTAAACAAGTGAGATACTTCATGTGTAGATGTGCCTGGCATATTTTTTATGTGGCCCAGTCAATCATTTTTATGACAGGTGCATGTTTTTTTTTAAATCTTGTGACACAAACTTCAAAAATTTTCACCAGATTAATTTGAAAATTTATTCATACATTCTGCATCAACTGACCTATTTTCCATTAGGCCCAGTATAACATACTGTCATACTTTTCCTTTGGATCAGACTATTAATTATTTATATTTATTGGATTGGAACTGGGATCTTCAAAACCTACATGCATTTTTCTAAGTTTATCCAAGCAATGAACAGGCTAAATTGTATGTTTTTGTTTCACTTGTAAGGTGTAAACAGCATTGTATTTGAGTTTTGTATAAAAAATATTTTATTTTACAACGTGAAGGAAACATGTATAGGCATTTTGTCTGAGGGGTTGTTTTACTTGTGTAAAATGGTATGTTGTTCGCTGGCCTATTCACAGATTAGGTATTTTTCTTTTACTCTGCATTTGATGATTATTCCAGTCAATAGTGAATAATGGATGCTTCACCTTCAGTTGTAATAATCTCTTGCTTTATACCATGTTGTTTATTCATTTAGTTTCTGTATGAAGAATAAGAATACATTATTGCCAAATATCTTAGAAGTATTGGTTAAATCTTGTAATAGTACATAGTTTAATATTTCACTAAACATATATCTATAGAACTTTCTACTAGATATATAAATGATGCTTTAATTGTTAAATAATGTAATAATATATTGTTAAAATAATAAAAATGTACTTATGGGTAGATTGGAAAGCAGTAGGGGTGTTGGCGGCCGTTAACGTTTGGTATTATTGGTCAGTGAAAAACGCGATTTGGTCAGTGAAGTCAGGGAAAAGGGAAATTTTTTCATCCTTGGTGCTGGCAACCCTGTACTGGTCTATCGAAGTAAAACACCCATCCCCTACTCCCCTGCCTACCCTACAAATAACACTGCATTGCATTGATTGGTTAAAAATAATGTAGGATACATCTAGAGTAAAAGAAAACTAGTTTTCTAGGCCAGTCTGTGAAAGAATCTTTTGTAAGTTATTACAGCTTTATCTTTCAACTTGAAACTTGTTCTGCAGGTACAGCAAGAACCCTCCCGAGTGAAGCCGAGGGCCAGAGTCTAGCTGGAAGCACTGCTGGTCTCATCAGGAACGAGTATCGTCGTAGCTATACTGGTTACCAGCCTGCAGCTGGAGATGATGACAGCCTACACATGACCAATTTACGGGAACCAGTACTTTCTTCACCTGTCAAGTCACATGACCGACATCAGCCGGCTCCAATTATCAGTCTGCCTTACCAGGTATGTTCAGCCATAAGGCAACAAAGAAAAATACCTTGTTTTGTCAGTATCCCTACCGTACATTTAGAAGGTAATACACCACTACAGATATGCTGAGGGTCATATATTTTTTCACACATGATAACAAAATGGACATGTCCAACAGTTTTATATAACTATTTGAAATATTGGACAGTTTAACCATTTACTCCATCATTATGCTTAAATCCCATGCATGATTAGTGTAGAACTTGTCAACCTGCACATATGTGCAGTCCAATTCACATCTACACCACATGTTAATTCTGACTTAGAAGCTGTGTAGATCCTGATCAGAGTGCACATATGTGCAAGCTGATCTGGTTCTAAACTGGTCATCCAGGAGGTAGAAGCTGTACTGTATGAAGTAAAGGTAAAGTGGACAATTCTTGAGTCTCACACAGTAGTGGATCCAGAGGGGTTTCATATGACTGACCTTTTATGATATCTAATAATTGGAATTTATCATATATACACTTGCAAAAAAACTTACAACTCTCAAATGACTTTAACCAGAAACTTAATGTGGCTTATGAAAGGACAATGCTCATCCTATTTGCTCAACACTTGAAATATATAATCAGCATGAACAAAGTGTTTTCCACTGAAAAAGATTGACTATAATTTGAGATATCAGGGATTTCAATAGATGCATCAGGGATTTCAGTAGATGCTTCTTCTTGCATTTTGATGCGGGAATTTTTGAAAGTCTCCACTTTCGAACCTACCTGATTGTAAATTTTTTTGACCCTCCTTAAATAAATTAAAATGAAGTTAAAGCAATTTTGTAAAAAGTTTGTAAGTAGTTAACTTTACTTAATACACGAAATGACTCGTGCTAATCACAATTTTACCCCCTTGAAATATCTCAACAGGGGTCAAATGACTCCTGGTTTTCAAAAGCGATGATATCCCTATTTAACTGACTTAATGTTGCTAAAAACTTGAAGTTCTTGTACTGTATGCTTTATAACTGAAACTAAATGTTGCTTATAACTTGGAAAGTATTTGTTTCCTTTGAAAAAGCAGACAAAACATGTGTTCCATGGAACTATAAATTCAAAATATTTAATACTTTTTTCAGTCCAGAAATTCTCATTTTCAGCAGACATTTTTGTCTGAGCCTTAAAAAAAAGTAATTGACATTAAAACAAGTTCAGTTGATGGTAATTGCAGCAATAGCAGTGAGAAGTTAAATAAAATGTTTTACAGGTTGATTCGAAGGAAGGGGCTTCTGGAGATGACTTTGATACACAGAGTGATGTCTCTGCCACATTTTCACAAAAACGCAGACGTCCAGTGACAAGGTTTGATGAAGAAACTGCAGGCCATGTAATACCGGATCCAGAAGTGTGAAAGATGTCCCTCAATAAAACAGTGATAAAAAATTAAATAATGTTGTTTAAAACTATTCATCAGAATCTCATAGTGCAGTCTGTTGTTATTATACTCATTGTCTGTGTACTTTCCACTTGCAGGTCAACCCCTGCCTCCCAAATCTGTATAGACAGGCGTGGAGGGCTTTGGTTTACTCTTGATTGGACTTGGTATCTTTCATAAACATCATGTATTTATAGTTGGTCCATTTGTCCCAAAGAAGTTATATTATGGGAAATAAATTGAACATGCAGAAATCTGGTTCAGCTTTCAGTTTCATAAAGCCTTAATAAAGAAAACTTACACAATCTGTTAAAATATTTGTGTACAGTGTCAGTTATCTAGACAGATGGAAATGAACATGTACTTGTTATACAGATACGGCATTCTTGTGAATGTTTACATGTATTTATTGTTTATTGGAACTTGTTTACATATCATATTTTGTGAAAATCTTGTTTCTTAGAATTCCATTTTGTTTGTTATGTTTAGTGTGAACAGTTTATCTTAACAAAGTCTTTCTATTGTACCAATGCTTGTATTAAGATACAATTGATGCCTGTCTAAATTGATGCCTGTCACAATGACAGACTGGGATCGGTGGTTGGAAACTTTATCTGCTGGTTAAACTAACCAAGTGATAAATTAAGATCATATTTCGATCATATTAAACCCTATAGTTCACATTCATGTGTTTTATCGTGCATGTGAACAGTGTAGATCTCCAGATGTGGCAGCTGATCTGATTTGACACTGTTAGCAAATGCTTTAAAACCCATTATATGGAGTACACATTTAACTGTATTTCTTCAGTATTATTCCATAAAGTGCCATTTTAGACAAACCAGATTGTTTAATACTATTCTTACTATTTTGTTTCAATATTAAACTAATTGTTACGTAAGTCATCTGATAAAGTTTTTAATGATCGTTCCCTGTTAAATGTGCCATTACTGTGCTGCAATGAATTTTTGTCAGAATAGCCCATATTTTGATAAGAAAAAGCTTATAATTAGTTAAATATATCTATTTTTTGTAGAATACACACATGTCAACAGTTGACTTCTGTTCTGTTTTGAAGGACTGAAACAAAACTGAAATGGTCATTGCAGACTTGAACATTAACTGCAAAATGAACCTGTGTGTATAAATTGGACAATTTTAATATGTAGTTAGCTAATTGGGATCTGACAATCCTAATCTTTGGCTTTTCTGACCCAAAAATGATGAAGTGATGTTTTCTGGTGTATTTAAAATTTCTGTTTTACAAAGAAAATCCTCTTTCAGTCTCTTTAAAATTCTTTAAATTGTTTTTAGGCCTGTAGTTAAGTCAAGTTTATTATTTGCTATTTGACAAAATCCAGATAACAACAGGAACTGTGATTTTCCAAAGTGAATTACGGTTTGCCATGTTTTTTAACCACCACTGACAGTGATGCTGTGCCCAAGATCATAAAATAGAGACCATAGACTGGTCTTACTATTCTAGCTTGTGATTGGTCAGATTGAAGACTTTACTGCAAGTTTCAGCCAATCAGATGCTTAGGATTGTAGACTGGTCACTATTATCAGTTACATGCTCTTTGAGACTGGTTCTCGCCATTTTTTCCCATACCAAATATAAAAATACAATAACATCTGCCCATCTATAATAGTTGATCATTTATGAACACACCTGCTCATACTGTGGCTCAGATAACTGTGATTTGCTCAGATTGTAGTTTGCAAAGTGAAATTCATATGAGCAGATTTTTTTTCTTTACTTTTGCAGATATTGTTTTAAGCCATTTACTGGGAAACAAAATCCAAATCACAAACAATTTTGATGTATTGTCTTACTGTTTATGAAATGCAAATGAAAAAAATCTGCCTCTTGTCAGAAATCTATAAGAATTAATCCAGCCCCGCATTCAAAGCTCTGGATTTAACCTGAAAACTTCCTCAACAAATTTATATCAGGTGTTGTTAACAGGGTGTTCATCATGTATTAATAAAGTGTGTATCCTACTTGTACCAATCACCTAATTAATGCAAATCCCTATTGACACTGAAAAAAGGGAAAGCTTATGGCAAAAGGGACAGCTTATGTTAAACAGGGCCCAAAATCATAAAACTAAGATTGGAGACATACTGGATGCTTCAGATTTGAGACTTGTCTCCAATCTTAGTTTTATGGTCATGGGCAGAGACCTTGAAATGTAGGCCTGAGGATGCAGGATGAATATGATAATTGAAGATTTTGTATTTATATCTGATAGGATTATTTTGCTGTGTTTCTATTTGATTCATGTGTTTCATATCAAAGACATAATGGGACCTCTTTACTTACATGTTTGTTTCTTGTTTATACTCATAAATCATGTTGTTTCATGTTTTTTATACCTTTAAATATATTTATACTCAGTAATGTGATAGTGATAAATATAAGAAAGATGAACTGGCATTTTGATTTTGTTGTAATGTTTTTTATGAATAGTTCTTATATTCCATGTGCACCGAGCATTGGTTTAGATCACCCTGCACATTCGTGAGTCAGATCTTTATCTACACTGTCTGTTTCCTGATCAGAGATAAACCAAAGACTCCAAAAGTGAACAGTGAAGATCACAATCATAATGCATGGATATGCAGGCTGATCTGGATCTGACATGGCCACATATGGGATATAAGCTGTATAAGTGAAGTAGAGAAGGTGAAATTTGCATTTGAAGTATTTAGCATACATGAAGTAATATTTTCAATTCACCATGCCTTTAATATTTTTGAAGATATTGATTTAAAATAATATTACACACAAACTGACCTACTTGTACAATTTAAAAGAATTGGTTTTGGTCGTGAAGGGGTTTCTGCCCTAAAACCACCAGATTTTTTTTATATTTCCGAGTTTCTATGTACAACTGGTAATAAAGATCAATAGCAGAAAATGCTGTATTACCAGTAACATCTGTGACTCAACAATTATTTACTTAGACTTCCTTCTTTTTTATTAAGAAATTTATAAACAACACGCTACTATAGATCAGACTTAAAACTGTGCTTGCAAAGACTGGGGTGATGGCCTGTGTCAACAAACAGGGTGGGACTCTATGGTTAAGAACTTGAGTATTTCATTTAAAAATTATATTTATTGTTTAAAAAAATGTTGTTATCTGCCGCCTCTGCCACCCCATGGTCAGTGCCTCACAATGGTGTTGATAATTATTATCTTCTTATCTTCCAGTCCATCCCGTCCCATTTATACATCCATCCATCCATCCATCCATCCAACCAATTTTTCTTCATTTGAAATTAAATACAGATAACTGCTTTACTTTTTCTAAGCTTTAAAAATCTTTGTAATTCATTTTCTATCTGGTTTTCAAAAGATTTTCGTATTTGTATCTGAGGTTTTATGAAGTTCTTAAGTTAAATGGAGGTGAAAGATGTTTCATTTCCAAAGAATTACTAAATGCAGTATAACTTCACATTCCACCTTTTCATTCATGAACTCATTCTGCTGTTGTTAAAAAAGTTACATACCTGTAAACTTGAAAATTGAATTACAACTAAAATTACAATTATTAAACCCCTTTTCTCTATTGATATTAGTTATGTGTTGCCAAGGTCTATCTAAATCGGCCTTCACATGTATGTTGTCTGATCAGGATCTACACTACACTGGTTTATAATATGATGTTAAAGTGACTACTGTATATCTTGATCAAACTGCTAGGGTAAGGAGGCTTCTCTGGATCTACACTGGCACACCTCGACTGACTGTCAGTAGAAAGTTAACACTAATACAGTAGCTTTACATTGACAGAAAATAAACAAAATATATCAACAGGGGAAAGAACATAAAAATCAATGGAAAAATATTTTTAAAGCTGTTTTACATTTTCTTTACATCATGAAAGATTGAATTTAGTAAGAATTAGAAAGGTTGCAATGTTTTCTTACATGTAAGGCTGTACCGTTTTGTGGCAACCTTTTAGCAAATGTTTAGAAAACAGACAGACTACATAAGGTATGTGATAATTTTCTTGTGTGGTGATAGTACACATACTTTCAATTGTATTCTTACCCTTTCCTCCATAAATGTATACACCTTTATGTGAGCTGGCACATTTGTGCTATCTGATCAGGATTTACACAGTACGCTTTTTTAATTATTAGGTTATTTCTGACCAAAAACCAAACGGTGCAGATCCTGATGAGACGACACAGATGTGCCAGCTGATCTGTATCTACACTGGTTGCACATGAGATTTAATTAATATACATGTATATGGAGTAAAGGGTTAATTGAGTGTGATATTGCTGGCCGATGTCTTTGCTTGTTGGTTTTAATTTTGACATGTCTGAAATGATAAAATTTAGATTGGAAACTCTTAGTACTTGAGTATCTTATTGGACTATTGATTGATCACCATGGCCTGAAATGGCTCAAATCAATTGCATTTTTTACTGACGCTGTTATTCCAAATTTATGATTTATAAAAGCATTATCGCCATTTCAGCCAATCAGATACTTGAGATTTGAGACTGGTTTCCATGCTCAGCTTTATAACCTTAAGCACAGATTTAGATTCCTTGTGTACCAGTACTGGGGTAGGCATGTGTGATTTATTGACTGTCAATAACTTTCATATTTTGTTGTTGTTCTTCTTTGTTTGTGAAATAAATTTTGTTTAATATACATTTTCTGCCTTCAGATGATTTATGCTATACATTGGTTATATTTGAATTTAACTTCTATACATTGGTTATATTTGGATTTAACTTGTGAGATATTACTGTTAACTTGTTTGTACTTTTTTGTACTAAAGTGTTTGAACAATAAAAAGAGCAGATTAAATTTGTTTTTCTTCAACTTACAAGTTTATATGCCAATCATTCGTTAATGACTTACTTTATCAAGGTTATTTGACCTGCAGCTACTTATTACTGTGAAAAGAAACCAAACTTTAAATCCTTTTGGTTTGGCGGACTGGAAAGTTTGCGTTTCAGGTAACGGGACGCCATTCCAATTTAACTTGACTGGCTCATGCCAATCTGTTCTGTTCACAAACATGATACAAAGAAACAATTTATGATGGGCAATTTATTTTATGTTTTTAATTTCCCTGAAAAGGAATTTCAAAACTTTTTGAGATGATTTTAAAGATGGGCAAATGGGCTTTACACCAGTCAAAGAGTTATGACAATTTGACCACATCAACTTTTAACAAGTTTTATTATCATTTGGCCAGATTATTCCTCAATAAAAAAACTAGCTTATCCAGATTTAATATAAGATGTTTTAATACAGTCTTGTCTGTTTTCATCAGTGTAAGCCTACTACTTTTTACATTCAGTTACATGTATGACCAAGAAAAGGAACTCATAGACCTATATTATACATAGATATGCGTCATCGCTTTTTCTCGCATGTGCACGCGGCCTGCGTTATCTCGGCGAGTCACGTGATCGCTATCCGCGTCATAGTAATCAATATGGATGTTTATATATATAGGTCTCTGAGGAACTGCACAACTGAGATTTTTAATGAGGCAAGCCATGGTCATATTTTGGACATTTTAGTTTTTGCTGTATTTGGAAAGAACTTACAATAATAATCAATTATTTTCCAGTTACTAACTTGTGATTTTACTACACATTTTGACATTTTGATGGTATTTCTGGTGAAATGCATATTAAGTAATGTCGTCTGCTCCACGTCATTCCAAGACTTGACCTCAATTTTCCGAAGGAACCTTTCCCATAACGCGCCCTTACACAATGTTACGCCTATTTGGCTATGTCAACAGCTCCAGTTTAACAATGTATGGTATAGTGTGCAAAGAATGAATTCTCCAGCAGAACCACGGGAGTTGTATTGTTACATATCTTTCATCACAAAAAAGTAAAACTTCTCACAAGACATAAAGCAGGATAAAAATCAATTCCATTTTACCAGTTTTATTCTACATGTCAAACTTGCATTAGAAAGGCTCTTCATTACAACGATTTGAACCGAGCATAAACTGCCCCTTAGTCTGTACCTTAAAGAAAACGTTACAGGGAGAGCCGTACTGGTATGTCTTAGACATTTGTCTTTAACATCTACTGTCGTCGCTTAATGTCGATTCTTCACGGGGCGCCTTTCGTAGATACCTACAGCGGCTTAATTCCTTATATATGTCCGGTTCAGGCTCCACTGGATGTTTAGCCATCTCTTCTTTTTCCATTTCATTTGCAAGTTTGGCAATGTAGCGCAGTTTGGCCGCTCCGTGATGCGAGTCTACTAACAGTTTTAAATTTGCTACTTTCATACTTGACCTTCGTCCACGAACTCCATAAGGACTGCCGCTCCCTATCTCTGTCAAATTTGAAGCGTCACTATTGGAACGATCTCTTGCTGGTTCGTCGTCAAACGACACGTGTTTACATTGAGAACTCTCAGTGTCGGACTGTTTAACGAGATTTTGAGAGGCCTTTGGTATATTAGGTAATTTTGGCAGCTGCAAGCTATTTCTCGGAGATATTACTTCACTAAGAGTGTCAGTGTTCGTTTGTGCAGTTTTGCTTTCATTAGATTCACCTTGCACAAAAATTGCTGCTGTAGGAATAGGACGTTTAGCTTGAAGGATAAGATCAAGTTCACCTACATTCCCTTCAGTTGTCGTCACACCATCTTCACTAACAACTTGTATTTCCGGTATTTGGAATTCTGTTCTACCTCTAGATTCCTGAATGTGCACGGATTTCGATCTAGTTTCCGCAAGCGAAAGCTTCCGACTGTTTTTCAGTATCTTCCTTTCTGGAGATGTCATTTGTTTTTTCTCAATTTTTTCAACGGGTGTTTCCAACTGTTTGTCACATTCGGGGTTTGATAATGAAATTTGCCTACCCGGGGACGTGCGACCGCTTTCACCAATACTTGGAAGATGAAACACAGAACCAATATTATTCGAAGCTCCTCTGGACACTGCGCTTATTGCTATCGAATGTCGTCTGCCTCTAGCCTTCTGTTTGCTCTGTATTTCGCGAATTTCGCAATCCACTGCTTCCTGGTCGAAGGTAAAGCTCTGCGCTGTTATCGGTTCGAGTGTCTGTCGTTTCTCAAGCCGTTTGCCACTGGCTTCCAGTTTATTCGCCAGCTTCTGCATCTCAGGAATATCTTCCAAATCACTATTTTCAATCTCCTTGTCACTTTCGTTTACTTTCTCCTCACCGAACAGTATATCACGCTTGTTTTCCTCTAAGCTACTCTTTTCGCTGTCGACCAATCTATTCCAAGTACCCAGAGAATACGGACAGTCACTACTTATAGCGTCCCTCACGAACGATTTATCCCACGACTGTTCGTTCGCACGACTGTGTGGCCTACTATTGGCGGTGTTGTTCGCCTCTAGGACTCGGGCGATCCCAGAATCAACCGATAGCCTTCGCCCTAATCGCGCACTTCTGGCATACTTTTCATATTTCTTTAAAAACAGATTCTCATTTGTATTTAGTTCTCTTATTTTCTTTACCTTAGCATTATCCAGGTCATGTATTTGCTTTTGTAATGTGAAATGCTCTTGAACATGGGAGCTATACAATTTCTTTAAATCCGAAGTAGAATTACCGGATTTATCTGGGTTAATAATCTCGTTGCTTTTCATAACTAAATAGTTGGCTGTTGTTGTCTTTTGCAAAATAATCAGGTCTTCTAATATATCGGATGCTTCACAGTTAAAACACATCTGGTCTTCAAGAGGTTTTTATAAAATCTGAAGTGCTTGATCTTATAAATGCTTGATTTCTGTTCTTGTTTGCGACTGAACAATCGACTGGGATTGCCGGGAGAGCAGACGTTGAAAAAATATGTTCAGGGCCGTATCTAGTGTGGGTGCTCAACTGGAGGGTATTCTCTTACACATCTTTTGGATCATCATCATCATCATCATCATCTCCGTCATCCTTCAGCCTTCTTCTACTCTTCCTTCCTATCGACTTCATTCTCCGTCCTCCTTCTTCTGATCCTTCTTATCCACATCAATCTTTATCCTCCTCGTCATCTTCGCTCTCATCCACATTCTCCTCCGTCATTCCTATGCACATCCTCCCTCCATCCGCCTTTTATTATCCCACTTATCCACCAAGTATTATCATTCCTTTTCATCAATATTATTCACATCTTCATCTATCCTCATTTTATCAACCAACTTATTTATCTACCATTATCCTTACTTTTCATCCTTATTATCCACATCCTCCCCTATTCTCCATCTTTTCATCGTTTCGTCTACACCCTTCTTCATCCGTCTTCCCATCACCCTTCTGATCCAAGCCATCCTCCATTCCATTTCTTTTCGTCCTTCTTATCTACATAATTCTCCATTATCCTTCTTATCTACATCGTTCTCAATTATCCTTATCTACACAATTCTCCATTATCCTTCTTATCTACGTCATTCTCCATATCCTAAGCAATTTCATTCTTCCTTATTCATCGTGTCTACATCATTCTTCATTATCCATCTTGTCTATATCATTCTCCAATTTCGTTCTTATTATCTAGCTCATATAACTCGCACTCTGTCTCTTAGTCCGTCTTCTAATACAGTTTCTTATAATATTCTTCGACACCTCATTGTTAAATTGTAATTTTACAATGTTTAGGTTAGATACATCGCTACTTGAATACGGATGCGCACTTCTTAAGAGCTGTCTTCAGTATTCATTGCACTGACATCGTTAAAAATAACAATATTAACATGTATGTAACGTCGAACTGCAGTTCAATAAAATAATCGTTATTAGTGTTCCTTCATTTTACATATATTAAGAAAAGTTAGAACAGAAATAAAAAGCTAGACCTAAAAATTCCCTAAAATTCTATTTACATAAATTCACTAAAACTAAGCAACACAAAAATGTTTTAAATGTCATATGAGTATAAAGATCCTGACAAGAAAATGTTTCCTTTTCAACGAACTTTTAGTTATGAAGAGAAAAAACGTGTGTCACTCATTTACGCGACAAGGAAGCGACCAGGAAATTGAAGGTCAAACACACTTACAAATATCTCATAGAGTTTACATATATATGTCAAGAGGATTCAATATATTGATGTCAGTATCACATTACTCATGTGGACATTTAAAATTATGTTGTTTTTATATAGAAGTGTGTGGAATGGTTAGATTTAGTCATTTTTCTTTACTTTTTAACGTGTCTTATCATATCAAAATAAACATACATTAGTACTATTTATCTCTGCAAAGTTTTATTGAACGGCATTTTGCCGTTATAGAGATTTTGAAAGTTCGTCTCCGCGAAAGTTAGTGGTATCACAGTAGGATTGTATACTGGCGTTTCTTATATGGTTTTGTCGGTCAAGAAACGTGTTTAAAGACAATTGTTAAGTTGCAATTACAGATATGTCCCTAATACTTTGATTACCTGCCTTCTAATTAGCCCGTAAATTGAATGTATTTCTTACAAATTAAATGGATCTTAATCAGGACAATTGTTTGACAAAATAAACAACAACAAACTACAGAAGAACAACAGTCATATCTTTTTCTAGTCAAAATATGAATATGAACAACATGTGTTTAATCTTACTGATCGTAAGAAGAGGTTTTTCTAAAATGATGGCACGTCATGGGAAAAAGATTTCATCGGGGATATTTTTGCGTGTGTTGAAAAGAACTTGGATTTATTTCATTTCGTCATTTCAAGGAAAATTACTTAATTAATTCGTTAAGGTACCTTTTTCCCGTGACGCGCGCAAAATGTATAATAGTAAAATATTAAAACAAAACCATCAATTATCCAGTGTATAAAGGATAATTCATAATTTATAATTTCAAAAACTTGTATTACAACTAGCACAAGCAACCATTATCCTTTAATATTTATTTCTCAAAAAAAGTTTAGAACCATTAGTTTTACAAATTGCGTTACGATCTCGACTATTATACAAGTTCAAAATAAAGGCAATGACAGAAACAAAATACAAAGGTGTTTTGAAAATACCATTCCTTTAACGTATAAGCAATGTAAAGATTTTGTAAAGTATCTGGGGAAACTACTCGCACTAACTCTTCTCCGCCCTTGGAATTGTCAATTCCTTAATATGCTAAACGCCAAATATCAAGTATGGATTAAATCAATTAATGGATTAAGAATCAAACGATTAGCGTATTATTTAATTAAGAATTGTATTGCTGTTTTTTTTATAAATTCGGTTTCATATCATGACTTATAAAATAAAAGGTTGAATTCATTGTCTCGTGTTTTTACATGTGCGAACTCTATATGTTTCATAAACCTTCCAATTGGCGGATTTCGAGGCCGTACGGCGGGCGTTTCATCAACATGCCGCACGGCAAATATCGAAGTTCTTTTACATTGGCAGATGCCATATGGCGGGCATCGACGCAACAGCTATATTGATACAAGTCTGGCGCTTCATAAACAAGCCACATGGCAGCAACATTTATTTGGTCATGTAAGGGGCGCTTCATCAATATGTTTGTGGTGGGTGTCGCAGCAACATTTATTTGGGCATTATAAGGACAAAAGTAAAACAAATCGATTGCCTTATTGTGCTCGTCAAACTAACATGTCAACAAATAATGGACATCGCACCAACAATTCAAATGGCTGGCCTCGCACGGGCAGTTTCATATGGCTGGCATCGCACCGACAGTTTCATGTGACTGGCATCGCACCAATAGTTTCATATGGCTGGCATCGCACCGACAGTTTCATATGGCTGACATCGCACCGGCAATTTCATATGGCTGGCATCGCACCGACAGTTTCATATGGCTGGCATCGCACCGACATATTCATATGGCTGGCAGTTGAATATGTCTGACCTCGCTACAACAGTTCATATGTCTGACCTCGCTACAACATGTCTAACCTCGCTTCAACAGTTTCATATGTCTGACCACGCTTAAACAGTTCATATGTCTGACCTGGCAACAACAGTTTCATATGTCTGAACTCGCTACAACAGTTTCATATGTCTGACCTCGCTACAAAGTTCATATGTCTGACCTCGATACAACAGTTCATATGTCTGACCTCGGTACAACAGTTCATATGTCTGACCTCGTTACAAACGTTCCTGTCTAACGTCGCTACAGGAACCATGTTTTTAGTTTCAATAACTGCTTCTGACATGTATATCTCGTGGTATTCGAATATACAGGGCGTTTGCACAAGTTTTTCAAACTCTCCTAGTAGCTCGGGTTTCTCTTGTTTGCTCATTACATTGAGTTTTAGACTGTTGAATGAAAAGAATACTTGAAAAATTAAACACTTGCGGCCGCATTTTCAATATTATTCCCAACTAATTTGCTTGATAGCTCTTTGAAAATATTAAACATAAACTCCTGTTAATTTTATTTTAATAAATATATACACTCAATGATAACACGATCATTGACTTACAAAAACATTATTCAATCAAGTAGTTACAATTAATATGTTAGGTTACAGTTAGGTTTCGTACGCAAATATTGCCATTAAGATTTTAAATGTATTGGTATACTAAAACCCTTTTCTTAACCCTTAGGTCAATATATAGCTTTTTTGCTTGGCAAACATTTTAGATCCAGATCAGCTGGCACATACAATATCAGGATCCAAACCGTTTGCTTTCAGACTCATTAGGTTATTTTTGACCAAGAAGCGACTAAGAAGCGATCAGATGGCACTCATATGCCGGCTGATCTGAATCTTCACTGGTTACACGTGCGATAAAATCCATGTATATAATAAATGGTTTGTAAACATTCCATTAAATATGTAAAACTAACACTTTCAAGTCTTGTAAATGTTGTGTGTTTTTGGTTGTTTTTTTTGTGGGGGGGGGGTCGGATCAGTGGTCAACAACTTACAACCGACACAAAAGCAAAAAGCGTTACGTTTATTTCAGGACGACCAACATATTACCTAGTTGAGTGCAATGTAATGGTTCTTAATTAATGCATCCGGGTTGTACTAGATTTGATATTCATTACATTCCGTCCGCCTGATCACATTATAATCCGTAACCTAACCAGGCCGAAATTCGTTTAATACTTTAATTCCTTGTTTACGCAGACATTTGGTCTGCATGTCAAACTTAAAATGACATATTAATTCTGTATAGTATAAAAGCTGACATAGACATTGAAAATAAAAAAAAATGATGTAAAATACCAATTCCCAGCCAAATATTTCATAGTAATTATTTTTCACCGTCAGCTCAGACTACGAAGAACCCAAGTTACCTAACACTTATGTAACCCACATATTTTTTAAAGAATTTATCAACAATCCTGTTGAGACAATCACGAACATGCATTTTGTAATACGATTTACTATAATACTAACTGTTCTTGAAAAAAGTGAAATATGCGTATCAGGTATCGCCACACTCACAAAACACAGCCTCTCCAGCGAAAAAGAAGAGTGGAAGAGAGAACATTTTTGTTATAAGTATGTCAACTCAAATAAGACGCCACAAACAAGTAACGAAAAAGAGAACCCTTGGGGTTACCGCCTTGGAACAATCAATTAATATAGATGAAGACTACCTTAGTATATCAGCAAATAAGTTTTTTTTTGCTAATGTTATTTTGTATTTGCTTTGTCAATCATGCAGTTTGCCACCGCTATTTTTCTATGTACTTGTGATATTTCTTTTGCTCCTCTTGTCAAAATTGCAGTTTATGTGCTCTGTGATTATGTTTTGTGCCTTGTGTGCTTTGCTCACACGAGAAGTCACTGCTAATCATTTCATATCAGATATGATCTGAGGTTATCTATTTTTAAATTCTCTTATTTAAAACATAAGTGCCTTTCCTACTTTTATTTCTCACATATACATCTCCCTTTAGACTTTAAGGCATAAGGCTTGGCACTTAAGGCCCCAGGGCAATGGTCAGGATTAGCACTGGCAGCTGAAGTTGTTTTACGTTTGTTTTACTATTTTCTGCTTTTATTACCAAACTTGCATATTGATTGTTATGCTGTGCTTATTATTTTTAAAATACTGCTATAAATCATATATAACATGCTTGCTAGAAGAATGCAGCCTGTATTTAATTTTAATTTATGTCTTAACATGCCTAATTTTGTTGTTAATGTTATGTGTCTGTTTGTAAGTCGGTCAATAGCTATTCATAGCTAATGATGAGCAATAGGCCTATTTGATAAGCAGCTAGAGAGAGAATATTTAAAATAGATACAGAAAGCAAGCATATATTTTACTTGTAAACATGTGAATACCGCCTATATTTAAACCTCTAGGGATGATACCTGAAGCTCGCTAAGGATTCCCTGGCGGCTATAACCACAAGACAAAATTGATTCACTACTGCCGATTGTCTACTGAAGTAGGGACATGCGCAGGTCAATAGTCAAATTTGTTCGTAGACTCTTTCTCCATCGTTATCAGAAAATAAAGAAAATAAGCTGTCTGCTGAAAGTAAAGACATGCGCAGTGGAACAGTCAAATTTGTTCGCCGATACCCGTCCTTGTCCGGACAGTGGTATTTATGTATATATATTGGTTCTCGTTGCAAGCAATGGTGAAAGCTTTCGATCAGGGAACCAAACAATCAAAATGGAAGGCAACAGAGAAAAAGAACATTTGTTGGCATTAAAAGGTAAGATTTTTGAAGTTTCTTTCTATGTAAATCTCAAACTCTAAGTGTAACCGAGACTCGCCAATATCTTTTTACTACATTAAGTAGAAAATGCTTGCATTTCATTAGTATGAATGTATTGACGCCAAAATAAAGTGGAAAAATAGCAAAAAATTTTGACAGTCATCTACATTGAGCTGTTACTTAGTTATTTCGTATTAGAAAACACTAAAATTTATACATCATAACATGGCAATATCCTGGTTTAGGCCCCGTAGGGGTTTGTGTTTTTTAGACTCTCAAATATAATGACGACTGTAATGTCTTATCGTTGTAACCTTCTCAGTTATTAGTTGCAGGTAATACAACCTACAGTTCAGTTTAAAAATGATTAACGAGTCACCGAATAAAATATACATGAATTATGAATGTCTCTCGTTCATTCCGAAAACTAAGGAGATTGCCAATGTTTTTAAACTACAAATGTCATTCATTCCGTAAATAAATAAAAAGTATATTGTATCATGTTAAAAAAATAATTTAAATTATAATTCACAAAAGAAAACGGAATGAACCTAATATATACTCCTGGTTTAGACCATGGGGATATAGCGTTTTTTTTTTCAGCAAATTTTCTTTTTTGATAATTTCTCTCGCTTTATATTATACTCCTGGTTTAGACCCCGGGGTTCAAACCAGGAGTATATATAATAAACGAATTGGTTACATTGATTCAGCAATTTGACACTTCCAAATATCCCCCAAAACAAACCAAGCCCCATTTTTAAATATATATGAACCCCCTAAGAAAACCCTATTCCAGGGGATACCCTCCCCTGCATGAAGAACTCGTTACTGTGAAGTCACTCGCGTTTTTTTTTCCAGCAGATTTTCTTTTTTGACAATTTCTCTCGCTTTATATTATACTCCTGGTTTAGACCCCGGGGTTCAAACCAGGAGTATATATAATAAACGAATTGGTTACATTGATTCAGCAATTTGACACTTCCAAATATCCCCCAAAACAAACCAAGCCCCATTGTTTATTAGCTCACCTGTCACAAAGTGACAGGGTGAGCTTTTGTGACCGCCTGATGTCCGTCGTCCGTCGTGCGTCGTGCGTCGTCAACAATTGCTTCAATCGACTTCTTCTCTGAAACAGCTTGGCCAATTTTGATGAAACTCGCCACGTATGTTCCTTGCATGAAGCTCTTCCAAAGTTGTTCAAAGAAATCAATTCCATGCAGAACTCTGGTTGCCATGGCAACCGAAAGGAAAAACTTTAAAAATCTTCTTCTCTAAAACCACAAGGCCTAGAGCTTAGATATTTGGCATTTAGCATCCTCTAGTGGAGCTCTACAAAGATTGTTCAAATTATTTCCCTGGGGTCAAAATTGGCCCCGCCCCAGGGGTCACTTCTTTTTACATAGACTTATATAGGAAAAACTTAAAAAATCTTCTTGTCTGAAACCACAAGGCCTAGAGCTTAGATATTTGGCATTTAGCATCCTCTAGTGGAACTCTACAAAGATTGTTCAAAGTATTTCCCTGGGATCAAAATTGGCCCCGCCCCAGGGGTCACTTCATTTTACATAGTCTTGTATAGGAAAAACTTTAAAAATCTTCTTGTCTGAAACCACAAGGCCTAGAGCTTAGATATTTGGCATTTAGCATCCTCTAGTGGAACTCTACAAAGATTGTTCAAAGTTTTTCCCTGGGGTCAAAATTGGCCCCGCCCCAGGGGTCACTTCATTTTATATAGACTTATATAGGAAAAACTTTAAAAATCTTCTTGTCTGAAACCACAAGGCCTAGAGCTTAGATATTTGGCATTTAGCATCCTCTAGTGGAACTCTACAAAGATTGTTCAAATTATTTCCCTGGGGTCAAAATTGGCCCCGCCCCAGGGGTCACTTCATTTTATATAGACTTATATAGGAAAAACTTTAAAAATCTTCTTGTCTGAAACCACAAGGCCTAGAGCTTAGATATTTGGCATTTAGCATCCTCTAGTGGAACTCTACAAAGATTGTTCAAAGTATTTCCCTGGGGTCAAAATTGGCCCCGCCCCAGGGGTCACATCATTTTACATAGACTTGTATAGGAAAAACTTTAAAAATCTTCTTGTCTGAAACCACAAGGCCTAGAGCTTAGATATTTGGCATTTAGCATCCTCTAGTGGAACTCTACAAAGATTGTTCAAAGTATTTCCCTGGGGTCAAAATTGGCCCCGCCCCAGGGTTCACTTTATTTTATATAGACTTATATAGGAAAAACTTTAAAAATCTTCTTGTCTGAAACCACAAGGCCTAGAGCTTAGATATTTGGCATTTAGCATCCTCTAGTGGAACTCTACAAAGATTGTTCAAAGTTTTTCCCTGGGGTCAAAATTGGCCCCGCCCCAGGGGTCACTTCATTTTATATAGACTTATATAGGAAAAACTTTAAAAATCTTCTTGTCTGAAACCACAAGGCCTAGAGCTTAGATATTTGGCATTTAGCATCCTCTAGTGGAACTCTACAAAGATTGTTCAAATTATTTCCCTGGGGTCAAAATTGGCCCCGCCCCAGGGGTCACTTCATTTTATATAGACTTATATAGGAAAAACTTTAAAAATCTTCTTGTCTGAAACCACAAGGCCTAGAGCTTAGATATTTGGCATTTAGCATCCTCTAGTGGAACTCTACAAAGATTGTTCAAAGTATTTCCCTGGGGTCAAAATTGGCCCCGCCCCAGGGGTCACATCATTTTACATAGACTTGTATAGGAAAAACTTTAAAAATCTTCTTGTCTGAAACCACAAGGCCTAGAGCTTAGATATTTGGCATTTAGCATCCTCTAGTGGAACTCTACAAAGATTGTTCAAAGTATTTCCCTGGGGTCAAAATTGGCCCCGCCCCAGGGGTCACTTCATTTTATATAGACTTATATAGGAAAAACTTTAAAAATCTTCTTGTCTGAAACCACAAGGCCTAGAGCTTAGATATTTGGCATTTAGCATCCTCAAGTGGAACTCTACAAAGATTGTTCAAATTATTTCCCTGGGGTCAAAATTGGCGTTGCCCCAGGGGTCACTTCATTTGACATAGACTTATATAGGAAAAACTTTAAAAATCTTCTTGTCTGAAACCACAAGGCCTAGAGCTTAGATCTTTGGCATTAAGCATCCTCTTGTGAAACTCTACAAAGATTGTTCAAATTATTTCCCAGGGGTCTAAATTGGCCCCGCCCCAGGGGTCACTTCATTTTATATAGACTTGTATAGGAAAAACTTTAAAAATCTTCTTGTCTGAAACCACAAGGCCTAGAGCTTAGATATTTGGCATTTAGCACCCTCTAGTGGAACTCTACAAAGATTGTTCAAAGTATTTCCCTGGGGTCAAAATTGGCCCCGCCCCAGGGGTCACATCATTTTACATAGACTTGTATAGGAAAAGCTTTAAAAATCTTCTTGTCTGAAACCACAAGGCCTAGAGCTTAGATATTTGGCATTTAGCATCCTCTAGTGGAACTCTACAAAGATTGTTCAAAGTATTTCCCTGGGGTCAAAATTGGCCCCGCCCCAGGGGTCACTTCATTTTATATAGACTTGTATAGGAAAAACTTTAAAAATCTTCTTGTCTGAAACCACAAGGCCTAGAGCTTAGATATTTGGCATTTAGCACCCTCTAGTGGAACTCTACAAAGATTGTTCAAATGATTTCCCTGGGGAGAAAATTGGCCCCGCCCCAGGGTTCACTTTATTTTATATAGACTGATATAGGAAAAACTTTAAAAATCTTCTTGTCTGAAACCACAAGCTGAGAGTACTTTTGTACTCAGGTGAGCGATATAAGGGCCATCATGGCCCTCTTGTTATATATGAGCCCCCTAAGAAAACCCTATTCCAGGGGATACCCTCCCCTGCATGAAGAACTCGTTACTGTGAAGTCTTTCAGGTTTTTTATCAGCAAATTTTCTTTTTTGACAATTTCTCTCGCTTTATATTATACTCCTGGTTTAGACCCCGGGGTTCAAACCAGGAGTATATATAATAAACGAATTGGTTACATTGATTCAGCAATTTGACACTTCCAAATATCCCCCAAAACAAACCAAGACCCATTTTTAAATATATATGAACCCCCTAAGAAAACCCTATTCCAGGGGATACCCTCCCCTGCATGAAGAACTCGTTACTGTGAAGTCACTTGCGTTTTTTTTTCAGCAAATTTTCTTTTTTGACAATTTCTTTCACTTTATATTATACTCCTGGTTTAGACCCCGGGGTTCAAACCAGGAGTATATATAATAAACGAATTGGTTACATTGATTCAGCAATTTGACACTTCCAAATGTCCCCCAGAACAAACCAAGCCCCATTTTTAAATATATATGAACCCCCTAAGAAAACCCTATTCCAGGGGATACCCTCCCCTGCATGAAGAACTCGTTACTGTGAAGTCACTTGTGTTTTTTTTTCAGCAAATTTTCTTTTTTGACAATTTCTTTCGCTTTATATTATACTCCTGGTTTAGACCCCGGGGTTCAAACCAGGAGTATATATAATAAACGAATTGGTTACATTGATTCAGCAATTTGACACTTCCAAATGTCCCCCAGAACAAACCAAGCCCCATTTTTAAATATATATGAACCCCCTAAGAAAACCCTATTCCAGGGGATACCCTCCCCTGCATGAAGAACTCGTTACTGTGAAGTCTTTCGGGTTTTTTTTTTCAGCAAATTTTCTTTTTTGACAATTTCTCTCGCTTTATATTATACTCCTGGTTTAGACCAGGGTTCAAACCAGGAGTATATATAATAAACAAATTATATTCTGAGAATTAGCAATAATGCAGCACTGCTGTACTTGTGATGACAACGATATTGTGATGCATACAGTATATAATGTGGTGGTATATAATTTAGTCGGATTCAGTTGAAATATCTGGGAAATGTTGTGTTTTTTGTAGAGTTGGAGCGTTAAACCCCCCGGGGCTTAAACTGGGAGATTGCCCATAACACCGCATTACTTATCGTTATACCTTTGGTGTACAAATGAGTGTCATCTAATATAATTTTAGTTGAACCTTCAATTTTCAAGGATAGACTATTGACTTTGGCAATATTCGGTTTTAGTCCAAAATGGGGCCTATTCCTTTTGCATTAAATTGATAATGTGGCCCGTCATGGAGGTTTAAATCACCTACACGCTTGATAAGATTGTGTAAATTACTTACTGTTCCTGCTATATCAGACCCTGGTAAATATACAGTCTGGTACATATATCCTCATCGATTTGTGATCACCCATCGATCCGTGATGTAGTTTCATGAAGGGAATTACACACTGGTGCAGCCAAAATTTTAATCAGATACTGTAGATATTTATTTGAAACAATATTTTTCAGCAGTATTTGGAATAAAAAGGCTACAAAAAGCATAAAAAATAGATAAAAAAAAACATTTAATTGAATTGATTTTATCTTTTTATTAAAAAATATATATAAAAATCCACCTTTTTCTACAAATTTTATCGTTTCCTCTCCCATTTTGACACATATCTGAAAGCTGTGTTGCAACACTGTCTATATCGATCAGATGCTTGGTTATGAACTAAGTATACTGCCAAATAAAAGTTACTTCCCAAGTTTAAAACTTGAGTTATACCAATTAAACTAATCCATTTTTGTTTTTGGTATGAATTATGAAATGGAAGACTAGCTGTAATGAATAAATTTTATGACTGCCTAAAGATGGATTTGTGAATTATTGAGATTTATCCATTTTTAGCTCGACTATTCGAAGAATATGTCGAGCTATTGTACTCACTTGGGCGTTGGCGTCGGCGTCCCACTTTGGTTAAAGTTTACGTGCAACCTACCTATATCTTAAAAACTACTATAGCTACAGCTTTTAAACTTGGCACACTTGTTCGTCATCATGTCCCGAGTGTGTATGCCAAGAACCATAACTCTACCTTTCATTTTGATCAAATTATGGCCCTTTTTTGACTTAGAATTTCAGGTTAAAGTTTGCGTGCAAGCTACTGTACAAACTCATAACTTCAATACTACTTATACTACAGCTTTAAAACTTGGCACACTTGTTCATCATCATGTCCCGAGTGTGTATACCAAGAACCATAACTCTGACTTTCATTTTGTTCAAATTATGGCCCTTTTTCGACTTAGAATTTCAGGTTAAAGTTTGCGTGCAAGCTACTATACAAACTAATAACTTCAATACTACTTATACTACAGCTTTGAAACTTTCAACACTTGTTCATCATCATATCCCAAGTGTGTATGCCAAGAACCATAACTCTAACTCTCATTTTTATCAAATTATGCCCCTTTTTCGACTTAGAATTTCAGGTTTAAGTTTGCGTGCAAGCTACTGTACAAATCCATAACTTCCATACTACTTATACTACAGCTTTGAAACTTTCAACACTTGTTCATCACCATATTTCAAGTTTGTATGCCAAGAACCATAACTCTAACTTCCATTTTGTTCAAATTATGGCCCTTTTTTGACTTAGAATTTCAGGTTAAAGTTTGCGTGCAAGCTAGTTACTTTCATACTTCTTGTACTATAGCTTTGAATCTTAAGACACTTGTTTACCATCATGACCCTGACTATTTATACAAAGAACCATAACTCTTTCTTTCATTTTTAATCCAATTATGGCCCTTTTTCAACTTAGAATTTCAGGTTAAAGTTTGCGTGCAAGCTAGTTACTTTCATACTTCTTGTACTATAGCTTTGAGACTTAAGACACTTGTTTACCATCATGACCCTGACTATGTATGCCAAGAACCATAACTCTTTCTTTCATTATTAATCAAATTATGGCCCTTTTTTGACTTAGAATTTCAGGTTAAAGATTGCATGCAAGCTAGTTACTTTCATACTTCTTGTACTATAGCTTTGAAACTTATTCACCATCATGACCCTGACTATGTATGCCAAGAACCATAACTCTTTGATTTTTTTCAAATTACTGCCCTTTTTAGACTTAAAAATTAAGGTTTAAAACTTTGTATACCTTTATTTTATCTTACATCAGGTTTATTTTCAAAGGCCCATAACTCATCCTTGCTTTTTTATATTTGATTTTTGCCCCTTTTCATTTGAAATTAGAATTAAGACTTAATTATTGTTAAAGTTTCCATGTTAGTGTTTTTCATATGTACAGCTATATAAAAGGTTTAAAACAGATGTCCTTAACATACTTTGGTTGAAAGTGTTGAGTAATTGTGGGGTGGGTGGGTGCGTAGACTATACTATACTACACTACACTACACTACACCACACCACACCACACCACACCACACCATACCATACCACTGTACTGTACCCCCACCACCACCTCCACATACCACCACCACCAACAACAACAACTACAACAACACAAACAACAACACCACCACCAACAACAACACCAACAACACCACCACCACCAACAACACCACCACCACTAACAACAACAACACCACCACCAACAACAACACCATCACCACCACCAACAACACCACCACCACCAACAACACCACCACCATTAACAACACCAACACCTCCACCACCAACAACAACTACAGCACCACCATTAACAACAACAACACCACCACCACCACCACCAACAACAACAACACCAACACCACCACCAACAACAACACCAACAACAATATCAATACCACCACCAACAACAACACAAACACAAACAACAACACCACCACCAACAACAACAACAACACCACTAACAACAACAACAACACCATCACCACCACCAACAACACCACCACCAACAACACCACCACCAACAACACCACCAACAACAACACCACCTCCAACAACACCACCACCAATAACA
This sequence comes from Corbicula japonica, assembly GCA_038501625.1. Lineage (NCBI taxonomy): Eukaryota > Metazoa > Mollusca > Bivalvia > Venerida > Cyrenidae > Corbicula > Corbicula japonica. The sequence continues at coordinate 7,712,875 of JAZAYU010000008.1, read as the reverse complement.
CCAACACCACCAACAACAACACCAACACAAACAACTACACCACCACCACCAGCAACAACACCGCCAACAACAACACCATCAACAACAACACCACCACCAACACCACCACCAACAACACCAACACCACCAACAACAACACCACCAACAACAACAACATCATCACCACCACCAACAACACCACCACCACCAACACCACTACCAACAACAACAACACCACCAACACCACCACCAACAACAACATCAACACCACCAACACTAGCACCAACAACAACACCACCACCACCAGCAACACCAACACCACCACCAACAACAACACCAACAACATCAACACCACCACCAACAACAACATCAACACCACCACCAACAGCAACAACAACCAACACCACCACCACCACCACCAGCAACAACACTACCACCAACAACACCAACAATGCCAACACCAACAACACCACCACCAACAACAACACCAACAACAGCAACAACACCACCACCACCACCAACAACACCACCACCAACAACAGCAACCAGCATACCATACTGTACTTCACCACGCCACACAACTAAAGGTGGGCAAAGATAGTGGGTTGATGGGTGTGGGATCAGGGGTTTATGGGCTGGGTTGTGTAAACCCTAAAAAAATCTACAAGAATAAAGTAAGTGTTATTTATTGATTTATGGATTAAGAAACTTTTGTTCATGTGTGTTTGTTGGGGGTGTCATAAACTCCTGAATCACTCCCCAGTTTAAATGAAGCCCAGTTACAATGTGCTTAATAATTCTGACTTCAAGAATAGTCGAGCGTGCAGTCGTTTCCCACTGGCTCTTGTTAATTACTTAAAGTTAAAACATTGGAATCTCAAATTACTATTACTCCTCTTACAATTTTTATATTAGCATAAAGGTCAAGTTTTTGTAGTTCCAAACAATCAAAAATAGTAAAACAGTACAGGAGGTATGACCCTGATACCATGTTATTTTTACTTTGCTTTTTCAATACTAGATCAAATTAAATCATGACACTTGTATGGAGTCTAACAGTTGTGACTCGAACTTTCTGTAAGCAGTGCATCAAGTTAACAAAATAAAAATTTAATGACGTCATCAGCCAGGCAATGAAATGTCACTGATCGATGAGCAAGCTTCCAGACGACCTAGAACATTACCCTTGTATGTCAAAGGTTAGAATATTTAATTCTATCATACTTTTTTTTGAGCTATTTTAGTTAGTAATGTATAGTTAAAACATTTACTTACAGTTTTAGGTAAAACTAAATAAGATGAAGACATGTTTCACTGCACATGCGCTGTTTTTGTAAATAAGAGTCACGGATCACGGAGTAAGCAGGATACATCATCAAGTTTCACAAAGTGTGTACAGAGGATCATTAGCTCATTGGTTAGCGCATCTGCCTGTGAGTCCAGGGATTGTGTGATCCATTTAAATACTTGATAAAGATAATAAATCAACATTATCAAAAATTTGGTAGTACAACACACCTCTCATTCTGTCAAACGACGGAAAGTGTTAAGAGCAAGAAATAATAAATGAATATACAGTTCATAACACGCTTTGGTCTGTGTGTATACAGTGCTCACGCTGGCTGTTTTAAAATAATAGCCACAACATTTTTGAAAAATTAATTAATAGCCAAAGTTTCCCGTGTTGTTTCCACATGCATGGGAAATAGCATTATAATTGCATGCGTGGGAAATAGCGTTATAATTATCTGTTTTGTTTTTTAATTCACATGATTTCATCTACGATTACATCTATGTTGTGAACTGTTAATTATTACTTTATTAATTTTACCTAGTCAAAGAAAATAATTGACTTTATGTAAAATTACAGACGATTTTTTATAATAAGGCATTCTCCACTTAACTATGCAGACAAAATCAGTTGGATTCACTGCTATCTAAACTTGTTATTTGTATGTAACATATTGCATTAAAATTTTGGGCAAAATTATTTATTTCTCATAAATTTTCTGCCTAGGATGAGTTTATATGTTAATGGGTGTTTGCAAAGACTATTCGGGACCTGATGGTATGTCAAAAATAGACGTCGCGAAAATGGATGACAAACGTAATTACTAATAAACCAGCAGAAAATTGCAATGTGAAATAACATTTCCAAAGCAAAAAATAACCAAAGAAAGCAGCTGAGCACTTTGCTCTGTATGTACACATTTTAAAGCATGTGAAATGGATTAAAGGGTTCAGGGAAAGACAAGCAGTTTGTAAGTAATACTATTTTGGTGCAATTTCGTAGTTTAATCGAGTATTAATTGAAGATTTTGCTCTCTTTAATAAAATGTTGAACTGTTTATGTCTGTTTTTAGCTCGACTATTCGAAGAATATGTCGAGCTATTGTACTCACTTCGGCGTCGGCGTCCCGCTTTGGTTAAAGTTTGTGTGCAACCTACTGATATCATAAAAACTACTATATCTACAGCTTTAAAACTTGGCACACTTGTTCATCATCATGTCCCGAGTATGTATGCCAAGAACCATAACTCTAACTTTCATTTTGATCAAATTATTGCCCTTTTTTGACTTAGAATTTCAGGTTAAAGTTTGCGTGCAAGCTAATGTACAGACACATAACTTCAATACAACTTATACTACAGCTTTGAAACTTGGCACACTTGTTCATCATCATGTCCCGAGTGTGTTTGCCAAGAACCATAACTCTAACTTTCATTTTGATCAAATTATGGCCCTTTTTTGACTTAGAATTTCAGGTTAAAATTTGCGTGCAAGCTACTGTACAAACTCATAACTTCAATACTACTTATACTACAGCTTTGAAACTTGGCACACTTGCTCATCATCATGTCATGAGTGTGTATGCCAAAAACCATAACTCTAACTTTCATTTTCATCAAATTATGGCCCTTTTTTCGACTTAGAATTTCAGGTTAAAGTTTGCGTGCAAGCTACTGTACAAACACATAACTTCAATACTACTTATACTACAACTTTGAAACTTGGCACACTTGTTCATCATCATCTCCCAAGTGTGTATGCCAAGAACCAAAACTCTTAACTTTAATTTTATTAAAATTATAGCCCTTTTTGGACTTAGAATTTCAGGTTAAAGTTTGCGTGCAAGCTAGTGTACAAACCTGTTACTTCCATACTACTTATACCACAGCTTTGAAACTTTCAGCACTTGTTCATTATCATATCCCGAGTGGGTATGCCAAGAAGCATAACTCTAACTTCCATTTTGTTCAAATTATGGCCCTTTTTCAACTTAGAATTTCAGGTTAAAGTTTGCGTGCAAGCTAGTTACTTTCATACTTCTTGTACTATAGCTTTGAAACTTTCAACACTTGTTTACCATCATGACCCTGACTATGTATGCCAAGAACCATAACTCTTTCTTTAATTTTTAATCAAATTATGGCCCTTTTTCAACTTCGAATTTCAGGTTAAAGTTTGCGTGCAAGCTAGTTACTTTCATACTTCTTGTACTATAGCTTTGAAACTTGTTCACTATCATTACCATGACTATGTATGCCAAGAACCATAACTCTTTCTTTGATTTATATCAAATTATTGCCCTTTTTAGACTTAGAAATTAAGGTTAAAGTTTGCGTGCAAGGTGGTGAAATCTCATATCTTTCATTCTATTAAAACGACAACTTTAAAACTTTGTATACCTTTATTTTTAGCTCACCTGAGCACTTGTGCTCATGGTGAGCTTTTAGGATCGCCCTGTGTCCGTCGTGCGTCGTCCGTCGTGCGTCGTGCGTCGTCAATTTTTGCTTTAAACAACATCTCCTCTTAAACCCCTGGGCCAAAGTTGATGAAACTTGCCACAAATGTTCCTTGCATGAAGCTCTTCCAAAGTTGTTCAAAGAAATTAATTCCATGCAGAACTCTGGTTGCCATGGCAACCGAAAGAAAAAACTTTAAAAATCTTCTTGTCTGAAACCACAAGGCCTAGAGCTTAGATATTTGGCATTTAGCATCCTCTAGTAGAACTCTACAAAGATTGTTCAAATTATTTCCCTGGGGTCAAAATTGGCCCCGCCCCAGGGGTCACTTCATTTTATATAGACTTATATAGGAAAAACTTTAAAAATCTTCTTGTCTGAAACCACAAGGCCTAGAGCTTAGATATTTGGCATTTAGCATCCTCTAGTGGAACTCTACAAAGATTGTTCAAATTATTTCCCTGGGGTCAAAATAGGCCCCGCCCCAGGGGTCACTTCATTTTATATAGACTTATATAGGAAAAACTTTAAAAATCTTCTTGTCTGAAACCACAAGGCCTAGAGCTTAGATATTTGGCATTTAGCATCCTCTAGTGGAACTCTACAAAGATTGTTCAAATTATTTCCCTTGGGTCAAAATTGGCCCCGCCCCAGGGGTCACTTCATTTTACATAGACTTATATAGGAAAAACTTTAAAAATCTTCTTGTCTGAAACCACAAGGCCTAGAGCTTAGATATTTGGCATTTAGCACCCTCTAGTGGAACTCTACAATTATTGTTCAAATTATTTCCCTGGGGTCAAAATTGGCCCCGCCCCAGGGGTCACTTCATTTTATATAGACTTATATAGGAAAAACTTGAATTCTGTTTTTAACCTTTGATTTTCTACAGTTATTAACCAGATTTTGACACAGCCATTATACCATCTTAAAATTCAATCTTTCCTGAACAATTCATTCACTGGTTGTTCAGGGATAAAATTTGAAACAAAAATTTTAGTAGCAGAGTGAAAATTTCAAGTGTCAAAATTTCAATAGTTCTACCTGTCTTCAGCTATATTAAGATGTATTAGGATGCACTATCAAGTTCATTGCTCCAGTTGCTGGTCAAATGACCTACTGAACTTTCCTGCTTCAAGATCTGTGTTTTGCAATATTAAGAACTTTGCTCTGGAAGTTTTTATAAGGTAAATTTTGACATCTATGGATACTGACCAAATAAACATTCTTAATACTTTATAGCACTGAATATCAGGCTTTTCTAAATATTTTATTTAAATTCATAAGTAAAACAACAACAACAACAACAAATTTGTAGCACTTTCTCAAAATGTTCAGACTATATTAACCCTTTCGTCCATAGACACAACTTTTTGCTTGGGCGAACAGTGTAGATCCAGATCAGCCGGCACATCCGAACCATCTGATCAGGATCTGCACTGTTGGCTTTTTGATTCATTAGGTTATATATGACTAAAATGGGACCAGTGCAGATCCTGATCAGATGGCATGAATTGTCAAAATCGAATATTTCTACCTGTCTTCAGCTATATTTAGGTATGATGTTTACCACATATAGTTATATAGGAAAAACATGAAAAATCATTTTTCTCCAAAACTAATAGGACTAGATCTTAGATATTTGGTGCTGAGTATTGTGTAGAGACCCTTTATCAACTTTGTTTAAAAGTTGGCCCTGGGGTCAAAATTGTCCCCGTCCCAGGGGCCCTTAATATGTGAAAAAGGCAAACTTTTAAAATCTTTCTACTTGAAATCTCAATGCTTAAAGCTTAGATATTTGGTATGTAGCATTGTCTAGTGGATGTCTACCAAGTCTGTTTAAATTATGTCCCCTGGGCCAAAATTGGACACGCCCCAGGGTTCTCTTCATTTACATTGATTTATATTGGAAACATGAAAAATCATTTTTCTCGGAAACTAATAGGACTAGACCTTAGATATTTGATGTTGAGTATTGTGAAGAGACCCTTTACCAACATTGTTTAAATGTTGACCCTGGGGTCAATATTGGCCTCGCCCCGGGGGCCCTTAATATGTAAAAAAGGCAATTTTTAAAAATCTTCTTACTGGAAACCTCAATGCCTTAAGCTTAGATATTTGGTATGTAGCATTGTCTAGTGGATATCTACCAAGTTTGTTCAAATTATGTCCCCTGGGCCAAGATTGGCTACGCCCCAGGGTTCGCTTAGTTTGCATTGATTTATATTGAAAAACATAAATAATCATTTTTCTCTGAAACTAATGTGACTAGACCTTAGATATTCCATGTTGAGTATTGTAATTTACTAAGAGACCCTTTACCAGCATTATTTAAATGTAGGCCCTGGGGTAAAGCTGAAAGTACTTTTGTACTCAGGTGAGCAATACAGGGCCATGATGGCCCTCTATCATACATCAGGTTGATTTTCAAAGGCCCATAACTCATCCTTGCTTTTTTTTATTTAATTTTTGCTCTTTTTCGCTTAGAAATTAGAATGAAGACTTAGAAATTATGGTTAAAGTTTCAATGTTAGTGTTTTTCATAGGTAATGCTATAGAAAAGGTTTAAAACAGATGTACTTAACATACTTTGGTTGAAAGTGTTGAGTGGTTATACCATACCATACCATACCATACCATACCATACCATACCATACCATACCATACCATACCACACCACACCACACCACACCACACCACACCACACCCACCCACCCACCAGCACCCCCACCACCACCACCCACCCCACACCCACCCACCCACCCACCACCACCCCACACCCACCCCACACCCACCTCCCACCACCACCTTCCACCACCACCACCCACCCCACACCCATCCACCCCACACCCACCCACCCACCCACCCACCACCACCCACCCACCACCACCCACCACACCACACCACAACCCACCACCCCCCACCCACACCCACAAACCACCCCCCACCACCACCCCCCACCCCCCCCCCCCCATCCACCCACCCACCACCACCCCACCCCCACCCACCCCACCCCCACCCACCCACCACCACCCCCTACCACTACCCACCACCACCACCCACCACCACCACCCACCCACCACCACCCACCCACCACCACCCACCAAACCACACCACACTACAACCACCCCCCACCACATACCACCAACACCACCACCATTAATAACACCAACAACACAACCAACAATAACACAAATAATAACAACTACAAAACCAACAACACCACCAACAACAACATCAACACCAACAATAGCATCAACAACCACCACCAACAGCAACAACACTGACAACAACACCACCACCAACAAAAACAACACCAACAACACAAGCAACAAAAAACCTAATGACAACAACAACACCAACAACACCACCAACAACAACACCACCAACAACACCGTCAACAACACCACCAGCAACAATACCATACCTTACTATACTACACCACACTATAGGTGGGCAGGGGTGTATGGACTGGGTTGTGTAAACCCTCTAAAAAACTACAATAATAAATTTAGTGTAATTTATTGATTTCCTAACTTGGATTAAGAAACTTTTGTTCATGTGTGTGTGTTGGGTGTCATAAACTCCTGAATCAATCCCCAGTTTAAATGAAGCACAGTTTTAAATGTGCTTAAATATGTCTGACTTCGAATAGTCGAGCGTGCTGTCGTTTCCGACTGGCTCTTGTTATAATCAGTGACAGTACAACTGTGCATCTAATCTAATCAGTGACAGTACAACTATGCATCTAATCAGGATCCACACTGTTTGCTTCTTGGTGAAAAAAGATAAATTAAAAAGTAAGCAGTGTAGATTCTGATCTGATTTCTCAGATGTACCATTTGATCTGGATCTACAGATTGCACATGGATACCAGTGATATTTGGTGGAGTAAACAGATTAAATCTTATGATGATTTAACTAGAACCGGTTAATAGATAAATAGACAGTCACATGATACATTGTTGATATTTACTGGAGGTGTATTACAGAAGAAACAAGGACCATTAAGGAACTCTTATTTATTGATGTTTTTCAGTTTGAACATTCTGGAGAAAACCAATCCCCACGGGGACAGCGTCTTATATTTACACATTCATAGTGGAATTTCTGCATTGGACAGTCAGTGTTGCTACAAGTGACCATTCTTCCATATTCTGGTTCTTGACTAAAACACCAGGTTTCAATTTGATCACCATTCATTTCGTCATTTCCTAAACTGTCCAACATATCTGTTTGTCCATTCACCAGTTTTCTGGTTAAAAGTTCTGGTAGAATATGTGTAAAGAAAAAGTTTCTGTTTTCTGGAGGAGCCTGGCACAAAAGTCTATATCAATTTTGACTTTCACAGTAACGCAGTCAATGTTAGTATAAACAAAGAAATCACAACATCCAACTTTGTGAATTAACATTTGTAATTGAACTTGAGTATAATATTGATGACCTATTTTCAGATTCAAGTTTCTGTCCAAACAAAACTTTTTGTCTGCATGTGCCTCGGATATTAGTTTGTTTTTGTGTTTGAATGGACATCTAATTTCCAACACTCGTGATTCGCAACAGTCACAATTTACAAGACCATCTGCTGATGCGCCTAGAAACAGTCTCTCCTTGTCAATGAACAGACCTGTTTGCTTTATTTTCAAGTGTTTGTGAGGCATTTTGTTTTCCTCTTAGTATTTGCTTTTTGCTTTTTATACGCCCGTTTGAAAAACGGGACGTATTATGGGAACACCTGCGGCGGGCGGGCGGCGTTCACATGGTTTCCGCTCTCTAAGTCAAAGAGTTTTCATCCGGTCTTTATCAAACTTGGTGAATATGTTGGTGGACATAATATCTCGACCAAGTTCTATAACCAGCCAAATCCCCCCATGCACTCCTGAATTATGGCCCTTGAATTGTCCAAAATAAGGGTTTACGCTCTTCTAAGTCAAAGAGTTTTCATCTGGTCTTTATCAAACTTGGTGAATATGTTGGTGGGCATAATCTCTTGACCAAGTTCTATAACCAGCCAAATCCCCCCAGGCACTCCTGAATTATGGCCCTTGAATTGTCCAAAATTACTGTTTCCGCTCTCTAAGTCAAAGAGTTTTCATCCGATCTTAATCAAACTTGGTGAATATGTTGGTGGGCATAATATCTCGACCAAGTTCTATAACCTGCCGAATCCCCCCAGGCACTCCTGAATTATGGCCCTTGAATTGTCCAAAAACTGAATTAGCGGTATCTGCTCTCTAAGTCAAATAATTTTCATCGGATCGTTACGCAACTTTGATGATCAGCATTTTGACGGGCGTATTTTGTGTCAGTTTGGCACTCTTGTTCTTCATTGTTAGCACCCCATTTCACTTCCTTTTTTTTTAGACAAATTATATGTCTTTGTCCCAGTAATCCGCTTCACAAAATTTCCAGGATCTGTTGTCTTTTTCAACACGAGAACATCATGTGCCTTTGTTCCAGTGATTCTCCCCTTTCTATGTTCGAACCAAAGCGGAGAAACTGACTGAGCGCGTGTTTGCTCTTCCAGGTCCTGAATTTGCTGGTCTGAACACTTGTATTCGTCCCACACTCTTTTTGCCTTCTGTTGGAGTTCATCTGGCTGAAGCGATCAATATGTTTTCTTTTTCATAGAAGTCCCTTAGTGGTGGCATTATATTCTCTGATGTTCTCCAGTTTCAGAGGCTGTCTCGGTTTCTTCTGGATCAAGTCGAGGTATACATGTAAAGAACACTGCATTAGGACACACAGCTTTGAGAGACAAAAGTGTCTCTCTGTCTGGCAGAGGATCTTTACTTGAAGGGGTTACAGATGGGACCATCTTGTTTCGTCGCCCCTTTATAAGTTCCTGTAATTGAGGAATATCCATGGGCTGGACCTAAAATGAAATGTAACCAGTTAGTTTATACTATACACAGACAACAAAATAGCCTGTAACTGACAGTGAATTTTAAAGCATCAGATAGTTTAAAATCCAGAAGGTAACTTATTACAAAAGTTTGATCTCATTTAACAAGCTTAAACCAGAAAAAATGTATTGGTTTTATTTAATAATAGTTTGTCTTTCAATGTAAAATGGGTTTAGTTTGATAAACTTTACTGAAAACAACTGATATATTACCTCTTTCCAGAAAGCTTTGTTCCATTCGCAAGCATCACTTTTACAGGACACAGTACTGAAGCCAGACTTAATTCCTATTTCTATCTTAAATAGTAGTGCTGCGACATGGCTACAAACTTCACCAAGTCTGAAAAAAAACTCATACATATTAAATGACACAAAATATTAAGTGTAAATAAATTTAAGGAAGGAATCAGATTTTGATTTAACCATTAATCATTCAATATGGTGTTATATATCATGTGTGAACATTGCCGTCTGATCAGGATCTACAGTATTAGCTTCTTGATAAAAAAAATACCCTAATGAAAAAAAAACAATGTGTGCAGCTCTCGCTTTCCATTCCTTTTCATTCAAAGATATGCATTTATAAAGTAATGAGAAAGGTTAAAAATTCATTTGTAAGCTTACCCGGCCATGCATGTGCAGTGTCCACAGTAGACTTCAGCTGTAGACTTATTCAGGTAAACCCATGGCTCGTGTGCTTTTTCTGAAACACGTTGGGATGGGACCACCTTCGCCTTCAAAGCACAGTATGGCACATCATCAGCAATCTGGTTGACGTATACTGTTTGGACATGACCACTGATTACATAGCTGCAAACAATAACAACATAATAACAATGCATTCATTTTTAAAGCCTGGCCAGCCGTGCGGAATGTCCGTCCAACCATCATTCAAACAATACGGATCCGGCAACAAAGAACGTCCATAATCGAACAGTAGTTTTACCACATATCAATTTCGAGCTTCCTGTGACAAGTTTTCATTCACATATTTACTTAATTTCAAGTCCTTTGACAGCGGATCAATACGATCTTTTGATATAATCAGCGATGCGACTTCTTCCATTGTTGACTATTATTGACTTTTTTCCCACCAGTGCTATACGCATGCGCGAATGTGACGTCAGTGTTTACAAACGTCGGTCTCTCCTATTGTTACCTATATTTTATGTGGTAAGGTCCTTAACTCTTACAATCATATTTCCATGATAATATCCACTTTAAACATAGAACATTCCTTGAAAAATGTCATATTATAATTTTACGATGACTTGTTTATAATTAAGGGATTTACTACATACTTCAAACAAATGATTCTTATTATTTTCCATGTTATACTACAAATTTCAATTAGATTTTTTGGCCCAGTGAGCAACCCTGTAAACACCTGTTGCAGTGCAGCACTTCACCATGTTTTTTGTTATGCGACAACTGTTAGAACTGCCGCTCCAATGAAAAGATGATGTCTTTTACTTCCAAATTAAATTTTGCTGTCAATCAAATTTTTTTCGGTGTGGGTTTATACCCCTTGCGAATGTTGAAACAATAACAAAAGGTGTGGCCTAAAGTAAAGGTGTGATATTAACAATAAACAATGTTCTGTTAGTTATACTTTCCTGCGCTACTTCTTAATGAAAATATCAGTGGTCGCACATTGTCTTTGATGTTTTGATTGCAAGCCAACATCTAACTGAAGTCGAAATTTGTAGTATGTGGTAAGATTCTTAACACTAGATTATTTACCTTAAAAATTGTAATATTTTACTTTTAATTGACTTTGGTGAAGAGTCGTCTCGTTTCCACAGGCATATTTAATTACAGTTAAACCCCTCATTCAGACCACCCCGAAATTAGACCATTATTTCGATGTCCCATTTTAAAGTTTTGCACTATTTTCTACCCCTATATAAAGTCCATCCCACTATTTAGGACCACTTTTTCCCAGTCCCAACGGTGGTCTTAACAGCGGGGTTTTACTGTATATATGTTTACTAATAGCAATTTCAAAGCTACATTTAGGGACATAAGTCAGTTTCGATTGACGGCTCTTGTTCGTACCTCAATTAAATTTTGTCACAACTGGTTTTGCAAAAATGTATACACTGGATAAAGTCATACAGTGGTTGATGTTCCAGTCTTGTGTTATACAATTTTTTATGTTCGAACCTCTTTTGGAAAAGTGATACAATAGTTGATGTTCCGACCTCTTTTGGATAGTCATACAATGATTGATATTCCAACCTCTTTTGGAAAAGTCATTGAATGGTTGATGCTCTAACCTCTTTTGGATAGTCATACAATGGTTGATGTTCAGACCTCTTTTGGATAGTCATACAATGGTTGATGTTCAGACCTCTTTTGGATAGTCATACAATGGTTGATGTTCAGACCTCTTTTGGATAGTCATACAATGGTTGATGTTCAGACCTCTTTTGGATAGTCATACAATGGTTGATGTTCAGACCACTTTTGGATAGTCATACAATGGTTGATGTTCAGACCTCTTTTGGATAGTCATACAATGGTTGATGTTCAGACCACTTTTGGATAGTCATACAATGGTTGATGTTCAGACCTCTTTTCGGTAAAGTCATTGAATGGTTGATATTTTCTAGCATCTTTTTGTTATCATTAGAGTAGCTACAATCCTAAGGAGAAAATTGCATCCCCTCATTGTAACTAGTGTAATGTCATTTTGTTGTTGTGGACTGCTTCACCTGGAATCCATAGATGATGGATGTTAAAACCAATAGGAAGAGCTTTAGACTCAGACCTGCTAGACTGTGCAGATGATTTTGGCCTAAGATCATAGAACTAAAACTAAAGACCAGTCTCAAATCTTGAAAATCTGATTGGCTGAATTTGAGACAGGTCTCCAGTATCCACTTTATAATTTTGGGCCTTGTTTTTCTAATAAGAAATTAACAAATAAACCACACAGGCAGCAGTCATTTTATATTAAAAGCTGAACATAACTGACCACTGTGAGGGTTTGTGCCCTTGGCATATATATGTACTCTCAGACATATTGCGAGTAAAAAATTGTAAAATTACACTTAATGTATCCTATACTGATGAAGGCAGATTTAGGTTAATGGTGATGAATACTTTATGTCCAAACAACAAAGCATCTATTCCAGGAAATTTATATAAGTAAGACCAATAATGTCAAAGAATATTATATCTACTCATGGATCTGTAGCGTACATGTTTAGCATTCTGTGGAAATTACAAGAAAATAGAATAATTATTTAAAGAGCTGTTTTCTAGGCAGGCTTTGGTTGTCAAGTATGATATATTATATAGTAAGTACTTCTGGCAGCCTACTGGGTAATCATTGCAGATGACATTTCGAAGAAAGCCTTGAGGGAATTAATAAAGTCAGTATCTGTTAATGAGACCTCATTAGGTATAAAATAACTTGTTTGGTTGACTTGACTCTAGATGTCTTTTCACTATTTCTGGTTATTCTCACACAAAGCAGCGGTAGTAAGTGATGTTGTTGTCATTTATTTGTGTGAGGGAACGGCGTATAGAGAGACTTGCAGAAATAATCTTCCAGTTGTCCGCAACTTCCCTTTCTTTATAATGCCTTTTGCGGAGGCCAATGTAGATCCAGATCTGAATACAGTGGAGATCCAATATAACGCCTCCGTGGGGTCCAGACCCTCAAACCGCCTTATTATCGGATCCGTGATATTGGAGGGATAAAGGAACTTATGCTAATCATAAGTCCTTATATGGCGCATGTAATGTTACTCTCAATAAGCATTATAATACATGTACACAGTTATTTATTATTACGTTTTCTTTTAGGTTCATTTCTAAAAAGAATGTAATCAAGGTTGCATCATAGTAGATCCAGCTCCAACAACTCAAAACTACAATTTTGTTTAATGTATTTTTATCCCCTGCAGCATAGCGGCTGAGGGATATAGGAATGGTCTTCTTCTGTCTGTCCGTCCATCTGTCCGTCCTTCTGTTTTTCCGTCCGTCCGTCCTTCCATGCGCGCACATTTCGTGTCTGGTCCATAACTTTTTAACCCCTTGATGGAATTTCATGAAACTTAAGTAAAATCTTCTCCCCATCAAGACGATGTGCAGAACCTACGTTCCAACCTGGCCGGCTGAAGGTCAAGGTCACCAGTGGTGTTTGAAGATTTGAACCATGTATTTCGTGTCTGGTTCATATCTTCATTACCCCTTGAAGGAATTTCATGAAACTTTAGTCAAATGTTCTCCCTATCAAGACGACATGCAGAACCCATGTTCCAACCTGGCCGGCTGAAGGTCAAGGTCACCAGTGGTGTTTGAAGACTTGAATTATGTATTTTGTGTCTGGTTCATATCTTCTGAACCCCTAGAAGAAATTTCATGAAACTTTAGTCAAATGTTCTTCCCATGAAGACGACATGCAGAACCCATGTTCCAACCTGGCTGGCTCAAGGTCAAGGTCACCAGTGGTGTTTGAAGATATGAACCATGTATCTTTCGTTTCAGGTTCATATCTTCTGAACCCCTAAAAGGAATTTCATGAAACTTTAGTCAAATGCTCAGCCTATGAAGACGATGTGCAGAACCCATGTTCCAACATGGCTAGCTCAAGGTCAAGGTCACCAGTGATGTTTGAAGATTTGAATCATGTACTGCATGTCAGGTTCATATCTTCTGAACCCCTAGAAGGAATTTCATGAAACTTTAGTCAAATGCTCAGCCCATGAAGACGATGTGCAGAACCCATGTTCCCACCTGGCCAGCTCAAGGTCAAGGTCATTGAAGATTTGAACTATGTATTTTGAGTCTGGTTCATATTTTCTGGACCCTTGCAATGAATTTTATCAAACTTTATCAAACTTTAGTCAAATGTTCATTCCACCAAGATGATGTGCTGAACCCATGTTCCAACCTGGCCGGCTGAAGGTCAAGGTCACTAGTTGTCTTTGAAGGTTCATATTTAACCATGTCTTTCATATTTGCTCCATAACTTCCAAACTGCTGGAGATATATTTGTTAATTTGCATTTAAGATTCCATAACCTTTCCAACATTCCTGCATGGGGCGGCGGATATTGCTGTCGTTCTGACTGCCTTGTATTGTTTTGTAGTTTATATGCCTAGAGTACCAACCTTACAGGGAAGTAGCCTGGTGCCAGATAGTAGTCACATTAGAAATCTTGTTGATCATTTTTTTGCTGATGTTTCTGAAATGATGCAATGAAGCAAGGCTGATGGCTGGCAAAGATTGATGCAGCAATAATTGTCTGTCATGTTTTTGTTCCAATCTGTTGCTTTCGTATATTGGTCCATGAATTAGGTTCCACTGAGGAAAATTAGCTCAGTATAGATTTATCATTAGAGGCTGGGATCATCTTGTGGTGAATCATTGCCAACCAATAGTGTTTATTTATTATTATTATTATTTCATATGTGTTTAACTCTTTACCACATATAATTTATATGCCTTTCATCCCATGGGACACCAGTGTAGATCCTGACCTGGATCTACACTAGTTGCTTTTAGATTCATGGGGATATTTTTGACAGCACAGATGTGCCAGCTGATCTGGATCTACACTGTTCGCCCACATAATAAAGGTGTATCTATGGAGTAAAGAAGTTAATGTGTGTGACCAGTGTATATCCAGATTGCCAGCAAGTCCATGTCATCTGATCAGAATCTATTCTGTTCACTTCAAGGTCAGAAATAGCCAATTGAATCAAGAAGTGAACAGTGTGGATCCCGATCAGATGCCAATGTTTCCCCATGCTATAAAGGTGAACCTTAGAGGAGCAAAGCAATAATTGCTGACTACAATGTTGTAAGATGAATATCAAATGTATTCACTAATTCGTCTAGTAGTTTGCTCCTCCGTCATTTATTGGCAGAGAGAGTGCTAGTCATTTTTAATAATATGAGTTACTCCCCTTACACAGGTTAAAGTAATTAGTACTGCTGTAATGGGATGTGGTGTAAAGGGGTATATGTTCACAGACATAGTTAACAATTCTCAGACGAGTCAACTTGAACCTTTTCCGAGAAAAATGGCAGCTGTTCTTAGACCTTGTGTATAATTATTTAAATTAAACTGAAATAAAGGTCTTTTGGAGAGACTTAATATATGTTTGTGATCAGGACCTATCTTTGTAAAGAAAACTGTTTATTGCTGACACCAGTGCATGCACCAACAGTCTTAAGCTAGACGCATTCTATAAAAAGAGCAGTTACACACGCTCTAAAAATAACTTGTGCTTGCATCAAAACCAAAATATCGGTGTGATATATAGTTTCTAGTTATAGTACACATATATTTAAAAGGTACAATGTACTGAGGACTACATTTTCAGTTAAGAATATACGAACTATCATACAGGTATGTCACCTGTTGACCAAGTTTAACAAATGCACTAGTCGCTCTTAAGTATTTAATGGCCAAGCACACTGTTCGGCTTAACACACTTCGTCTTCTGTTTCCTGAGTCTATATACATTTCAGTCTGCTGTTGCCAGAGATTTCTCAGAGGTGGTTCTCTAGGATAGCTACAAATTCAAGCTGACAGTCTTTCAATGTTTTCAGCGCTTTGATTGGTGTATAGGCAGTCATTATACATGTAGTACCAATCAATTAATGTATTCATAATAGAATTAAGGGCAAAGTGTTTGACATTAAGGGTAGAAGCGTGCAGTTTAAAAGGGATATAGCATGATAGCATGCCTGGCCCCTTTTGAACTGAGTCCTTTATGCCCTCAATGATCGCCATTACTGTCTAAACGTTCAGAATGTTGTATTGTCATGGCTGCATCCCACAGTATATACTGCTATAAACTTAGAAAGTGTTGACACTCAGTGCAAGACATAATACTGAAGATAGGCGTGTTTTATATGGTATAGCATTTATTTCCACTGTAAGAAGATCCTCAGGTAATTTTGCAACCCTTACCAAATCAAGATTTTTGCTTGGCAGTTGTTATTGTTAATTGGGAAAACCACTCTTGCTTATATAATTGTTTGCCAGCTGTCATTAGACGAGCTGACTTCAGGTCAGAGGACAGTAAATATAAAAGCCTGGCGCGGATTGGACAATTTTGTCTAGGGACGATCCGGGCTTAATTTATTTTCAAACTCTCATTGGCCAAAATTATAAAGAATAAAAATAATGTTTTGTTTTCAAAAATGTAAAATGACTTTAAATAGATACTTTAAAATGAAAATAATTTTTAAAAACACTGTTTAAAAGGTGATTTGTGGCATTTTAATGAAGTTGGTACTTTTCTGATTTTGGGTTAGAGATTTGTTTACATTCTGGGGGTGATTAGATCCGGTTCAAAATGCTGAGAGAATGAGTTGGTGAAGGCACCAATTCTTGGTCATTTTTGCATTTCCCAAGAGTGCCACTATGCAAATCTGGGGTAGTTTTGGAACAAGTCGTGTAAATAAAATCACAGGTGGACCAAATCTTATAATGTAAGTCTATGGGAAACTATTTAGTGGTCTCTGACCGACATCTTACGCTGGTCCCAAGATCATAAAACTAAGATTGGAGACCCATCTCAAATCTCAAGCATCTGATTGGCTGAAATAATGACTGGTTAGCCAATCAGATGCTTGAGATTTGAGACAGTCACCATTTCAGTGAATCAGATGCTTGAGATTTGAGACTGGTATCCAATCTGAGTTCTTTGGCACAGGACAACAATAGGTTTACTTTGGTGTTAATAAGCAACAAACAAGATTTATAACTTTGTACAATATTCAAAACATAAATTTGATTAATAAACATTGTGCAACAAAGTATCACATACATTTGTAAGTGCTGATATATTTAAAGGTACAAAAAGTGATTTTAAGATCTTAAGCTTCTGAAGAGTTTAAAAAGACATTTTTATAGAGACTTAAACATATATAACCCTTTACTCCAAATTTAACCCTTTACTCCATGTGTATGCCATCTAACGCATGTATAACCAGTGTAAATCCAGTTCAGATAGCACATCCATGGCATCTGACAAGGTTCTGCACTGTTTGCTTTTTGGTCAGAAATATTACCTAATAAATCTAAAAACAAACAGTGTAGATCCTGATAAGATGTCAAGGATGTGCTGGCTGAACTGATCTGATGCCCAAAAGGCCAATGTATGGAGTAAAGTAAAAATATTGAATTTCACACTGGTGTCCAATCACTTATCTATGAAGGTAAGCATTGATCAAGATATAACAGTCACTAAACTTTGCTGGATATTCATTTAGCGATTAGTAAAATATCATATTGTCCAGTTTACTGCACATGTGCAAAGAATAAAAACACCTTCAGTAGCAAAACACCCCACCGCTATAATTTCATGGTTACGGGTGTTTAGTTAAAACTACAATTGAGAGTCTTTAAATTATACATTTTCATTATAGATAGGCTAACTGATTTTTGTTTCATTTCTCAAGGAAATTCAATAGGCACCATTAAAATTCAGCAGAAAATTTTGTTTTTAAGTATCCATTGAAAACAGTTGAATTGTTCAGCAGTGGTCATGTTTATGCACAAATCATAGCTGCCCTAAAGGTGAAATCTTTTTGGTTCTAACAGGGCTCAAGATCATAAAACTTAGTTTAGAGACCAGTCTCAAATCTCAAGCATCTGATTGGCTGCAAAAAAGTGAAATGGCGACTGGTCGCTATTTTAGCCAATCATATGATTGAGATTTGAGACTAATCTCCAAACTTTGTTTTATGATTTTCAACCCAGGTGTTCCATATTTACAACATAAAAATCTTCCTGTACCATATTCAAATGTGTGGAATGATTGGTTAGATGTATAAACATTTAAATGATTACATCTACTCAAGTGTGCATAACAAAATACATGTACATCAGGCATGGGCTTTTTACAGATGTGGGCTTTGATTGGCATTCCTCAAGAGAAATTAATGTTCTTACCCTTTACTCGATGTATAAACTTATGCATTTTATCGCATATGCCATCTGTGCCATCTGATCTGGATCTATATTGTTCACCAAAGCAATATGATTTTACTGTGGAGGGATAAGCTGAAATTTTTAGATCTGTTTGTTAACCCAGTACTCAATGGATGTAAATTTTATCATGTAGCGAACACTGGGGCTCCAGATCTAATGGCACATCTCTTCTTGGTCAAAAACAGCCTAATGAATCTAAATCTAAATGCTTACTCAATACTGTGTAGATCCTTATCAGGCAGCATGGATGTGATGGCCGATCTGGATCTACAGTGTTCTCTAATGTTATTA
This sequence comes from Corbicula japonica, assembly GCA_038501625.1. NCBI lineage: Eukaryota > Metazoa > Mollusca > Bivalvia > Venerida > Cyrenidae > Corbicula > Corbicula japonica. Next base: position 7,693,988 of record JAZAYU010000008.1, on the reverse strand, counting down.
AAAAGTGTAGACCACTGAAATCATTCATTGTGTTTGCTTGAAGACATTTTTGCTTATATGATTCTTGATTACGTGTATTATGAAGAAGTAAAAATTATGTTGAATAAACAACTTTTTACCTTCTCAGAAATTACATTTTAGTTGTGTTTTTTTTTGCTAGGAAACACCCTGTAAATGCTTGTTTAAAAAAGTAACAAAAATAGTGACGTCAGCTGTTCTGATAACTTAAAACATCAATAATTCCAAATTCATCAGTACTGTTCAATTGTTTGAGTGATAAAATTTTGAGACTTCAAAACTTTCTTATGATGCACATCTGGATGCTCATTTTGTCTTGTAGATTCCCATGCCTGGTTCATACAATATTTAATCTAATACACAACAGACTTGAAATTTCGCTGGTGGCACTGACAGATATTGGGGGATGTCACAGGAAAATTATGTCTTCGGTATTGTTTTTTGAACATTTTAGTTGTATCTATAGCTAGAAACAATTTACAATTATCAATTTTTTTCTCATAATAAAAAATGTGATTTTGTTACACATTTTCACAATATGTTATTTTCACTGCAAAATATATAATAAGCAATGTTTTCTGCTCAAATTTATGATGTCATTCCAAAGATTGACTTCAAATGACTGAAGACATACTTTCCCATGACGTTGCCCATTTCCATGAGGTCACTGTCACTGCTACAACACTGTCACTTTTTCACTGACTGCTGATTGTTGATCGTCATCTGTTACCGTCTCAGTTACAAAAAGGGGCGCCGAAAGTGCAGCCATGTTGGCTTGATTGACAATTCCAGAGGCTATACTGTAGTGTCTGGTTTGATTCTTTTTCCGACTTTCAAGGAAAACGTCTATTTTGCGTTTTATTACTCCCAAGAAAGCTAAAATCACATAAATAGCTGGAATTGAAAACATCACCCAGATTGGAATAACTGATGCTAAATTTGCATCAGGTTGATTGAGCGAAAACCGCAATGCGGCCAGCACTATTAAACAGTTTAAACTGGATGTCTCCAGGGCTATAGTTTTGCAAAAATTAGATTTTTGTCTAAAAATAATTGAAAGCACTGCTCCCACTAACACTCCACAGAGAGGCAGTAGTATCGATGCTATGATTACTACTTTTTCTACCACTTCAAACACGTACATGTTTATGTATACACCAACTGTTATGTATAGTATAGTCGAGAGCAACAAAAATGGTTTAATAAACCAGTTCAGAAGTCCTTCTGCAACCGAGGGTTTGAATCGGTTAATAACAAGCCCAGCAGTATACGAGAAGAAGGTGGATGCCAGCCAGATTTCAAAGTTGTAGATTGGAATGATTTTTGAGCCGTCACTTTGCTGGAAGTATTGGCCAAGGACAAAAATCCAGAGAGGTGCTGTGCCTGAAATGAAGAACATCGTAATAACAGTTTTGTTAACTTCAAGTTCAAACTTACTAATTTTACATCAATTGTACAACAGGTTATTCCTACTTAATATTGATCACTCTTGATGACATTTTCATAGGTTGAAACCTATACTCACATTGATTGTGGATTGGGGAAACTGCAGAAGAACCTGGTGGGATTCAAACCCGTCTCCGGATCTGGTGTAAGGCGCTCTGCCCTTGGACCACTGTTCCTCCATTTTGTATGTTTTGGTAATGCATTGAGGTTCTCCCATTTCTGCTGTTACATATTTTTCACATGTTTTAGATTAATAACTTCTAGAAGGTTATCAGCTGACATGCTTCTTGTGATGTATTCTGTTCATTGAGGTTTGGCATGCTTACACCCACCAATGATCTTGCCCAGTGGACAATCAAATTTTTGGCTTAAATGTAGATTTACAAATGTATATTGTTATGGTCTTTGGCAAGTTTGGCCATAAAACTCTACTTCATACCACTAATTTGGCCTTCTGACTGGAACAGGTGTCTGGTAATAGTTTTTGACATTTTAGTTGTTGCAGTTTTTGGAAAGAACTAAAAATTTTCTGCTTTTCTACTTTTTTTCTCATAAGGCCAGAGAAAATAAATTATTAGATTCTCATCCAGATTTTGTGAAAAAAGGGGCGGGCACTTTTTAATTTTTATTTTTTATTAACGAAATACCTTAAGAAGTATTTAGGGATGGTCTAAAACCCGTTCTTTCCGGAACAGAATATGTTTTGTTTTTTTTACCAATAAAATTTTTTGGGGCGGGTGGTTTTGGATAGGGGCGGGCATGGATGAAAATCTAAAATATTTTTTTCTATTGCCTAACTAGTGATTTTGTTACATTTTGTCAATATAATGCTATCATTAATTTTGTCTGCTCAACTTTATGACGTCATTTCAAGGATTGAGGTCATCTGTTCAAAGGTACCTTATCCAATTATGCCCAATTTAATAGGTTACTATAAAGTGCAGAAGATTTTGTAATTATACTTCAGTCTTCAAGATGTTGACATTTTCATCAATATTCTTGTTTATCACAATCTTAATGATCCATTAAATTCATGCTGGAAGCCACATTTCAGACCATTTCCCATTTTGGTAAGAAGTTGTTTATCAGTTGCATTGTAAATATATTTTTTTGGACTGAAATGTCATTGATTTTCATTTTCCTAAAAATGGTAAGATCCACTATGATTCCATCTTTTCTTGGTGAGGCAATTTATATTGATTCTTACTCCAAGATTTTCTTCACATGGGAATTTTACATTTTGCTCTTGTACATCGTCTGGTGAATTATAGAGATCTATTCTAGTATTACATATTTGGAAGATACTACAAGACATTAGGCGGTTGCTGGACAAAAGAAATTTAGATCTCCAGAAGATTTGTGGAGAGCAGGGAATGGCTTATAGGGAGACATGGCAGAAATAATCACCTAACTGTCGTTGACTGCTTCCTCTTTGGGCCAAGGGAGAAGTTTATCTCAATATGTTTCCTATTGAAAGATGAAGAATTCAGTAACATATCCCTTAAACTATATAACTTTATATCAACTTCTCCCTGTTCAACACAACCTAAGTTGATCTCAATAGAAGGATCTGGTATTATAGATGGAATCCCAGGAGTTTTTTGTCTAAATTACTGTATAACGACTGGTTGTCATTTTAGCCAATCAGATGCATGAGATTCGAGACTGGTCTCCAATCTCAGTTTGATGATCTTGTGCCAAGATAGACTTACCTAGCATGGTGACAGTGCTAATGAGGTTCATGGTGAGACTAAGAGGTAGATCAGCTTTGCTGATGATGACAGCAACGTGTCCGAGACCTCCTCCTGGTACACATGCCACACACAACAATCCAAAACGGACGTTCTTCTCCAGAGGAAGTACCATGGCCAGACCAAAGGCAAGCTGGCAATACAGAAAAAGACATGACTGCGTTAAAATAACAAATACTATAGCAGTCTAACTGTGGGGTCATTCTAACCCTTTCCTCAATATAAACACCTTTATGATGTGGGCTAACAGTGTAGATCTAGATCAGCAGGCTCATGTGTGCTGTCTGATCAGGATCTGCACTGTTCATATTTTGATTTATTAAGTTGTTTCTGACCAAAAAAACGAACAGTGCAGATACTGATCAGACATCACTGGATCTACACTGATTGCACATGTATATGATAAAAAAGATATATATGGAGTATAGGGTTGAAATAACAAATATCATTGCAGTCTTACTGTGGACTCATTTTATTTTGAAAAGTGATTAATTTTCAGATCATTGTATGCTTGGGCCCATATGTGAACTGAAACTTTCAGGGAAGTTAATTTCGGTAATTACTGTAATTAGTTTACAGTTAATCAATACATTCCAGCACAAAAATGTACTTTGTATTGATTGGGTGAAATTTGTCCTCACAAAATTACTTCATATAATATTATGCATTTTAATACATGTGCAACCAGTGTAGATCCAGATCAGCTGGAAAATCTGTGTTGCCTGATCTGGTTCTGCACAGCTTGCATCTTGGTCAGAAATAGCCTAATCACTCTAAAAGCCAACAGTGTAGATCCTGATCGGACAGCATGAATGTGTTGGCTGATCTAGATCTACACTGTTATAAGGGTGTATTTATGGAGTTAAGGGTTACATGATACCATTATATCAGACTAATAAATCTCCAGTACAGTACTTAACCCTTTACTACATAACTACAAGTTAGATCCATCAGAATCCAGATCAGCCTCAAATGACTGATCAGGATCTACACCAATCACTTTTAGATTCATTATTCTGACCAAGAAGCTAACAGTGTAGATCCTGATCAGAGCTGGAGGTTATAAACCTGAGTTTGGAAACCAGTCTCAAATCTCAAGCATCTGATTGGCTGAAATGGCGACCAGTTGATTGGCTGAAATGGTGACCAGTTGCCATTTCAGCCAATCAGATGCTTGAGATTTGAGACTGGTTTCCATGCTCAGTTTTATAACCTTGGGCACAGACTGCATGGATGGGCTAACTGATGAAGCTTTACAAAGGTCCCCCATGTGGTTTAAGATGTATCCATTGAGTAAAGGGTGAAATGTTGATTTATTCAGATGATTTTTTCAGAACTTAGGACCCTAAACATTTCAGTGATACACACCATTTATATAATGTAGACAGACTGTGCACACCAGTACGGTTGCTAAGACTCTTGGACCAGGTGTGCATAATGAAAATGGATATTATTCAGTAAAAAGAAATATAAAGAAAAAAAATCTACATCCATTTAATAAAATCATATTCCAGAAATGATTTTGGTACAACTTTGAAACACAGATTTGAAGTCTGGCTCCCCCACCCCTTTTTGTAATGGAAAACATTAAAAACATAATTGTATTCATAATAATTTTTGGTTATGAATTTTCTTTTGCCAGAAACAATGTTAGACATTTTGATAGCTGTTTACAGACTAAATTTGCTTAACTAGATGTTAAAGAGGCAGCGAGACTGTTTGGTTAGGTATGAATAACTCCAGTTTGTGATTGAAGTGTTCATGTTTTCTCTTTAGACACTTTGTGGTGTTTTTGATTTGCATAGCAGGAACCCAATTTCTAGGAGAATTGCTTTCTGCTGGTATTTTATAGAAAGTTATAAACTTGTGTCTTCAAGTAAGTTCATGGAGAATTGATTTTGTTTGAGGCTGGAGTGATTAATTAGTTATTCTTTGTCAACCATTTGTTATGTTTGAATAAATGAAACAATTCTTAACTGAAGCGTGGCTGGCACTCATACAGTGCTTGTTGTTCACTGTATTTCAAGTAGAACTATAACAAAGCATGGCCTAGTTATCTTGCCTTCTTAGTATGTCTTTTCATTGATCCATAACATAGCTAGCTGATCTGGATCTACTCTGTTTCTCCATTGGATAACAGCCTATCCCATGGAGTATAGGATTAATACATTGCATGGGTTAAAGGCGCATATAATTGTATGAGTAAAGTAACTGTGAATGAAGCAACTGGAAAATCTATTACAGATGTTTTTAAGAGATGGGCTAACCATTTACTCCAGTTATATACATTTTAACACATGTGCTACTTGTGTAGATCCAGATCAGCCAATGAATTGTGCCATCTGATCTAGATGTGCACTGGTTGCATCTAATGGTAAGAAATAACCTAATGACTCGAAAAGTGAATATTGCAGATCCGGATCAGATTGCACGAATGTGGTTATTGATTTGGATCTACACTGTTCGCTCATGCACTAACAGTGTATCTAAGAAGTAAAGGGTTAAGAGATGGATTAAACTGAACATAGGGAACACTAGATTACTCCCACTGGTGGTGGCAAATTCCAGTCTGGCTACAACCCTATTCCTGAAGAAGTTTTGCATGTTTCATGTTGGATTTGTGATGTTTTGCTAATTGAAATTGAAAGCCATAGATCTTGTTTCGAGATCCATTTGAATAAGAACTGGATGAATGGTATAAACATTTTGCTGTTTCATTATTAATAGGAGCTATAAAATATGAAAAAACTGAGAGAGAAATAATGAAGTATTCATATATCAAGATAAATTGTGATCTTTTTTTTCAAGAGATTCCACAAAAATCAATGTAAACTAGCAGAGCAGAAGATAATTATAATATAGAAATCTATACTTACACAATGTAGAACTTAGACCAATCTGAGCATTTAGCAATGGATGACAGAGTTTGATTGTAGTAGATATTGGACAGTTGTTGCTTAGGGACTATTATCCCTTTATTTCATATAATTTATAAGACTATATAATATGCAGAGGCAAATAGTATAAATTGAAATCAGCCTGTGCCATCTGATCAACATCTACACTATTCCCTTTTACTCATTATTAAGTTTTCATTAGGTTATTTCTGACCAAGAAACAAACATGGTTATTCTGAATCAGAAAGCATGGATACATAATGATAAAAAATATAGATATGGAGAAAAAGGTTAAAACTGACATTAGAATCCTGATTTCTGTTGTATTTATAAGTTGTATGCATATACATGTACACATAAATTATCTAGATGGTATTAGTGCTGCCTGCTTTAAAAATAGTAGACAGTACACAATGATCACCAGGAGGTTTTTGTCAGTCACAAAATCTTATTTTTAACTTATAACTTTGCATTTTCTATTTCATCATTGAACGTTCACAGTGTATGTCTGATGACAGGGTTGTTACGTAGCTAAAATCTGTAAGTGAAGGTCACATATTTTCCAGAATTATGTTATGTTTACTCTGAATTTTTTACGGAATTTTTAGAACTAGTTATATTTCTTTACTTTTCTTACTTTTCATAACATATGTTAAATAAAAATACAAAAGTAACATTCATTTCGGCAAAGTTTTATTGAACTGTATTTTACCATTAAAGAGATTTTAAAACTTTCCTTTTTTGTCGATGACAGTTAAGACAAAAAATGCAATACCATAATATGTAGCTTCAAATTGTGCTCAGAATGCAGTTATACATGCAGTAATACAAAAAAAATGTTGAAATAGATTATTTTGGTAGTATGGTACATTTGTAGCATGAACTCTTTAATATTTCTATTATTTTTTACTAGCTCATCGTGTAGACAACCACAAAGCAAGTACTCATAATATGCAACCACAGAATAGATTATTGTTTGTAGTATTTGAACAGGAATAGGAAAATTGATATGTAATTATGTTTAATGGGATCTACTAAAATGTCTTGGAATCTATATTTAGTTGATATATTACCAATAAATTTTATTTATTCTTGGTTCAGAATAGACATTTTGTTTCAGTTTTGATAATAAAATGATACAAAAGCATCTGTTGTCATATTCTCTGGTGTATTTATGGTCCAGATGTAAGTGATTGCTGGATCTAAGGCCAGAGCCTGTTCATGTTATATTCAGCACTATTTCAATCTCACTAAAGTCCGATCTAACAAAATGTTAGATCTGATGACGGCCCGCAGATACCGTACATAACCTTTAGCGGTTTTTCCCGATTACTGTTTTAGAAATTGTCAACACAGGAAGCAAGATTTATAACGCTCGCAAAATGATCTGAAGATGTCATTTCATTAGAAATAAATGCAATACTACATAAACACATATATCTTCAGCAAAATATGTCTTACGCAGGCTGTCAACACTTTCCATGGTTTAAAGTACAATGTTTACTTTCACTTTTTCGATTTTGTAGGCGACAATCTGATTGGTTCAAAGAGTTAGTGATAAAAGCACGTTTTAGTTACTCGTCGTCAGATCCTGATAGCGTAGCGGTTTTCAGGAGATGATTTTAATCAGATTGGCACTATTTTAGGGTTCCACACACACTTAAAGGTGTTTTTTTTTTGCCTAAAGTAGAAATCTTCACTTATATGCAAAACTAATGTTAACTTTCAATACTTGTATACAGTACAATAATTACATAATTATATAATGTGACAAAATAGATATGCTGATCACTAGGAAAGAAAAAAAATCTGGAGCAAGCGCAAGTTTTTCATCATTCTTGAGCTATATTATAAAGAACCTAACTGATAACTTGACTGTCAACTGTTAATTTTTCATTTTGGAATGTCAACTGTTTTGGAGGTTTTGTTATTCTGGGCTCTCATTAAGTCACATCAGGATGTTAACTTAGGCTGAATTACTGTCAGAAAAAGGGAAATCATTTGAAATCATTAATTATCATTGATATGAAAAAATGTAAATCAACTCTTCACATCTGACATGTTTAATGAATCTGATCTGGATCTACACTGTGATAAAAGGTGTATATATGGAGTAAACACAGTGTTAAGAAATTACCTAAATTTTGCAAAGCGATTTCAAGAAACGAACAACATAAGTGCCACAAATTACAACTGTCAGAAATTTTTGTTTCAATAAAGACCAATAACTCTGAAGTGGCTGAGGCAATTTGTCTGGTTATTGAACTTGGTCGAGATATTATGCCCATAAACATTTTCCCCAAGTTTCATGAAGATCTGACAAAAATTGTTTGAATTATTAGCGGATCGCTGTGGCACACCCAGATGTCCACCCAACATGGATGTTCACATCAATCAACATGTCTTCAATTGACGTATAAAAATTCATGAAATTCTAGCATATTTGTTTATTATACAATTCTTCATAGCAAATTTATATATATTTGCATTTTCCATTGAATAAAATGTCAATATCTGGTCTTGTGAGACATCAGTAGCCAAATATTTGCCATTCATGTGATTCTTATGTATGCTTGGCAAATATTTCAGGGAAATCTGTCGCTCTAATCCATTTGAGGTATTTGATATTTGCATTGGAGCACATATTTTCAATTGGTAAGAGCTAAATAAACGCTTAAAGTGGTCCAGTAATTCCAGGTAACCTTGTCTGAATCAGTGTCACTCAAAATTAATAACTTCTATTTTCATTAAAGCATGAATATTTTTAATATTTTAATGTCATTTTTAAGTGTTGAAATTACAAATGGTCAGAGGGGGTGGGGTTCTGTTTGTGCATGTATAAACTCTGGTTTGTGATTGAAGGGTTAAACATTAAGAAAAAGAATTTGTAATGATTGATAACAGTATAAAATTGCTGAAACTACTACAAAAGAAAGAACTAAAGAAAGATCGACTCTATGATTTATTATCATGGTTGTTTATGCCAAGGTCTTTATGGCTTGCAATGATGGAAGATTAAGTCTATTAGTGTATTTAAAGACATCCATTTATCATCTGTAGCTTTTTTCCAGCATTAAACCCTACTGTGGTTTCATGCAACATTGCCACTTGTGTCATGTCCAGGAAAAGATGAATAGAAATTATATATAGAATGACAAATGCATGTTGTAAAGGTATTCTTTTTCGTGTTGTAAGAGTACTTTTCCTGCAAGGAGTACAAAATAATGGTGATGGTCTGCCAAGTCAGTGAGAAGATGTTACAAGTGACAAGGAATCATTAGCAAAGGCATCCTTAACACTGATTAGCTGCAACCCTTTACTCCATAAATACATGTTTTAAGTGCAACAAGTTTAGATCCAGATCAGCTGCACATCAGTGATCCAATTATTTGGGACTTGTTGAAACAATACTCTAACATCTGATATTGTATGCTATCAATGATTTGTCAAAAAATTTAATTGTTTTTAGTAGTTTTTTGGTAAGCCAACTACCATGTGCTTCCAAAAATACTGTTAAAGTTGGTGTTGCAAAAAATGTGATATTCCTGTACATTAAAAGGAGTAAAGTAGTTAAAAAATTAACTAGTTATTCATCAAACTCTGACATTTTTGGAATTTTAAATTGGAACCATACTGTCTCTGTATTATTATGCAATTACATGTACTAGCTCCCACAGAGAGGGAATTAGGAGCAGAGGAGAAAATAACAGTCATAGTCAGAATGATTCTGAATTTCATAGAATATATGTGGCAAATAAAGAATAACACATTTCCATTGAAGGAACCCTCGGCCAAGCCCTGCAGTGATTAAGTTTGTCGCACAAGCGTTTTAAAGTAACTTAAAAGCCGCAATCAGCTTGCATTGGATGAATGATATGTATCGCTGTTTAAATGGGCCAAGCTAATGAACTAGACTTCAGAAAATTCCTGACTGTATGGTTAGGGATCACTGAATCAGATATGACAAACACATTAAGTTTTATAATAAATTACGCACATTTTGAAATTGCTTTAGGAAATTTGAAAAAGTTAGTAACCATTTTGGCTCCCTGTTAAATAAAAAAAAAAATTCAGACAGTTAGTTGAATTTGCTCATGTTGACATTTTACCAAAGAGTAATTTTACTAAAGTAACCAATGCCGAGCCCTCCCTTGCATCCGCTAGAATAGAATCGACTCATACCATAAATGCTGTGGCTGCTACAGAATGCAGACAAACAAACCCTGTTAATGATTCTGCCTTTGATGTTAAATAACCTCTAGTAACCTGCTACACCGAATCTGTCAAGTAATAATAAATGAGGAAAACATCTGAAGTTTTGAAATCATAATTATATCCCAGAAATATTTAAGTCATAAGCACAAGAAAAAAATCAAAGCATTATTATCCCAGATGTATTAATAAAATAATGTGGATTTAATATTGGATGTTTTTTGTAACATGTTGCATTTACCATAGTAGCATTGATAGACCTCAAATGTAATAAATCAGAGAACATTATAATAGCACAGCTAGTCAGGTCTTTGATCTTCCATTACAGATTCAGTCAAGTTCATGAAATTTGGGATGGTTCAAACTAACTGGAAGTTTAGAATGGTTTTTAATACATAAATTGAAATGTGTTGGAAAATAAAAATTGTAGCCATTTTGTAAATGAATACATGTTAATAATATATTTTGTGCCCAAGTGGGAGCTATACCAGGAAAAAGTGGGAGAGTTTAACAGTAATTTAAGTAATTTTATCAGATTGATAAAGAAAAAAGTTTGTTGTTAAAAAGATTTTCATGTTATTGTAACCCGCCTAAGTTCAGGTTGAGTTCAAGTACCGCACTTGAACTATCTCGCCACAGAGCTAGCTTTTATGGCGACGTGTTAGAGCGTCGGACTGGCATGCGAGGGGTCCCTGTTTCAATACTTGGTTGAGGCGTGGATTTTCTTTAGAACCCTTGTTACATTATGTAGAAACACTACTCAAATCCGATAAATTCTGGTGTCAAAAATATTGGACTCCCATCCAAACTCAAAAAACTTCCCAGGAATGCACAGTCACACTAAGTTTTTTCATAGGCTGAAATTTATATATGCCTGACAGCCTAGAGGTTAGAACTAACCCTTTCCTTCATATACACCTCTAGGGCATGGGTGATCAGTGTAGATCCAAATCTGTGCCATCTGATCAGGATCTGCACTGTTTGCTTTTTGATTTATTGATTTTTTTTCTGACCAACAAAGCAAACAGTGCAGATCCCGATCAGATGGCATAGAATTGGATCTACACTGTTCGCCTATGCCCTAGAGGTGTGTATATGGGGGACAGGGTTAATATTAAACCCTAGGCTGCCAGGGAAATATAAATTTTGGCCTATGAACAAGGGCAAGAACATAATGCTATTCACAAACACGTTAAATGGTGTATATATGAAGTCAAGGGATAAAGGTATAAATTTTCAGATGATCCTTAACTGAAGTTAAATGTGAATAATGAAAAACTTCATAATTCTTTCTTGTTTTGTTCAGTCATTAATGTTTTGCTGATCCCTGTATTTATAAGGTAGCTTGATTTAAATGCATTACAATTCTAGGTAAACTTTGAAAATTAATTTTGCAGACTGTATTCAGTAATTCTGTATATACTTACCACTGGCATCAAAAGAAATTGACAGCAAAATCCGACAACAAGGGATACTGGGTATTTAAGTTGACGTTTTAAATTTTCTGTGTCAGTTACACATCCAATTCCAAAACTGATCAGAATGGCTATTGCGGCTGCCGAGCAATCAAACACAAAATCCGCCACTTTCTGACGAGGCACTACAGTCACTTTAAATTCCCCTTGCCCAACGGTTTGTGTGGCTTGCGAAGACCTAGCCATTATAATAGAACTTGTTCCAAAAATAGTAACAAACACTGTCACATATCCAATGTGCATGGCTTGTATGGTGAAACTACTGACACCATTTATTTCTACTGGAAATCGTAATTCTCGCACAAATTGTGGACTGAAAAGTTCCTCTCTCCTCGGATTTTGAACCACCATATCAATGGGCCTTATGAACTGCACAATGGCAGGATTTCCTGTGACCACTTGCGCATAGTATGATGCCGTTTTCCATGTCCTGTTAATCTCTGCCACATTTTTGTCACCAATATCTCCGAAGGAGCCATTGAAATGAACTGTAGTATTGCAGTCTTGTATTAGCTCATTGATTGATTCTGGATAGAAGTTGAGCCGGAATGTTCCATTAAATGTAGGGGGAGTTGTTGATATTGAAGCAGACGACACATTGAAACTTGTGCTGATTGGTATAGCAGAGCAATTGATTTCTGGGAAAATTAGTGACATGATTAGTATGACAAAAAATCGGCTGCTCCAGAAATAGGTAGTAGACATTTCAGAGGATGATAGTTGTAATTTTCTATTCATTAACCATTAAGGATGATTGAAAAATCTTGCCAAGAGTAATGAAGTTTTCCAATATGGTTACAGATTACCATTCAGTCATATTTATTATGTTGTGCTTGGATGACAGTATAATTGATTTGAAACTGCCATGAATATTTGTCAATATCTTACTTTTTATACTAGGTACATCAAGTTCTGTGACTAATTATTGTTTTCCGAATTGTGTGAAATAATGTTCAGTCAATTATGATAAATATGAGTTTTATCAGCATCGATCTTCACAATGTGCTTCTTAATTTACTGTATAATACACTAACTATATTGCTTATCAACTTGCATTACAAGCAGACCGAATCTCACACAGTTTGGAAGCATTGTCAATAATTGTTATGTGTCCAGTGGTTATGATTCCTTGCATAGATTTTCTGTGTTACAGCACATCATCTGAAAGAAGACAAAGATTCACATAATAAGTATAAAAAAGCCATGGAATTTACAAAAGTGGTGTTTCCAGGAGACTTATTTCTGAAACTTAAACACAAATTCTTATTTCATGCTAGGTTAAACATAAGTACTTGATTTTTTTTTAGCACAGCCCGTATTATCCAGCATTAGTTTTCGGAACCGTGATTTAGGGTGGGGGCTTAAATGGGTGGTATACCCAATCCTCCATTAATAATAATACATCTAATCCACTTAAAAAATGAAAGTTTTAAAGAGATAATTTTAAAATGTCGATTTCAGCTGATATTGTTACTTAAAAACTCATGAACCCTTTTTGATCTTATAGTGAAGCATTTGTCCTGCTACTGATCCAAGAGCCTTGATATCAATTAAGGAAATATTTGACCATTTAAATTCATCAATATTTGACAATCGATACAAACTCAATGAAATTTCCTTTCCAGGCATTATAGTTGTTTAACAGAAACAGTCCATTATTTTGTTTCACATGAATATGCTTTTTCATTTAATCATTAATGGCCATCAATTCTGATAAAATATTGATCTTGGACTAGTAAAGGTTTGTCATCAAAAAGCTTGTTCAGCTTTGTAAAGTTGGAATAGGTTATTAAACCATTACTTGATAGATACATCTTTATAGAATGGGTGAACAGTGTAGATCCAGATTATCAACTGAATGGAGTAAAGGGTTGGATAGAGGTCAAACTCTCACTGCTGCCTCTTTATCAATTTTCATTATGTGTACAACCTTACATTTAGCAAACAATACTGCAATTTTCAACTAAGTTGAACAAGTGGACATATAAGCTTCAGAGTACATTCACATTAACACCCTCAAAATATTTTTTTAAGATTTGATCTGATACAGTTCAGTCTGAATGAAGAGCATTTTTACAGGCAGTTTTTATGACTGCAAAAACTTATCGCATTTCTTTGTTTTCCTATGAAGATAGGCAGATGTGAGGTAATCATTTAGATACAATCGGCACTGATATATCGCAGATGCACTCAGATCTATTTCCATGCTGTCTTGCATCTATGAGTGTCTAATACTCATCTACATCATTTTTAGTATTACTAATTCCCCCTCTTGAGAATTGCTTGATGTTGTTGTTGTCTTCTTGTCTGTCATTAATGGGATAGAAATCCCGCATTTTGGACAATAAATATTAACATCTTACAGCTTAAAGTCAATTGCACTAGATTAAGTTTGCACACAGTTGTGAATTTTAGGTTCTCACAGTGTGCGTAACAAAATCTAAATTGGCAAACTCGGTCTTTGAACAGAGTTGATTCACAAGTATTATTTCTCCCTTGCCTTTTTCACAATTTACCTTCCCTTGAAACAAAACAACTTTAAAAGGACCTAAAATATGCAAACAGTGCTCTTGTAAAATTCATAATACCAGTATGTGAAATCAGAAACAACTGCAATTGTCTTTAAGCTGTTAACTAAACCAGTAAGTACTACTTTTTTCAGATCTGAAAAAAAAGAAAAAAAAACATGATAAATATCCCAATATTGTCATCTTGATTTTGTGCATACTGTAACATTAATTTTTGCATGCTTGTTTGTCATATTATCTCTAAGTTGGCTTTTTGAGGGAGAGGCAGTAGTTGTGGCATTTTCTTGCATTCTGGGCAAAGTATTAAGTATGGAGTGGAGGGTTTGAGTGGATGTCTGGCCTTGGAATTGTTTAATAATGGTGTAAAATGGAGTCTCAGTTTCAAAAAGCTCATGCTGATGGAATTGTTTGCTTGGTCTATTTATAACTTTGATTTATGATATTTATAATAGTCTTTATACATTTAATTCTATTTTGTTCTTTATATAATTGCTTATTTTAGTCTTTTTATTGTCATTTTCAGTTAGATTGTGTGATAAAATGATTACTTTCTTTTTAAATATTTACTTTCTGATGGCAGCAAATGAGTTTATTTGGTTGCAAACAAGATTTTTTTTCTGTGAAATCAGGTAATATTTCAGACAGTACGATTCACAAATCTAAGCAAATATAAAAAAGCCGTGTATAGTCCAAGGAAATGGTAAATCTCTTTTGAGCACATCATGGACCCCATACTTTCCGAAAGTTGAAAAAAATTTCAGAAATTTGGTCAGATAAGATGTGAAAATCTGTCTCGCCGAAACAAGTTCTGTCAGATTGAAACATGTTAAAAAGGTATATGCAAGTATTAAGGAGTTCAAATTTCTGTCTGACATTTGGTCCGATGACATAAGTAATCACGTCAGACCGGCTTAAATTTTTCCGGACAGGGCCTTCGGTGTTGCAACTTTCGGGAGGTCTGGTACCCTGGGTAGTCACAATCTGATTATCCATGGGAATTTCAAGTAAATTAACCCTTTCCTCCATAGACACACCTTTATTGTGAGGGTGAACAGTGTAGATTCAGATCAGCCGGCACATCTGTGCCTTCTGATCAGGATCTGCACTGTTCACTTTTAAGGTTATTTCTGACCAAAATGTAACCAGTGCAGATCCTTATCAGACGGCACGGATGTGCCGGCTGATCTGGATCTACACTGGTCGCACATGCGTAAAAATGTATGGAGGAAAGGGTTAATGAGCTCATCGGATTTCTGACATATTGTCAAAAGAGCAGGTGCATTCTAATACTTGGTGATAAATGTCCTTTCCTGTATACAAAATTGTTTTGATTCTATGAACAGTCCTACTATTTAAAGGGGCCGTCACACTATGACGTTCTGGTTAACGTTCTCTGAACATTTCAATCATTCATTTTTTTAACGTTCTAGAATGAGGATGACAGATCTGCCGTGTAATTAACGTTTAGTCTAATGCACCACTTGCGTGTGCCTAACGCGCTAGAAGCGTGTAACAGCGACCAAGTAAGAAAACTTTAAAACCATTAGCATGTTCTCACATGCCACTGGCGCGCGAAGAACGATTGGTCAACGTTAGACGAGCGTGCTGGTGCATTGACATTCGGGTAACGCTCAAATGACGCGCAATTGACGCCAAAAGGACGTTCGTTTCACTTTAGTCACACGCTGCGAGCGCTAGGGGACCGTTCAGCGATCGTTGACAGGTTGCCAGTGAGTCGTTCACAGCAAACTAAACGATTTTCAACAACCAAGTAATGCTTGAGAAACGACTGACTCACGATAGCCGAACGCGTGCAACGCTCGGCGTACGTTAGTAAAATGTTCCACGAACGTTCTTCAGCATTCTTCAGCGTTTAAAAATTATACGTTGAAGAACGCTGGTCTAAGTGAAAATTTTTGTGCATGTTCAAAATTTTTTTTCCGGACCAGCGTTCTCCGCCGATTCTCGACGATCACCGACATTCACCTACGATCACTAGCGTTCACACAACGCGCTTCTGGCGCTATCCAAGCAACCATGGACGACCAACAACGTTTCCTCAAACGTCGTAGAAAGCTGGCCAGAACGTCATGGTGTGAACAAGCTTATAAACTGTTGATAATTTACCATTTACTATTGCTCTTGTTGTCATTGCACTATCATCAGTAAAAACAAAAATGTGAAATTCTCTCTAACAGCAAAATTTATTTCAATAAAACTTATAATCCCAAACAAATGTTATTATTGTATACTTATTTAACAAATGTTAAGAAAAGTAAGAAATTTATATGTAAAGAAAAATAGCTTGTACTGTTTAAAATAAAACTGTAACTGCAGATATAAGACATCAATTTTACGCTGGCATGTTTGCTAATTTATGAGAGCAGTGGTTCACCTTTTTGCTTATTTATAGAGCAAGTGGTTGCCTTTTTGCTTATGTGAGCAGTGGTTCACATTTTTGCTTATGAGAGCAGTGGTTCATCATTTTGCTTATTTATGAGAGCTGTGGTTCACCTTCTTGCTTATTTATGAGAGCAGTGGATCACCGCTTTGTAAATATATGAGAAAGTGGTTCACTATTTATTTTTTGAGAAATTCGGAAGAGCATATAGTCGCCGAGTTGTCTGTACGTCCGTCCGTCTGTCTGTCCGTCAGTCCGTCCGTACATCCCGATTCGTGTCAGGCCCATAACTTTTTTATTTGAAGTCAGATTTTAAAAT
Source organism: Corbicula japonica (assembly GCA_038501625.1). Classification (NCBI taxonomy): domain Eukaryota; kingdom Metazoa; phylum Mollusca; class Bivalvia; order Venerida; family Cyrenidae; genus Corbicula; species Corbicula japonica. The sequence goes on along the minus strand of JAZAYU010000008.1, from coordinate 7,676,941 downwards.
TATTTAACAGAAATGATCACCATAATGAGACAGCATGACCTTGCACCAAAACCCTGTCCGGCCCATAACTTTTTTATTTTTTGAGAGTGGCTCACCATTTTGCTTATTTATTAGAGCAGTGGTTCACTATTTTGCTCATTTATGAAAGAAGTGGTTTGCCTTTTTGCTTATGAGAGCAGTGGTTCACCATTTTGCTTATTTCTGAGATCAGTGGTTCACCATTTTGCTTATTCATGAGAGTAATGGTTCACCTTCACAGTTCACATCAAGGAGAAAGAGATTCTAAATTGCCACAGATGATCAATAAAAAATGTTATTTTATGAATTCTTGGTTAACCCCAGCAGTGCCAGACAGTGAGGTCATACAAAAATTCTATCTGTATAAATCAAAGAATGTCATTGCTGACAGCTGCACTATTAAGATTTGAAAATTTACTTTTTTATCCAATATCTGGGATAATAATGTCTGAAGAAATCCCTGGTCAAAGGGGTTTGGGTTAATTAATTAAAGGATTAGGTCTAGTGATTAGCTCCCCACCTCTTGAATTGTTGTGTGTGGACATTTTTTTTCATTTTACTTTTTTTCAAAGTTGGTCAACAGTAAGACACTGAGTTGACAAAAGGCAAACTGCTTTTGTTTAAAAGTAGGTAAATGGGTCACATCTGGAAATACCTGTTTCAGGGATAATGAAGGCATTTGTAAGATTAGTCAGTGCTTTTCATAGTAATACATTGTTTTAGTCAGGTGTCAGTGAACATGTGCTATCCAGTTTTTTTCGGCGTTAGCTGTCTAAGCTCACTTTTGACCTAGTTTTTCGACCAATGAAATATTGTAAATATAAATTATTATGCAGCGGGAAAATCAAATAGATTATTTTGATTGGTTATTAGTGGGTCACATTAATGATTACCGTAACGATTTTTATATTGTGTGTTAGTATTTACATGGCGCTTATATGTTCGGGCATTTTCTTTTTAAAAAGAGATAATTGTATTGGAGTAAAAGATATTAACGGTATAAATAACCAGTTAAGTCAATTGATGGCTTAAATACGATTTTATATGGAATATTCACGGGTGTCAGGTAAACACTCGAGTACAATACACAGTGTAAAACGACAGAGAAGTGCAGATATTTCTGGTTCTTACTGGTTCTTTCTAGTTCCTTTGATACTGATTGTTAATTTCAAGTCCAGACATTCAAATCGTCTTGGTGTAGTGGTTATCTTTCGCACTCGCCTCTTAAGCGGATGCCCCGGGTTCAATACTCGGGAGGGACACTTTTTTTAAAGTTAATTTACGTAAAAGTTGTTAGATTTCGCTCTTGTAACAAGTTGTTATTATTTTCATTTATTGTATTTTAATAACATTTATTCGTCATAAGTACTAACTCTACAAGAGGTATTTTATTGAAACTGAATAAATGTACAGTTAATGTTAGACATTCTTCTTTAATCGACGTATTATCACCAGACGAAATTTTTGCACGCTCTTTATTTCTTTCTTTCTTATATATAAAAATCTTTTCCATCAACGCCGTTTATCTTTTTTTAAAGATATTTCTTGTTTCAATTCTTGTAACTAATTAAATCTCAGGTCATTGGTCTCCTAGTAATTGGAAATTGGTTTGTTTTGAAATGAATGACTGCATATATATTGATCTGAACGATTGTTGCAATGATTGAAAATATAGGAAACATAGGTAGTTACGGTATGTAAAGTCTACGTGTTGAGTTCTAGTTCCATGAAGTACAAACTGCGTACTGTTACCCAGAAATCATTGGTGTGAAATGAGATTTGTTTGTTTGCATTTTTTTTGCATAGCTTTCATTCAAACAGTTCACAGCAAGGCTTATTATAATTAATTAATTTCTCTCCTTGCTGATACTTTGTTTTACCTGGTGAAGCATTAATTTGGAAGATGAAAGAATGTGGGCTTACAAACTGCACAAGATAACTTTTTGGCAAGACTATATAATTACTTTATCAAAGAAATATAAGGAAACAAAAAATGAAAAAGAATTTTCAACAAAAAAGATGTGCATTCCATGGCTCTGCTTTAAGCATTTGTAAAATTAGATGCTATTATTGCAAAAGCGAGAAGAACTGGACATTTGAAATGACTCTACACTGAATGGCTAAAATGTCAAGACTGTGTCAGTCATTTAAATTTATAGAATAATTAGGAAATCTGTTCTCTTAAAATATTTTTTTAATGGGAAAAACCTCTGTTGTAGTTGAATTGTTGATCACATTAAATTTTGCTGCATAATTATTATAAACAGTATTGAATTTTTTAAGAGATCAAAGTTTGAATGGTTTTATGTGTCTTCTTATATGTAAGGCATTTTAATGATCGTCATTGTCTTTATTGATTTACCCGGTGTTACTTCCCTTTTATTCCCTTTTCATTATGGGGCAGAATTGCCGTTGATAGATCTTTACTGTCATTTTATGGGGGAAAAAACAGGGTCCGCAGGTCCACCGCGTTTTATTGGATTTCGCGATATAGCGGATCGCGTTATAGTGGAGCTCCACTGTATTCATTTCCTGGCCAATATATAACTTCTTCTTTTGGTTGAAAATATTGAAACTAAATAACATGTTAAAATTACTGAAATTATTGTAATATAATGTTAATTATCAATAATATTGAATTCATATTGGCCTTGTTATTGGGCCAAGGGTAGTCATACTGGCCCGAGGCTGTAGGCCGAGAGCAATTATGACTGCGTTGGGCCCAATAACATTTGACCAATGTGAATTCATTTTGTTAGTGACAATTTTTTTAATTACCGGTAACAAAAAAAAATCATATGAAAACTAAACTTGGACCCACCATATTACAGAATTCATTCGGTACCAACAAAATTTCAGCATCATTATGTATTATTATTAATTAACTTAATTCATGTCACCAAATATATGTGTTGAATGTTTTGTTTGAAGTATTGAGTAATGAATTGAATTGCTGTTTTTACACATTGTTTATTTTTTAATACTAATGACTTATTTAGAAATAAAATGTCAGTGTTATAAAATTTCTTTAAAATTTGATGCTTTTGTGTGTGCCATTTTAACACTTCCTATTCACAGTTAAGAGTGGAATACTGCAATGTCACAGATTTACTTAATACTGAAATACCTATAAATGAGTGAACAGGAGCCATTTTCAGTGAAATTTCTGACTATTCAGTAAATTGTAGGACCTGTTGTGAGTGAATTTTACTGTAACGCAATAACAACTTCATCTTTAAATATTTTCCCTGAATGTATGTTGATTGTGTAATTATATTGCATTACATTTACTTTGTTTACAGGTCTTCTAAAGTTTAAATTATATATTTTTTATTTGAAAACACTTTGTACTTTTCATCCTGATAGGAGACAGTGCACCAGCAGACTTTGCTTCTGTAAAGTTGAACGCTCGGATTTTAAAGTAATTTTTATTAAAATAATAAAATATTAATTGCCTGAACCCTTTCCTCCATAGATACACCTTAATTGTGAGGGCGAACAGTTTAGATCCAGATCAGCCAGCCCATCCATGCCAAGTGATCAGGATCTAAATGGATGTGCTGCCTGATCTGGATCTACACTGGTCAAACATGCGTAAAAATGCGTATGTATGGAGGAAAGGGTTAAGGTAAAAAATTGGCATGCACTGGCACACTTCACAAAAAAGCACAATTGATGCAGAACATAATACAGAACTTTAGCCGCAAGTGATATTTTGTTTACAATATTAAAATAAAACTATACCAGTTGTTATAAAAAAGACAAATAGTTTATATATTGTTTTATTTATAGTTAATATGTTATTATTTATAAGGCAAGTATATAATAAAACTTACATTAGCCGTGCAGGCAGTGGTTCATATCCAATAAATCATTGTTGTTAATCCAGAATGAAGAGAAGATTATTGCTCTAGCAAGCCACTTTTTATTGACCTCAGACTCAGAATCTTTTCTCATTGACTTAATGAGCAATATCTTAACACTAAAAGTAAACTCTTCTAAGAAAATTTCACCTGTATTGATTGCTTAAAAATCGTTACTGCATTAGTAAACTTGGGCCTTCAAGATTGTATGGGATAAGCTGTTTTTTGCCTCCACTCAGCCATTGCTAGCAATTAAAGCACAAATAGACCATTCTACTCATGAAATATTCATGCTTTTACACCGTTTTTGTCCAGTTAACATAGTTTGACAGTTAGTAAATTACTTTATTTTTCTCCAGGACATGTTTTGTTTAGAGTTGAAAAATTTTCAAGACCGTATAGGAAGTATGGCTTTAAGCATCCCTCTTCTCTAAATTAGACAGAAATGTAATAAGGGGTTATGAGAATTTCTGTAGGTATAGGGCTGGAGAGTAAAGGTTCAGTAAAATATATGAAATAAGCCAAGAATTGATTTCTTGAGCTTGAGAGAGATAACAATCTGGAGCTGTAAAATGATTTAAGAGTTGGACTGATGCAGGCCTTTGGGACGAAATAGTTTGTTAAAGTGTTGTTTTAAAAAAGTATTGTGTATTCTAATCCAGATAGTAAATGTTTTCACAGTTATCCCCCTTTTTTACTAAAAGCTTTTATAGAATTTATTTTTTGCATTTCTCAAATTATTGATATGAAACTTAAAATAAATGTACTAGTACCTCATCATGACCAGTGCTTAACAATTTCCTCTGTAGACAAACCTTTATTGCGTGGGCAAACAGTTTAGATCCAGATCAGCCAGCACATCCGTGCCATCTGATCAGGATCTAAACTATTCGCTTTTTTATTCATTAGGTAATATCTGCTCATTAGACCATATGTAAAGGTTTGCCAGAAAACTTGTATTCTAAAGTTTTTAAAATGTAATTAACAGATTGAACTCATCAAGAAAATTAAATCTTGCAGGATTAAGGTTCTGCTTCTATTTAATATTAACTGCTGTTTGCAAAGGTTGCATGTGTCATGTTTAAGGGCAATGGTTAAAGTGTTTTGGCAAGTTAGATATATTTTTTGCTGATGCTTTTGAGAAGTCAAAGTAACATTGTCATCTTCAGTTACAAAACGTTTAGTTCTTGGAGGAACATAATAATGTCATAAACTTCAGAAACTGGTTATTAACATCCAAGTAGTTATCATAAATGTCATATCCTACTTTGTTGAGCAATACTTACCGAACTTTTTGTCAGGCAATCTACAGATTTACCCAACATTCATACCAAGTGCAATTGAATGACTTAAAAGAGCCTTGTTTGAAACAGCATGTACAGTATTTAGAATTATGTCTCCTCCACCCCTTTTTGGGAACATGCTGTTTTTGCCCTGACCTGTCAATCCATCCAAAGCACTTTGGTTTCCTCTCCAAAAAAGTTCAGTTTAACCCAGTCTTCAAACGTCATAGGAGGATTGGATTGATTGAATAGATGATACTATTGTTTTTGGGATCAGTGGGTCAAATGTCAAGGTCACAGGGACCTTTAAGGTCAAATATGATCATGCTCAATAATCCGAGAACTCTGTTCCAGAGTTTTAAACTTCAAAGGATGATACGATTCATTGAGTAGATGACCTCTGTTGTTTTAGGGTCACTGGTCAAAGTTCAAGGTCACAAGGGTTGTAAAGGTGGAATCATTTAACAGTCTCAAGAATCCTTTGCCCTTGAGTCTTCAAACTTCACTGATCAAAGGTCAAGGTCACATGGGTTGAAAAGGTCAAAACAGTTTTCCCATAATATTTCAAGAACCCTTTACCCTGAGTCTTCTAAATTTGCAGAATGATTGAACTCCTTGAGTAGAAAACCATTATTGTTTTGGGGGTCACTGGGTCAGAAGTCAAGGTCACAGGGAACTTAAAGGTAAAATCTGTTTCACTCAATATTTTAACAACCCATTGACCTTTAGTCTTCAATCTTCACAGAATGATGTTTACAAATTGAGTATATGGGGACTACTGATTTTGTATCACTATGTCACAGGAAATCACAGGAAATGCATTTCTACTCAACACATCAAGATCCCTTTGACCCAGAGTCTTAAAAACTCATAAGACTTTGTGAGCAGATGATATCTTTTGATTTCTGTTCACTGGGTCAAAGGTCAAGATCACTAAGTACTGTCTAAAAGATCAATTAAATTTCTGCTGAATATTTCTAGAAGTCTTTAAAACTAATATTGCAACTTTACAACTTTACTAGACCCACCAGTCCAACATTCACATGTCTAATGCCAAAGTTCAAGGTCACAGTAACTGTTACCTTGGCTGATGCTGTACTCTTACTAATTTTTTTCTCATGTCCATACTGATCAATAATGAATTCCCTCCAATGACTTTGCAACAGGGATATGTGTTGTTTTTTTTCTTTAAAAAAAGCACCAAATATCAATGTTTTTTACATTTTGGCCAGAAGTGACTAAGGCCAGTATTCCAAAGGTGTGTGATGAGTGATCCGTTTCCATGTCCATGTCTGCGATTTTTCACTCACCAAAGATATCGTTTGGTATATTCCATACCTCCGTGTCCGTTCCGCGTCCGTTACCATTTTCCTTGGGAGATTTGAATAGTCTTGTTATAGGTTCTGAGCAATTGTGAAATACACATCCCTGCCATCTGATCAGGATCTAAACTGTTCGCTTTTTGATTCGTTAGATTGTCTCTGACCAAAATGTGACCAGTTCAGATCCTGATCAGATGGCACAGATGTGCCGGCTGATCTGGATTTACAATTAAACCTTTCCTCCGTAGACACACCTTTATTGCCAGGGTGAACAGTTTAGAATTAGATCCAGATCAGCCGGCACATCCGTGCCATCTGATCAGGATCTAAACTGTTCTCTTTTTGATTCGTTAGATTCTCTCTGACCAAAATGCGACCAGTTCAGATCCTGATCAGACGGCACAGATGTGTCGGCTGATCTGGAGCTACACTGGTCACACATGCCTAAAAATGCGTTTATATGGAGGAAAGGGTTAAAAGGTTTTGAAGATATTGTTTTAACCCTTTATCATTGTTATCCCATGAGCAAACAGGGTAGATTAAGATCAAAAAGCACATCTGTATGTGCCATCTGATGTCAGGATCTACACTGTTTACTTTACACTCATTATCAAGTTATTTCTGACCAAAAATAAACCAGTATAGATCTAGATCAGATGGCATAGATATGTCAGGTGATCTGGATCTACACTGATCTCATGCTTTATATGGAGTAAATGGTTAAATGGTGACATTTTCATATACAAATAGATCATAATTTCACAGTTACAGAATCAATTGCTTCGATTTCAAGAGTAAAAAAATATAATTATACTTTAGAGGCAATGCTCTAGAAATAATAGTTCAATACGAAAATCTTTACTATTCCTAAATGTCACCAAACATCGATTTACGTATAAAGACAGGCTTGTGATGTCACCTGACGCTAAAATTGGCTCAATTTTTTGTACAGAGAGTTTCTGAGACAGAAGCTTTTGGCATGTGGTGTTCCAATAATAATGGCAGCTTTATGTATATTGGTTTGTTTCAAGACACCAACACCATCATTTTTTCCTGAATTTGCATCTTAAACGAAAATTGAGAAATGATCTTTGTCTATGAATTACTCTTAATCAGTCTTTGTTTTGCCAGAAATATGTGCTGTCTTGAAAACTTTGAAGTTTCATAACTCACTTGAATTTTTAGGAAGTAATGTTTTGAAAAAAAAAAGAAGTGACTTTCTCCATGGGATATGACTGTTATGCAAGGGGAGTGTGGATCCAGGCCTGAAGGTTATAAAGCTGAGCATGGAAACCAGTCTCAAATCTCAAGCATCTGATTGGCTGAAATGGCGACTGGTCGCCATTTCAGCCAATCAGATGCTTGAGATTTGAGACTGGTTTCCATGCTCAGCTTTATAACCTTGGGCACAGATTAGCCCGCACATCTGCCATCTGGGCTGAAGGTTATAAAGCTGAGATTGGAAACCAGTCTCAAATCTCAAGCATCTGATTGGCTGAAATGGCGACTGGTCGCCATTTCAGCCAATCAGATGCTTGAGATTTGAGTGGTTTCCATGCTCAGTTTTATAACCTTGGGCACTGATGAGGATCTACACTGTTTGTTTTTAGATTCATTAGGTTATTTGTGACCAAAAAATGACCAGCATAGATTTGTTTCTTGTTATTCTGACTATTTATCTATCAAGACCTGTATTATTAATGAATTAATGATCTGTTATTAAAAAATTCCACTAAATTCCTGATTGAGGGTGTGTGGGTCATCTTCCTAAAACAGGAAATAGCAGAGTTTGCACCAAGTTTGTCTGGTGCAGTTTAATCCATAGTTACTGCATGCTTTGATGTAATTATGTTTCATATAACCGGAACTTAGTCTAACTGAGTGGGCTCAACACTCTTTGCCTGACATCTATTTGGATTCTGTTTATCTGAAAAATCTTAATTATTGAGCAGATCAACAATTCCACTTCAAAAACCTAAGATAAGACACAATCTCAATGAATCATTCCATGCATTTTATATGTTTACAGCATGATTTTGCCATTAAATCTTTTACACTAGATATTCCAGAATAAAGTCAGTGTCATAATCTTCTCTTACTGCCTATAAGTATTTTTTTCAACAGTTTTGCAAAGCTTAACCCTTTACTCCATAGACAATCCTTTATTGCGTGGACGAACAGTTTAGATCCAGATCAGCCGGCACATCCGTGCCATCTGATCAGGATCTAAACTGTTCACTTTTTGATTGGTTAAAGGTTATTTCTGACCAAAATGCTACCAGTGCAGATCCTGATCAGACGGCTTTGATGTGCTGGCTGATCTGGATCTCCACTGGTCGCACGTGCGTAAAAATGCGTATTTGTGGAGGAAAGGGTTATCCTTTAATTCTTCTTATATACACATTTTAATGCATGTGCTACCTCCAACTAACCGGCACATCCATGCTGTCTGATCAGGATCTGCACTGTTTGATTCTGCCTCTAATATCAACTTTACAGTGCAGATTCTGATCAGACGACACAGATCAGTGGATCTACAATGGATGCCTATGTGATTAAAGACATATTTATGGAGGAATAGGGTTAAAAAAAAGGAATTTTCATCATGTAAGATTTAAGAAATGCACTTTGTCATTGTGAAATTTGACTGGAAAAAGATTTTGAGACCATTAAATATTTTTCTGTCAATATTTTGTCATTATTGTACAATAAAACATACCTTACTTATAATTATAGTAACAAATTTGTATAGTAAATTTGGCTATTATTTTCCAGACAGGGCCATTATCATATAATCAGCCCTCGCGCGAGGGCTGATATGATATCAGCCCTCGCATGAGGAGCGCGCGACGTCACAATATTTCCGTTGTGTTTTCAATCGTTATATCTTAACTTATGCGGCTTCTTCGTAAGGTTAAAATAAAATAATCCTCGGCAGTGAAGCATTTTGCATTCCACTCTACTGTATAGATTTATAATGAAATTTAAGAAACCGACAAAGAAATCATCTATTTAAACACAAGCTGTGGAATGATTAACTAAAACTGAATTGTACGTACCAGAGAAATATCCCGATTTAAAATCACGTTACTTCCAATATATGTTTCTTATCATTTTCCCCATACTTCCGGTAGAATAAAGCCTATTTGGTGTAGATAATCGAAGCTCGCAGCAGTGGTATAAGTATGAAACACTCTAAAATCATAGCCTTTACAGACTCATACCACGTTAAACACTTCTACCATTCATCATTAAAACATATTCCGTCCTGTCCAATGAATTTGCAATGAAGTTCTGGTTTAAAAGCAAAAAGAAAAGAAACATTCAACCGACAGTGATTTGCACTGTTTGAAAAAGTAAACATTCGTCGAATTATGTCACATATTAAACTTAAATGACGTAATACTTGAATCGTGACGTGCTCGTTCAATTAAGAAGTGCTCACTCAATTACCTGAGTGAACATTTTATAAAAAGATGTCCAAATAGATGTCTATAAAGGTATGTATTATAGACGTTAAAACACGGCTGAGCGGGGCCGAGGCATGATAATCGGCCCTCGGTCGCAAACGGCCCTCGGGCTAAAACCCTCGGGCCGTTATGCTCCTCTCGGGCCGATTATCACGCCTCGGCCCCGCTCAGCCGTGTATTATCCTCTAATTAGCACATCTGTGCAATCTGATCTAGATCTACACTGTCACTTCTTGTCCTGAATTTACCCCATGAGTCTGAAAGCCACAGTTTAGATTCTGATCACATTGCATGGATGTGCCGGCTGATCTGGATCTACACTGTTCACACATGTGATAAAACCCATATAGTAAAGGGTTAAAAAACTTAACCCATTAAAAAATAATGTCGTATTGATTCCTTGGTAATTCTAATGGAGTCAGAAGCTGGAAATGAAAACTGGGTTATTGAAGTCAGTTGCTTGAGACCGGTCTTTGGTTTATTAATGGGTCTGATGTTATTCTAAGATTGGCAATGTATCAGGATTGTGATGATCAAGGAGAACGAAAAATGAAAATACTCGTTGCTTTAATTTCCTATCTGACATCCACAGTTCAGATCCTCAGCTAATAGATCAATGGGAAAGTTGATTTTTGGTCTAAGAATGTCAGTCAGAAGAAAAATGGATCAACATTATAATATTTCTCTTCTATAGCAAAATATCATATATATTTGCCAATTTTCCTTTACCTTTCCTTTATTTTCTAATTCTACCCCTACAATAAAGATCAGAAATATTGTAAGGTGATAAGAAAAAATAAGTAAATGTGAAGGTATGGGCACCGCCAACCGTTATATATCTGAGCTCTCGACTGTAAATGTTTTGGCATGATTTGCAATTGAGAAATTATAATTTTCTGGTAGAATTGTAAGTCATAACTATTACTAGATGACCATTACCATGTACCTCTATACTGACCCAGGAGATAATGGGTCCGGCTTCATATAGAGGTTTTCAGCGAAAGATAAGTACCAGCGATTAGTTTCAATGATTGTGGGTACCAAATGTTAATTGCTTCAGAGGGGAGATTTCAACGTACTTTTATGTTTGCTTGAGTATATGGAGTTAATTGTTTAATTATGTTATGGGTGTTCTATGATAACATTTTATGTTTACGTAATACTATGAAATGCTATAAACAAAATATTATTTAGGGATTCTATGTATGTTCAGTCAGTAAATTCATCTTAGTGATTTCTCGGGATAACTCTGAAATGAGCCTGCTGGTTTTCAAAGATGGTGTTCAACACGCTTTGCATGTAGGCTTATTAGGCTAATGTTATGTTATTCAATAATAAGTTTATACAATTAATACAAAAATATTTCATAACTGTTTTATTCAAATTTTGTGACTTGGAAAAAAGTGATTCAGCCTTCATTTCTCCATTTCCATTTAATGTTGTCCACATATAACATATGTGTATGTTATACTTTTCTTGTTATTTATACCATGGATGTTAAAATGACAAATCAAGCACTTCCTTGTATCATGGGAATAAACCACAGCTGCAACATTTGATAGTTTTTGGGGAGATCAAGAGGATGTTAAGTAGTATTGCTCAAACCCTGTGACATTTTTGGCAGCAGTATTTAATTTTCATGGGGATTTCGGCCCGAAGGTTAGAAATTATCATGCAAGTTCCCAAAGACAGTGCCCAAACAGATCTCCTTTCTGGAAATCTTGCATCCCACCCTGTATATTACATCACTATTGAGTAAAATTAATTTTTTGTATGTGCTGTACGGGTATCAATATTTTGTATGTGATGTTTATGAAATGCGCTGAAGTGAATCATCAATAAAATAATAAAAAACATATGTCAATTTACTAAAATCAAATTTTGTCGAACACATGCTCAAATTTAAGTGGATAAAAAATTCAAGTTTTTAACTCCTAAATCCAGCTGAAAAACCAGTTTTGGCCTATTACAGTTCTCACATGCCAGCATATCAACTTTGGTGAATGCAGCTTTTCAAACATTGATGTTTTAAGTAATATTTTTGAGAAAACCACAAAGTTAAATGCCAGTGACGAGATTTCACATAATACAGTAAAAAGAAAAGAACATGAACTACTGTCTCCACTTAAGAATCCTCTATTTAGTTGCACCAGAATTATTTGGGGTATGTCCCCACATTGGTACATACCTTGTAATATAAAAATCACGGAATGAATTTAATCCATTATGAATATGAGTAGGAGTTTTAACAGATAGGTTTGCATTCTTCCAAATGTGCAATAACTGGTAGAATGAAACACAACAGTCTGCTAAGCCTTTCACAGAAAAGCCAGGGAAAATTTTTTCATACACACTGGGATCTTCTAATTTATACTGTTTGACAGTCATGTTGATAAATTTGTATGGATGTGCCTAAGAAGAGAAGGCTGGAAAAGAGTGTGCCTTTAAAGAGTGGCAGTGAAAATGGTAAATGTGTGATGGTAAGCCCTAGGAGGACAGATGGGGGAAGTGTGACCCAGAGGGTGATAATTATGTTTATACTATGTGTGGATGTGCTGTAGGACGACAGGTAGGTTGGAGGTGTGCTTCAGATGGGTGACAGTAATGTTGGTGAATTTGTGAAGGTGTGTGTTAGTAGAGGAGGTGCCTTAGTAGGGTGAGTCAGGTATGAGTAAATATCTGTTGCTGTGCTAAGATGCTGTCTATAAAGAGGCGAGGTATGAGAGAGTTGTGAAAGGATTTCAGCTTATATTAAGGAGGGAAAATATGAGAGTGTATCAGGAGGGCAAATATTAGTGCAAAGTGATAAGGGGGCAGGTAGGAGGGAATGGTCCAATGAAGTAAGGGTGCCTAAGGAAGGGCTGGTATAAGGGAAGGTTGTCTAAGAAGGGCTTGTGTAAGGAAAGGGTACCTTAGGAGGGCTGGTGTAAGGAAATGGTGCCTAAGGAAGGGCTGGTAGAAGGGAAGGTTCTCTAAGGAGGGCTGGTGTAAGGAAAGGGTACTTAAGGAGGGCTGGTGTAAGGAAAGGGTGCCTAAGAAAGGGCTGGTATAAGGGAAGGTTGTCTGAGGAGGGCTGGTGTAAGGAAAGGGTACCTAAGAGGGCTGGTGTAAAGAAAGGGTACCTAAGGAGGGCTGATGTAAGGGAAGGTTGTCTAAGGAGGGCTGGTGTAAGGGTACCTAAGGAGGGCTGGTGTAAGAAAAGGGTACCTTAGGAGGGCTGGTGTAAGGAAAGGGTACCTAAGGACGGCTGATGTAAGGATTGGTTGCCTAAGGAGGGCTGAAATGAGGGACATGTGCCAAAGGAAGGCTGGTATGAGGAAAGGGTGCCTCAAGTGCTGGTATAAGGAAAAGGTGCTTGAGAGTGGTATATGAGTGAAGGGTGTGTAAAGAGACAAGGTTTGGTGGGAGGTGCCTTAGGAGGACTAGTGCTGCAGTCCAGTGCGCATTTTAGTAGGCATGCTAGCGCATCTTAGCGGCTCGTCAGAGTGGCCAACGAAGATGGCTTTAAGGCGGATGTTCGCTTAACAGTTCTTACTGTTGTTGTTATGAGGTAGCATTCCACAACAGAGGTAAGAAGGAGGAGTAGCTAAGGAGAGTGATATTACATTGTAAGGAATTGTTTGTATCTGTCCCACTTAACTACAGATGAGACTGAAACACCTATTAATGTTTCTGGAGCTGGCACCATGAAAACACCAGTGGTGTTAATGTCCCAATTTGTTAGTAAATTATCATAGAAACCACAAATATTGCTTTCTAATTAATTGCCTGTTAACAAGAACCAGGTTTTATTACATCTTTTGTTTTTGTTTTGATACTGTGCTGTTAATATTCTGTTATCACCAATAGTACACCCTTGTAATGATCTATTTCAGCTTGCAATTCTGTTGGGTATCCCAAATGACTGTTTTGTTTTTAACTGTTTATTGCCAAAACCTTGCAATACATGGTTGTTTTTACTGACTTTGTTGTTATTAAGTTGATAACTCCATATATATGCATTTTATTGTATTTGTGACCAGTATAGATCCAGATCAGCTGGCACATTTGTGCCTTCTCTGTTTGCTCACTCGGTAAAGGTGTTTCTGTGGAGCAAAGGGTTAACTCTGATGGTACATAGTAGTTCTCTGTTAGTAAATATGCATAACTAATCAAGTTGGACTACCTTATAATTTTAGGTCACGCTGCAGCCTAATCCAGTTGAGAAATATTTTTTCCTAACAGTATTAAAGAATTTCTTGAGGCTCTATTAGATTAGAAAAAGACACTCTGTAAACAAGCATTGGCGACAATAAAATCTATATTTCTGCATATTTTCTATCCTAGAAATGATGAGTTTTACAGACTGATGCTTTTCTTGTGTCCCTAGAGACAATTTGGGTTAAGCTGTCAGTGCTGATTATTATTGAAGATAAAAAATTAAATCCTCAGTAGCTTATGGTGAAACAAACATCTCTCTTATGTTATGCTGGATGTTGGTCATTTTATTGTGTCGCCCTTTCTTAGAAAAGGCAATATACATGATTCATTTTGTCTGTTGGTCTATCTGTCTGTCTGTCTGTCATAAAAAATTTGCCATTTCTTAATATTTCTTTATGAATATTTCGAATAATATTTTTTTATGATAACACACTTGTGATGATGCCAAATTCTCTAAGTGAAGTCACATTTGATGGAGTTATGCCCCTTTTTGTACTTTGATCTTGACACAAAAGATTTAACGTTGACTGTAACTTGCCATTTCTAAATACAGTAAAATTTCACTATTAAGACCACCTTTGGGTCTGCATTTAAGTGGTCTTATTAGCGGGGTGGTCTCTTTTTAGGGGTAAGACCATTTGAGGAAAGGTTGATTGAACATAAGGCAGGTTTCACTTTATAAAACAACTTTACTTCAATTAACTCAATTAAATTGATAATTGACACACTGTTTGTTAGAAATATTATCTGCCTTAAGCTAAATCTCATAAAACTCTGCAGAATGATTATGACACTAGACAGGTTATTATGGGACAAATGCCTTGCAGTCATAATTTAGGGGTCAAGATAAGAAGGAAACAGTCATTTTGGACAGTAGAAAGTGGTCGCATTATGGAATAATAGCTGGGTAGTAGTATAATCAAGGCAACCAGTTCTTTCAAAAAGTGCCCGTAATACCGGGATGGTCTCGAAATCGGGGCAGTCTCTAGGGTTTTACCGTATTTTTTCATCAAACTTTAAACTTTATTGCCTATGATAACACGCTCATGATGATGCCAAATTCCCTAGGTTAAGGTCACATTTCATGGAGTTTTGCCTCTTTTTGTCCTTTTTTTTTACACAAAAACTTAATATTGGCTGTAACTTTGTTATTTCTTCATCAAACTTATAAATAATATTGCTTATAACGACAAGCAAGCTGTTGACGATGCCCAATTCTTTAGGTCAAGGTCACATTTGATGGAGTTATGTCCTTTTTGTACTTGGATTTTGACATGGACTTAACCTTGACTATAACTGTGTTATTTCTTGATATCTCTTAATCAAACTTTCTAATTATATTGCTCATGACATGCTTGTGATGATGCCAGGTTCTTTAGGTCAGGATGGAGTTGTGCCCCTTTTTGTACTTTAATTTTTATTCTGATATAGTACCAGAGGGTTACAAAATTGTTCAACTGAACACCCGTGTGTGCATGTTCATGCATGTGTCAGTAAATAGTATAGTTGTATGTTTTGTGTATGATTTTTTAAAACCATGAATCATTCTGACCTCAAAAAAATTAGTTCCCAATGATGTTAATTAAAAACATTTGTATTTGTTACATTGTACATATTGCTTTCTACGTGGGTCTGTCATCACATTGGCCTACCAATAACAACCTACAGTCCTCATATTTGGTAAAGAGGTGTTTTTGTTGTCAACTGTGGATGACCCCTTTAGATTTTTTAGGTCAGTAGGTCAGTAGGTCAAACATCAAGGTCACAGTGACTTTCCACAAAAATCTTGTCTGACCAATAACTAAGACAACAATTTGGCCTACAGTCCTTAAGTTATCTGTTACTAATCAACAGTCTATGGCCTTTTTTAATCCAGAGCAGACAGCACACTAAGTTTTATGTGCCTGCTGATTTGAATCTTTTTTTTTTTTTTTTTTTACCAATATTTCACTGGACTTTTTTTTTTGGAATTGCCTAATCAACAATCTGTTTATTTAATCATGAAAACAGTAACATAACATAACAATCAGTGTGTACAAAATAAGAAATATTTTCTTGGCTGATCTGAATCTACACTGGTCGCACATCTGATGCTTTTAACCTGTATATGTGGTGTTTAAGTAAGTGCAATACAACTGTACATGGCTTTTTTATGAGATGATATGACAAAATAATATGCTATATATCTTGTTGAACCAAAACATAACATATTGATTTCAGTGACTCCAGGTAATTTGTGACCATCATTTATATAAAACATTAAAGAAAAATCATCGTCAACAAAATTAAATGTTTGTATTAAACTTCTTTTATTTCAGTGATGCGACTTACTAAGCCGACTTTGATGCCATTTCACCCAATCACAAGTGACAGCCGAGACATCTCATACGTCTTGACACAAGAACAGATGCAAAGTGACATTGCGAAACCAACAGATTTAGACTTCTTTGGTGTAAGTGACTTGCTCACGTTGCCGCAGAATTTTGGGTAAGTCCTTCGTGTACATTAGCTGTTTAACCCTTACAACCATACATACACGTTTATGGCTCTGGGTATCAGTATAGATCCAGATCAGCCAGGACATCCATGATGATTGATTGGGATATACTCTGTTTGCTTTTAGATTCATTTGGTTATTTCTGACAAAGATGCAACCAGTACAGATCAATATCAGGTGGTTTTGTTGTGCCAGCTGATCTTGTTCTACACTGGATGCGTTAAAACCCGTATGTATGGCAAAAAGGATAAAATATGGCAGTTCACAAGCACAAGCTTTTCTAAAAAGGCTAGATGTCAACAACCTAGTGACTATATTATGGATATCATGCTGTGTAGACATGCTGTTTTCATTGAAAATTCTGGTATATTGCTATTCTGGAAAACTTATTCACGGATAATAAGTCACAGAAGCTAGAAACAAAAATAGATATTTGATAAATAAGATAAATAATCAGTGTAGTGCCTAGTCTACATTGTCATTTAAGGTGATCTCCAGTAAGGAATAAATTGCCATTGTTTATTGACTGCATCAATGAAGAAATGAAGAAAAGGTGATACTAAGGAATCACTTTGTCAGTGACTGTTCATTGGGCTGTCCTTGTCATGATAACGTAACAATGGTGATAACTTTACCATTTCTTAAAATTTCTTCATCAAACTTTCAAATTACGTTGTTATAACAGCATGGTCCTGACGAAGCCAAAATCTTTAGGTCAAGGTCACATTTGATTGGATTTTGATACAAAAACTTAATGTTGGCAATAACTTTGCCAGTTTTTTTAAATTTTTCTTCATCAGTTTTTGTGTTGCCCTTTCTAAGGAATCTCTAGTAAAAGAGTGGTATGCATGTGTTTCCAAGGATATTTGATTGTTTCATAGCAATATTCTTTTCTTTCTGGGAGATATCGTCTTGTTTTAACATGATATCATTTTGTGTCATAGTGATACATCCCCTATTTCAGAAAGAGATATTCTCTTGTTTCAGGGAGATATCCTCTTATTTTAAAGCGATATCCTTTTGTGTCATAGTGTTATCCTCTACGTAGTTTCAGAGAGAAATTTCTCATTTTAGGGAGATATCCTCTTATTTTAGACAACATATTCATTTTGTGTCATGTTGATATCCCTTGTCTCAGGGAGATATCCTCTTGTATCAGGAAGATGTCCTCATATTTAAAAATATAATTTGGGGTTATAGTGATATACCGTTGTTTCAGAAAAATGTCCTCTTCTTTCAGTGTTTTTCATCGTCCAAGCATCCAGCATTGAGTTCTAGATCTGCCAGCATCATCACTAGACCTATTGATCATATTTTATAATGTTTAATCATAATCCTCCATATATATTCCTTTTTGGCATGGGGGAACAGTGTAGATCCAAATCAGCCGGCACACGTTCGCTTTATGATTTATTGGGTCATTTCTGACCAAAAAGCGAACGGTGCAGATCCTGATCAGATGGTACAGATGCGCTGGCTGATCTAGATCTACACTGATTACTCATACCTTAAAATGCATAAATATTCAGTAAAGGGTTAAGCCTCTGTACTTTGCAACATAAGCAGTCATTGACCTGGAATAATATCTATAGAACTTCAAATAGGTCTTCAATGTCACTGTAAAGAATGGCTAATTTCTTTGCAACATTTCTAGAAGCTTAGATAGACAGAAAGGTCAATTGACTTGGAATCTTGACTTAAGACAGATTTCTTTGTGTCAGAACTGGTTATTACTTAGGCTTCATGAAGAGAACTGTAAGCGGCAATTTTAATATCCTCATCCTTTAGATCTGATGAAATTCAAAGGCAGTGAATTAGTGCAATGGATGGAATTTTTACCATTAACCCATTAAACTATTTTAATAGATTCAACTTTGCTTCAGTCTGATCCAGTACCCAGATTTACATTGTTCTTAGTAAACTGAATTTTATTAACCATTACTCTATATATATGGATTTTATGAATTATGTGCAAATAGTGTAGATCCAGATCAGCTGGTACATACATACCATCTGATCTGGATCTACAGTCGAGTCGCGATTTTATGAATCGCGTAACATCGCGATTTTACGAAATAACGGTATACTACGAATAAAGCGGCCAGTCCTGTCCGTATTCCTTCGTTACTCAATATAAAAAAGATGCGATCGAACGAAACGCGATTTAACGAAAAATGCGATTTAGCGAATAATTATGACAGTCCCTTAAGCTTATTTACAATGTAATAAAGATGCAATTCTACGAATTTCGGTCAGGCAGGTGATTTTCACACCTTTTCAAGCGATATCCGTTTTTTTGTATTGTTGAGCAATTATCGACCCAAGCAGTTGTGACACAAAATGCTCTGTAAACAACCATCGGGCGTGTTTGGTTGTATCAAAGATATTGAGTGATTAAATGTCAAATGTTTAAAATTGTATAAAATCTGAAACACGTGAATTGCTTGTCATTCTACTTCTGACATTTAGTTCTGCATAATCTTTTTACTACGGCGAGTATTCATTCAGTAAATTGATATCGACATTCTGAGAAATTCAGTGAAGGATTTTCAGGGAGGATAGCTGAATCTTAAATTGAAATGATTAATGATAATATATATTTCTACAATAAAAATAACTAATGCGAACATTTCTTTTCTTTGTCTTTTTATTTATTGACCTTGAAATATCACTACAATAACACATTACTTCATTTAACGACATTGACGATTTGCGGTGGTAAACAACCAAACTATCAAAAATGCGATACTACGAAAAATGCGATATTACGAATAATCGGCTTGGTCCAATGCCTATTCGTAAAATCGCGACTGGACTGTACATGGTTTGCTACTTGGTCAGAAATAACCTGGTGAATCTAAAAGCAAACACTGTAAATCTTGATCAGATGGCACCAACACTATTTGCCTTGATAAGAATTATAAGATGTGGAAGCCAGTATCCTGGTACAGTACTGAATGTGGTTACGTTGATATAGGGACGGGGAGTAGATTGGAAGTAGGCTGGTAATGCTCTGCTAAGAAGCCAGTTTGGAGTAGAAACCTGGTAGAATAGGAATGGATTACTAGGAGTAGTTGGAAGCTGAGAGCATATCCAGACAGAAAGCATTCATTGGAGTTGCTCAAATCACCTTTTGGGGACAGCATTTTTAATATCAATGGGCCCACGATTTTGACTAGAAAAGTTGGAAATTACCATGTACCTTCCCAGACTGCTGAAACGAATGTCATTTCTGGAAGTCTTGAATCCAACCCAGATTTTGATAGTAGCTCATTGTTTGCTTCTGCCACTCTTTTGCCAATGTCATATTTTCTTATGTTTGTTTTAAATGTTCAAGCATTATCTTTCAGTCTGCTTTACAACCATACCCAACACCCACGTGTACTTTGGCTGTGAATAATTAAATTTGCAGAGACAAATTTTTTGAGCAAAAGCTGCATGTGAAATATTTGTGCTGGTATAAATTAGCGCATCAGAACATATTCTGTGGTGTAATTTTGCTGCAGTTTAAATTCATGCATTAACCCTTTCCTCCATAATAGGCTTTTTTTGCATGAGCAAAAAGTGGAGATTCTTATCAGCACGCACATCTGTGCCGTCTGATCAGGATCTGAACTGTTTTGGTCAGACAATAACCTAATATATCAAAAAGCAAACAGTGTAGATCCTGATCAGACAGCACATAATTATGTGCCAGTTGATCTGGATTTTACACCATTTGCCCATGCCATATAGGCGTATATATGGAGGAAATGGTTAATCCTTACCCTTGCAAAATAATAATTATACCCCAGCACCCAGTAGAGGGATCTCTGTATCTACTTTGCTACAGATAATTGATTGAGTTAAATATTGGCGCTTATAATCTGAGCTTAGGCAGACTTCAGTAGATGGCTGTCATTTTGTAATAAGGTTTGTTACTGCAGAAAAGATGAGCTTGAATATATTATATCATATAATTGTTACTGGGTATCATGTGGTTCATCGGGGACCTCCAGTAATTTTTGCACAGAAATGCCTGATAGTGTTTTCCTGCAAATTAAGATATATTTCTTGGACACAATGAACACTTCATTATTACTTTGCTGAGGATTTCAATTTTTGCCTTATGGGTTCTTGCAAATTAATATAATTGTGCTCTGTATTGTGCTGTATTAATGGAGTCTCATCTTGAGGAAATAAATGTCAAATAAATACCAGGTCATTAAAGTTAATTGACCTATAGTTCATGAAGTTCTTATCAGATTGATGTCATAGGCATATAGAAGTCACTTTCCCTAATGTTAGGTGTATGTGAGTTTATAAGTTTGTGATTTATAAAATTTTTTTTGTCCAGATTTTCCTTAGACTTGGTCAAAATGTGCAAGAGAGCAATATCTCTGATGAATAAAATGTTGATCAAAATTGGACCAGTGCCTCTTTATAGGGTCTGCTTTTATGTCTGTTTGCTAACTGAAACTTACTTGTTCCAACCACCTTTACTCCATATATACACATTTTATCACATGTACAACCAGTGTATATCCATATCAGCTGGCACATTGTGTCAGAAATAACCTAATTGAATATAAAAGCGAACTGTGAAGATCCTGATCAGGTAGCTCAAATGTGGCAGCTGATCTGGATCTACACTGTTCACCCACGCAATAAAGGTGTATCTGCAAAGTAAAGTGTTAAACTGAATAACAGTGTATGTGAGCACAATATTAAGGAGGAGTTTGATCTAGCAGGATTTGATTAGTAACTGGATAGTTATGCCCCTTGAATGGATCATTAATTATGTCTGTCCTCTAACTAGAGTATTTATTTGCAGATTACTTTAAAACTTGGTCATTTTGTAAATGTGCATAAAATCTTTTATTTTGAGCAAGATTGCCGCATTAATTCAAAAGTTGCTGCCCTATAAAATTTACTCACTGCAAACTCACTGTACATTCAGCAGGTTAGTGTCATCTTTTATTCTGATGCCCAGACCAAGTGTATTTGTAGAGCGCATGTAGTTGTTGTCTCTATATGTGGTACAAAATTCCTGCTTGCAAACTCCAAACAACAATTGGGGATTACACTCAATTATCTTGTGATTAATTAATGAACATCTGTTAGTGTTCAGTTACTGTTTTTTGTCAATTTTCTCAATATTATTAATCTTACCTTTAAGTTTGCCATTTTCTCCTTATTTCTTCAATCAACCGCTATAAAAAAAGATGCTCTAAACATCTTGTTATGTGGTGTGACTAACCAATGGATGATATGCACACAAAATGTTTAGAGCAAGGTAATATGTTTTATTGATAGATACAACAACATTAAGTTTAACATGAATGGTACACAGGATAAATGCAGTTGTGATGCTTATATTTTCAGGAACATATTTCTTGGTGAGACATTTTCCAGCTACATCAGTGTTCACAATGATAGTAACCAAACTTGTTCTGACATTCTGTTAAAGGTCAGTATTGCCTTAGTTGTTCATCACATAAAACTTTACTTCGTTTATAAGGTTTTTATCACACATGCGAACAGTGTTGCGATCCAGATCAACTGGTACATCCAGAAGTAAACTAATGAATAAAAAAAGCAGTTTAGATCCTGATCAGATAGTAAAAATGTGCCATCTTAGATACATGCAGATGATACCTTTTGGCCAGCTAACGTCAGGGTCAGTTTGTTGCTTTGCCAGATTTTCACAACTCTCTCAAGAGATCTGTTGTTCCCAGAGCAAAAATATTTTATTACAGACTATAAGCACCAAGGTTGAATAAATTTGAAAAAAAATAAAATAAACATAATAAATTAAATAAATAGCGGTTTCAAGGAAATTATTGGCATGAATGGCATAGAAAATTTCGGCAAATTTGGTCTGCTGGAGAAAATGTCCTCCTACAGCTGATAAACGGTTTTCCTCAATGTACAGTACAGTAATTATATTATCCAATGACAGATCAGGGAAATCTTAGCCACCCTTGGGAAACCTATATTGTATTACTATATAAAGGCTGTAGATACCTTATTGCTGAGGTGGTTATTGGATGTATTTCTAGGCTATTCCATTTCCATGAGATTACAGTTTATACAAGTAATGAACCATCAGACTTTCAGGAATTAGATATTAACCTATTTCCATGTAGATGGAAACTAAGAAAATGATCCGAATTAGCAGGAATATATTGGGCCCATTCATGCCAAAATTGAATTGGGATGTAATTATATCCGGATGATTTTATACAAAAACAAGTCCATTTATATTGAAATCAATTGCTTAACCCTTTCCTCCATATACATGCATTTTAAGCATGTGCGACAAGTTTAGATCCAGATCTGCCAGCACAGCTGTGCCGTCTGATCATGATCTGCACTGGTTGCATTTGGGTCAGAAATAACCTTACAAATCATTAAGCAAACAGTGCAGATCCTGATCAGACGGCACAGATGTGGTAGCTGATCTAATATCTACACTGTTTGCCCACGTAATAAAAGTGTGTCAATGGAGGAAATGCTAAATAGTAGAACCAGCAAAAACTTAACCCTTTCATTGCTTAGAAAAATTGTCAAAACCACCCGGTCTAATCGCTTGTAACTCTTTAGTCATATGTGGGTTTCATCTCATATGCCAACAGTTTATATCTGAAATTGCTGGCACATCCGTGCTGTCAGGACCTACACTGTTCACCTCTTGATAAAAAATAACCTTATGCATAAAAAAACCCATAGTAGATCCAGATCTAATGGCACATGCTGTCTGATCTGGATCTACACCCATAAATGATAGTCATATTACATGGAGTAAAGGGTGAATTGCTTATCAAAGCTCATGCCACACAGACTGATCACGGTCTATACTTATGGTAATTTCTGCCTATCCTCCATAAGAACAAGGACAGGATTGGTCATTTTTCAAAGAGAAGCAAATCTTTTACATAAATATTAGTGGCATTGCAGCATTATTGGGCTGAAAATGGTTAGCAATGGGTTTTATCAGATTGAAACGCTATTCAAAACAGATTTCCTAAGAATGAATTTTTATGTAGAAAACATTTAAGGTTGGGTAAATATAGTAATTGCCTTGTCTGTCCTTCTTCCATCTATCAGCACATAAATCTGGTTTCTGGAGCTTGTCTTACCAAACTATCAAGTGATTTCAATTAAACTTTACACAACTTTCAACAAAACTTAACATCTCAATAAGACAGAGTGTCACATTTAAGAAGGATGTTGTTAATGGCCTCAGTCAACCCAAGGACAAGAAACCTGAACCAAACTTCAAACATTCATATACTTAACGGTGTGTAGGTAGGCAGACCTTGCTTGGGATTACATTTTGGGTCACTGGTGCAAAGGTCAAGGTCACTGGCCTGTCACAACAATAACCTAAAAGTTGATTGAGCTATCCTTATATAAACCAAGTGTAATGGTGCCTAGGATTGTATCAATAAATGTTTTGCATGTCTGGGGTCAAGGTCAATGTAACTGTAACTAAAAGGGTAATTCATTGGACAATAACTTGAGGAAAGTTTGAACTTTCCCTCCATTGTTTGTATTTAAGGAAGTCTTACGTTAAATCCTTGGATCAAGGTCAAGGCTGAAGGTTATAAAACTGAGCATGAATACCAGTCTCAAATCTCAAGCATCTGATTGGCTGAAATGGCGACCAGTCGCCATTTCAGCCAATCAGATGCTTGAGATTTGGAACTGGTTTTCATGCTCAGTTTTATAACCTTGGGCACAGGCTTATTTACAAGCATGTGTTTATTTTTTCAGGCTGACTTACAGACAAGTTCACAGAGGTTGTTATTGACGGGTGTGAACTCCCAGCCAACATCGTACCTTAAAACTAACGAGAGTATCGATGATGTCATTCAGCATGAGGTCAAAGAACTCGGAACACACATGTTTGTCTTCATCTATCATTTAGCTAACAAATTATTTTATCTGAACCCTTTACGCCATATGTATGCCTTTTATTATGATGGGCGACCAGTTTGGATCGAGAGCAGACGTCACCATCTGTGCTGTCTGATCAGGATCTACACTGTTTGCTTTTTTGATTAATTAGATTATTTCTTAAAGTAAACAGTGTAGATCCTGATCAAATGGCACAGATCTACACTGTTTGCTAATGCGATAAAAAGGCGTATATATGAAGGGAAGGGTTAATTTTAAAATATCATAAATAAAGACTAAAACATACATGTAATGAAAGCCATGTGAAGTCAAGTAATATTTATTATGAATTCTATAGACCTGTAAACACAAGGTCTGCAGAGCTTTGACTGCCAGCTTATGTAAGCCACATTCAGAAAATACAGCCTGTGCTCACTGGTTATCAAATTTTAAAAAAATGAGCTTACTTTTGTGAATGTCTGGAATATGTTTGTGTCTCACTTTTACTTTTATTTGGCTAAATCCAGGTGATGTTGTCTAGTATGTACACACAAACCTCAGAAGTAGCTTCCATGCATTATTATGTAAAGTTAACCCTTTCCGCCATAGACAAACCTTTATTGCGTGGGCGAACAGTTTAGATTCAGATCAGCCTGCACATCTGTGCAGTCTGATCAGGATCTAACTGTTAGCTCTTTTTATGCGTTAGGTTAGGTTGTTTCTGACCAAAATGCAACCAGTGCAGATCCTGATCAGACGGCAAGGATGTGCCAGTTGATCTGGATCTACACTGGCCTTGCATGTGTAAAAATGCATATATATATAGGAAAGGGTTAAGGTTGGCTCATAAACACTCTATGTATGGGTTTTATTGCATACATGGCCTGTGCAGATCCAGATCAGCCAGCATACCCATACTATCTGATCAGGATCTACACTGGTCACTTCTTGATCAGAAATAACCTAATGAATCTAAAAGGAAACAGCAAAGATCATCCATAACATAAAATACATATCTATTTTCATGGATTGTTTAGGCAGACGACTCGATGAATTTTAAACACCCACAAACTACATGTATATACTTTTTTAGAAAATTGAAACCACGAATTTTAGAAGCCAAAATGATGTATTACCAAAACCGTCAACATTTTCTGGCGATGGATAAAAATGTTTTCACTACTCTGCTTTCTGTGGATAGGAGCGGGTCTATGCAATGTTCATAGAGATTGTTTTGCAGGAATAGCAAAGTTTAGACCCTGATCGGACTGTGGATGTACAGTATGCTGCTCTGGTTGAAAATGTGATATTTGCTGTGCATACCACTAAAACAGTTCATTTCTTTTTGTTTACAGACTTGTCTGTGCGGTCAGTTATTCCACCGAGGCAGGGGAGAAAATGGCTTTCAGAAAATTCTTCAAATTCCAGGTACCTTAAGTACAATTTCAAAGCAATAAAAAGATTACCTTGCCCTGTAAGAAAGTACTGAGGTCACATTAATTTTCACTATTGTGCCATTAAAAAAAAATTACAAACATGTGTTTCTCAAGCAATTAAGAAACCTTATTTCATCATTCTTAAATTATCCAAAATAAGATTAGGCATTAAGTTAGTTTAAACATATTTTATTGCCAATATGTATAGCAAATTGGTTTTGGTCACAAGTGCTTAACACGTTATACAATTACAGTAAAACTTCGAAAACTCGAATACTCAAGGGGAATATGAAAATGTTCGAGTTTTCCATGGCGCTCGAGTTTTCGAAGCTTCACTTTATGAGGTCCGATTTTAAAGTCAAGTCGTATAAACACATGTATATTACCTTGTTGTTTAGTATGTCATCTGAATATCAGTTAAGTTAATAAAAGGTTCATTTCACACTGTATTTTCTTTAAACCGTTATACCTGTTTGAAAAGATTTTTGAGGTATTTTTTCTCAAGAAAACTGCTTTTTAAACATTTCATGTTGACTTGTCCGAGAACTAGTATACTTTACAAACGGTGCGTCGTTATTTTTATACGCATGTATAATTTATTAGGTCCCGTCAACATAAAAACAAAAAATAACCTCGTTTCATATTTTATTTGAGCTAAAGCTTTGATCAGATCAATTAAAACACAATAGACGCTGGCGATTGACAATTAACTGCCAATTATAACCCGTCAAAATGTGTGAAAAACTACGCGTCACCGTTTGCCAATTACTCCCGCGAGGTGCGAACAATTTATATGTCGTTTATTACTCGAGTTTTCCAATACAAATAAAGAAGAAATATGCTTCAAGGGACGGCACCTGTCCTCGAGAAATCGAGTTTTCGAAGTTCGAGTTTTCCATGGTATTTTTATATAGAATATATAAGAAAATTGCCGGGACCAGCAAAACTACTTCGAGTTTTCCCGAGTGCTCGAGTTTTCGATGTTCCAGTTATCGAAGTTTTACTGTAGTCCTCATCAGCCTGTTAATATTTCTACCCCATAAAGTGTTCTTTACAAACTTGGTAACAGAGATCATAGACAGAAACTAGAGATATGGTCTATCTTAACTGAAGATAATACAATTCTAAGTGACTTTGATTCTATGACAAAATATCTTGATAGGCTAGTGGCAAGGTGGCATCCTCCTGCGGTATTGGAGGTCCAGAGTTTGTCCCACTAAGGACTTGTTCTGATACAGTCTTTGGTGTGCTGCCAGCTATTTAACCCTTAACATATATGCTTTTATGGCATGGGTGAACATTGTAGATCCAGATCAGCCAGCATGTCTTTTCCTTCTGATCAGGATCTGCCCTATTTGCTTTTGATTAAGGTTATTTCAGACCAAAAAGCGAACAGTGCAGATGATTCTGATCAGAAGGCAAGAAGTGACAGCTGATCTGGATCTACACTGTTCACACATGCGATAAAATGTGTATATATGGATTAAAGGGTTAAAGAATTGTCATGTGCCAGGCATTAAGGATAGGATTTGATATAATGAAATGATAATAATGAAATAGTATATCATAAGCCTTTAGGTTGGGATGATACTCTAATAAATAAATAAAAAACCTACTTTCTTATAACCTTATTGTATTTTCAGGTTCTAAAGCCATTAGATGTCAAAACCAAATTTTACAATGCAGAGGTAAGAAATTTCTGTCTATATTTTGTATTATATTTATTTGTGTAGGTATTTATGTTTATCTGCTAACCTGTAAATGCAACTCTTTTTTGTTGTTTTTCACCAGGCCCCAAGATTATAAAACTGAGAATGGAAACCAGTCTCGAATCTCAAGCATCTGATTGTTCCAATTTCAGCCGATCACTGCCCAAGGTTATAAAACTGAGCATGGAAACCAGTCTCAATTCTCAAGCATCTGATTGGCTGAAATGGGGACCAGATGCCATTTCAGCCAATCAGATCCTTGAGATTTGAGACTGGTTTCCGTGCTCAGTTTTATAACCTTCAACCCAGATGCTTGAGATTTGAGACTGGTTTCAAATCTCTGTTTTATAATCTTCAGCACAGGAAGAATAAGGAACATTAACATCTGGGAAATGGTTTTGACATCAGTATTTGTGTTTTTATATGATAACTTATTAGTACTTGAAGATGCATAAAACCTGAAACATCTTTTATTGCTACATACCCTGAATTAATGTCATATGAACTGTCATATACTGTAGTGTAATTACTTTAGGGGGTAGAAATATTAACAGGTTTTTTTTGGGGGGGGGGGGGGAATAAATGTTTTTTTTTAAATATATTTATCTTATTTGTACTACTGTGATTATTCTTTTTTTGTCATGATATTTTGAGGATACCGAATAAATAAAAATTAAGTTTTCTGTTCCATTAATTGAAATTAATGTTAATATTGTTAATAGAAAAAGTTTTGAATAACAATATTTATAAAAATATTTTATTTTTTTAAAAGACATCAAACATAACAGTTTTAAATTCTATAGGAAGTACCCAATGTTAAAATAAAACAATAATTTTAAAGTTGTTTTATTCCAATATGGTTAACTCGATTCCTTTCATAAGGAGCACTTATAAAAAAGTATGTTATAAAATTTGATCAATCAAGTTTTGATCAAGATCAGCTGCTAAATTCTAGCTTTTATTGGCAAAACTTTAAGAATATTTGATTTTATCAGTGAATCCAGAAAATACATGTACTGTATTTAATGTTAACATTATTTGTAGGGATGCGTTAAGATGACCTACTAACACACCTTGTCTTTTCTCATTTTCATCTGTAGGATTATGTAGTAAGTCTTGGTTGGGCTTCATAAATGGTGATGGAATCAATATAAGTAATTTATAACTCTATGGGTGCTGGATCTGCATTTGTATGGTAAATAGTCAGATCAAAACAGTTTTTTATATGCCCAATCTGTCTTATTTTTTGTTGGTTTTGTCTGCTCATTATTTCACTTTTATGTTTTATTTTAAACAGTGCAACAATTGACATATGTTTGCCAAACTTGTTATAAAGATTGGTCCTTGGTCCGAAGACTCTGGTCTCTATTGATATTTGAATCTGTATATCATTTTAAAATTTATTTTGTCAGTAGATGACTACTGATTTCTAGGTTGAAAGTCAAAACATCAAGTTCATGTTGAGCTGAAAATTAGATTTCTTTTTTATCAGTAGGTGAAGATTATTGATGTATAATCACCAAATAAAACCTAATAAAATAGTTCCAAGTCTGTTGATCTCTCAAATTAAGGTTGAATGTCATTTTTTTTCTTTAAGGTCAGAGTATTTTAGAATGATGTTAATTTCCAAGTAAATCACTGAAGCGCAGATGAACGTGAGTAAATCACTAGTTTCAAAGGTCAAGGTCATTAAAGTGGTAATGATTTTTGCACTTCAAGGTTTCCATGGATGGACATTCTTATTAATTTCATGGAAGTGTTATTGCCCATGTAGATGGGGAACAGGTTATATTTTGGTCAATTGAAGAATGTCAAGGTCAGAGAGACAGAATTGGAAAACTTTGTCAGTACACTATCACTAAATCCTGTCAACATCCAATTATCAAACTATCATATTAGTTGAGGAGATGAACATGATATCTGGGTCACTAGGCCAAAGTTCAAGGTCATTGTTGCTTCATATATTTATAGAAAAACTTTGTCTGAAGAGAACAGCCTTGATTTTCGGTCGGTGACCAAGCTAACTTGATGCAATAGTAAAAACCCTGTTATTTTCATTATAAAGCTTTCTCTCTCTCAAACTTATATACAAAACATCTTTAGAGGTTTTCAGTGTGATTTAATCAATTTTTGAACAATAAATGCAAAGTTTATGTCATTAATTATTGTTTGACTAGTGAGTGCATTATGAATGATAGTCTTATCTGCTTTGCATGATTACATTTTGTATCATGCAGCCTAATTTACCCACCAGGGAAAATGCAGACATGACAGGGGAATGTTGATATATTCTTAGTTTGTTCAGTTTTTATCTGCTTCTTAGAAATCTTGCATGCTCATCTCATGATAAAACCCTATAAAACTAGTTTCGGGATGCTGGATTATACAAGCTTACACATTTTGGTTTTCCCTGGTGATTTTAATAGAAAATGAGATAGTATGATTATGTCAGATAATTTTGTGTGTTTTAGTCATAAAATGATGTAGATATGTAATGAAAAGCTTTTAGCTAGTAATTGTATACAAAGTCTCCCATGGGTTCCTTTTTGGAGTCCTGGGCCCAATTTCATGAAACTGATATTATAAATCATTGTCTAAAATGTAGCCAGGGCCCAATTTCCTAAAACGAATATTATAAATCTGTCTTAACTGTAGTCAGGGCAGTTTCATAAAATAGATATTCTGAAGTGTCTTAACTTTAGCCAGGGACCAGTTTCACTGATATTGGAAATCAAAACTTTAATTATTACTGTTAAATCATTTTATTTCGCGTTGGTTTAATTTTCACTTATTTCGCGCTACTGCAAGTGCGCGAAATTCAACCCCAGCAAAATTAAGCAATTTAACAGTGTTTCTTTATAGAAAAGTATTTAAAGAAAAATACAGTTACGCAAATTCTTGCCCCCGCGAAATCGTTTTTTGCGGGTTTTGCACTAAAATTTGTCTCCACGAAATTAAGTGATATTACAGTAAGTTTAGATGTTACTGGTCCGCTGTCTCAGTTTGAGGACAGGGTCTTCTTTGTTGTCAACAGATTCAAGATTGTTTTCTAAAGTAATTTTCACTTATTTCGCGCTACAGCAAGTGCGCGAAATTTAACCCCATCGAAATTAAGCAATTTAACAGTGTTTCTTTATAGAAAAGTATTTAAAGAAAAATACAGTTACGCAAATTTTTGCCCCCGCGAAATTGTTTTTTGCGGGTTTTGCGCTAAAATTCGTCTCCACGAAATTAAATGATATTACAGTAAGTTTAGATGTTACTGGTCCACTGTCTCAGTTTGAGGACTGGGTCTTCTTTTTTGTCAACAGATTCAAGATTGTTTTCTAAAGTAAACTTCTATGTTTAGTGACTTGATGTTACTGATGTTATCCCATCAATCCTGATATAATTTATATATGTGTTTTAACACGTGTGCAACCAGTGTAGATCTGGATCAGCAGCCACATCCATACTGTCTGAGTCTGCAGTTGCTGCATCTTGGTCAGAATTAACGTAATGATCTAAGAATGTGAAGGCTGATCTGGATCTACACTGTTCGTCCTTGCAATAAGGGTGTAAACTCTAATGGAGTAAACTCTATGGAGTAAAGGGTTAAACTCGAATGTTGTACATCACAGGCACTCAGTAAGAACTTGTACTGAAAATGGTACTTTGACATACTGAATGGTAAACTTTATGACATATTGGCTGATTGTCTACTTAACTGGCTGCATTAATTATTTATCATTTTAATAAGCTAATCTTGGTTGAATAGTCTTGGCTGTTAAATCAGTCATATCCTTGACATGTCTATATTTAGGCAAATTAGAGGACTAATACTTGAAACTGTGAAAAATTTAGCAGAGTTCTTTTAACCCATTTCCTCCATAGACACACCTTTAGTACTTGGACGAACAGTGTAGATCCAGATTAGCCGGCACATCCGTGCCGTCCTATCAGGATCTGCACTGTTTGCTTTTTGATACGTTAGGTTATTTCTGACCAAAATGGGACCAGTGCAGATTGTGATCAGATGGCGCGGATGTGCCAGCTGATGTGGATCTACACTGGTCGCATAATTATGCGTAAAAATGCGTATATATGGAGGAAAGAGTTACTTAACCCTTTAATCTATAGATAGAACTTATTCCCATAGGCCAACATTGTAGATTCAGATCAGCTGGCTTATCTATTCATCGCTTTTAGCTGCATTA
Organism: Corbicula japonica; assembly: GCA_038501625.1. NCBI lineage: Eukaryota > Metazoa > Mollusca > Bivalvia > Venerida > Cyrenidae > Corbicula > Corbicula japonica. The sequence goes on along the minus strand of JAZAYU010000008.1, from coordinate 7,645,066 downwards.
GGTTATTTCTGACCAAAAAAGAGAACAGTATAGATCCAGATCAGGTGGCACAGATGTGCCTGCTGATCTGTATCTACCCTGCTGGATCCATATCAGGTGGCTCAGATATGCCTGATCTGGATCTACACTGCCAAAGCAGTAAAAGCTGTATCTATGGTGTAAATTGTTAATTATATATCTTTTTGGTTATGATCGGTGGTGCTTTAAGTTATTCTCTATGAATGCTTCTTTGGGTGTTTAACAGATACTCACATGTTTGTTACCAGTATATGAATTATTGAAAATCATGGGGTATCAAACCAGGGTACTTCTTGATCTGGAGTCTGATGCTTTAACAGTTTACTCCATATATACCCATTTTTACGCATGTGCGACAAGTGTAGAACATTCCTGCTGTCTAATCAGGATCTGCACTGTTTGCTTTTTGGTCAGAAATAACCTAATAAATCAAAAAGCGAACACTGCAGATCCTGATTAGACAGCACAGATGTTTGCCCAAACCATAACATTATGTATATGCAGGAAAGGGTTAACATGTCATCCACATTCCTAACTTTTCCAAACATCTATGATCATTACAATCATTCAGCAATTATAATAAACAAAACAATTGATTACTATGCATGGAATGTAATTTTTTTTCTAGTTAATTCTTTACAGCGTTTTTTTTCCTTCTTTAACTACCTCCCCAAAATGGTACCATTCCCAAAGCTGACAGGAGTCTTCCCAATTCAATCACCAGACCTTATCATTGATCCAGTTAGACTCTTTACTCATTTGTTATCAGTAATTCTAACATGACTGCATGTTTTTCCCATTGAATTTGCAGTGAATTTTGTTAATGCTTCGATTATATAATCGGTGATTGATTGAAAAGGGTTGTTCGATTATTTCCGATGATCGATTCTGATTTTTGTCCGACTATGAAACCCTATTTGCGACTAATTTTTTTCCCAATTCCAAAAATTTTAGATGCGAAAATTTCCAAATTGTAGGGGAAGGGGACCCATTCCCGATTGGGGAAAAAAACGCTGCTTTACAGCGCCCAAAACAATGGATGATTATTTACATTTTTATTGAACATTTAAGTTTAATATAATAAAATTTTTAAACAAACTTCTGAATATTGCCCTAGAAACTTGTTAGGATAATGCAGCTCTCACCACATAACACATCAGTGCTGTAGATTATAAAACAGAGATTTGAAACCTGAGTGAGTCTCAAATCTCAAGCATTTGATTTACTAAAATTGCGACAGGTTGCCATTTCAGCCAATCAGATCCTTGAGATTTGAGAGTGGTTTCCATTCTCGGGTTTTATAACCTTGGGGTCTGATTCCATTTCAATACAAAAACTGGGTTATTTATTGACAGTGTTGTGATAAAGTGCGACTTAAAAAGAATGGTTAGGTTGATGGATTACTAGTCTGCCAGTTTTTCCTTGGAATTGCTGGCCTCGTGCATAATTTATTATTCAACTGTCTCATCAAAATGCATAGTTGCATTGCATTGATCATTTATTTCAGTGGGATGATCACTACGGTTACGCAAATCAACTGAAAATATTCATAACTCAGGTCTAAAATGATTGCTTTGGCATTGAAATTGTAAAAATTTCGTGCTTATAAAATTCATTGGGTCACATCATATAATTTGCCACTTAAATTCTTCACATTTAAAATTTACTTTTTCACAAAATACAAGTCTGTGTCACCTACTGTATTCCAATAAATACCTATGATAATGAACTGGCTGTTTTTCTTTAATCGTTTACTCCAAAGATACACCTTTATTGCATGAGTGAACAGTGTAGATCCAGATCAACTGACTATACGGATGATTTTTCATGGGAATAGTGTAGATCCAAATCTGCTGGCACAATCCAAGCTGTCTGATCAGTATCTAAACTGTTGGCTTCTTGGTCAGAAATAACCTAATGAATTAAAAAGCAAATAGTCTAGATTCTGCTGATCTGGATATACACTGTTAGCCAATTGAAAACATAGATCTCTCCAGGGTTAACCCTTTCCTCCATATATACATATTTTTAGGCATGAGCAAACAGTGTAGATCCAGATCAGCTGGCACAGATGTGCTGGCTTATCTAGATCTACACTGTTCAACCATGCTACAAGTGCATGTATTTGGAGTAAAGGGTTAATTTAATTAAACTCTGTTTGATATTTAGTCCGACGATGTGTATCTAGAAGTGCAGATACAGAACATTACCCCAGGACCAGTCTACATGGAACATGTCCGCCTCGATCCATCCAATCTGTACCAGTCTGAAGAACTAAATACTCTAGATAAGAAACAAGGGTGAGTATTTGCCAGTTTAGTTTTTATTCTTAACCCTTTATTCCATATATATACTTTTTATCACATTGGAAACCATTTAGAACAGGATCATCCGGTGCATTCATGCCATCTGATCAGGATTTGCACTGTTCTCTTCTTGGTCAGAAATAATTTTATAAATAAAAAAGTGAACAGTGGTGATCCTGATAAAATGGCACAAATGTGGATCTACACTGCTTGCCTATACCTTAAAGGCATGTATATGGAGTAAACAGTGAAATTAAATTGGGGTAATAGTTAAACCTTTGCTCTCCGATTTTTTTTGTAAAGGACTACCCTTTCTTTCAATCTGATATTCATAGAAGTGTTACACAGAAATCTATTTACTGCGCTGTGTGTAGCACTGACAAAATTGTCAAAGTTTATGTGGTGTTTTACTTCAAATATTTCACTTACCAGTTAGTCCAGACATTGGTTTCCTTTCAGTATGCAGATCTTTATCGAGACAATGTGAGTTTATATGCATCTTGAGACTGTTATTTTAGGATTTTCAGTTCCAGTGTTCTAGATGGAATCTGAGGATTGTTAAATCCATCAACCCTTTACTCTGTATATACAGGCTTTATTGCATGTGCCTCGGTGTAAATCCAGATCAGACAGCTAATGCATGCCATCTGATAAGGATCTACACTCTTCACTTCTTGGTCAGAAAAAACCAAATAAATCTATAAGTGAACAGTGTAGATCCTGATTAGACTGCAAGACTGTGCAGGCTCATCTTCACTGTTTGCTCATTTGGTTACGGTCATACCCATGGAGTAAAGGGTTAATTGGAGATTAAATGAGTAACTGTTGATTAAGAACAAGTTACTGCTGTCTACATTTCAGCCAATCCAGATGCTTGTTTCTGGTCTACAGGTTGTTTTATGATCTTGGGCCCAGCTTTTATGTATGAATAACAAAGTGCATATTTCCAATAACTACCCCAATCATCTTCAGAAACTTGAAAATTAAACATTTATGACTTTAGTTTCCATTAAGAGCGTGGAATTGATTCTTGTTTACTTCTATACAACATAAACAACAGCAGCAGCAGCCACAGAAAACTTGTTTTTATCAGTACCACCTTTATTCATCCACCTCACAGATCTGTATTAAAGATTATTCATAACTTTCAAACTTCTACAGTTTATTGCTGAATAAATAATTAGGATCATAATTTGCATCATTTCCAACAAATCCCATTACTCTCCTAAAATAATTTTAAAGCATTTGGTCTATAACATTACTCAATTAATTTTTAGCAAACTTAAAACAAGTCTTTAACCATTTCCTCCATATATACAACATTGGCAAACAGTGTGGATCCAGGTCAGCCTTCACATCTGTGGTCAGATTTACACTGTTTGCTTTTAGATTCATTAGGTTTTTTTCTCACCAAGATGTGACCAATGTAGATCCAGATCAGACAGCATTGATGTGCTGGCTGATCTGGATCTACAGTGATTGCATATGCGTTAAAATGCGTGTAAATAGAGTAAAGGGTTAAAAAATAGTCTGCCACCATGATCTGCTTTCAACAAGTCCTGTGACTAGTTTTGTTCAATAAAGATTGTGTTGTCTCCTCTGATCTCTCTTGTTCCTTTCATACAGACAAAATATTGTGTGCCATCTGATCAGGATATCACTGCTTCTTGGTCTGAAATAACCTAATGATTCAAAAAATGAGCAGTGTAGATCAGCAGATAGCACCTATGTGCTGGCTGATCTGGATCCACACTGTTCACCAATGGATAACAGCCATATCCAATGGTGTGAAGGGTAAATTTACAAATGTCATTAGCATCATTTATTTGCCAGCTTTGATATGAATATCTTATTATTTCACAGGCCGGGTAATGTGTTTGGTAAAGTGGACTACCTGAACCCTATGGACACAAGACAGTACCTGTACTGTCTTACCCCTAAACCAGAACTGTACCTGGAAAACAAGGTGCTAAAAGGGGTCACAAACATTGGCAAACTAGACATTGTGTGGAAAACCAACCTGGGAGAGAAGGGCAGACTACAAACCAGTCAGCTGCTCAGAGTGGTGAGAACTGGGCCCAACATCATAAAACTAAATCTGAAGACCAGACTCAAATCTCAAGTATCTGACTGTCTCCAATTTTAGTTTTATGATCTTGGGCCCACTAACTTGTCAGGTAACACATTACTCCATATATATGCCTTTTATGGTGTAGATCAGATCAGCCAGTACACCCATGCCATCTGATCAGGATCTACACTGTTGCTACTCGGTCAAAAATAACCTAATGAATCAAAATGTTAACAGCAGCGATCCTGATCAGAAGGCCATTTGATCTGGATCTAGATTGTTCACACGTTAAAGCTGAGTGAAGGGTTAAAATGCATAATTAATGTTATTGATTTACCTTTCTTTTAATTTTATTCTGTTAAAGCAAACAGTACAGATCCTGATCAGACACATGGATGTGCCTGCTGATCTGGATCTGCACTGTTTGCTCATGTAGTAAAAGGCATATATATGGAGGAAAGGGTTAACTGAGCAGAAAATAGTGTAGTTAATCAGACTGTGCTCTTTTAATGTGACATAAGCTGTGCTTAGAACTGGACCCAAGATCATAAAACTGAGGTTTGGGACCAGTCTCAAATCTCAAGGTTTGATTGGCTGAAATGGCAACCACTTGCCATTTCAGTCAATCAGAGGCTTGAGATTTGAGACTGGCCCCAAACCTCAGTTTTATGATCTTGGACCCTGAAAGAGTTGGTTTGAGAAACTGTTTTCTGCTGTGATCTATAGTTTGTTGGGGTTTTTTTTGGATTAAAACCAATCACAAAAGCCATTTGGAAACAAAGATTTCAGATAAGCCTGACAGATCGACTTGATGCCAACTCATTATATCATAACTTGTGTCATTTTGTCTGAAAGGTTCCAAAATAGGATTCATAAATTGTCTTTATACTATATTATTTTCCAACAGCATTGAAGTCTGACTGGCATCAAAGTTAAATTGTGAACTGAATTATTTATAAATCTTTTACTATCTGTCTACAGTTGAGTTATTTGAATTGTGATTAAATTTTCAGGCGCCGGGTTATGGAGATATACGAGTGACAGTAGAGAAGGTTCCTGACAGTGTTCCTCTAGAGAAAACCTTTCAGGTCACTCTCCGAATCACAAACTGTTGGTAAACAACACTTTGTTTAGCATCTTTTGTGACAAGTAATAAATATGTTCTGTTAGTATATTGAAGGACAAACATTTTACAATGTTATTGTTATTTTTGGCTTTTGGATAATTGACATTGGAGAAGGTGCCAAAAGAAAACTTGGAATTGTTCATTGTTGAGTGTCTTTCTTGACAAGCATTTTACTTCATAATGCTAGCAGTTGTTTAAGCCCCAGTTTAAGGAGATGTTTTTGCATCGTCAGAGACAAGGATAAAAAAAAAAACATGAAAGGAGCAGAATTCACAAGATCTTACTGCTTTACCTAATTATTAAATGACTTCATCACAATATGATAATGAAAAGAAGCCAGTTTGTTCATATTCTCTGAATGAATCATTGCAGCGAGAGAGAGATGGACCTGACAATGGTGTTACAGAATGACTTGAACTCAGGTCTGCTGTGGTGTGGCTTGTCTGGTAAGAAGCTTGGTGCCCTGCCACAGAATGAATGTATGGATCTGTCCTTAACCCTCATCACAACGGTTCCTGGATTACAGGTAACAAAAGCTGCATGTCTTAACCCTTTGCTCCATATACATGGCTTATATCCCATAGTGTAAGTCCTGATCGACCTTCATTCACAATCTACATGGTTCCTTTTAAATTCAACATGGTCCATCATTGTTCATGTAAAGGTCACCCTTGAAATATGTTTTCTAGAACAAAAATTTTGATTTTCAGGTCAAAATACATTTACTTTATGATATGGTTGCATGAGCTGTCTAAATTTGAGGTAGATGGATGAATCATTATGCTGTAGCAATGTTATATACCACGCCAGTAGCGATCATTTACATTTCTTTCCTAAAACGGTTCATTACTACGTAACTAAGAATCACACTATATGATACAAGTTTGTCCATGACCATGTCACTGTTACTTTCTACTTAATAAGTACACTTACCTTGCACTTGATAACATTCATTCTTCAGACTGTTTCTATTGTTCATTAAAAAGTATTAGGTCCAGAGCATGGCTAAAACAAATTATTTGATAGTGTGCAATTTTTTGTCTTGTGATGTTGATGAGCGTGCCAAATTTTACATTAAAAGCTTTTGTAATTGATTTCACAAACTAGTTCTCTCAAGTTCTCAAACATAGTGTATTTTCTTACATTGTCACTTCTACCTTCAAATACCTGAAAACTGTGATGGGTCCTTTTATCAATTTATTCTAGGGAAAGGTAATGTTAGCTGTAATAGTTTGTGCAGAAGCCCATGGAAATAATGAGTGAAGTTGGTGTATGTAATTTGACAGTTTAGAGAGGGAGAAGAGAGAGAGCTTGATCAAAGTCTGATGTATTTTGCTACAGAAAAGAGCCATAATTGTGAATGCAGAAAACATTAAACCTGCTGTGACTGTAATAAAGATTATGGAAATAGAATAAAACTAGAGATTTTCTTTTTTTCATCTGCTTCGATTTGTATCATTTATCACAACTAGCACACAAATGACAACATTACCTCTGGAAATAATAAATCTCAGTTGTTTCTTCAAATAGAATGAGCACAAATATTCACATATTGCACACTTGTTTGTTTATTTCAGACGATATCTGGTTTACGACTGACAGACAATTTTCTGAAGAGGACATATGAACATGATGAGATAGCCCAAGTTTTTGTCTACAATGATGCTCACTCTTAGCTCTACAGTTCATACTAGCGCTGATTGTATACAGATGTGATATCACTTGGATAGAAAAGAAGTCACTTTTAGGACCATTAATATATTTATTGGGACATGATTTTGCAAAAATGCAAATTTTGAGTAGGACATTTTACATTGGTTATTAGCAGTGTTACCAAGTAATGTAAAAGAAAACTGCTTTCAAAGTTATTGGTTACACTGATCATGTTGTTGTAGACACTTTTGTTAATTACAAAATTAATGTTAATAGCATGTTTGTGCACACAGCAGAAATTTGGTTTCTATGAGTGAACTCTTCAGTTTCATGCACCATCTGTGTCATTTTATAACATTCCATGTTTTATTTGTGGCACAGAAAAATGTGACATTGTGCAACGGGAACAGTGCAATAATGGAGAAATAATGAACCCTTTACACCATGAATACAGCATATATCCCATGTGCAACCAGTGCGGATCCAGATCAGCTTGCTTAACCATGCAGTCTTATCAGGATCTAAACAGTTTGCTTCAGATAAAAGCTGTAGCTACAGGGTAAAGATTTTACAAGTAGAGTCTTACATAGAAAACTAATTCACATAAGCCCTTAACTTGTAAGAGTTTACTTGTGTAAGTAAAAATTACATATCCACCCTGGAACGTTGAAAATTCAAATCCAGTTAGAATGGAACTTCCTGGAACTGTATACATTTTTTAAAATAAAATAATATTTCTTCTTTAAAATAAAAAAGTTTTTAATAATTGTGAAATTATTAAAATGTTACAAACATTAATTTACAAAAATGTAGCAAGACAATTGTTTAATTTTAATAGACATTGCCTGGTTCTTTCAGATGGGCCACTTTTTTTTTTCTAACCCCAGAAGGGAAGCATATTAAAATTGCACTGTCTGTGCGGCTGTAATTTTGTATGGACCAATTTAAAATAACCTACTACAGTCATGTATTTATCATATCAAGATTCTGAGTCACATGCAACATGTCTCTGCCTCCAAGGTCAAACTGTGTTTGCATATCAAGAATAGGTATTGCTTGCAAGACCCCATGGCCCTTACTTCAAGGTCAAGGTCACACTGTGTAAATTCACTATGCAATGCTGCATATAAAATCATAGAGTATAGTCTACAGCTTTCTCATGTATGGACCAGTTTCAAAATTACTTTGGCATATTAAGATGACCTGTTGCCAGCAACACCCAGCCGCTTTCTCATGTTTGGGCAGATTTTTAATAACTTGTGTGTATTCAGCACATTCCATTGCTTGTTTCTTCCTTTTTCTGTTGACCTTAAAGCTCACTTCAACACTTCCTTGGGGGCTATAGTCAGTAACAGTGACCACTTGTTTTTGCCCCCTGCACTTAACTTCTTCACCACTTTGTTGTACAAAATGACTTTCTTGTGAATCCTACTTGTTTGCAAGGCTGAGTAAGGGCTTGATAGAATCTGCAACAGTTCCAGTTTTGAGGTTAGAATCCCAGTTTAGAAAAGCAGAATTCAATTTCAGTAATTAAAGTAATCCCAAGGCCAAAGACATCAAAACTGAATGCCATTTCAGCCAATCAGATGCTTGAGATTTGAGACTGGCCTTATGATTAAGTTTTATGATCTGGGCCCAGAAAAAACCATTGAACTATAAATGGAATAATCCACTGGCCTAAAGCAAGTCTTTTACCTGGCCTCAAGATTATAAACCGAGAACAGAAACCAGTCTCAAATCTCAGTTTTATAATGTTCAGCCCCGGTTGTGGGACAAAACAAAATACAGAAATTGTGTTTATCTCTAGCAGCTGATGAAATCTTGTTCTTAGGATACATTTATCTTCATTATGTATTTGATGTTATGTTTTAGACATTAATTAAATGCTTTTTAAAGAAATATTTGTCTTTGTTGATTTTATCCTTTGAAGAGAGATAGCAAAAAGCTTTTGTTTTCCATTCAATGGTGAAAGTTGATTAACATTTGTTCAATGAATCTAAGATTCCCTGGGACTGATAGCTCAATAAAAATCAATGTACCGGTAGATTTCTATGAGATGGGTACATAAAATAATGATAGGTGTAACAAAATATTTGTGTCTTAATATTGGTCACGAATATGAAGTGCACCAAAATGGTGCCAGGCTAGTTTATTAGACTGCCAGTTAAAGTCTTAGCTACTCTGGTAATACAGGTCACCCTCACCCTGCTCCTGTTCATTAGAAAAAAGTGAAATATGCATATTGGGAATGACCACATCCAGAAAACACAGCCCCCCAACATATCCAAAAAAGTAGAGATCATGGGTTTACACGATCAATTTTAAAACAGACACCACAAACAATGAAACGAGTACCGAGGGGTAACTGCCTTGGAACCTTTTTGGTGGCAAAATATTTGTTGAGGTTTTGTAGAGGCAGCATGTGTCGAGAACTTTCAAGAGATTGTACTTGGTGTTACTGAGATACGTTTGCTGATACTTAAAATAAAAATGCCTTGTCCAGAAACAAATTTGAGATTACTTTGAGCTATAATCACTAAAACTTGGTGTGCAATTATTATGTATTGAGACCTTGATTGAGATTTGTATTTGGGGTCAATTGAATCGAGTGCATTTTCACAGTTTCTTAACCCTTTACTCCATATATATATATTCTTTAAATGCATGTGCCACCAGTGTTGATTCAGATCAGCAAGCAAATTCGTGCTGTCTGATCAGGGTCTTCCAACTGTACCAGCTGATCTGGATCTAAATGGTTTGCCCATGCCATAAAGGCATATATATGGAGGATAGGGTTTAAATACCATATATAATTTCATATAGCCATCGCCATAGTCCATTAAGGAAATTTTTATGAAACATGCTGGACAAGTCTCTCAGTACATATAGTCAGTACTGTAATCAGTAAAATAACCCGTTACCAATGTCGTGCATCAACTTATATCAGGGCTTTCCAATCAAACTTTTTTGGGGGTTGTCCTGGCTAGCTCAGTTGGTTGTGTACTAGTAGTCGGAATTGCAGGGCGCTGTCGCCGTGATGGTGCGTGTTTGGGCCCAGCTAGAGGCACTATTGTTTGAAATCCACAGTAGCGCTATTTGTGCAGTGTTGAAGCCGTAAAAAGTCTCCCTGTACATATAGTCAGTGATGTTATTAGTAAAATAACCCGTTACTGATGTCATGCAGTGATGGTAACGTATATCAGGGCTTTCCGATCAAACTTTTTTCAGGGTTTGTCCCGGCTAGCTCAGTTGGTTGCGTAGTCAGAATTGCAGGGCTAGGCGGGGTTGCCGTGACGGTGCGGGTTCGCTCCCAGCTAGAGGCACTATCATTTTACAAATAACTCACATTGTATACATTTGTTAGACCAGAGGACCTTAGGTATCGTTGTCAGTAACTCATTACTCATCAAGTCATTTAAACTGATGTTTAGTGTTGCTTCGTTTTTGTGATAAATTGCAAATAGAATTTTAGGTTTTTTTGGGGTCTAACTATTTTTCTTTACTGTTCTTATTTTTCTTAGCGTATGTAAATTAAACATATATTAATAACATTGGTTTGTGCAAAGTTTGATGGAACTGCATTGTGCCATTTGGGAGATTTTTTATATTTTTATTTTTTTTGTCTATGGCAAAGCAATTGCGAAAGGCGCAATACCTTAAATATTCATTTAATCGGGCACAAATTATATGATACAAATGCTTCAGAGCCATGGGACATAAATGGGTGTAATGAGTGCCGGGGATCATTTGTGTGAAGTTTAAAGCAGTTTTAAAATTATTTTGAGATGTTTAAATCGGCAGGTGAGTGATTGAGAAAGGTTTATTTGGGTCAAAAGGAAGGTTTACCTTAATCATCGATACCACAAACTTTCCTAAGATTATTATCAAAATTGCTTAGTATATTTTCGATAATATGCCTAACCGAGTTTGTAATGGTTTATCTGTCTTAAAACTAGGTCACCAGCTCATTTCAAAGTGTGTTAAAAAACAATTTTTTTATGCTCTCTTCTACAAATTTAAGTCGGTTATCTGTCATCAAATCTAGGTTACTAGTCCATTTTTTATAAAAAGCTTAAAAGCACAATATAAGCCACACTTAAACAAAATAGTTATCTTGATATCTTCTTCGAAAATGGGACATACAACATTTGGTCAAATCAAAGGAAAAAAAACCCAGGTAAATCTGTGAGCTTATGCTCACTAGTGATACCCCTAGTGTGAGAAATATGACTTTCAAAATGTAATTTGCATTTTTCTTCGAAGTGGGGGTATAATTAACATACTAACTAGATGGGCCACGTTTTTTCTCAAATTATCATCAAACTTGCATAGAATTTATGTCAATTTCAAAGATCTAATTTATATACTTTAACTTTGCAAGAACAAAATTTTCATTTTATATGCAACAATATTTGAATTCAAGGATAACTCAGAAGACATTTGTCGGGTTTTATCAAATAAAACAATTTTTATATCATTTGCAAAATAAACAGAAATCTCAAAAAAAAAATGACTGAAAGATGGCAAGATATACCATTAATAGGTTTGGGTAAGAGTAAATAACATTTTTGTAGGTATTAGGAATTAGACCAATATCAATGATATCATTAAAAAAGTTTATTATTAGACAATAGAGTGCACATATACAATTATATATAATACAAGTAAAAGGTATAAGGTAGCTGTGTTCTGAGCAAGTAAACAGCAGTCAAATAATTTTAATAATATAATATTGAAATTGTCAACAGTTTTTAAATTTAAAACTCTGAAAAAGAAAATTTTTGTCAAGTTCATTTATTTAATTTATTTATTCTGTATCAGCAGTGTTATTCTTTGTCTAAAGAAACATACATGTATTTTTTTTCAAAAAACAAACAAACCATAAATATAAATATCATATAATGAATGAAAATAAGATGTGATATGCTTATGATATTTGTAACATAAAAGGCCAAAAAAGTATCATTTCTGGATTCCAAGGGATATGTTTATAATCCATGCGAGAACAGTGTAGATCCAGATCAGCTGGTACATCTGTGCCATCTGATCAGGATCTACACTGTTTGCATTTAGATTCATCGTTTGACCAAAAAGTGACCATTGATCATTATCTGATGACATGGAGTTGCCAGCTGATCTGTATCTACACTAGTTTCACATCTGATAAAACTCATCAATACAGAATAAAGAGTTTAAGAAGTTTTATGTTGTAATGACTGCAATAAATAGACAAATACATGTAGTTAATAAGAGTGAGATTATTGACAAAAATATTTTCTTTTTATAAAATCCACAAAGGCAAAGTAAAAAAACAAAACAGACCCTCAAAGTCATCAAAGTGAGACTTGGGACCAGTCTCAAATCTCATTTTTTATTGGTCCATTTGAAAGCAAGCTTAATTCAACCAATCAGCTCTTTGAGATTTGAGACTTGACCAGTCTCCGTACCAGAACAACAAAATATGAATATCTTACATCTAATATCATAGAAGTATTACACAGTAAGGTTCTCAGTTCAAGACAAGCCTTAACCCTTCCCTCCATATATACACCTATTTGATGTGGGCAAACAGTATAGATCCAGATCAGACATCATATTAGTGCCATCTGATCAGGATCAGTACTGTTGGCTTTGTGGTCAGAAATAACCTATAAAAAATAAACAATACAGATCCTGATCACACAGAATGATTGTGCCTGCTGATCTGGATCTACACTGGTCACATTTGCACTAGAACATGTATATATAGAGGAGAAGGTTAATATCATTTGATGCTTTATTATTTTATAAACTTGGATCTCTGACCTGATAATGCACATAAATGCCCAAAACTCAGATCTATGTTCTATTATCACATCAATATGTATACAAAATTATCATATTTTATATACAGCCTAAAGAAAGATATACAGCCTAAGGAAAAATGTTCTTCAAAGTGCCAATTCTGACTGTGCCCTGCCACAGGAAAATAATTCTCTGAAACAATCTTCTAAATGTGACTAATTAATAGTGAATACAACTGAAATAAGGTCTATTTGAAAATTGCAGAAAATGTTAAAATAATTTAAGAAAATTTGATGAAACAAAACTAATTTTTCATTCCAAATTAGCAAAAGACTGAAAATGTCAAAAGAATCCTGAACATGAATATTTCCATAATTACCGGTAAGCTCAATTTTATTGTTTTTCTTTATTTTATCTCTAAGGATATAGCATAATTTCTGTAACCAATATTTTGAACACTATTTTGTAAAGAAAGCTTTATGTTTCTATATGAGTTTGGCTTTAATACTGCTTTATAGTTTACTCTCAAATACTCACACTTCAAATACAAAATAAGAATAATATTTGCAATCTCAAATTTGAATTTTTGGAAAAACTAAAACTTCCATGCCAGATTCTAATCAAAATCAATGTGGGCGAGCTTTTACGCTGTATTTATCTACATTGTGAATCTAAAATTATGAGTAACTTTTCAAAGATTACATTTATACAACAAGCTTTTAATTGCCACAATATTCTGAAATTACAAAGTTGATGTTTGCAGTTAACACTTTTTAATTCACAAATTTTAACTTAATTCATTTTAGCCCAAAATAGGACTCCTATAAGTTCCAACATAAGAGAGAACTTTTTTATCCTTCCAGTACAGAAATATCAATACTGGGTAATGCCATACATTTTTCTGCATGACCTGATTTTTAAAAGGAAAATATGTGCTCTTTAAGTTAATATCTGTCTTGAGTAAGTTGTCTTCACTCACTTGTTTACACTCAATTCCGAGTGACATCAAAACTTAAATATCTTTTATCCAATGGTAATCCACTACAATTTTTCCTTGAATTCTCCGCTGCCATATGCAGGATTATCGAACACGGCTGGATCACTGAAGTGTTCTTTATCAAAGCTGTTGCGTTCCCTCACTTCCACTTCCTGTTGACGAAAGTCGCCCTTCTTTCTGTGTCTGAATGTATAAAGAAAAATTGTTTGCTTGTTAGAAAAACACAAAATTTGTTGATTTGCATGGACACAATTACGTATTCTTGCTTATTTCTGACAAACTAAGTTATAAAATTTTCAGGAGTGTTCTGTTTCTATCATCTTAAGGTTATTCTATTGCGAGTAGTTTGCACAATTATTCAGATATCTATGGTTATTGAACAATAACTAAAACTAAAGACAGAATTATTGTGCAATAGTTATGGACAATAACTATAATGGTTATCAGCTGAGAACTAGGGTTTCACTAATAAATACGATTACTGGCCTATAACCCTAGTTAATTTCAATAACTATGGTTTTCAGACCAATATCCATAGTTACTAGTTGAAAGCTAAATATATCAGATTTATTGTGCAAACCGCTTTTCCGAATGGTAACTGTAGCAAGACCAAGAACACTGATCAATATCTAGGGTTTCTTGCAAATTGCACAAAAATCCAGAAACCACAATATTAACGAAAACCCTGGTTCTCATCCGGTAACCATGGTTAATACCGAGTACATAGTGATAACTATGATTATCACCTGAGAACTAGGGTTTTCACCAACAACTATGTTTATTTGGTGTTAGCCCTAGTTATCATCAATAAGGGTACAATATTTAACCAAATATCTTGTAACACATTATTATGTCTGCAAGAACCAGTAACACATGGATAATTCTCATGAATGTTTTAGTTATTAGAAATTTTGTTGATATGTTATAATGGGACAGTTCATATATTGTTCAACATGAAACTGTTGTTTGTCTCCATTTCCTGTAACCCTTTAATCCATAGATACACCCTTATTGCATTTTCATTTATTGCATGGGCAAACAGTGTAGATCTAGATCAGCTGGCACATCCATGTAGTCTGATCTGAGGATCTACACTGTTCACTTTTAGATTCATTAGCTCATTTCTGACCAAGATGCAACCAGTGCAGATCCAGATTAGATGAATGGATGGGCCAGCTGATCTGGATCTACACTGGTCACATGTGTAAAAACATGTATATATGGAGGAAAGTGATAATCTAGGATCATCCTTAAGTACACTTTGAGAGAAAGGAAATGTATAGATAAGTCAATTTATTTATTAGAAGTGTTTCATCATCATCAATTTTATCTTGTATATGATTGTATCACAATTCCAAAAGAACTTAGGTACAACAACATATTTTTTTACAGTAAAGCATAAAATTCATGCAACTATATTACCCAGGTATAAGTTGAAATAAAAAATATATAAAACATCTACCAACTAGATCTACAGTGTTACTTATTATAACAACAGTAATTGCATGAATAAAGTAAATCTTGAATTGTTTGCTGCCAACAATGACACTGATATTTAGCTGAAAAAGATCTTTTACATGTTCAAGGTTCTGATAGCCAAGGGCCTTATTTTCCCATCCCAACTGAGCATAATGTGATAGATACTTCTTGCGTAACATATCTATTTGATGCTTTTATTGTGGCAGCAACTGATCCCATTTCAAACTTAAATTTTATAGAGCAATGAAATTTACCAGGAATTCATTTCTTATTCTTAAAAGTGCAAATATGTCACTGTCTCTTCTTACATAACAGGGGGTTAAAGATGTAGCCATCTTGTCTAGGATGACAGGGGTGTGGTGGTGGGGCATGAAGAAAGATCACTTAATTCCAGCACTGATGAAAACAAGTTCTAAGATTATAAAACTGAGAATGGACACCAGTCTCAAATCTCAATATCTGATTGGCTGAAATGGGGACGTGTATTATTTCAAGCCTGGAACTGCTGAGGTACTACTTGTAAACTTAAAGCAAACATTCTGGAAAGTTTCCTTATTTAAAAGATTCTAGAATGGTTAAGACCAGTAGGCACATGACTGACATTATACATTGTCAGCCATCAAGGTCCCCATGTGCCTTCACAAATGGTAGGCTGACCTTAACAATTGTTTTGTGACATGCAATTTCCTGTAACCAACAATGTCAATTAAGAATACAAATTTTGTTTTAACTTAACTCATAGTCTTCCAAAATAAAAGAATGATTTTTTCTAACATTTACAGTTTGTCAACCAGTTCCGTTTATGAACCAGTTCCAGTTAACTTTTTTATTTCATTTTTATTTCATAATCTGAGTCTGACATAAAAACACTTTGCGAGATGCCCCCTCACCCCTCTTCCCCCCCCCCCCCCCCCCCCCAACTTCTTATTCATAACTGATTGAATTAACGAATTGGTTTAAATGTGTCTGTTAGTAATTGCTATATTTGTGAAAGTAAACACATGCTGAGACTAAAATAACTGTAACACATTTTCTTCGGTTAAATATCTTACATACTATAAAACAAAAAACAAAATTCAGATTATTGCTTTTAATTAATATATATTTTCACAATGGATAGAAAAGTTAACCGAAACTGGTTGACAATTGAATCACAAGATTGCAATATGGAGAAACCCAGCAAAATGTCTGTCACATATGTCATTATACCGTACATCCAGTAGCTATTTGATGTAGATCCAAATTTTTCAATTTATATGCTAATGGAAGCTGAAAAAAAAACTGAATATGTAATTTCTCAATCATCAACTAAATCATTATGCATTGAAGATAAACAGTTCTGTCTAGAATCCACATAATGTTAACCCTAAACCGCCTAAATTGTTGTAATGGAGTTAATTCAGGAGGAGCTATTTCACTCATTTTGACAAATTTGACTGACTAAAGAAAACAGTATAACCCCCAATCAGAATATGCCTTATATGAGCCTAGACTGGCAGCTAATATATCAGCTTTTTTAGACTGGTTGCTAATATATCAGCTTATTTACACTGGTTGCTAATATATCAGCTTATTTAGAATGGTTGCTAATATATCAGCTTATTTTCACTGGTCACTTATATATCAGCTTATTTACACTGGTCACTAATATATCAGCTTATTTAGACTGGATGCTAAAATATCAGCTTATTTAGACTGGTTGCAAATTTATCAGTATGTTTAGACTGGTCACTAATATATCAGGTTATTTTGACTGGATGCTAAAATATCATCTTTATTTAGACTGGTCACTAATATATCAGGTTATTTAGACTGGTTGCTAATATATCAGCTTATTTAGACTGGTCACTAATATATCAGGTTATTTTGACTGGATGCTAAAATATCATC
The DNA here is from genome assembly GCA_038501625.1 of Corbicula japonica. Taxonomy (NCBI): domain Eukaryota; kingdom Metazoa; phylum Mollusca; class Bivalvia; order Venerida; family Cyrenidae; genus Corbicula; species Corbicula japonica. Next base: position 7,627,742 of record JAZAYU010000008.1, on the reverse strand, counting down.
TTTATTTAGACTGGTCACTAATATATCAGGTTATTTAGACTGGTTGCAAATATATCAGCTTATTTAGACTGGTCACTAATATATCAGGTTATTTTGACTGGATGCTAAAATATCATCTTATTTAGACTGGTCACTAATATATCAGGTTATTTAGACTGGTTGCTTATATATCAGCTAATTTTTTATTGGTCGGTAATATATCCTAAGCTGTGCTTAGAGCTTCAAGGATTAAGGGCATTATTTCAAAAACCAGGTACCTGACTGAGTGCAATAGATGAACTCAGAAACTCAACACGCAGCAAACCGGTAATTTAAACATTACATCACCACTGACCATTCTGTGATTGGAGACCAATCTTCGATCTCGAGCATCTGATTGGCTGAATTGTCTTGAAATCAGAACTTTGCTTGAGATTTGAGACTGGTTTCCAGTTTTAGTTTTATAATTTTAGGCCCAGATTTCCCAGTCCAAAAACAAAAAAATTGCAAAGCTGAAGCTCTTCATAAAGATGGCCCTCTTGGGTCAATTATGCTATTTTAGCAGCAAAATGAGCAGCAATAATTATTTTTATCATGATCATGATAAATATACTACACCATTATTATATAGAATGTTCTGTCTATATTATAAAGAGCAAACAAAATGACCAGTTTTAAGGTAAAGCAGGAGAAATTTTAGAAAGATTGTTTGGGACCTACTGACATTGTTTCTCAAGCTAACAGACCAAGAGACCATGCAATAAAAACATACCTACTGGCAGATTCAGCCAAGATCATAAAACTGAGATTTGAGACCAGTCTAAAATCTCAAGAATCTGAATGGCTAAAATGAGGACCAGTCACAATCAGATTCTTAAGATTTGAGACTGGTCTCCAGATTTAGTTTTATAATCTTGGGCAAACTTGGTGAAACTGAGACCAGAGACCAACCTCTTATCTTAAACAGATGATTGGTTGAATTTTAGACCAGTCCCCAAAATGACCAATCAAAAGCTAGTGATTTTGAAGACTAATCTCCAGTCTCAGATTTTTGAACTAGTCTCGGTCACAGGTTAGACTAATGGTAAATAATGCTGAATTCTGGACATAGATCTATGTCAAACTGGTCAAATGTTGCATTCTACAGTACAGATACATGTCAATTGAACCTGTCAAGCAAGCATGCAAACTCATCTACAACTTACAGAAACTGGGCTATCTACATTCCATTTATCTCGCTTTCTGAAAATTGTCAGAAAACTTTGGTTTCAAGTATAAGTAAGAAGAATCAAAATGGGGTCGAATTACAAATGCTCAAAGCTGGCCTAAAATGATTTGATAATTTCAAACTGCATTTACATCACAGAAAGTTTGCTTAATATATTTTGATAACTTCTGTTAACTTTGAGAGGTAAGAAGTGAAGAAAAACCTTATAACCAAATCAATAATTATGTATGTCAAATGTGTTTTGAAATTAGAAAATTTTACAAAATATGCATTTTTTCTAGCATATTAAAAATATTTTGTTGATCTTTATACAAGGCTAAACCAAAATATTTAAACAATTTTATTTGTATTCAGACGTGCATAATTTTTGTCAATCTAGGTTTGGGTCAAGAAGTGTGCTCACACTAAAAACCTCTGAAATCTTCTCAAACAAATAGACAAAATTAGATTTTTTGCATAGTTTTCTCATTTTCGGTAATTTTGATGGCCAATCATCCATCTGCTTTAACTAGGGATGTCAACGGATCCTGAATTTGGGATCCGGATATCCGCTGAATGATCTGAACGGATATCCGGATATCCGAATATAAACACTTTGATAATAGAAATATGTCGTTTCCATAAACATAAATGCTTCATAACTTTAATATTTTAATAAATTACTAACAAAAAAGCATTTGATATTCTCAATAAGTACTTTCTTTTTGCAGTTGTTAAATAAATAGTGCAAAAAATTTGGAATCAAAACGATAAAAAGCTGCGTGAATGAACTATACATTTGCTGTATTTTCATCACCATTTTACTTCACAAAATGTTGCGAACAGCGAACTATAGAAAGAAGGGCATAACAAATTATTTGTTTAGAACGTAGATTTTAATTAATAATTAATGCGAGATCAAATAAAAAATGAATTCATCAATAATTTAAAAGATATAACCAAACTGACATAATTAAAAGTGAGAAATTGAATTATGACCGCTAAATCTGTTGTCTACAAAATTATAGCTCTATCCATTCTCAATGAAATCGATAAAAAAATAAGGTAGTTTTCTTTACTCAAAATAGATAAACTTCCAAGGTTGACTATTAATTAGCAAGTTCTTATATACACTGTCATACTTTAACACATTTCTAAACTTGTGAAACCCAATTAACTGTGTGTCATCACCTCTCGATAATCTGTTTAACATGTTCATGCTTAAATGCATACTGACATAGTAGAAAGATAATTTAGCCAAATAAAAGTAATATAAAAAATTTAAAGTTTTTATAAACGAATATTCAGATACCAAATTCGATCCAGATATCCGATGATGCGAATGGATATTCGGATATCCGTTGACATCCCTAGCTTTAACAGTTGTTGCTATATACTATTAAATTTCTTCAACCATTTAGGAATTCAAAGCTGTTAAAAACAACATTTCTTAAGATTTTAAGCCAATATAAGGCCTTCATGAACCTGTTCCTTTCTTTAATCTTTATGCAAATATGGTTTAAGAACTGTAAGATAAAATATTGTGAAGCCTGAACAAGAAACAATCTTACTTTAACAGTAACAAAGTCTGCATTTTATCCCTTTACTTCATATACACATGTTTCAATGTGTGTGCAACCAGTGTAGGTCAAGGTCAACCAGCACATCCATGCCATGCGATCTAAATCTGCACATGTCACATTTGGTAAGAAATAACCTGATGGATCATAAAGTGAGATACACTGTTTGCCCACATTATAACGATATATATGGAGGAAAGGGTTAAATTATTCATTTTGAAGCAAAACTGTAGCAATTCAAAGAGCCAACACCAGTTGTAGCAGAAATGTGATGTGGATTCTAAAATCAGAGCTTATATTTGAATGTGCAAGTGAAAACAAATGGGTATTTTAGAGATGGGCAAGAACTATTGGGAACTACATTTAGTCAGAGTTACCTACCTTCTTCTATAGATTATGCAGCAGACGACAGATATTATTATAATGAATAGGATGACACCACACGCAACTGCCACTGGAATCAACCATTTTCTCTGCAATGAAAATAATTATTTTTGTTAGCATTTAGAAACTAAATACATCATAGATATGGCTGGCAAACCAAGGTTCCATATGTAGAAATAAACGCTGACAAAAAGAACCTCTGAAAATATGCCTGGGGTGTTTGACCCATAGTCACTACACTACATCCTTTAATGCCTAAATCTTCAGCAAAATTACAGAAATGTGCAATTTTATTTGATGAAACATTTTCTACTTATCAATGATTTTGTTAGTTATCAGAATGATCTTTGATAGTATGAAGATGATAAAGACTTCACTCTTACAAAGGCAGAAGGTTAAAAAACGGAGATTAAAGACCAGTCTCCATTTCAGCCCATCAGATGCTTGAGATCTGAGACTGGCCTCCATTCTCAGTTTTACAATCTTGGGACCAGTGCTTATTTGAATGTGGACTTCAAACTTTTTATCAGCTTGTGCCTTTCCTCAGATGATTTCAGAATCCAATGTTCCTCAGTCTTTCTCATATGAGAGATTCTTAGAGAGGCCTGTGACTTCATTTGTTGAAAGATGTCACATTACTGAGCAGATGAAGTTGCTTATTATGCATTCTGCAGTAATGTAACATCATCTTGTCAATAATCAACTTGCCTATAAGTGATGAGAAAATAATAGATAGTTATTTCTTAATAAAGTAACAACTAAAATATAAAATATCACTGAAGGCACGTTTTCCTGTGGCATGCCCCAAATATACTCACCTCTTCTTCCTGTTTGACAGGTTCTGCCTTGGAGTAAAGTGTTTTACCAACTTGCCCCAGAGATTGTTCGAGAACAGCCTTGCTAGGTGCTTTCAGTGTCTCTATATCACATGTTGGTGACAAACATTCAACCCTGTACGTCACATTAGATATGTCTTTTCTGCAAGCAACATTTACATCAAAATAAGGCATTCAGTAATTTTTAAGTAAAATATTTATTAAACAGTAAGAGATTATGTAGAATCACATGAGCCTTAGGGTACAAGCAGAGATTGGAGACTGGATATGGGGTGGATCACTTTTAAATGTAATGCATTAAATTAGCATATTTGTTAAATTTGAACATTAAATTAGCATAAGCATTAATGTATTTCGAAAATGTAATGCATTAAATTAGCATTTTTTCAAAAAGCAATGCATTAAATTAAGCACAATCGAATAGTTATATTTCTTTATATTTAATGCATCAGCATATTTGCCAATATCAATATCTTGAGTAAAAATTGCCAAAAAATATTTGTTAAGTTTGACGATGACAAAGCCAAACCTTTGAGAAAAGTCCACACCTAGAGTTTTGGTAAAGTTTTGTACCAGCAAAGTAAAGCCAATTTCAAATATGAGAATGACAGAATATGGCCAAGACTTGGGACTAGGATAATAAAACCAAGACTGGACATCTGTTTTCAGTCTTAAGCACATGATAGGTTGGAACTAAGCCCTGTCTAGTAGTACAAACAAACTAATAAAAACTTCCTGGCTGGTCTCCTGTACCAGTTTTATGTTCCTTGTCCCAGTGTATCATTGAATGCAAGGCATTTCAGGATAGCATTAACAATTTTATAAATATCTGGTCCACTCCTGTCTAAATATTTCCAGTAGAGATGTTTGAAAAAAGATGTCAATAAAAGAACAAGCGGAAAGCCTTACCCCTGATCGTTGGTGTCTTCTATGGCAGTTATATCTACATTTAGAAAGTCTGGGGCAGTATCTTAAAAAAGATAATATAAAGAATATACTTTTATTATGTGCAACAAAACAGTAGCATCCAACAATACTGAACATTTGTAAGGTACGAATACAGAGCATGTTGTTGCCATGCTAAGAAATCCTTTCTAACAGTCAAAATGCTGGCAAATCTGTGTTAAATGATCACCTTTATTAAGCGCTCATATGGCTACAGAAGCTGTTATACAAAGACACACACAAGTTTAACTGTTTACTCCATGGAACACAGCTTATATCCTTTGTGAGTCCAGTTGAGATCCAGATCAGCCTGCACGTCATCCAGCACATCCATGAAGTCTGATCTACACTTCTTAGTCAGAAATAATATAATGAATCTTAAAGAAACTAATGCAAATCATGATCAGACTGCATGAATGTGCATGATGATCTAGATCTACACTAATGGCACATAGGTGTAAAAAGTAAACTGATAATAAATCATAATGCATCACATTTCTAACTTTCCTGTGTTGCAGATTTAGACAGGTTTAACAGTTAAATTATAAATTTATGTTTGCTTATCTGCAATCATTATTATCTACAATAGTACATACTTCCATTTTCTTTGTCTACAGCTTTTTTGACCGCTTGCAGTATCTTGGCTTGCTCAGTAGCTGCTGTTTTTCCCTCTAATGTTACATGACCTTGAGCATGGGGTTTACAGCCACAGGTCGAGGTATGAGCTTGTTTCAAGTTTTGGTCCAGTGTGGCAGTGTCAGGGTTAGATATGATTGCCTCATTTGGTTCTTGTCCATCAACAGCAACAGTAAATCTTACAGGAGTTATCTCCTCTCTGAAAGGGATAGAGACTGGTTTTACATACACCACTGACCAGGATATTCTATTAAAAATTGTTGTGCATTATGAGACAATAATCTTAGCAAATCCAACTGTCATCAGGTCTGAGTTAAAATTTCACCCTAGACTATTTTGATACATCATAACATATCTTCTTTCTTGATGTCATTTTTATTCCATTTATGCCTGTGTGACCAGTGTAGATCCAGATCAGCAAGCACATCCATGCCATCTGATCAGGATCTACACTGTTTGCTGTTTGGTCAGAAATAACCTGATCTAAAAGCAAACACAGTAGGTCCGAGTCATATTAAGTGTCATAGGAAATACTATAGATCTTTGCAAAACATATGTTCTTGATTTCATATTTATGCATGTACATGCATAACTACAACAGGTAATTCCTGATTTTTATAAATATGTTTTCAACATTTTAATTTAATTTCTTTTTGTATTTTCCGCAATCTGAATGGTTCAGAGGCTGACATTTGCTTGCTATTGTAAAAAATATATATAATAATTACAATATTACTATATGTACTTACCCATTTTTACCAACCAGTGTGTACTCTGAGCTGTGGGAAGTGTCTCGTCTACGTTTTCTATCAGTATGTTTAACATTCACCGTCAGTAAACTAGCAGTTCGCAATTCTACAATATAAAGACATACATATTCAAACATTTTAACTCTGCTGTATTATACAGTCCACATTGGTTGTGTCGAAGTCGGCGGGACCGTACATTTTAATTCGAGATATCCAAAGTTCGACACATCCGAATTGGCGCCAATGCACGAATATCACACCAGTATGTTTCTTATGCTGACATAATTGTGAGTGCTAGTACTCGTATATGAACATTTCAATGGATCTATTCTTAATCAAAACAGAACAGAAAAAATATATTAACTGGATTATATTTATAACATTTAAAAAAAAAACATAATCATTAAGTTTCGATGTTTGTGTAACATCGTCGTCGTCTTCACTCTGAGCATTAAAGTCGTCTTTCGTTATTTTTTATTATGTAAACTAATTATAATTCAAATAAATATTCGCCCCATAATCGTTAATTTGGAGCTTTTTTGTGTTTCAGTCTTGTTGGGGGAGAATTGATTACGTTTGTATCATGCTTTGCATTTGTTGTCCTATTTTAGTGGCCTGGTTGTCACAATGTCATAATTATTGTAATTAAATGTTGTTGTTGTTTTTTTTTAACTGAAATTAATTTTACGAATCCGAATATTTTACATCCGAATGAATTAAATAAGAGAATATTTTACTGAACAGGTGATAATCGTTAATTATTATTTAATAATGGTATCTTGTTGGCCGACAAGTTCTCTCTTTGAAGAAGCCGCGCGCATTGTTCGACCGCGGCAAGTTTCACACTTCGACTTGTCCAATGATTTTATATAGCATATTTCAGCCGGCGGGTTCGAAATTTACTTCGACTTATGAAAACATTGTTTAAGTCGAATTCGAGTTAAGCGGCGTAATATTATATGAAATAAGAACACATTTTGACGGGACCGTAAAATTAATTCGAGATAACCGATGTTTCGACTTAAGCCAGTTTGACACAACGAGTGTGGACTGTATTCCAAGGCAAATTTGTTTCATGAAACTAGTTTTGCTGTTAATTGTTGGAACTCCTGGAGAAAACATATGGCTATTCAGAAATAATGGAGAAAACATATGGCTATTCAAAAATAATGGAGAAAACATATGGCTATTCAGAAATAATGGAGAAAACATATGGCTATTCAGAAATAATGGAGAAAACATATGGCTATTCAGAAATAATGGAGAAAACATATGGCTATTCAGAAATAAAGCATCTACTATGCAACACCTCTAGAAAGTTATTATCATATTAAAATCTATTTTATTCTGGACAAGTATGTGTGGTTATTGTTCTGTTTTACCCTTTACTCCAAATATACTGTATTATTGCATGTGCAACCAGTGTAGATCCAGCTGGCACATCTCTGCTGTCTGATCTGGATCTGCAGTGATGACATCTCGGTCTGAAAGAACTAAATGAATCAAGAAGTGAACAGTGTTAATCCTGAGTAGACGGCACTGATGTTCCAGGTGATCTGGATCTACTCTGTTCATCCATGGAAAAACATCCATATCCTATGGAGGAAACGGTTTACAATACCAAGAGATTGTTTTACCTGTGTTTGTCTGAGTCCATGCAGCAGAAAGAGATCTGCTAATTGATGTGTGGTCCAAACTTGTTTTTGCACCAACCAGGTACAGTTTTCTTGCTTTTCTAACAACACCATTCAATACATCCAAGCCAAGTGGAGTGAATGCCCTTGAAAACTCTTCAGTGGAAGGAGTTTTGATAACATCAGCAGATGCATTGTTCCTTACCCCATACTTGAATACTGTGACCGGATTCCTTTAGAAATAAAAAGAGAAAAGAATAAACACTGACAAAATCAGGTAAGGCTTAAAAATTCAATATATTAATGATTTACTTTAAAGTGTTGTTGTTTTTTTCGGACAGATTTTGAGTTCAAACATTTATGTTCAGTACACTGTTAGCTTTCCTGCATAAATCAATATTGTTGTTAACTCACAACTTGTGAACCAAGAACTGCTTTTTTATTGTCCAACAATATTGACCTGGCACCTCATTAAATTTCGTAAAGGTCATAGGAAAAACACTGTGACATATATATGTAACCAGAGAACAAATTGATATAATTGTTCACTCCGAACGTCAGTGAGTTGTGGTGTATTGGTATACATGCCGGACTACAGATCTGATGGTCTCTGGTTCGAATCCTTACAAACATTATTTTATAAAAATGCACATTTTTTCTTTTACTTGTAAAAAATCATTTGAAATCGTTTTACTACTCGAACATCTGGTTTTAGAATACCCTTTGAATAGTGTTTTTCTACAATTTTATTTGTGACATTATGCAACCCTATAGGCTATAAATGCATTTTACTTTAGCCCATACATGCAAAATATTCAGTTATAATATACTTCACACTACACCGGTAGTTTACACAGAAAAATAACAGTCTATAAGAGTTTTAAAAGAATGGAAATTTGAAAATTAAAGAAAACAAACAAAAGTGGCTAAAACATTAATTCGAACCTACGAGTTTACGTCTTTATTCTCAAATTTAAACACTTTTACCGACTGTGCTAAGCGGGCTTCTTACATTTTGTAGCTTATTAAAATTGGTTAAACATAACATATCGATTTAAATTTAGATTGTAAAGTTTACGAAATATACCGACTACAGGGTCAAATTCAAGAGTGCCAGGTCAATGTTGTTGGACAATACCTAGACAATAACTATTGTAAGATAGTAAATAATTACGTTATGTTAAAAACAAGCATGTAAACCATAAAAAGAAGACTAAAAGTACTGGTTACCACTGGTTTTCATCAACATAGTCTTCCATAGCCAGATCTTGCTCTTGTGTTAACTTAACTTCCACAGTATCTTCACTGACTGTAAAATATTAATGCACAGAAGTCCATCAATTCCTAAAGGCTATTTTCAGTTATCTTTACAAGTATAAAATAGAAAACAAACATCGATTTGTGCATGATGCCAAGATTCTAGAAAAATACTGATAACCCTTAAATCCATGGATACAGCTTATATTGGTGTATATCAAGATCAGATTGCACATTTGTATAGATTGACCAGGATCTACACTGTTTTAAATTAATTTCTGCTATTTCTGAAAAAGTTGTGATAACAGTAGATTCATATTAGAATGCACAGATGTGCAGGCTGATCTGGATTGACACTGGCAGCACATGGAATATAAGCTTTATCCAAGAAACAACAGAACCTAAATTATTCTATTACTCAATATACATGTAGATGCATTTTATTGCATGTCCGACCAGTGTAGATCCAGATCAACCGACACATCAGGATCTACATTGTTCACTTTTAGGTTGAGTAGGTTATTTATGACTAAGATATGACCAGTGCAGATCCAGATCAGATAGCATGGATGTGCCAGCTGATCTGGATTTACACATATTGCACATGCATAAAATACGTATATATGGAATAATGGGTTAAAGGCAATAAAATCCGTTACCATTATTTGCTGCAGCATACGCTGTGACAACAGCAGACGTCACTTGATCTTTCTTGTTGTAGTTGATCAGTGATTTCCCTGACAGGTAGAGCTCCCTCAGGATGTTTGTTACATTGACCCAAACCTCGAACTCCGAGCCAAAGTCCGCCTGGATACCAGTCTTCAGATTATTAGTTGATAGGGGTTCAGTCTGCCATGATGCAACCGGGGCATCATCAATGTCTAATGTGTAGGACACTCTTGGTTTCACTTGTCTGTAAAAGAATCAAAACAGACTCATAACCAAGCTGTTTGGGAATCATGTTTATGTGATTGAAAAGTAAACAACATTTCATAGATGTATTATCAATTAGGCTATAACTGAATATCAAGGGTCACTTAGATGATTTTTTAAAAGATTCTGCTAATTAATAGCCAAAATACCCATTATTTAAGAAAGCAAATGACCCCTTATAAAACCATAGGGTCTACATGAAGCTTTATGGAAATTTAAAGAATCAAAGGGTCATCTCCTGGGTCGAATGGAACCCCTGCTATAATTGTAAACCAAGCGTTGGACTTCAAAGATTTATTTTCATGTTGGTTACAAAACAGTTATACAATATTGTTTGATAAAACACTATAATTTAATTAACAAGGTAAATGCTAATTATGATGATGATCACAAGTTCAGCTTCTACAGGGAATTTTTTCTCCAAATTTCAGGCTTACAATTTCATCACCCCGACATACCTCTTCAACTATTATCATCATCAAAATAAAACCTAGTAAACCCTTTACTCCATACATAAGGCTTTTACTGCATAAGCTAACAATTTAGATCCAGATCAGCCTGCACATCCCTGCCATCTGATCAGGATCTAAATATTTCACTTTTAGATTCATTAACAGGTTATTTCATACAGGAGGCAAACATTGTAGATCCAGATTAGTTGGCACAGATGAGCTGGCTGATCTGGATCTAAACTGGTCATTCTTGTGATAAAAGGTGTATATATGGAGAAAAGGGTTAGAGAAAAAAACCCAGACTATATTCCTGACCTGGTTGCCATATCAACTGTTTCCGTGACAGCAACTATAGTGACATTGAATTTCTTCTTTGCAGAGTTTGTCTGGTTAAGGCTAGCATTCCACACTTTAGCTAGGGTTCCTCCCAACTCCATTAACTTTGTCTTTGTGATTCTACCGGACAAAGTCACATGGTGCAGGTCAACTTGCCTGGAATAACAGTAACTATTAATAATACTGACTAAATATATATTCTTGTTGGTAATTCAAATACATTAAGAAAATGCCAGACCTTTATATCATTAAATGCAACAAGGGATATAAAATTTTGTTAAACATGTATGCCCCCAACCCCAAATGTGAACCGAAGAATAATCTGCTGTTATTTAATTGAACTGTAACCTTGACCTTAGAAACAGTAGGAGTCATCTACATGTAATGAAAAAACTTCCCAATAAATCAGAGGACTGTATGCCAAATCAATGTCTAGATGTTGACAGCACAAGGATGGTTATGGACTAATCTTGGTCAAAATTTGATTATGTGCCTGTGCCCAAATCCTGCACCTCCCCACTTAAACACAAACAATGTACTGAAAACAATGCTTAACTGGACACATATTTTTTCATTGAGGTCATCTTTAGAAGCAATGAGTGCCGGTTAATAATGTTAAATAAATATGCATTATTTGCAACAATTCACATTCTCAAAGTTACCTGTGATAAGATTTTGCTTTATAAAGCCGGGTAGCAGGGAGGTAGTTTTCTAAGGTGCTGGTTTCTGGCGCCAGAATGTAGTTGGATTCTATTGGTTTTCCTTGTAAAGACACAGTGTACAGGTATCCAGTCAACTCAGCACTATAATAATGATAAAATCTGGTCTCATCCATGGGTAAACATAGAAAGCATTGCTGGCAGTCTCATTATTTCTTAAACCCTTTACTCTATAGATATGATTTTATTTGCCTGGGCAAACACAGTAGATCCAGATCATCTGGTACATACACGCTGTCTGATCAGGATCTTTACTGGTCATGTTTAGATTCATAAGACTATTTCAGACCAAGACGTGAACAGTGTAGATCCTGATCAGATGGCATGAATGTGCCAGCTGATCTGGATCTACATAGTTTGCCCATGCGATAAAAACTGTATATATGGAGAAAAGGGTTAAATACCCATCAAGTCCATGACAACTGCCTGTTTAAAAAAGGTTTGGTGTAGCCAACTGCCTTTTTATAGTATACTAGTAGTGTTATTTGTCATAAAATTAATCTAGATGCACTGTGCATTATGTTTTGAAAATACAACTAAAAAGACTTACCCAAATATGCCGATGTACTGTTCACTTCTAAGGATATTTAACTCAACAGAAGAATCTGAAATTGTAAGGTTCAACAACTCTGTGAATACCATTAATGCTGATTCAGATAACTTAAGCATACATTTGAACCTGTCTTAGTAGCCACCCACATTCAGCAACCACCTGTGTTAAACAGCTAGTCTGAATATGTCCTAAACAAACATAATACATTTGGTTCTAATTTTTAACTGTGTTTAACAGCCACCTAAGCACTTTTCGACACTCGCTTGGTAGGCTGATTAATACAGGTTTGACTGTATACAACAAGTGAGTTTTAGCTTAAAATTTAATTAAAGTGCAGCCCCGTTTTTACAGTGTTATCAATTTTATAGGAAACTTTTTGGGTGAAGTAATTTTATTTTTCCTGAGGGATGTCTGCATGAACTCACAACATCATTGCTATCACATGTCATATGCTTTATATTGTAACTTCAAAGAGAAACAGCTATTGGTAAAAACCACACATGCTTACTGTTAAAGTTACAGTCAAATGTTGACTCAAGTATGTCAAATAATAACTAACTTTGCTGAGTATGGTTCCAAGCCTTTATGAGATTGGAGGCTAAATATTCTGTTTTCAGTGCCTGGTTCCTAGAATACATCAACAGTCTATAGGAGGATTCCAGGCTGAACTGATGTAAGCCGGTATACAACTCTACTGTTACTCCTAGTGATGACCTCATCTTTTTCACAATGGTATTGTCATCAGGTGTCAAGGTCAATTTAGGATATGCCAACTTGTTGTCAATGGCAACAGAATAAAACATTCTGGTGATTGATTCTCTGAAATTAAAAACAGATTAACATTACTTTACAAAAATATATATTTGTATTTAAATACCACTGACTTAAATTTTTCGTACTAAACTTTTTTTTTTTTGTTGATACAATGTATACTACTCAAAGTTTGCTAAGCTCCATGTTAATCACATCTTTGTGAAAGTTGTCTATGTTACATTGTTTATTGTATTGAAAAGGTCAGTAGTGTACACATAAATAACCAATCTGATGCATAAAAAGAAATAATGCCAATATTAAGTATGATAGATAAAGAATATCCTTAGTGCTAAGCAAACTTTTAATAGTATATATGCAAATTTAACAAAAAAGTCTATCTATCAAAACATATCTTCTTTAACCCTTTCCTCCACAGACACACCATTATTGCTTGGGTGAAGTGTAGATCCAAAACAGCCAGCACATCCGTTCCATCTCATCAGGATCTGCACCATTGGCTTTTTGATTTGTTAGGTTATTTCTGAAATGTGACCAGTGCAGATCCTGATCAGAGGGCATGGATGTGCCAGCTGATCTGGATCTACACTGGTCCCATATGCATAAAAATGGCTATCATTTCAAAACTAGCAATGTTACAGCAATGATCCCACCAACAGCATGTGACATCTATCACTGATAGCCATGACTTTGACCGGATCAGTGAATTTTTTCTATTCTTTTGTTGAGTAAGAAACACTTACATATCAATCAACAAATCAATGGGATTTATCTTTTAATTTTGGAGAGAATTCTAAGGAAAAAGTACTGTATATAGTTTATTGCTAACATAGAGTGAGTGATTTTCATATACTTATGCACAAAATTAATTATCACTTCTATTCTTATACTAACTCTCCTGATTATTCTTTTATTTTAATTCTTTAAAAATCAAAAAGTGGAAATAAAATTCTAAGAACAAATCTTTTAGAGTTGCTGAATGACAACATTTTTTTTTCAAAACTCGTGGCAAAAAGAGCCTAAACATCAACATCGGTAGTCAAAACAATCCACACAGTCCAAAAATTTATTAGGGACCTGTAATGCTGCCTTACCTACAAGCAAATGTTTTTCTTCGTAAAAGTTGAACAATTTAGGCAAGAACATCATGCAAGATGAGTATAAATATTAAGAATTAAAACTGATCCCTCAAGAGATGACAAAGTTTTTATTTATTCCAGAGTAGACCCTGTTTTGCTCATTAGAATTATCTGACCATGCTTTTCAAGTGCTAGAATTATAAAATAAATAAAACAAGCATATGTTTACCCATTTGTGCCTATGTACTCTTCTCTTCTGAGTCTGCTCACATCAACTTTTGAGTCTGCAATCAAATTTAAATCTTTGTCAATGCAATTTAATAAAATATTCTGAAAAGTTTATTTCAATAATGATTAATGAGTTTTAATCAATTGCCAGAAAGCTGTTGACTTGTTTTTTCTTCTTGATAGTGTTGTATCATTTCATTTCATAGGAATTTCGTGCAAAAGACATAAATGACATTTTTACCTGAGCATAAATTCAACAATGGTATTACATGAATTGTGTTGACTTTCCTCCGTATATATGCCCTTTTACGCATGTGCGACCTGTGTAGATCCAGATCAGCCGGCACATCTGTGCTGTCTGATCAGGATCTGCACTGGTCGCATTTTGGTCAGAGATAACCTAACAAATCAAAAAGCGAACAGTTTAGATCCTGATTAAGTGGCACGGATGTTCTGGCTGATCTGGACTTAAACTGTTCGCCCTAGCAATTAAGGGGTATCTATGGAGGAAAGGGTTCATGGTCATGAGATCACTAAACAAACTTTTTCTAACAATTTCTAAACATTAATACCACTTGAGCAAAACTATTTCACTTACTTCCAAAATTAGACATTTGTTGCACAGTAGATTTGATGAATGGTTCTAGTTTGGATGTAACGTAGGTTGGCACCAGTCCAGCTAGGCTGATCGAGAACTGATACGCTGATTTCTGGAACCCTTCATAGCCTCCATTATACGAGGATGACAATACAGTGTAGTGTGTACCCCTCGGTGAGGTGAAGTTGAAGGCAGCTTGGAGACTGGAAACTGTCAACTGTGGCTGTAGACTGGCATCTATCAGTACTCCATTATGTCTAACTGCGTAAGTCACCGACCATCCTAGCTCACTGTAAATGCAACAATAATAGGTAAGGTACCGATGATACCATGGTTAAAAAATAACAGCCAAATACCATAAAACTGAGACTAGAGACCAGTCTCAAATCTCATAAAATGGTGTCTAGAAAATTGAGACTGTCGACAAATCTCAAATATCTAGCATCCGATTGGTTGAAATTGAAAAAATCTCCGAACAGACCACAATTATAAATGCTTGAGTTTTGAGACTAGTCTTTTATCTTCTGTGTTATGATCCTGAACTTATAAAACTGCAATTAGAGATAAGCGCCCATGATCATAAACTAAAACTGGAGACCAGTCTCAAATCTCAAGCATCTGATTGGCTGAAATGGTAACCATTTGCCATTTCAGCCAATAAGATGCTCGAGATTTGGGACTTGTCTCCAAACTCAGTTTTATGATCTTGTGACTGGTCAGTATATGGAATGCACATAAGTCTCAATTTCATGATCTTCGACTCATAAGGTTCTAAAACCTCTACTGAATGTCTGCTTTTGCATACACTTTTAGCATACTCCATAGAAGTTTCAATAGTGGGTTTTTTAAGCTTCAAACTTTAATCACATTTACATCTTTAATTTCTTACATTTTCAGCCATCGATCAGGTACTTTTCACAATGTAGTCAACCCTTTACTCCAATATAGGTTTTATTGCATGGGTGAACACTGCAGATAAATATTGGCTGGCACATCCATAGCATCTGATCAGGATCTACACTGTTCGCTTTAGATTCATTTTCATAAAAAAGGGACCTATGTCGATCCAGGTCAGATGGCACAGATGTACCAGCTAACCTACATTTATACTGGTCACACATGCCACAAAACCTGTATATATAGAATAAAGGGTTAATCACTTTTACATCATTTTCTGACAATTTTAGCAATCCTGTTGGTAATAAAACTCACTAACCTTTGGGTAGACACCAACTTTTCTTGGTAACCACCAGAGACAACTACTTGATTAGCACTTATCCCTGAAACAAAATGAAAAGAACAAACTAGAATTCACAACCATCTCAAAATTTGGTGAATATTAAAAACATTTAATAAATTAAGTTCTAATGACTTGAATTGCCATCATGAAAGTAAGATTAAATACAGACAGGTCAAAGGTCAAAGGAAAAGGAACCCTCGGACAGTTCCTGAAATGACGTCACGAAGTTGAGGATACATAACCTTTTACGCATTTTATGGTCAAAAATAACATAATGTTGTCAGACTGTGAACAGACTGTGAAACAAAATCTCCAATTAGATTTCAGAAAGTAATAGATAAGATGTATGTTTTTTAAATATAATAATGACTCAAGTGAAAAAAAATTGACAGAAGACACCTTTTTCCGTGGCATGCCCCATATCACAATAGACCCATATAAGCCTGTTCATCTATATAGTCTTATTCTACCTCTTAACTTAAAAGAATTTCTTTAAAAAAAAGGTAATTATAATTAACCATTTACTCTAAATATACCTGTTTTATCTCATGTGCAAACAGTGTAGATGATCCAGATTAGCTGGCACATGCAATAAAATGTATATATACATTGAATAAAGGGTTAACAGATGGACTTTCTTGAAATTGATCGATGACATACCTGTTAACTGTGATGAAATAACTTGAATCATTGCACGCTTCACATTTTCTAAATCAGCTTTAAACACTCTTTGGGATAGTACTACTCCAAATGTCCTTGACACTTGAACTGGGGTGTAGTTGGTCACATCAACAATGGAGATCTCGGTGTTCTCTAGGTCTTTAACTTGGATATTTTTCTGCAAGTAGTTTATTGGTAGTGCACGAGTGTTCCTAGCCGTGGAGTCTGGGTACTGAAGACCTCTCAACAATTTGTAGGAGATCTGCCACAAATGAAGATCTCTGCAAGGAAAGCAACACCAGTTTCTTGTAGTTCTTTTGCAGTATTAAAGCATTTAGAAATAATTATTTGGAAAATGTATGCTTTTGTTGTTTGGAAAACATGTGCCATTGTTAACAGTTTCTTGATGTAAGGATCCTGCTTACCTATTGATGGTTTGTGGTTACTGGTATAACAAATTGTATTTCACTGCCTAAACAACGTCTGGGGAACATTCATGTGATCTAACAGACATGACATGTAGTCACCATAGTACAATTCTTAAGCATTTACTCCACAAGATATGACTTTTTTCCATAGGTGAACAGTGTAGATCCAGATCAGCCAGCACACTGTGCCATCTGATCACAATCTACACTTTTTGTTTTTAGATTCACTAGGTTATTTCTGACCAAGATGCAACCGGAGTAGATCCAGATCAGATCTCATGTATGCCACACTGGTTGCTCTTTTGATAAAATTTTTGCATATATAGCAAAGGGCTAATAAAAGGATTAACTATCAGGTGTTTTCAAAGATTTATTAAATGAATGTATTACCTTAACCCTTTCCTCCATAAGTACACCTTTATTGCTAGGGTGAACATGCCATCTGATCAGGATCTAAACTGTTCACTTTTTGATTAATTAGGTTATTTCTGACCAAAATGCAACCAGTTCAGATCCAGATCAGACGGTATGGATGTACTAGATCTGGATCTACAATGGTCGCACACACATAAAAATGCATATATATGTAGGAAAGGGTTAAAAGTGAAGAGTTTCAATCCCAATCAGACTATGTGGATGTGAAGGCTGCTCTGGATCTACAATGGCATCCAGTGTGAAAATGCTACGCTGAGCATTATGAAGTCTAATATCTACTCACCCACTTTCAGTGATCACTTCCTCTTCAGTTAGAATATCAACATCAATTACAAAGTTCTGTTGTTGTACATATTTCTCATTCCAGGCTCGCATAATTCCTTGGGAAATTAATTCTCTGTTTGTCTCCCCTATTCTTCTGTCTGTGTGCACAACAAACAGATCCTTGGTCCTGGAAAACATTATTTGAAATAAAAATAAAGAATGATATATTGTCGAATGGCACATGGAATATTTTAGAAATAGCACAATTAAATATACAGAAGTTAATATAAACAACTGTATGACAACAAAATTACTGTGACAGTCATTGAAATTTACAAGAAAACCAACTCGTCAGAATATTTTTTGTTAAATTTAAGAGAAGTTTAAATAATTAATGGTTTCATATCACTTTTTGCAGCCCATAGTATGTTGAGAATTTACTATAATGTAACATTGATTTGCATGCCATGTAAAGATTGTTTATAAAATGTATGTACATTCAATAAGGGAGTGGCTTAAATAAAATCAGAAATGTTTATGTCTTGCTCCTCTCTTACAAGTTCATGTTGACAACAGTCAAGAAAAAACTGCAATAACATAATAATTATTTTGTTATGACAGAAGCAAATCGCAATTTCATGCTTACAACTTATCCAAAATGTAGATAAAAGGATGGCTTTTTTATCACAGCAGCAAATTTATACATTTAACCCTTTTCTCCAGCAAATTTATACAATTAACCCTTTTCCATATACACATCGTATTGCACACAGCATAGATCCAGATCAGCATGCACATCCTTGCAGTCTGATTAGGATCTGCACTCTTTGCTTTTGGTCAGAAAATAGCATACTCAACCAAAAAGCGATCAGTGCAGATCCTGATCAGACGGCACAAGTGTCGGCTGATCTGGATTTAAACTGTTCACACATTCGAAAGAAGGAATATGTATATGGAGGAATGGGATAAATAACCATCTAATAATTCTGATTCTTTACCTGACTGCATGTTCTATATTCAGGTTGTACAATGATGCAACATATTTCTTGCTGGTACCATGCACAACCAAGCTGAGGGAAGTAGTGAGCTGGGAAACAGGTATGTCCTCATCTACCTGAACATTATACGTCTTCTTGCTGCTACTCACTGAGTAAAGAATTCTCCACAACTGTTTCCTGGAAACCAAAAAAAAACACCGTGAACTGTCACATTCTGCATGACTATTGAACTTTTATAGAGTTAAAATCTCTTCATGGAATCATCTATATCCAGACTGGCAAGACTATCACATAAATTTGGCACGATAGGGTTTACTAAGTTCATTCAGCAACATACCAGTGCTTTTACTGGCGCATGAAAAAGTAATCTTACTCACTCTTTCTATATACAGTAGAGATCCAATATAATGCGGTCCATGGGGTCCAGACCCTCAAAGCACGTTATTATCGGATCCGATATTACCTACCCATTATGCAAAATTTGCCTTTGACAGATTTTTACTATCATTTTATGGGGAAAAAAGCGGGACCCACGGGTTGAACGCGTTATATTGGATTTCGCGATATAGCGGATCGCGATATAGGGGAGCTCCACTGTATACTAGAAAATATGTTTGTAAATTGAAAATCAATACAGGATGAAATATGTAGAAGGGTCAAATGTAAGCAGTATGATGTGCAAAAATTGTATCTATCACCTATGTTCAGTTTGAATTCTACAGTTGATCATTATGCTTACCTCTTTGGTTGCACAACGGTGCCACTGACTGTTCCAAGGCGGTAACCCCTCGGGTTCTCATTTTTGTTTATTGTTAGTGGTGTCTTTTTTGAAACTGATCATTTTATAAACCATGCTCTCTCCCTCTCTCTTCTTGACTGTGTGGGGAGGCTTTTTTTCTGAATGTCTGAATGTGGCAATCCCTGATATGCATATTTCACCTTTCTCTAGCAACAGTTTCTAGGTGGTGATGAGGCAGAGCCCCCCCCCACCCCCCCACACACACGTGTAACTTACCCAGTGGAGACATTAGCACTGACAGTTAGTTCTTCTTGAAGCTGTATCTTGGCTTGTACACTGGAATCTGTGAACAAAATAACAATCTAGCAACACTGGCAATAATGACAGAACAAATAAATTTATATCATGGACAGAACATCTCTAATATACAAAACAAGTTTGAATCAAAAATAAGTAAGAAGTAGTAGGAGCAATTATCATTATTTTTGTACATTGTTATGTCTTGATAACTCGAGATATTGAAACAGTTGTCACAATATTTGTCTGGTGTCTTATCAATGTTCCAGCAACAGTTTGATTTTTCTGATGTGACTTTTGTCTAATTGCCCCCCTTGCTGATATTCTTCCTATCTTAGTTAGGGCCCGAAAGTCATAAAACTGATATTGAAGACCAGTCTCAAATCTCAAGCATCTGATTGGCTGAAATGGCAATCTGAGACTGAGCCCCTGATTTAATTTTATGATCTTGAGCCAAGACATCATGTCAATATCATTGATTTCCAAGTCCCCTTAGATCTGTTGCTCTCCAACATCAGAAAATTTTGATATTTATATCTTTTCTTTGTAGTCTAGATCAAGAGAAGTAGCTAGGTTTTTTATTTTTCAGTGTTTTTCTAACTTTTTCACATAGAAAAAAGTATTGTCTTTTTTACAACATTGGCATATGAATGATGAACTATTATTGCACTTAATTTACAAGAGAAAGGAAGGGGAAGTATTTTCTTAGAAAGAGCCCCCACCATTCTGTAGACCATCCAATTAATTCAATTCAAAAGAAGTATTGCATCAGAAAGAACACCCACCATTTTTGTAGACCGTCCATGCTATAGACAGTTGTTGTTGGAATGTTGCCCTGTCCACTGTAAGCAATGGTCTGTCCAGGACCAGATGGAACAACTGTTTGTAGTTCATCAAATCCACAACCTGTCATGTAAAACCCTGATCTAGTTATCCAAATGTTAACATATCTACTAACTTAACCCTTTCCTCCATATACAGTCAAACCTGTCTTTAGCAGCCACCCAAGGGAGTGACTAAAAAGTGGCTGCTCTATACAGGTGGCTGTTAAAAGACAGGTTAAAATGAGGACAAAATGTTAGTTTAGGACATATTCAAACTGGCTGTTTAAGACAGGTGGTTGCTATTCGCAGGTGGCTGCTAAGGCACGTTTATTTGTATACACTTTTATGGTGTGGGCAAACATTGTAGATCTACATCAGCTGGCGCATTCATTCCGTCTGATCAGGATCTGCATTGTTCGCTTTTTGGTTCATTAGGTTATTTCTGACCAAAAAGTCACAGTGCAGATCCTGTTCAGAAGGATGTGCCAGCTAATCTGGATCTACACTGGTTGCACACACCTTAAATTGCATATATATGAAGTAAAGGGTTAAAGTTTAATGCTTAGACTGGAGACTGGTTAACTGGAGATCAGTTAAGAATCCTAAAAGTGGCTAATTCTCCTCAAATCTGACCAACCATAAGTTTAGATTTTGAAACTATCTTCAATCTCTGTGCCTGTATGCAAATCTAGATGGCCATGGGAAATTCCAATGACACTTTTAACTAGAATTATCACTGAAAGTGATTAAATACCCCCACATGTGTGCTTGATAATTGAACTGGGAATGCTTCGAATCAATGGCATAATGTGCCACACTTTCAATCCAAAGTGTCGTCTTCACAGTAGCCACATATACAGCAAGTTTCATCACAATATCTCATTCCTTCTAAATATATTGAGCAGAAACGGTTTGAATATGTTAGTTACAGTGACCTTTACTTAACTTTTATCTAACAACTGTGTGCCAAAAATTGTTTATATATGTGAAGCTTTTCATGAGAAATCATCCAGAAACCATTTTTTCTATTTTTAGTAACAGTGAACAGTGACCTTGACCCCATCAGGCCCAATTTCAATACCAAGTTTTGTCTTCACAGACAATACCTATATAGCAATTTTCATCACAATATCTCATTCCGAACCAAAGTTATTGAGCATATACAGTTTTTTTTCTATTTTTAGTAACAGTGACCTTGACCCCACAGGTCTTACTTTGAATCCCAAAAGTTATCTTCACAAAAACCACAAACACCAAATTTCATTTAAGAATCTCATTCCAAGCTATAGTTACAGAGTGGAAACAAAGTTTTAAGTTTAAATAACAGTGACCTTGACCTTGAACCCACAGGCCCCAAAGTCAAACCTATCCTGTATCTTCTGATGTTACATCTGTGTCCCAAAACTAATTAAATCTATGAAGTAATTCATGAGTTATCGTCCAGAAACCATTTTTCTATTTTAAGTAACAGTGACCTTGACATTGACCCCACAGGCCCCAAAGTCGAACTCAACCTGTATCTTCTGATGTTACATCTATTTACCAAAAAAGGATTTAATCTGTGAAGTGTTTCATGATTTATCATCTGGAGACCATTTTTCTATTTTTAGTAATACTGACCTTGACATTGACCCCACCAGCCCCAAAGTCGAACTTGACCTGTATCTTGTGATGTTACATCTATTTACCAAAAAAGGATTTAATCTGTGAAGTGTTTCATGACTTATCATCCGGAAACCATTTTTCTATTTTTAGTAACAGTGACCTTGACCCTGACCCCACCAGCCCCAAAATCGAACTTGACCTGTATCTTATGATGTTACACCTGTGTACCAAAAATTATTTAAATCTGTCAAGCCATTCATGAGTTATCATCCGGAAATGAAGAATCCGACCAACCAACCGACCGACAGACAGACCGACCGACAAGCTCACTCCTATATACCCCCTCAAACTTCGTTTGTGGGGGTATAATTAAACCTTTTACTCTGTGAATATCAGTTTAACCACATGGGTGATGATTGTAGATTTAAATCGGCCTGCACATCCTTGCATTTCAATCTTGATTATGAATTTAAATGTTAACAGTGTAGATCCTGATTAGACAGCACAGATTTGCATGCAGATTTGGATTCCTGTTTTGTCTATTTAAATGATCGCTAAAGAGAATGCTGTGTCAAGAGTTAAACTGAAGTAACTATAAGCTTTTTTACATCTAACAAGGGAGGAAACTTTTGGTTCAAATCTTATCATGAGTTACTTCATCAGGAGACTTGGCAAAAATTCTAACATGTTGCATAAGAAAAATGCACACTTTAGGCAAACACGATTTATTAAAGCTGTAAGTTTGGGACCTTACCTGAGCATTGTCCAGGACTGTGTATTTCTGGTTCAGTGATCCAGAGGTCATTGCATTCTGTAAGATACTGGTGTTCAGAGTCTGAAGGTCACCTGGGGTCATCAAGGTTCCATTAAAGGTCAATTTGTAAGTGACCCTAGAAACGAGTGCACTGAAAGGAAAGGAAACTGCAATAATTATACAGATATCAATATACATTGTATATTCAAACAAATCAAATTAAGCATAGTAAAGCAACATAAAGACATGGAATGGAACTGCCTGTGGATTTAGACTTTGAAAGAAGTTTGTAGTACAGAAATGCCACAAAATTTTATTACTGAAATTAATAAAGGGTCATAACTCTGGTAATAATGGTTGCAGGAAAAAATCTTTTCTTTACAAAGCTGCTTGATCATCTTTGCAAGTTTGTAAGAAATCTGCCAGATAGTTAATGAGGACAGATGAACATGTATACGTGTGCAACTCTATATGCCTCCCACTTTGTGGGGCATAAAAAATACTACCAGTTTCTTGACAAAACTTATAGCATAAAGACTCCTTTTCCTCCATATATACACATTTTTACGTGTCTACTAGTGTAGATCCAGTTCAGCTGGCACATCTGTGCTGTCTGATTTGGATCTGCACTGGTTGCATTTTGATCAGAAATAAAATAACAAATCAAAAAGTGAACAGTGAAGATCCTGATCAGATGGAACAGATGTGCCAAGTGTTCTGGATCTACACTGTTTGCCCACGCAATAAAGGTCTGTCTGTGTAGGAAAGGGTTAACTGACCTTTGTTTATGGATGAAGTTTTCTTGGGATACTATCTCAGCCTGAACACCGGCATCATGGAAAGCTGCATAGAGAAACATCTAGTAGTGTTGAAAAATAAGTAGGGTAAAATGAATGGCAGAAACTTGTTTTTCCCAAAAATGTCAACAGAAATTTCCAATATGAGCAATTTAAAAGAAAAAAGTTACTTGCTTACATGTATGTTTCACTATAATAATTTATTTAAGTGACAGTTTGTTATGGTTTTGTGTGTTCTATCTGTAGACTACTTAATCATATGCTGATAGAAGTCACTGTGTTTTCAAGAAAGTTGAAATACCTTAAATAAAACCATCTGAAAGACACTGGCCCCATTCCCATGGGCAAAACAGTGTAGATTCAGATCATCCAACAAGAGTATAACTGTGTAGATCCTGATCAGATAGCACAGATGTGTTGGCTGATCTGGATCTACACCACATGGAGTAAAGGGTGATGAAAAGTGACTGGTATTTAATATCATAAGTAAAACTTTAACCCTTTACTTCATATATATGCCTTTACCATCCGTGCTGGATCTACACTGTTAGCCCACTCCATAAAGGTGTATATGTGAAGGAAAGAGTTAACCCATTCCTCCATAGACACACCTTCATTGCGTGGGCGAACAGTTTAGATCCAGATCAACTGGCACATCCATGCCGTCTGATCAGGATCTAAACAGTTCGCTTTTTGATTCATTAGGTTATTTCTGACCAAAATGCGACCAGTGCCGATCCTGAACAGATAGCACGGATGTGTCGGCTGATCTGGATCTACACTGGTCGCACATGCGTAAAAATGCGTATATATGAGGAGTTAATATAAATGAAGGCTTACCAAGAGTTGTCCAGATCTGATTCAACTGCATCGACACATGATCCACATCATCA
The DNA here is from genome assembly GCA_038501625.1 of Corbicula japonica. Lineage (NCBI taxonomy): Eukaryota > Metazoa > Mollusca > Bivalvia > Venerida > Cyrenidae > Corbicula > Corbicula japonica. The sequence continues at coordinate 7,602,932 of JAZAYU010000008.1, read as the reverse complement.
TACTTGATCTGGTCAGCGGTGTAGAACGAGAACAATGCCTCATGTTTGATTGCCTTCAATCCAGCAACAGATACCACACTGTATTGCTCCTGGTTAGCTCCGGTGAATGAGATATTAAGCTGGTCCTGGTTGAGGGGTAAGCCTATTTCACTGTCAATAACCTGTCCACCTTGTTCAATAAACACTACCAACTTCCAGAAGTTGAAACTGGAATAACAGATAAAAAACTTTATTGGAAGATGTACATATATATGGGAGGAATAGTTAACCCTTTTCTCCATATATACACATTTTATTGAACATGCGAACATCTGTGCTGTCTGATCAGGATCTACAATGTTTGCTTCTTGGTCAGAAATAACCTAATGAATCAAAAATGCAACACTGTGCCAAGATTTGCCAACTGATCTGGATCTACACTGTTTGCATATGGGATAAAACACATATATATGAAGTAAAAGGTTAACGGTTTAAAGCAATATTACTAACATACAAGTTTTTTTTGCCTGCTCATGCTAATATTCAAAAAGTAAGATACCTTAGATGTCCAACATAACAAAGTATCTGGTATGCTTAGCATTAATGTATATAGCATTTTGTTTCCTTACCCCTGCAGTCTTCCAAAGTAATCAACAATGATGAACTGTTCTTGTCTGGGTATGTGCACCTGGATCTGACCATTGCTGGACTCGGCTGAAAGCAAATGATATGTCTCTCTACATATAAAAAAAACCTCAAATTAGTGGTTTTTATCCATTATCAGCAGAACATAAACCAGTCTCAAATCTCAAGCATCTGATCAGCTGGAATGGCAACTGGTCAATCAGATGCTCCAGATTTGAGACTGGTCTCCAAATCGTAGTTTTATGATCTTGGGCACACGTAAAATTTCCCAAAAGAGCTGCATGCATTACCTTTTAAAAATGTTTAAAAAATGGTAATGGTGAAATAAAGAATTAACCAATTGCATGTAATATCAGTGTAGATACAGATAAGCCATCACATCCATGCCATCTGATCAGGATCTGCACTGTTCGCTTTTTAGTTAGAAATCACATAATAAATCAAACAGCAAACAGTTCAGATCCTGATAAGATGGCACAAATGTGCTGACTGATCTGGATCTGCACTGTTCCCCTATGCAATAAAAGCATTTATAAAGAGTAAGGGATCATATATAAGGTGAGATTTTTTTCCAACATGCAAGGTATATTCTGTATGGGTTCAGACTATTATTCTTATGCCAACAAGGCCCATCATAATTAACTGAATAATGTATCCCTTTACACCATATATTTTGGTTTTATAACATGTATCAGTAGTGTAGATCCAGATTACCTTGCACATCTGTACCATATGATCAGGATTTACACCGTTTGATTCTTGGTCAGAAATAAGCTAATGAATCAAATAGTGAACAGTGTAGATCCTGATTTAATGACATGGATGTGCTAGCTGATCTGGATCTACACTGTTCCTTGTGGAAAAGATCATAGGGAGTAAAAAGTTAACTTGGATAACTTGGTATCTATACCTGAAGTAGTATTCCATAATGATCGAACAGCCTGCACAAACTTGGGCATGTCTTCTGATCTAACCTGTGTTGATATGTTCACACTGTAGTGGTAACGATAATCAACAACACCTGGAACATCTAGCACCTTGTAAGGCGTGTTCTGGGGTGACAGGAAGTTGATGTTGTATTGGAGATCTGCTACTGTTCCAACAGGAAGTGTCTCAGGATCAACAGGGTCACAGTTGGGTCGACAGTCATTCCACATAAAGTAGTAAATCTTCCATAATGAGTCCCTGTGAACAAAGTGAATGCCATTTTAAACAAGGCAGTCAGAACGACAGCAATATCCCCCGCCGCAGATGTGAATGTGGGAAAGGTTATGGATGGTTAAGAGCAAATTAAACAATAGCTCTGGGCAACGGGCAGGCAGGTGGAAGCCAATTCAAGTGCAAGGATATGTCGTGTTCAGATAAGTTTCAGAGTATTGGCCTGCACAAACTCTAGAGGGGGCCTTGACATTGAGCCAGCCTGGTTGGAACATGGGTTCTGCACATCAGGTTCATGAGCTGAACATTTCACTTAAGTTTCATGATATTCGTTCCAGGGGTTCAGAAAATATGAACTGGACACGAAATGCATGGTTCAAATCTTCAAACACCACTGGTGACCTTGACATTGAGCCGGCCATGTTGGAACATGGGTTCTGCATGTTGTCTTGATGGGGAGAACATTTGACTAAAGTTTCATGAAATTCCTTCTAAGGGTTGAAAAGTTATGGACCGGACACAAAATATGCTCAAACATCACAGGTGGCCTTGACCTTGAGCCAGCCAGGTTGGAACATGGGTTCAGCACATCATGTTCATGAAATGAACATTTCACTTAAGTTTCATGATATTCATTCCAGGGGTTAAGAGACCTCCAATAAGCTTGCCAGTTTGTGTACATACACTGTATACAGCTGAGACCTCTCTTAAATTTAGAATTTTGAGAATGTGCTACAAATTTGTTGTTGTTGTTGTTATTTTACATACAAACAGTGAATAAAATATTCAGAAAAGCCTGATTTTCAAAGTGCTATAAAATAAGAAAGTTTATTTGGACAGTATCCAAAGAAAATGACAAAATTTACACTATAAAATCCTCCAGAGAAAAGTTCTTAATAATGCATAACACAGATCTAAGCAGCAAAGTTCACTAGGTCATTGACCAGCAACTAGAGGAATACTGATAATTCATCATAACAATATCTTAAGATTGAATCTTAATATAGCTGAAGACAGGTAGAAATATTGGAATTTTGATACTTAAATTTTCATTCTGCTACTAAAATTTTTGTTTCAAATTTTATCACTGAACAACTAGTGAATGAATTGTTCAGGAAAGATTAAATTTTAAGATGGTATAAAGTTTGTGTCAATATCTGGTTGATAACTGTAGAAAATCAAAGGTTAAAAACAGAATTTCAAAGAAAATTTTTTTAAAATCCCCAGGGCGGGGCCCCGGGGCAATTCAAGAACATGATTTTAATAATTTGAGTAGAGATCATCAATATTAATATTCATACCAAATTTGATGACAATCAGACAAAAAAAGTGACCTCTATTGTGTTAACAAAATTTTTGCTTTAATCTGACCTAGTGACCTAGACATTGAGCCGGCCATGTTGGAATATGGGTTCTGCACGTCATCTTGATGGGGAGAACATTTGCCTAAAGTTTCATGAAATTCCTTCTAGGGGTTGAAAAGTTATGGACCGGATATGAAATGTGCGCGCACGAAAGGACGGACGGATGGACAGACGGACGGACGGACGAAGACCATTCCTATTTCCCCCAGCCGCTATGCGGCGGGGGATAATAATCACTAAATAATTAGTTTGGCTTGCAGACTTTTTCCACAAATGTTGGCCATGTTGAATTTCATAGAAGGTTTACTTATGTCTTTTTTTCTTTTTAACTACATAATTTCATTAACTTCTTAGCTTCCCACAGCAATTACTATACTTGATCTTGGACAGGATTCTGTGCAAGCACAATCATAAGGTCACAACTGTTAATTTAAGTGGGAAATTTAGCACATATACAGTGGAATTGCGATAACTCGAAACGCGATTATTGGAAATGAAGGTTTAACTCGAAGTTGGCCGCCAGTCCCGTCAAGTTTCCTTATATATTTAACTCAAAAAAGTTGTGATAACTCGAAACGCAATAACTCGAAATTTTGGATATCTCGAATATATGAATAAGTCTCTTGAATTAGAAATATGCACTAATTGATAGCGATAACTCCAAGTACTTGTATTGACACAATTTATTTTCACTTCCCACGCGAATGTTCAGAGTCTTTTGTTTATTTCCAACATGTCAAAAAGAGTTGTTAGTGGCACGTCATTGTAATGATATGTTCGTGAAGCAAATAATTAAAGTGATTTGCCTAAAATTAATGTCAAACAAACATTTGGAGTTGTTAATTTTCATTTCTATTAAATGGCTTTTCATTAATGTATCAATGAGCAAACAACAGTTCGCATATGGCATAAAGAAAAATTATAAAATTATTAATATCATTTTTTCCGAGTAATCTAGTGAAGGACCCGGGTATCTACCAGGATACCTGGATAGGAAACAACATTTTCTATTCCGGGTAATGTTTGTACAATGATATTTGTTAAAATTTATGAAAATGTTGTTTCTTCATCGATCTTATTTATATAATCATGAAAATAAAACTGAGGAATAAAACTTCAAAAAAAAATTACAATCTTGTTTTATTGAGCAAACTTGACAATAAACAGTTGAATGTCCCGCATGGTACAGTTATAATTGCACATTGTTAGTTTCTTAAACTCGAATGATATTACGAAAAAGTCAAAGTCGCGATAACTCGAAGTTCGCGATAATTTGAAGTAAATTGTTGGTCCCTTGGGACTTCGAGTTATCGCAATTTGACTGTATTTTTTTCACAAGAAAATTAAGTGATTAAAATATCAAGCAATTCACTTATTGACATGGTCCCAAAGCAGGACCTGAATACCATGTTGTAAAGAGTCTGAAGTGTGTACCAAATAGAAGAAAACTTTAAGATGACATCTGAAGTGCAAAAACATAATGGTTTTAATAATTTGTTACTCAACTTGTAAGTAAATCAGTAAGTAATTTAACAGTTTGTAAGTAACAACAATGGTCTAATTTATTGGTAAACTAAGATAAGTTGGCAATATTTACAGTTACATGTATTAATAGAATGTAAACACTAGTAAAACCTCTATTTTTCCATAATCATATCACATCGTCTCAATAGAGCAGTGATTAATGTTTGGGATAATCAATCATAACTTTTATTAAGCACCGATTTGATTCCCACCTTGTATTTAAAACTATATTTCAGATTTCCATTTTAACATTTTATAGTACTTATTTAAATGTATTATATATTTTTAATTCAATTTATTTTATCATATCAACCATTTCTTGCACAGTTAAAGGTAACACAGAAAATGTTTCAACCACAGTGTCATCTACAGTTTCAGTTATGTCCCAACTAGAAATATGCAACAATAAGCTTTTTAATATACAATGATTACAAAGTAGTTTGTTGTTCAATTGTAACACCAAGGTAAATATTGCCAACAAATCTTTGTGTATTAGTAGTAAGATGATAATTATAATGTGTTGGTATACCCATGATACATGTCCATATACTCTCTAGTGTTGGTAACAACTACTTTGGGGTTTAGTTTCCATGTTTGTTGCCAGTTAAACCCTGCAATAACAAAAATAGTAAGCTGCATATTGAAACATACAATAATAGGGATATGTTTTCAACCAGTATCTGTTTAAATATAGATGTATTGGAACAAAATTTAAACTTATTGTCCAAGGGCAGATCAAGAGGAGATTTATTGGTGTTGCGTGAACCTTATTTTTGGGCAACAATACTTAATTTTCATGCTGATTTTGGCCAGAAAGTTGGAAATGCTATTGTTATCCCATGATGAACTGTGTAGATCCAGATCAGCTGGCACATCTGTGCCATCTGATCAGGATCTAAAATGTTCACTTTTAGATTCATGGGGTTATTTCTGACCAAGAGGATAACAGTGTAGGTCCTGATGGATATGCCAGCTAATCTTGATCTACATAGGTCACACATGTGTTAAAAGGTGTATATGTAAAGTAAAAGGTTATACATACATGATATATATTATATATATGAATATGATATTAGTTCTTACCTGATACTCTTGTCCTCCAAGTATTCTGTAGAGCAACAGCAAACTTCTCCTCCACCTTGCTGACTGTCTTTACTTTTACATTCACATTCTGATTCAGGTAGAATGAAAACGCTAGAACCAGTCTGATGGTGTCCTTGGCCTCTGTAATAACCTTGACATTTCTTGTACTGGCTAACCTTTGTAGGTACATCAGGTTCAAAGGTTGTGAAGTCATGGGTTCTACAGATTTATTACTCCTGATGAGGAAGTAATTAAGCTGCCAGTATGTTTGTCTGAAATATATTCATAATAAATGGTGATTTTCATTAAAATTCATACATGTAGTTTCTTCATTACATTAAAACATAGTCCAACTTCTGCTTAGGACCACATGTAAACACAGATCATATGTCTACAAAGAAAGATCACATTTAATTTGTCTCACCGATTTAAAAAGCAAATTCACCCTAGAGCATCTGCCTTCAAAGACCACTTCTGGGTTTACTCCTGAGGGGTCTCTGAAGACAAGTTTGATTGTAATCTGAACATCAGTCCTGATTCCTTTGTAAAAGCAGAGTGTACAGGGTTATTGTTCAAACAATTAGCCCTTAGATGTTAAAGATGCTAGCTCCAAGTGGAATGAATTTCTTTATTTGTTTTTCATAGGGATGGGATCAAATACCAAAATCACGATTCGAATATTCCTCCGACATATTCGAATATTCAAATTTTATTCAACTTTTTCCGAGTTTAGTTTATATGTCCACTAACCCAATGTCCAAATTTTCATCCGAAACGAACGCTTAAGAGACTCTAGCGACATACATGTAACATTTCACGGTTTTATGATGGTGGCATAATTAATGGTGACTGTAAACAATGTAAAATGATATCAATGGAATGGCTGTTAAATAGGAATGAAATAGCTCAGACCAAAAACCATATTGAACAGACATTGAAACACTTGTTTTGATATTTCAATAAAGTGTCAGCTTGTCAATTAGCATCGTGGGTGACAATATACAGGCCATAATCCGTCGCCTGAGTAAGCAATGAGTCCATTTAGGGATGACATAAAACCACCTGTGTGACACTTTGTTTGTATTGTCACAATTTTGTACCTATGTTATCTTGAAATTGGTATGGATGCGATAATGAGGAAGATAATTAGACGTTTTTACCCGGCTCAACCATCAGAACAATAAATCAATTAATGTTCTTGTAATATTTTTGAAAGAATGTATAACCTACCTTTAATGGCGTTTAGGCCGGTAAAAACACATTTTATTTGGTACAACTCCAGTAATTTTAATGCAAAAGTCTTTTGACAGCGATAATGCATGTATATATTTTTAAGAAAAATCTTGAATAATCGAATACCAAAATCGTATTCGAATATTCGTCGTCAAACCGAATATTCGAATGTTCGAATATTCGATCCCATCCCTAGTTTTTCATGATCTATAAGCCAGAAGTCTAGACTAAAGCAAAACAAAAAATACCATTTCAAGTGATAATTTCACCACATCAAGAATTAAAATGCTTATATGCAAGAAAAAGTTATTTGATTTTTGGCATATGCTGACAAATTTTCGTATGCACAATAAAAAGAACAACACAAATTGCCTTCTATTCAAAATTCTGAAACCTTTAAAGGCAAAAAATAAACTGGTTTAACTCATTACAACAAAATGTGTTCTGGGCACAAGATCACAAAACTCAGATTGAAGACCAGTCTCAAATCTCAAGCATCTGACTGGCTGAAATGGCAACCAGTGGCCATTTCATTTAATTAGATGCTTGTGATTTTAGACTCGTCTCCAGCTTCAGTTTTATGATTTTGGGCTGGGACCTCACCTGAGAGAGAAAACTTACCCATCATTATCTACCACTTCTTCAAGACCAGTAACTCTGATGGAGATGCAGTTGCATGTATTGTACTCTGAAAGATGTAAACACCATATAGATGCAGGCTGTACACAACACAATGTTATTATACTTAACCCTGTACTTTATGGGATATGGCATTCATATGTCAGCTGATCTGGATCTAAGCCATACGTCTGCTTTCAGATGAGTAAATTCCCTTTCCCTGAGAATAACAATATGAAGACCAGATGTGGGTATCACACAATATTTTAAGTGTAACCCCTGTGAATTTCTATGATTTTTTAAGAACCAGACCCAGCATTGAGTTTTGGATTTAGCTTATCTGAGAACTCAATTTCAAATTTATCTTGACTGAAAAACAGATAGTGTCAACCCTAAACAGAGTGCATGAATTTTCATACTGATCTTGAACTAAGCTGGTCACAAATCTAAGTGTATTTTGGATACCTGTGAACCATCCAGTTTATTCTTTACTCCGTATATATGCATTTTATCACATGTGCGGTCTGCATATATCAAGACCAGCCAGCACATCTTTGACGTCAGATCAGGATCTGTACCATTCACTTTTTGGTCAGAAATAACCTAATGAATCTTAGTGAACAGTATAGATCCTGATCAGATTGCACATATTTGCTAGCTGATCTGGATCAACACTGTTTGCCCACACCATAAAGGCATTTAAATGGAGGAAAGAATTAAGGTGATAGTTTCTGGTGGTCTCCAGACATTTTAGTTCAAACTCCAGAGCTCAGAATTACAATTACCTGAAGATGTGTTTTTCCAGGCCAGAAGAATATATGTCTCTGCCTCAGTGAATGCAGTGTGGGCCAGTTTAGTCTCTAACAGAACATGGAAACTGTCTCTGTAACTAAACAACTGTAGACTGGATACATCGACAGTGGTTAATCTCTTCCCTCTGTAATCTGCAACATACAGAACTTGTCACTGTCAATCATGTGTGAAGGTTATAAAACTGAGATTGGAAACCAGTCTCAAATCTCAAGCATCTGATTGGCTGAAATGGCGACCAGTCAGATGCTTGAGATTTGAGACTGGTTTCCATGCTCAGCTTTATAACCTTGGGCACATGTTTTCTGAGTTACATACTTTTGAACCCTTTACTCCATAGATACAACTTTTATTGCATAGGCAAACAGTGTAGATCCAGATCAGCCATCTTATCAGGATCTGCACTGTAGTTATTATCTACACAGTAGTTATTGTTGACCAAGAACCAAACAGTGCAGATCCAGATAGCATGGCATGGATGTGCAGGCTGATCTGGATCAACAATGGTCTCACATCAAATCATTCTGCAACGTCCGATAAATTATGAACGGCTCTTCTGTAGCCATGCCTTTTAAAATAATACATCACACTGTTTACCAACAGAAATTATGTTTCGTTTGATGAATAAGACTTTATCGTAGAGGATGAAGTTGAAGTGTAAATATAAAGTTGTAACATAGCTGCAAATTCTTTAACTTACCAGAAAAATTGAGAGCTTTGTCTAAACTGGTTCGGTTGAGAGCTTGTAATCCTGTGACCGGTACATACTGATCGTAGTTATACACAAAATAGACTGTTCTCCATACCCTGTGACCAGTGACATTAAGGTACTCTTCAAATCGTCCAAACCTCACAGTGATATTCTTACCTAATATGAGAAGGCAAATTCATACATCAGTGCTTTAGTATACTCAATATTTCAGCATTAACATAGAATTCATCCTAGAATAATTCATCATCTTAGTGCAAAAATAGTGTAACTCCTACTTATGTTAATTGTACTTCTATTGTTTTTGCAGTAAAATGACAAAATACAAACTTGTAATGTTTTCCAGAAAAGCACATAATATGAAATGAATTCAATTCTTTTTTTCTACAAAAGTGTTATAACTTTTTACTCCATATATAATGCTTTACTGCTTGGTCCAACAGTTAAGATCAATAATAATTAGCCGGTACATCCATGCCATATGAACTGTTTGCTATACAGTTTGCTTTTAAGATTTGTTAGTTTATTTCTGAAAAGAAGGCAAACATTGAATCAATTGGTCCTGATCAGAAAGCACACAGTTGCTGGGTGATCTGGATCTAAACTGGTCATCCATGTGATAAAAGGCGTATATATGGAGTAAAGGAATAAATAAGGAGTTACCCTCAGAAAATGTGTTTGGAATTTATTAGATCTCAAGATCATAATAATGAGATTGGAGACCAGTATCAAATCTCAATCATCTGATTGGCTGAGATGGAGACTTGTCAAATCACAAGCATCTGATTGGCTGAAATGGAGGCAAGTCTCCATTTTAGTTGATCAGACTTGTCTCTATTTCAACCAATCAGATAATGGCGATCTGTGAAAAAGGTTCAGTATAGGTTTTATGATCTTTGGCACTGTACTTACTGCTTAGAGATTTCTTGATCTCACTGGCCAGCACCCCTTCGATCTTGACCATTGTTCCTCTATCTAGTTTGTGATCCAAGTATACAGCAAACCCGTATCTATCGTATCTTGTGTAATCTGTAATCTGATCAGGGACTGTGACCACATAAGGGCCCGAGGGGCTGTTGACAACACCCAGTGAGCTGGTCTGTATTCCGACAGTTTCTCTGGAATCTACAGTTGTTGACTGTGTACCATAGGTAACAATGTAGGCCAATTCCCAGTATGACTTCCTGTAAAAAATGAAAATGAAAATAATGTAGCGGGCTAAGATTAAATGTGCAAGAATATATATTGTGGAAGACCATGCCCTGGTTTATATATATCTACACATCATAAAGATGTCCAGACATACGTTCAAAGATATAAAGGATATTTGTTTTCATCAGTGTATGATTGAAATATATTTCACTGTATGAGCTCTGGAATTCATATTTTCACAAGTGACAAGGCCACAAGTGAAAAAATACAGTTACAGAGTTCACAAGTGAAATATATTTTTATCTGAAAAACAAATTTTCTTTTTTTATGCTTTAATGCACCATTTGAGTGATTTTGACAGAAAATTTGCATGAAATGGTGCCTAGAATATTTGTTTATGACATCACGTCATTAGGTTATATTCCCAAACATGAACCCATTTTCTAAATGTTCACATTTGGAATTTATTAGCATATCTGTACCAAAGTGTAAAAACAGTACAAAATAAAAATGATATTTCACATTCCATATTTCACTGGAAAGCATAATATAAATATCTCCAGTAATTAGTCCAAGTCGAATACTAATATACATCTTTAAGTTCTCAGATTATGGATATCAAGCCATTTTAGATGTCAATATATAGTGGTTGATTCTGTAAGCTTGCTTGTTATGAATATTATAAATCTAGGTTTCAAACCAGTCTGCACTAAATTGTTGTTTTTATTTTACCCTTCACTCTCTCTATATATATATAGGTTTTATTTTGCTATCTGATCTAGATCTACACTTGTTGCTTCTTGGTAAAAAATAATCTAATGAATATAAAGAGAACAGTGCAGATCCTGATCAGATGGCATGGATGGACAGACTGATCTGGAACAAAACTGATCGCCAATAGGATAACAGCCATATCTCAAGGAGTAAATGGTTCATGAATAGGAATCATTCTCAAGCAGCTTAACAGTTGAAATAGCGACCAATCACAAAATTTACCAACCAGAAGCTAAAGTTTCGCAACCAGTCTACAATCTTGACCCATTTCCAACAGCAATTTTAACCCTTAACTCCATATAAACGTGTTTTTATGTGTGCGCGATCTGTCTGTGCCATCTGATCAGGATCTGCACTGTTCGTGTCTTAGTCAGAAATAACCGAATTAATCCAAAAGTGAACAGTGTAGATCCTGATCAGAAGGCATGAATGTGCCAGCTGATCTGGATCTACACTGTCAACCCACACTATAAAGGTGTATCTATGGTGTAAAGGGTTAACAGAAAGTTAGATTTACCTACCCATGCATATTTATAAGTTCCTCTTGTTTGAGCCAATTGACACCCAAGTTCTGCCAGTCTGTAATAAAGAATCGCTTTAGGATATCAATGGACCAAAACTATCAATATTCCATTCTTTTCTCTGTCTGTTATGTAAGCTGCATTTAAAACCTAAATATCATTGATCATCCATGTAAATTACGAAATTATTTTTAACAATTCAACTTATCTTAGTTATGCCACTTAGGCTTTTAACAAGGCATTAACAAACAGTGGCAGTTGTTTTGAAAATGACTACCTGGTATTCTCTCAACATTATTTATGAGTAACAATTTAATTTAAAATGCAAATTAACTCTTTACTCAATAGATACACCTTTATTCCGCAGGCGAACAGTGTAGATCCAGATCAGTCGGCACATTTGTAACATTTGATTAGGATCTACACTGTTCACTTTTAGATTTATTAGGTTATTTCTGACCAGTGTAGATCCAGATTGGGAAGCACTGATGTGGCAGCTGATCTGGATCTACACTGTTCGCACATGTTAAATAGCATACACATGTCTATGAAGTAGAGGGTTACAAGAATGTATATCTTGTTTCCCTACTTGGTTTTAGCCTCCGCCAAGCCATCAGAATCTTCTGCTCAAATTCTTTCATTGCTGTCTCTGTAACTTTCTTGTCAACCAGGATAGAATAACGTTTCTCATACAAGTAGTAGCCTGTCACTGACTTCACCAGATTGTATGTCTGACCTGTTGTGCCCTTGAAACCAGAAATGACCTTGGACAAAAGGTCAAGGTCGATGTCCATGACCTGCTCTGCATGGAATGTGGAGCCATTGATTACTAATAAATACTGGACTTGCCATGCAGATTGTCTGAAAAAAGACACAAGTTTGTACCTTACAAAAAAATTCACTTATATTTCGTAACACCTTTACTATCATTTTTCTCATTTAGAAACAAACAATAACATTCCATTGTTCAAAACATTGAAAATAATAAAAGCATAATAATATTTTTTATTTACTGAGTAACAGATATTAACTGTGAAACTTAAAACTTTTAAACCAACAATATGAATTGTTTTCATCTGGCAATGATATATTAATGCCACAATGTCCATGTTGAACACCCTCATTTCTCTGCCCTAAAAATCTATGTAAGTTCACACATCAATAATTATTTCTTATTGAACATTAATTTTCATTGATTGTTTGTAATTACCGGTATAAAAATATTGTTTATTAGCCCCTTTTTAAATTTGTGCCGACTATCTGTCAGTTTCTGCCATTTAAGTTATAATATATGTATATTGTACGAATTAATGTTTTTGGAAATCTTAAAGTTATCTGAAATAAAACAATATTAGGTTTTGATAACCTCATTGTGGCTTTAAAGGAGAATTTCCCTAGCAAATTTATAGCAAGAGTAATTTACCCTGTGATACTGCTATACTCCTGCTGTCTGACCAGATGGACACTAACAGACTGGTTTAACAACCCTGACCACTGTTTGGACAGCGATGATTCAAGCTGGTCAGCATCAACAAGTGATATGTAAGATCCAACATGGAACGATAACAACTGCCTTGTGGAATATAGCTCTGCACCATGTAAGCTGCTCGCCTGTGAATGAAATATAAACTGTGTTCTTGTTGTTCTTGTAAAATGTCATTTGTTCATCTTTGTTACAGACCTCATCCATCTCCATAGTGTTCATATGAATGTCATGATAATGATGACGATGTGGTGATGATGAAGCCACTTGATTTGATAATGATGATGTGGTGATGATGATGAAGCCACTTGATTTGATGATGATGAGGAGGAGGAGGTGGAGGATGAGGTTGATGGTGTTGGTGGTGGTTGCTGGTTAATGAGGATAAGGTGATGATGATGATACTTTTTATGCTGATGATGATGACAATTATGATGATGACAGCACTTGATATGATGATAATGGCAATCTGATTGCATCCTGTGAGTGCAGACTTGCTGTAGCCTTGCTTGTTGTTTGGTGGAGAAATGACACTTGGTATTCATCTAGGCATTATTTCAGTGATTTGACAGTCATCAATATTAACTCTTATGTCCTATGGGCCCCTTGCTCTTTATAAATAATTCTTCATTTACAAAATATGCATGAAAAACAACAGGCTCCTGTGGTTGACATCATAAGTGAGACTCACCCAATTCAGAAACAAGTTTTACTTTGGTTTTCTATGATGACTGTACAAGAAATGATAGTTTCAATTAAACAAAACACAGCATACTATTAAATAAATTGCATAAACACTGATACCAGGGTTATAACTGTACTCCACAAGGTTTAAACAAATGACTATGTAGAAATACCTGAATGTGCCTGGTTGCGGTATCAGAAGTAAGTTGTGTAGACAGTAACTGTGGATCTAGTGGAGTCACGCTCAGACTGTCCACCACAGTGCCATCCACTGTCAGGGAATATAACACCTTCCATGCTGAACGACTGAAGAAAACAAAAACATTTCTTCCAAATAACATGTTTAACCTTCCGACCCAAATATCAAGCATTAATCCCAGGATTCTCAACACTTTGACCATTTACTTTTTAGAATATGGCTGTTATCCATAGACAAACAGTGTAGATCCAGATCAGCTCGCACTACACTGATTTTGATTCGCATATTGATTCATTAGGTAATATCTGACCAATAAGAGAACAATGTAGATCCTGATCAGACAGCATGAATGCGCTGGCTGATATGGATTTAAACTGTTCACATATGCGATAAAAGGCATATAATATTATATGGAGTAAACGATTAACCGCTGAATTAATGTAATGGACTCACCCTCCTAACAATCTGAGCAGGTGCATTCATTATTTAAAGGGGTGTTTTACAAATAACTGTTAACTGAATTTATAAACTAACTGGCAAACAGTGTAGACCCTGATCTGACTGGAGGTGTGTGTTGGCTGATCCGGGTCCACACTGGTTGCACTGCGCTTATCATTAAAGGGGATTATAAAAGACCTGCCAATAATATTCAACAATACAAGGACAAGTTCTCTACATAATAAACAACACAAGTTTGATGTTTACATACCCATAAAAGTCCACTGTTTCCTCTTGTCCCTTAATGTGCACCTCAACTTTTGATGAGTTGAATTCTAAAAAGAAAGTTTCTACTTCTAAGAAATCATTTAAACAGACATTGGTTCAAATCTAGTATTTCATATTTTGAATCTCCTTACAGATAACTAACTATTTCTAACTTAGTAAGTCATATGTTGTATAAACAGAAGTTGAACTTATGCTGCTGTGGCAACTCAGTAAATTTTTATGAAAAATTTAAATGAAATGATTCATAGTAGGAACTATGATTAAGCATATTTCTGTCATGCTCTTTCTGTGCCGTCTGATCAGGATCTGCACTGGTCACATTTTGGTAATAAATAACCTAATTAATCAAATAGCGAACAGTTTAGATGCTGATCAGACGGCACAGATGTGCCGGCTGATCTGGATCTAAACTGTTCGCCCTAGCAACAAAGGTGTATCTATACAGGAAAGGGTTAATAATGGAGTCAAATCTTGGCTTGACTACATCTTTTCCTATATGATGACTGCCTGCTCTAGGAAACCATAAAGTTACATATAATATGAAAACAGCAGAAAATTTTCCGAGGCAAATAATTATGATGGTATAATCACTAACCTGCGTGTTGTTTTATCCATGCTTGGACCAGGGCCAGTTCTAACTGGGGATAGTGTATAGTTGACACTCTATGCTGCATGTACACAGAGAGTAACAGACTGGTATCAATCACATCAACATCAGTGACAACTGTGTAGTTTAGATTCTTGATTGTTGACACAGACAAGGTTTGCACAAATCGAGGCCAGTCTATTTGCTTCAGTGCCATTGGATGAACCAGTCGGCCATCAATTTTTACATAGTATGGAAGCTGCCATACACTGTGCCTATGTAAAAGCAATAACAGTTTGAAAGAATGCATCAGTTGTAACAAATAATGAAAGACAAGAACAAGTTTCATTTATGGATCTACCAGGTTTACAGCAGGACACAAGGTTGATTAACAAGTGTTACAGCAGTTTTAAAAACAAAATGTGGATTTACAAGGTTTACAGCAGTAGTTGATGGACACAAAATAGATTTACAAGGTTTACAGCAGTGGTTGAAGGAGGACACAAAGTTAATTTACAAGGTTTACAGCAGTGGTTTAAAAACACAATGTGGATTTACAAAGTTTAGAGCAGTGGCAGAACGATACAAGGTGGATGTGCAAGGTTTACAGCCGTGGTTGAAGGAGGACACAAAGTTGATTTAAAAGGTTTAGAGCTGTGGCAGAACGACACGATGTGGATTTGCAAGGTTTACAGCAGTGATTTTAGAACACAATGTGGATTAACAATGTTTATTGCAGTGGTTGAAGAACACTATCTGAAATTATAAGGTTTACAGCAGCAGTTGAAGGACATATGATGAATTTACAAGATTTACAGCTGTTACTTAAGGACACAATGCGGATTTACATGGTTTACAGCAGTGGTTGAAGGACACAAGATGGATTTACAACATTTACAACAGTGGTTAGAGGAGGATACAAGGTAATTATATATGGATAACAGTAGTTACTGAAGAACAATATAAGTATCTGAATTAGGGACATTACGGACCATTACCATTACGGACCAGACATAACGGACCAGATTTTAGGACATTACGGACCAGATTTATAGACATTACGGACCAGATTTATAGACATTACGGACCATCTAAAAGACATAACGGACCATCTATAAGACATAACGGACCAGATATATACATTACGGACCATCTATAGATGGAATATAAATTATAGTAAGAATTTACATGCCAATTAAAGCCTGTCGGTAGTTATTTCTTCGCTACTGTATTGGCGATAATTTAAGGGTCATAATAACAACTGGTTAATAAATATGAAATGCATTTTTTGCAATCAAAATTAGGCCTACCAGGTTTTGACAACAGTTTGCAAAATTACTCAAAATTAATGCCAATCATGCAGGGTTTTCACACAAAAGGAGCGATCAGCTAGTAGCCTGTTGAAGGCGTGTGCCAGATTGTATGCACCTGTTTAAATTATTTGTATGTTGATGAATACACTGAACACTTAACTGAGGCATGTGCCAGACTGTATGCACCAGCGTAAATTTTTAGTATGTTGATGGATACATAGAATATTTAAATGATAATGTTATTGTTATTTCTTGTTTATTGTTTAATGTTTTATGGTGTGGTTGATAAACGTGCTTGTGTCTTTGCGATTGTATTATTTGTTTGTTTTTACCTTTTTACAATAGTTTGCTTGAAACATGCTATAAACACTGTAATCAGTCATTTATGTACTCTGTGCTGTTTAATATTTTATTGTGTGGTATATATAGTTGATGTTGTACTTGTTTGTATTTGAAAATGTGTGCCTTGTTAAAATTCAACTATTTGTGAGGTATGAATTGTTTATTTTTTTGTTTAGTTAAATGTTTTATAGTGAGATTAATGTGCTTTATGGTTGATGTGCTTGTTCATAAATGTGCTAAATAAATAAGAAACTATTTCTAATTGTTTTTCTTTCATCCATTATATTAATTCCTGTGTAAAGCAAAGATGTACTTGGGTTACTAACACCTTATGGAATTTCACAGGGGTGATCACATAATTGACCGTCAGCTATTGTTCTATATTGAATTCCACGGGAATTTTTCACAGTTATTTGAGAGAAATTTGACAGGTGTGCTATCAAAATTAGCAAATTATAACAAGCGTATTCGCCAAAAACGATGTGTGGTAAGTTATACTGGTGTTAATAAATTACAAAAAATGTTTCATAAATTGACTGTGATATAAACTACTCGAAACCTAAAAATCAATTTAAACAAAATTAATCTTTATATAAGAAAAGTCTTTCGTTACATGAATCTTTAAATGGTCCATTATGTTTTCACAATTCATATTAATCTGAAGATGGTCTGTACTGTCTACAATTCTATACATTATGTATTTAGAAATACATTTTATATTCTTTATCATTCTAAAGATGGTCCGTAATATGTATATATCTGATCTGTTATGTCTTTTAGATGGTCCGTTATGTCTTTTAGATGGACCGTTATGTCTTTTAGATGGTCCGTAATGTCTATAAATCTGGTCCGTCATGTCTTTTTTGGTGGTCCGTCATGTCCCAAAATCTGGTCCGTCATGTCTTTTTTGGTGGTCCGTCATGTCCCAAAATCTGGTCCGTTATGTCTGGTCCGTAATGATCATGGTCCGTAATGTCCCGATAACAAGTATCTTGCATGGGTGTGAGGTGAAGATAGAAAAATCTGTCACCGATGGGGAACTGTTTTGCAGGAACGAGGCTCTGCCGAGTTCCCCCCAAAACAGTTCACCCGAGGTGACAGATTTTTCTATCTTTACCGAATGTCCCATGCAAGATACTTTTTCTTGCATACCTTTTACTGTTCATAACATATGTGTACATGTATACAAACTAAATTGTGTTTCCTTACGCTGAAAATATTGACGTTAACGTAAAACTTATTTTCTAAATGACGTCACTAACTTGAATAAATTACGTCAGATACTTGAAGACGTGACGTCACTCTTGTAGCACGCGAAGGTTATCTTTTCCCTAGGGAAAGATAAGATTTTCTTTCCCCGGTAAATCACATGGAAATACTTATCCGGTATGCAAGAAAAGGTGAACTTGCAAGGTACAACAGTTATTAAAGGACTCAACATGGATTTACAAGGTTTACAGCAATAGCTGAAGAAGGACATAAGGATTATCATAAATTTTAAGAGTTCTTTCAAATAAACCTTTACTCCATGCATTCATCTACAATTCCATGAGTGGCTAGTGAAGATCCATATCAGCCAGCCCATCCATGCAGTCTGATCGGAATCTTCACTGGTCTCACAATATATAAGGAAAGAAAGTCTATTCAAAGAGAAATGGGTTCTGATACATGTAAGTTAAGAAAACATAGCAATCCATTCTAAATTTGGTAGTATGTGTTTCACTTACCCTTTGTTAGACCAGTACTCTCTCTGTGGCAGCAAGCCAACCTCAATGCTAGAACCTATAATAAGCATATTTTATTTTAGTTAATAATCTTGAAATTCATGTTCTTTTACTTAAGGTACACACATACATCAAAAGGAGCAGCTAAAAGTGTTTGTAAAGATTAACATTCACGAAACTAACCTCTCAATAGTAGAGATATTCTGGCCCACTGGAAGTGGTTTCTCTTTGGAACTCTTTCTCAGCCAAACAGAGAGCTGTTTTCTTTGTTTAATCTTTTATTCCACAGAATATGGCTGTTATCCATGGTTGAAGAGTGTAGATCCTGATCAGCTGGCACATCCTTGCCTTCTGATCAGGATCTGCACTGTTTGCTGTTAGATTAATTGGGTTGTTTCTGACCAAGAGGCTACCAGTGTAGATCCCGATAGACTGCGTGGAAGGGCCAGCTGATCTGGATCTAGACTGGCAACACACAGACCTGCCAACTTTTTCAAATCCCAATGAGGGAGATTTTTTTGCGACTTGCGATTCGCGACATAAAACCAACAAGTTATTGTAACTATTGTATCAAGTTTAGTTGTGTAGTGTTGGAATTATTTAGAATGAGAAATTAATGTTCATATGCAATAAATACAGCTTAAATTTATTTGTATTTATGATAAATATGCATCCTTTATATATTCATTCACTTAATTATTTTAGATATACAGTATCTGTTTCCAATTTTTGATGTAAAAGTTAAAATGTTTTTGTAAAGCAAGGGGTCTGGGGATCATGATTATGCTGCAACAGTATCATCAGTTTGGAAACTAAAATACTTAGCGAAATAAATCTATTCCACAAACTGTAGCTGGGGATTGGACAGGAGAAATGTGTTTCAAAACTAATTATAATCTGGATAAAAAAATTACAATATTAAGTTAGAAGTCATCTTTAACTTGTAAAGCATGGTCGCGAAAACTTATGACTTTTGTATTTTTCTTCCAACTAGTGTTTCATTCTAAACTGAAAACTTAAAAAACAACTTAAAATAAACAGATCAACAAATTTTTACATTGTTCAATGTATTATACCCTTGAAACCATCTTTAAATTCATTAATGTTATTTTCCAAAGTTAATCACAATCCTCGACAACGCCAACAACAATCTGTCAACAAGAGAAATGTAAAATCGAGCAGAAAATTCAAAACTTTCACTTAATATAAATATTTTTAGCCCTGATTATTTGTTGGATTAGTGTGATTTATCATTCAAAACCAGAATAATATGCAAAATGCGGTAAAATAATCAGGCGCCAAAAATCGGTCTTCAACCCCTCCCACTCACTCTTTATTCGTCAATTGGACAAGGATTTGTGTTAACAACAGCCTTTCTTTACGGGGGGAAGTAGCCCCAGGCTAATTTTGAGAGGAGACACGTGTTAACTTGGTTTTTCAATAAACAGCATGAGATAATGGGATAATTAAAGCATGTAGCGGATGTACAGTTTTGAGATCAAAGCGTAGCGCTCCCGCTGGGGGAATCCTAGATGAAAATACAACACACAACAAAGAAAACAAATGGAAATTTGGCCGTTACCTAAAATTGCATGGGGAAAACCAGTTTTCGGGAGATTGTATAGTGTTTGTGGGAGTTCGGGAATCTAAGTTAAATTCGGGAGAATCCCGCAGAATTTGGGAGAGTTGGCAGGTCTGGCAACACATGCCATAAAATGCATATATATAGAATAAAGGGTTAAACACTTGTACACTCATGAAAGTGTTACACTATACAAGTCAATGCAGAAAAACAGCAACAGACAACTTCCTGATTTCCTTAATATCTGTTAAATACTCAGAGCCTGTGCTGATTTCAAAACTATTTTTTAAGAACACTAGGTCTGAATCTGACTTGATTTGAGAGATGTAATTATGAAAAATTTACTCTACGTTTTGGCTAACAGACTTTTCTTAATTATACAATAGTTTATTGAAAAGAAAGCAGCAATGATGTTAGAAAATTAATTGTCATATGACCTAATTCTAATCAAGGTTCACTAGAAATAAAACAAGAAAACCCGCAATGCCACAAAATCACGTTTTCTTCTTAAATTGTAAAGTTAAAAAGGCGCAAAGTTATGAAAAATGTCCTGATAATTGCTATTGTGATGCCAGACAACTATGTTAAGATTGAAACCTCTACCATGAATGGTTACTCAGAAAAAAGTGAACTTAATGAAATTTTGATGCCCACCTCCCCGCCGACCCAATCTACCGGTAATTACCTGGGTTTTCCAAAGACAACCTGGTTAATTACCTGGATACAGTTGTTGGTAAAAGTGTATCAGATGCAACCTGAAGGTCTCGTATTGCCAAGCCGGGATCCACTCCAATGTGTACAACCATCCATAGTAGGACCAGGGTACCAGACTGCTACTGTGACTCACTTCCTTTGCTAGACTGTATCCTCCATGAGGACCAGTGAAATTAATGTAACCAGTCAATGTATTGTAGTCCAGGGGATGAACAGAGGCCGGATCAACTGTGGTACCATTCACTTCTACTTGGAAGTCTAATTTCCAGTAGGATTTTCTGAAAGCAATATAACAACGCTTGATAGAATAACCCTTTATACTCCAAATATTTGCATTTTTACTCATGAGAGACCAGTGTAGATCCAGATCAGCCGACACATCCATGCCATCTGAACTGGTTCGCCCATGTGATGACTTATCTAAGGAGTAAAGAATTAAATCCTTTACTCCATGGGATATGGGTGTTATTTATTGGCAATATCTGATCAGGATCTACACTGTTTGCTTTTACATTGAGTTGCTTATATCTGAACAATAAGCAACTAGTGTTGATCAAGATCAGAAGGCACTGATAAAATGATAAAATAATAAAGCCATAAAATCTCTACATAGCAAATAATGGGTTAAGATTCTGCCAAACTGTTTCAATGACATTGACTCGGAAGACAAATTTTCAATTGGCTTTGCACTAAAACGTTCTACTGTGCTGAAGATGATCAAACTGAGACGTAAAATCAGTTCTTAAACCTCAAGCATCTGATGGCTGAAATGGCGATCAGTCGCCATTTCAGCCAATCAGATCCTTGAGATTTTAGACTGGTTTCCATTCTCAGTTTTATAATCTTGGGGCCTGGTTGGTGAAACATGCAATACCTACCCAGTTTCTGTGTACACCTGCTCCTGATGTTTAATGTGAACCTTAACACAGCTCGGGCAACCTGAAGGAAAATCAGACCATTTCAAATCACTAATTAGTGATGCAGTAAGTTATTTTTGAACAGCAGCTGAAAATGATTGTTTCACAAGGGAATAAATTTGTGCAGTTGTACCACATTCCTTAGACTTAATGACTTTAAGTTACTGTTGTTGGCACTAATTTTTGTACATTCCTTGAGACGATTGTTTCACAAGGTTATGATTTTGTGAATAGCTCTACATTCCTAAGACACAATAATGCATGCTTCAATTTTCTTCTGAATTCACCAATATCCAAAGCAAGTGCTATATTTACTAAAAATTATACAGATGCAAACAAACAATTCCAGTTTATCCAACTAGAATAACTTTGGAAGCTTTGGAAGTACTACTAATCTTGTTTATTAGAAACCATTTATTCAACATATTAAAGTGGGCTTTTAGTTGCCATACCCAAGTATGTAAGTAACCAACAGTCAAAGCTCAGGATTAAATGTCTGAATCCACACTGACATATATAATGAAAATGTATTCCCCGACAAACAAGTAGAAATCACCCAATAACAATACATATTAATTTCAAATGCCTGTTTCATTAAAAAGATCAAGCCTGAATAAATTTCTGGTACACATGTAAAGTAAATCTACCTCCATAATATCGAATCCAGTAGAGTTGTAACGCATGCTCAAACTTGGCATAATCCAGCCAGGACACTTTGCCATGTAGATACAAAGAAAACAAGTATGACCAGTCGGTTCCTGTCCAGTGAACCAGCTGGAAACCACTTCCTGTGGGAACCAAGGACTGAAGGTAAGTGATGTTCATGCTTCCCCAGGTGGCTGAGTTGACTTGGTGGAAGTGGTAAAATATTCCGTAGTGAATATGCCATATCAATCCACTGAAAACGTACAGATTAGGCTTTTATAACACTTCATGTTAAAATTGACAAGCTGTACGAGTATTTGTATTAACACAATAAATTATTAGGTTAATTGCAATATTGTCTTTGATCTTTGTGTTTAGCATAGGTCTAAACAGTTGAAACCAGAAGTTCCCACATTGCTACCTCATGTCTTTTCCAATGTCCAAATGGGAGATTTGCTTTCAAAAGTGGGGGATTTTAAAAATTAATATATAAAGACATCAAATGAAATTTTGCACCAAAATGTAGATGATTTTTAAATTAAAAATAACTGGTCATTTAAAGTGGGAGACACCAACCTTTATTGGAAGATTTCACAGGTATGCCAAACAATAAAAATATATCTGAATCACAAAATAAAGAACAACTGTCATGAGTTTAATGGTGTGTTAATAAAAAATAAATCCTTATGCAGCATACAGTGAGTTGGTTCAACTTCTTGATAACACTTTGTCCATTTTAGATGACTGATGTGTATTAAGGAGAGCTAAATAACTCTCTCTAACAAAATGTTCTGTGAATGTGACAGTAAGACCTTTTTCTCCATAAATACATTTTTATGGCGTGGGTGAACAGTGTAGATCCAGATCACATCCATGCCATCTGATCAAAATCTACACTGTTTGCTTTTAAATTTATTAGGATATATATGACCAACATGCTACCAGTGCAGATCCAGATCAGATAGCACTGAGTGAGTGACTGAGTGACAGACGAAGAGCAATCCTATAGTCCACAGGGGACTAATAATGAAAAAAGACTTACCTAGATAAGAAAATTGGTTCTTGCAGCAGAACTTTGATCTCCACATTATTCCACCAGTTGATATTTACTGGAATTTACAAAATATCCAAATGTTTATTTTAACAAGAAACTTTTGTCATTGACTTAAATATAAAACTATACACATTTCATTAATGATTATAAGATAAGTAAAAAGTAATGTTTGCTTAAAAATGCTTATACATGTATTACATTTATTTGATTCATTTTTGTTTAAAAACAATAGAGTTCTTTCACATTGTTACCTCCCCTTAGCGCTCTCTAAAATTGAAGAGCATATTTAGTCGATAAATGCACGTGAGGGGGCATCGTTTACTATTGTTAATATGACTAAGTGATTATAAAATTAAGAAAATGTTGATTAATCACTTCAAATTTATAAATAAGTAAGTTCAGTCAAACAACGAAGAATAAAAAAAAACGTTATGATCATTTACAAGCACATCAAGAAAGTTTATGCGCATTTTAAACATTGTTTATCGCGGTATTTTCAGGACGCGAGTATCCAACGGATTTGTTTAGGTTTTTTATAAAAATACACACGTGAATTGTGTTTACTAAAAATAAATCTGTATAATTGACAATTCAGACGAACATTATCGGACATTTTACCGTTTTACGGCATTTTTTTGTAACGCTGCAATTTATAGTGGAATGAGACATATAATTATATTCTTACGTAGCTCGTCGGCGACTAGGTTGATATGTGTTTTGCGTGTTTTGCTTTTGAGAAAAAATATTACGTATTTACATAATAGGATGATTCCAGCTACAACCCGAGAAATCGTTAAACTGATTGAACCAAACGAATATTGCCGGACGGCAGGCCAACCAAAACCTATTAAAAAAAAATCCAGAGAGTTTTGTTGTTTTTTTAAATAAAAACTATTTTGATGTTGAAGTTCGTAATTGTTGTCGCTGAAGGTTTTGAAATATAATATTTTCATTTCTGTTTAAAATCAAAATGACTAAGGACCAAAACAAATGAACGGGACTGCGATATTCAGGTCCGAGTTTAGTTTTATGACACTTAGCTGTTGTGTACATGTGTGCCCGAGGCAGCGTGTCACTATCACGTAATCTCTCAATAAACAGGAAATTTTGGAGCCGTGACCAAGACCAAGTTTCTTAATATTAATTAATATAATTGTAAAACCCATTCTAAATTCAGTTAAATTTATGTTTCATTAATTATCCTTTTCAATATTTTTAAATCCTGAGATTTTGCCTGAAAATCCTTAGATCCGGAGAAGAACCTTACGGTCGGGAAATTTCAGATAAAATCCTGAGATTTTGGAGGTGTGCGGACATTTTATCTTCTTTCTACATCATTCCTGTAACACATAGATATTCATGAAATGCGACTTAAACTAATGTCTATTGACTATGGCTGACGATTTTATAAAAAAAAAATGATGTTTATAATAACATGAATAACTTAATAAGCCTAACGGGCGTTGAATACAACGACGATACATTGCTGAATTCATCCGTTTACCTACAATTTAGAGAGATCATGTAACATAAAATATATTTCTTGAAGTAAACGCATTTTGTCAGAAAAACTCGATACGCTTATATATGTGTCTGTGGAAAATATACAGTAACATGTAATCCACAATGTATTTGTTTTCATATAAGACTTCCCGATTCAAAATGGCAACCACGTGTTTGATTGTTTTACGCTTTTCTCAGTCAAATCTTGCCGACCAGACGTTCTAAGCCTATTATATTCGGAAATTCTAAAACTCGAATTTATTATGCTTTATCATAATTATTATTATAATTTATTATTAGCTTTAAGACGACACCGTGATCATGTCTGTTCATTCTGTTAGCAATGACACAGTTAAATGCCCCCTCACTTGTCGGTTTAGGATAAAACCAATATTTTCCGCACCTAACGTGGCCTACGACGCATGCGCACAACAATGTGAAAGACCTCTATTTAACTACAATTTATGGCTTTGAGTTACTTTATCCACATTTAAACATAAAATAATCTGGGCCCAAAATCATAACTAAATCAGCAGACCAGTCTCAAATCTCAAACAATTGGTCACCATTTCAGCCAATCAGATGCTAGAGATTTGAGACTGGTCTCCAATCACAATTTTGTGATCTTGAGCCCTGGAGCAGAAGAATGAAGCACCATATAAACTTCTGTATCATAGAGCCATTTAGGTGCTTTCAAACCCACACAATAAATCAAAGACCAAATTTTTGATTCTTTACAATGTTTTAAAAACATAATGTTGCAAACTTGCAGTACTTCTAGATACATGTAGTCCATTTACCTTACATCCATGGTCTTGGAAGGGCGATACTTGAATAATGAATGCCAATGTACCATGGCTTACTTTGCATGCAATCTTGAACACGTTTGTAATGAACTTTCTTTGAAGCTCAGCCACTTTTAATAGGGTCGATCCGGGTAAGTACGGACAGAAGGGTAAGTACGGACGATGAATATTAAAGCCTCCTAATATCCTAAAGCTGTCAAATTTCGTAAAACATTTTCTACATTTTATAACAAAGCTTTCGCCGTTTCAAATTTCAAAATTTTTGCACATTTGTCTGTGCGTAGAAATTTTTTTAACTAGGATCGGAAGTGACCTCTTCAACCTCTTACGTCATTGACTGTCAACCTTGATTGTCAGGCAAGATAAAACGCTACACTTCTACCGTTCTTTACGGGAATGTATTAAGTAATTGTTTTAAGTTTTTAAGCGTTTCAAAGAAAAGGTTTATTTTTAGAAATGTTTTCTCAATATTTTTGCAGAGAAAATCAAGAAATTAGTTCAAAAATTAAAGAAAATCTAATTGTCCGCACTTTTCCTGCTTTTTCTGAAAACTGTTTTTCTACGGACACCTATGTCTATTGTGTGTTTAATGAATCACATAATTATATCAAACAAACCAATCAATGATATTTTTGAACTGGTGTCATAAAAAACAAACATTGTTATTGTTACAAATTTCTAAAACTATATTTCGGTCCCTCAATATTCTTAGAATATTCACTAATATTCAGAGACAAAGGTAGTTCCGTAGATTGTGATGCAGATCGTTGTCGATCTACAATTCTTTTCAATGGAAAATTAAAATACTACAGCTTGTTAAGCAGACTGAACTTGAGTTTAGACAACAAATTTTCGTTGCTTTGGAACTGGCCCTTCACCGACTGCAACATAAACCCCGCCCACAAATTACACAAGTAAATCACATCGAGTACTGTATAGTTAAATGTATCTGAAATAAACATTTTAACCATTTCGTCCTGGGTCAGTTATCAAACCATTTCTTAAAGGATCTGAAATAAAACTATATTCACTTGGTATTATTATCGTCAAATTTTATGTAACATTCAAGTCATAACTTGTTTTTACAATAAATTGAGCGGAACTAGACATAGCGTTAATCCTCAAGACCGCCTTCTTTTTTATCCGAGTTCTGAACATGACATGTATATGATCGGCCAGTTATTCATTTCTTATCCACTAAATGAACTTAAATGCTTGATTTTTCAGGCATGTTGTTTTCTTAAAAGTAAACAGACAACGTAAAGATTACAACGTAAAATAATAAAGTTGTCGATCAACTTTATACTTTATAAAAAGTATAAAAAGTAATGTTGTTAACAGGTTGATTATTTACAAACTTAGTATTTTTAAATGACTCGTTTCTAGCAATTTTTATTATTTAACTTACTGTGATTTTAGTGCAATATTTTCCTGTCAATAGCGTCGCTGATTCGCACAAAACAGTTCGCAACCCAGTGTCAGTAAAATTGTTGTTAAGCAAAGTAGATTTTATCCTATTTCATGTTAAATTTTATGTGTCCGTACTTTACCATTACGTTTATCATTATTTTAACGGTTGTCCAAAGTTTCCCTGTTGGTGTCCGTAGTTTACCTACTGCGTCCGTACTATCCCAGTTTTACCTCAACACCTTTCAATACTATTTTACGCTTCTCTCACGCATGTATCTCTACAACTGCACCATAAAGTCCGTTGCAAATGAGTTCCAAATATACTGTAGTTAGCAGGGTAAATTGGGAACCAGTCTGATTTCATCGACAGTAGATTCAAGCGCCGTTGTGTAAAATCCGTCCGTACTTACCCGGATCAACCCTATGCGTGTTTGGAAACATGTTTTAACACTTTACTCCATAAATAATATTTTAATTTATTGCATGGGCGAACAGTGTAGATCCAGATCAACTTGCACATTTGGGCCATCTGTTCAGGATCTACACTGTTTCCTTTTAGATGCATTAGATTATTTCTGACCAACTGTGAACAGTGCAGATACTAATCAGATGGCAAGGCTGTGCCAGCTGAAATGGATCTACACTGGTCGCACATGTGTAAAAATGCGTATATATTGAGTAAAGGGTAAACAGAATAGCAAACAGTTAAACAGTCTGATGTGATTGTGCAAAGGCAGATCTGGTGTTGATGGGTTGCAAACTTGATGCAATTCATGACTTGCTCACAAAGGGTTAAATATGTTTGGTATTACATGAAAATATTCCTACCTCTCAGTTTATTGGTCCAGTATGTTTTGAAGATATCAATCAGACCTGACGTTTGTATATTAACACTGGTGTTGGTATATACAGAGAACAGCTGATTATACATGTACAATGACCTTGACCCAGTGACCTGGTGATAGTCAAATCCATACACACTCCTGTAGGTCATACCACTTGCATGCCAGGTAGTTTTATACGGGTTTTGAACTTTGTATACTCCTCCCTGTACTTGGTAGATAAAATATACCAACTGCCAGTAGACCATGCTGGAAAATGAAAACTAGAATGTGTCCTCAGACACTGATGCCCCCACTGCTACAACAACATTTGTAACAAAGGGCCATAACTCAAGTAAACATGGTAGCAGGAAAAAATCTTTTCTTTACAATCCTCTTCACATCCTGCTTGATCATCTGTGCAAGTTTGAAAGAAATCTGCCCACTAGTTAATGAGAAGTTGATGCCACAAGATTTTGGGAGCGAACATACTGACTGATAAACGAATGCAACTCTATATGCCTCCCACTTCGTGGGGGCATAAAAACTTTCAAAACTTGATGTTCACCAAACTTGTGTTAGCCCTTTACTCTATATACAAAGCCTTGGTAAACTGTGTAGATTCAGATCAGCTGCACATCTAATTTGGATCATCACTGTTCACTTTTGATTAATAAGGTTATTTCTGACCAAAAGGCAAACAGTGCAGATCCTGATCAGATGGCACGGGTGTGCTTGCTGATCTGGATCTACATTGGTCATGTGTTAAATGGCCTATGTATGGAAAAAAGGTCTTAAAAACTGTTTTCTGAGTATTAAGTTTGGCAACTGGTTTATTTTAACAATATTCCTATAGGTTACCATCAAGTCTGGTGATTTTTCTTGCAACTGAAATAACCAATACAGTGCAATACCAAATGGTAGAAGGAAAATGGTAATTATTCATAAGCATTCATATATGAATAAAGATTGCCAAATAGGTTTTCTGTTACTTAAGTTGTTGCGATGTTGTTTGCAGACAAGTACAGAACTAAGTACCACAGTATGTAAATCACTAAGGTAAACCTCTGCCTAGCTCAAGGCTTGTCAGAAATATAACTGGTTAAACCTTTACTCCATAGATACACCTTTTATTTCATAGGTCAACAGTGTAGATCTAGATCAGCTGGTGCATCATTCTGTGCTGTCTGATCAAGATCTACACTGTTTGCTTTTGGATTCATTAGGTTATTTCTGACAAAGATGTGAGCAGTTCAGATCCAGATCAGCTGATAGGAATCTAAACTGGTTGCACATGCATTCAAAAGTGTGTATGGAGGAAAGAAGACAGAGTAGAGAAAACTTACCCGTGCTCATCAATCACTTTCTCCTGACTTGTTATCTTCACCTGCCAGTTGCATCCACTCACTGAAATCATGGTGATAAAAGAATAATAGATTCTCAAACATTACTCTATGGACTCAGATTTTTTCAAGTAGATGGTTGCATGCAAGACTTCACAAATCCTTCTTTTTTTGTTGTAGCAATGACAGTGTTCATGCAGCCCAAGATGTGTGGGACCTGTGTAGATCCAGAGCAGTCTTCCATCATCATGTAAATAGTCTAATATAGACTTACACAAGTCACTTTTAGAGACATTAGGTCAGAAATGAACAGTGTAGATCCAGATCACAATGTGAAGATGTGCAGGCTAATCTTGATCTATACTGTTCACAAATGAGATATACCTGTAAGCCAAATCGCAAGTTAAGGGACAAAATGTAAATGTTGTACTGTGACAGAGGCTGAAACACCAATCAACAAATTCCATCAAAGGCAGGGAATCTCCCACATAAAAAGGCATATGCTTCCCATAATTCACAAAATACTTGTGTATACCTTGCTAATTACTTATACATATTATTAAATTTGATAACACTTTGAATTATAAACAAAACTATGAATGCTAAGATACACACTTACCATACTGCAGGCACCAATGAGAATGGATATAATTTTCAAAAATTGACCAATCAGCTTCATAGACAGATTCTCTGAGAACAATTGTAAACCCGAGACTTCTTCGGAATGCATGGTTCATGTCAACCACTTCCTCAAACAATATGTACTGCTTAGTATTCACACCAATTACACTGAAACTTGGCTCAAGTAACTTCTCTGTGATATGTCGTACAAATTTGGGATAGATTGGCTGATTGACAGGTACAGCATTCAATGACTTCAGAATAAAGTAGATCTGCCAGAAATATCTGAAATTCAGAAATTAAGTAAACGGAGTCTATTAAACAGATTAATAAACACCGAGAATGCATTTTTATTTGTAAGCAAAACAATTATTTATATAAAATAAATATATGGTTTTTGGTAAAACAAGAATTTTTTAAGTTCTTAAATTTTCTTAAACCTCACATAATATTACGTAATTCCACTGACATTAGTAGCTATTAAATCGGAAATCAAACTAGAAATGTGTCCATAGGACACAGATGCCCCCGCTATGCATCGTTTTCAGATACTAAAGTGCAATGATGGGAATAATAGCATTTCAAAGACAGTGATGTTCGAGTAATTATAAGAATATGCATAAACTTGATGATCAAGTAAATTATTTGTATTTGTGTCACTGTTGTCTTCTCATTACGGAAATGTCTGTGAAGAAGTTGGAGGTAATGCAATGCAATGTCATAGTGAACATTTGTGCCAAGTTATTTTGAAATCCCTTCATTCATAAAGAAGTTATAGCACGAACAAGTAAATTCAAGTTTTAGTAACTGTGACCTTGACCTTGGACTTACAGGCATGGGTAATGTATGCAACACACCGCCTTGTCATGGTGAACATTTGTGCCAAGTTATTTTGAAAACCCTCCATTCAAAACAAAGTAATAGCCCGGACAAGAAAATTCTATTTTTAGTAACAGTGACATTGACCTTGGACCTACAGGCATGGACATGGTACACGAATCACCACCTTGTCATGGTGAACATTTTTGCCAAGTTATTTTGAAATTACTCTATTCCTAACGCAGTTACAACCCTGACAAGAAAATTCTATTTTAGTAACAGTGACCTTGACCTTGGACCTACAGGCATGGGCATGGTACGGGACACACCATCTTGTCATGATGAACATTTGTGTCAAGTTATTTTAAAATCAATCTATTCCTAACAAAGTTAAACCCAGACAAGAGAATTCTATTTTTAGTAACAGTGACCTTGACCTACAGGCATGGGCATGGTACGCGATACACCGCCCTGTCATGGTGAACAATTGTGTCAAGTTATTTTGAAATCCCTCCATTTATAATGAAGTTACAGCCCGGACAAGAAAATTCTATTTTTAGTAACAGTGACCTTGACCTTGGACCTTCAGGCTTGGGTATTGTGCGGACACACTGCCTTGTCATAGTGAACATTTGTGCAAAGTTATTTTGAAATCCCTTCATTCATAACAAAGTAACAGCCCAGACAAGAGAGTTCAATTTTTAGTAACAGTGACCTTGACCTTTGACCTACAGGCATGGGCATGGTACGCGACACTAGCCCTGTCATGGTGAACATTTGTGCCAAGTTATTTTGAAATCCCTCCGTTCATAACAAAGTAACAGCCCGGACAAGAAAATTCTATTTTTAGTAACAGTGACCTTGACCTTCGACCTAAAGGCTTGGGCATGTACGTGACATACCGTCTTGATATGGTGAACAATTATACCAAGTTATTTAAAAATCCAATAAGAAATAACAAAGTTACAGAGCGGACAAGATTTTGAAAGAAAATTCTATTTTAAGTAACAGTGACCTTGACATTGGACATACAGGCATGGGTATTGTCACAACACACCGCCTTGTTATGGTGAACCTTTGTGCCAAGTTATTTTGAAATCCCTCCATTCCAAACGAAGTTAAGGGCAAAGTGTATATTTCTCTTAACACAAAATGTAAGTGAAAAGGGGGCATAATTTAAAAAAATTTTGGAAGCAGGGTTATGGGTCTTGTTGGTTATGATGTAGATTTTGATGGTGAAAATATATGGTCAAGTTTCATTAAATTCCCACCAGTTGTGTAGGACGAGTTGCGTTCAAGAGATATACTCCTATTAAAACTAATGTAAATGGAAGTATCAAAGGGCCATAACTTCTGAACGGAACATGTAAGAGTGAAACCCCACCTTTATGCACTACAACATATCAGGCCAAGCATTGTGGTCAAGTTTCATTAAATTTCCACCAGTAGTGTAGGAGGAGTTGCGTTCACGAGAATATCAGACGGACGGGCGAACGGACAGACAGGAGCAACTCTTAATGCCCGTCGCCATTTCATGGCGGGGGCATAAAAACATAGTGTGATATTATTATATGTCATGTGGGATTAATTTACAAATAAATTTATTATTCAACACTTAGTAAGAGCAAAATAAAACCCAAGGGAAATTCAACACATGTAAAATGTGTAATGTGTTTAATGAGAATAATAAAACTGCACAAATTTATGTCAACATGAAAAAAAACCCAAAAAAACTGCGGCATCTGAGTGAAAATGTGTTCCCTGCAAAACTTAACGATGCAAGTTATGTAAGGTTTGATACCTGTTCTCTATGAAGATCTTCTCTTGGAAAATAATTAAGGCAGTCAATTCTCTCTCAAATGCAGTATAATCTGTAAACAACATTGATTTAAGAACTGATTTTATTTCTGCATTTCATTGATGTATGAACTGTTCGAATGTTAACACCTAATTTGCATAACACCAAAGTGAATACATCGATGAAATACAGAAAAACAAAATTAAATTTGCATAAGTACAACCATTGACAAACTTACAGTCATTTAGTGGGTAAAGGGTTAACATTTTTATGCGTGAAGGACCAGTGTTGATCCAGATCAGCTGGCACATCTGTGCCATTATCTGTGCCATCAGATCTGGATCTGCACTGCTTGCTAACTGGTAAGGAATAACCTAATTAATAAAAAAAGAGAACAGTGCAGACCTTGATCAGATGGCTGGATGTGCTGCTGATCTGGATCTAAAATGTTTCGCAACGCCATAATGGCATATATATGGAATAAAGGGTTAAGGTCAGACAAGTTGATATAAGAACATAGTGAGTTTTTAAGTTTGATTAATGTTAACATGGGCATTAAAACTGGTATTTGATTTAAAATACATGTATAATCAAACTTAATTAATTTATCAGTAAATGTTTAAATAACTAAAAAGTACTTTTTATGAACGATGTTGTGGAAAATTTTATTTACCTTCCCAGTGATTTATTTTTAGTCCCGCCTGTATTGCAGTCTCAATTTTACTATAGTCAAATTCAGCTACTGGAGTCTCAAACTTCAGTGTGAACAGCTGGTCTTCGTAGTAGAGCTCAGTACCGGAGTTAAACGTGTAGTTACGATTGAGACCATTTAGCGTGTTGAGGTGCGTTGAGATGTAGTTTGCAACAGCTAAAGAATGCCAATAATAATGCTGGACATTCAAAATCTCGCCCTTGTGGGTTACTTTGTATTTTATGTCTGTCGCCACAGTCCTGTAAAAAAAGATTAACTATGATATCATTATATTTTGCGCAGGTTTAACTTCCACATATTTCATGCTAAGCAGTGTGCACAAAATCAAATCCAAGTGAATAGTAACCACATAATATCTTATTATATGAGAATAATACTACTAAGCAAATTGATGTTGGTGCATAAATATCATTTGGGCCATATGCGTGAAAATAAGCCCTGTAAAATTATATGTTACTACAGTAGATAATGTTGATTAACTTTTTATTTTGTCTATAACATGATACTGCAACTGTTTACTTTTAACATTAAGTTATTTCTGACCAAGAAGTGAACAGTGTAGATTGGATGTGCCAGCTGATCTGGATCTACACTGTTTGTAAACTTGCTCATCATTGTACTAATTAACACTATGAAACCTACCCTTCTCTTTCATAACCAGACCTCTCTTTAAAAAGTGTTACATGGTATCCTGAAAAACAAACCAAGAAATAATCACATAAGCAGCAATGTATAAAAACATTACACTCGAAACATACTGAAAATGTAAAAGTTCAGTGTTAAATTTGTTTATAATGCTACTTCGAGCATCAAAAAGATTTTTCTAAACTAACCATGCATCTTCAAGAAGGTTAAAGATAAAACAATATGCAGAAGCAAAACATAACGTCAATTTAAATCATAACTTTACAAGAATTTTATGTAATTGTAGTATCCACTTATAGCTAAAATGTAACTAAAATTTCATATTATAATATCTTCTTTAACACTTCCCTCCATGGAATATGGCTGTTATTCATAAGCAAACAATGTAGATCCAGATCAGCCAGCACATCATTACCATTTATCAGGATCTACACTGTTAGCTCTTTGATTCATTATGTTATTTCTGAGCAAGAAGTGAACAGTGTAGATTCTGAGCAGAAGACACAGACGTCCCAGCTGATCAGGATTTACACTATTGAAACAAGTGATAAATTCCATACATAAAGAGTAAAGGGTTAATTTATTACCTGATCCAATAGAATTCCAGACGATCTGCAGCAGGTTTGTGAGGTTTACTCTGTCTTCAGTAACCAGGTATCCATTTATAACAACAGTATGCAAATGAGATATGGGGGTTACAACCTGGTTTTGCAGGGAGCCATGAATATAAATAGTGTACAGTTCATAGTCTCCATAGAATACAACATGTTTTGGGTCCCGGAACCACATGTTCAACTGGTTTACAGTGGGTTTTGTGACCGAGTGTGCATCAGCCACTGTTCTGGAGCTCCCAGGGGCAGATATAAACAAGACCAGTGTTGTAACAACATCTCTGAAAAATAGGAAGTATTTCAATGCTATGAGTTCTCATTTCATTTCAAAACTTTTCATTTTCATCTAAAATTCACTGGATATTTACAGTTTATGCAATGAACATTTTAAATGGATAAAACAAATGTGTAAATTATTGTGATCATTAAGTAATTTATATATTTTTTAATGCCTCTAGAGCATTTTTGCAGAATGTTAAAGCCTGCAATTTGAAACAAGAGGGTCTATAGGACCCTGGGTCGCTCACCTGTCAACAACTGCTCAATGGTTGCAAGAGTTGTGTGCAAGTTTGGTAAAATCAAGTAAAAAAATAAAGCTGCTATTGTGGAGTCAAAATAGCTTACTTTGGCTCTTTCAAGGGCAATAACTCTGAAACCCATAATGGAGTCTAGCTGATTCAAGAAAGGAACCGAGATCTTAGAGTAACTCAAGTATTGTACAAGTCTTATTAAATTCAAATCAAAACTGAAGCTGCTATTGTGCAGACAAGGTCTAAAAAGTTAAGTTTTGCACTTTAAGGGGCCATAACTCTGGAACCCATAATGCAATATGGCAATTTCAAGAAAGAAAGGTCTAGTCCTATTAGTTTCAGAGAAAAATGATTTTTCATGTTTTCCTCTATAAATCAATGTAAACTAAGAGAACCCTGGGGCGTGGCCAATTTTGGCCCAGAGGACATAATTTGAACAAACTTGGTAGACATCCACTAGACAATGCTACATACCAAATATCTTAGCTTTAGGCATTGAGGTTTCCAGTAGGAAGATTTTTAAAGTTTTCCTTTTTTACATATTAAGGGCCCCCAGGACGGGGCCAATTTTGACCCCAGGGCCAACATTAAACAATATTGGTAAAGGGTCTCTTCACAATACTCAACCAAATATCTAAGATCTAGTCCTATTAGTTTCAGAGAAAAATGATTTTTCATGTTTTCCTATATAAATCAATGTAAACTAAGAGAACCCTGGGGCGTGGCCAATTTTGGCCCAGGGGACATAATTTGAACAAACTTGGTAGACATCCACTAGACAATGCTACATACCAAATATCTAAGCTTTAGGCATTGGGTTTCCAGTAGGAAGATTTTTAAAGTTTGCCTTTTTTCACATATTAAGGGCCCCCGGGGCGGGGACAATTTTGACCCCAGGGCCAACTTTTAAACAAAGTTGATAAAGGGTCTCTACACAATACTCAGCACCAAATATCTAAGATCTAGTCCTATTAGTTTCAGAGAAAAATGATTTTTCATGTTTTTCCTATCTAACTATATGTAAACCAAGAGAACCCTAGGGCGTGGCCGATTTTGGCCCAGGGGACATAATTTGAACAAATTTAGTAGACATCCATTAGACAATGCTACTTACCAAATATCTAAGCTGTACGCATTGTGGTTTGTGAAGATTTCCTATATAAGTCTATGTAAAATGAAGTGACCCCTGGGGCGGGGCCAATTTTGACCCC
Source organism: Corbicula japonica (assembly GCA_038501625.1). Classification (NCBI taxonomy): domain Eukaryota; kingdom Metazoa; phylum Mollusca; class Bivalvia; order Venerida; family Cyrenidae; genus Corbicula; species Corbicula japonica. Next base: position 7,566,563 of record JAZAYU010000008.1, on the reverse strand, counting down.
AGGGAAATAATTTGAACAATCTTTGTAGAGTTCCACTAGAGGGTGCTGAATGCCAAATATCTAAGCTCTAGGCCTTGTGGTTTCAGACAAGAAGATTTTTAAAGTTTTTCCTTTAGGTTGCCATGGCAACCAGAGTTCTGCATGGAATTGATTTCTTTGAACAAGTTTGGAAGAGCTTCATGCAAGGAACATCCGTAGCAAGTTTCATCAACTTTGGCCCAGGGGTTTAAGAGAAGATGTCATTTAAATTAAAAGTTTACGGATGGACGCCGGACGGACGCCGGACAAATTGCGATCACAAAAGCTCACCTTGTCAATATGTGACAGGTGAGCTAAAAAGAACAAAGTAAATGGGCCCCATTTTTCATGGTGCATCACAGACAGCTGAAGATGTTGATCATACATACCCATTCATAGTGTAGCACTCTATAAGTCTGTTATAATGCACTGTGAAGTGGAATGCTGAAAAATAGTCATGAATAGTTATTAAATAGTTATTAGAAATTATTTTATCAAATATCAATATTTTCCAATTAATCTGGACAATCAAAGTTTCAGGTACACAATGAAATAAACTTGATGTTATATGTTGGGTATAAACCTACATCTAAGTAAACATTCTTAACTACAGCTATCATGTTGATAACAGAAATAAACAACAGTAATGATTAATAAACAACAGTAGTGAACAACAGAAATAAACAACACTTACAAACAATAGTAACAATAAATGAACATTATTAAATTAAATTAACAAAGGTAGTAAACAACAGTAATGAACAACTCTAATGAAAAAACAGTAATGTACAACAGTAGTGAAAAATATAAACATACTGGGTATTTCAGTAAGTGCAGCAGTACTGATCATGGCAGTCAGTTTAAGCACATCTCTGGGGTCTACTCGTCCTGTAAAGTTCACTTCCCATCGGTAACGGTCCCTCAGCAGAACATCTGATGCAGATGGAACAAACACTCGGTATCTACTGGGGATGCCTGGCTTTACAACAGTGAGATTGGCCTGGAAGCTGGTGGTCTCTGGCGGAGATATCACTACAGGACTCAGCAGGTTTACACCAATGTGAACATAGTAAATCAGACCATACACCTCACGCCTGGAAAAGGAAACCATATGGATTGAGCCTTAGACTGCTTTATAGCAGAAACTTGAGATGCTAGTTTTGTAGCTTAGACAAGCAAACATTCACCTATTGAAAAACTTGAATGTCTTTTCCAATTAAATGGACAGAGAACTAAAAGACTTTTACGCTGTTATAACAAGTTCTGTAATAAACTGACTCTCCAGTAAGGCTACTTGCTACCAACCTCCACCAACTTATTTAAATATAACAGAATCTTGCTTAATTAACTAAATCAAAACAATACAAAGACCCTACAAGACACAGTCATGTCAGGAATACTTCAGACAAAACTTACGTTCCATTCAACAGGTACTTCTCGGTCCTTATGATATGTACAATGCAGTGTCCTATAGCACAACCTGTAATGTATCAAATCAAGATAAGCTTTATAGAGCTTGCATATACAAGAACTATTCATTTATTTGGTCAGAAATAGTCTAATGAATCTAAAAGCCAACAGTTCAGATCCTGATCAAAAGGCATGGATGTGCTGGCAGTTAAGATCCTGATCAGATGCCACAGATGTGCCAGCTCGTCTGGATCTAAAATGTTTGCACATGCAATATACGCCTTATCTATGGTGTAAAGTGTTAATGCATCAATGTCAATATACTAATGTTTGGTAACTATGATAATTTTAATATGCAAGATAAAAAAAATAAACTCACATGTATTTGTTATAGCTATATATGGAATATTTTACTGATTCAGATAAGCACTGCCATATGTACTTGCCTTTTATATCATTCTGCCACTGATCCTGTATAGCTGTATTTAAGTCAGTGAGGTTCTCGTTATACACGTAGCTATCTAGCAACAGCTCATAGTGGAACCGGTATCTTCTCTTAAGGAAACCATCATATACAACAAGGCCCTGGAGCCGGGCTTCAAGGTACTGTTTCAGGTACAGGTCATCTGGTGGGGTGACTTTGGCGGGGTTAATGAAGGTTCCATTGTGTATAATGTAGTAAACTATATTAGTAACCTCAATTCTGAAAATATATGATTAACAGTTTGTAAGACAACATGGTCTAAGCTAAAACATATAGAGAATATGTCTTAATCTGTTTTTGGTACATGTAGGTGTGCAGGGCAAGCTCAATATTATCACTTTACTCCCTTCGATACAGCTTATATCCCATATGTGGCCAATGTAGATGCAAACCAAGACCTACACTGGTCACTTTGAAATTCTTTTAAGTCATTTCTGACAAGGAAGTGACCAGTGTTGATTCTGATTGACTGTATGGATGTGCAGGCTCATGGCACACAATCAGTACAAGGAGTGAAGGATTATTGTAGGACTGCTGAACAATGTAGAAAGGAAAAGAACCAGCAACCATTAGAATGTAGCATTATAACTTCCTCATGTGAATACCTGGTAACTGGGTAGGTCCAGAACTTGCCGCAAGCTCCCTTTAGTGTCAGACACTGACCTTGATGCAACTTACCAATTACTAGCAAAATCCTTCAGCACTGAAGTCCTGTTACTATAAATTCTATAACTTCCATATATCATGTGTAACACATGTTGTTGTTTCTAAGAAACCACACAGTCTTCTTTGTATCCAGCCAGATACTCCTACTTTTTTCAACTGGTATTCTTCTATAATACAATACTCACGATTTATCTCCAATATATTCTTCTGTCTTCTTTATACTGACAAAGTCGGCACTAGAACAGTTCAGCTCACTCTCACCTGAAAGGCATAAATGTTTGTTGTTTTTTTTCAATTGTAACTCAGCTATGGTTGAATTAGTACCGCACTTGTGCTATTTTGCCGTAGAGCTAGCTTTTACGGCGACATGATAGAGCGCTGGCCTAGCATGCACGGGGTCCCAGGTTCAATCCTTGGTTTAGACGTGGATTTATTCAAAACCCTAGGCTTGTTACACAATATAGCATCTTGTGTAATTAGAAATTTTTTTCTTGTGAAAAAGTTTGTACAGTCGAGTCAATAGCATAATGTAACCAATTTGGAAGTTACTCTTGGGATAAGGGAGGAAAGGGAAAGGAGTTGGCCCTATTTCCCCTAATCTTTTTCCCCCTAAACTTGATCAATTTTAAAACTGTTTGCTAACTGTTCAGAATTTTTTTTTACTGACCAGTTTCACTGTTACTGATATCAGTAACTTAGTATGCCATGCCATGCTGCCGATAGTGGCATCACACGTGAATGTATATATGGGGTTCTTATTTGTCAGTTGCTGGGAACATTTTGTGTCTATCAAGTTTTAGTTAAATCTGTTAAGTTTGTGCTGCATTTCTGAAATCTTTCTATGGAAACTGCCTTATTTAATAACAAGCAATGTCATCTGCTGAGCATTACAGGATTTAACCCTTTCCTCCATAGATACACCTTTCTGGCATGGGTGAACAGTGTAGATCCAGATCAGCCAGCACATCCGTACAGTCTGATACGGATCTGCACTGTTTGCTTTTTGATTTGTTAGGTTACTTCTGACAAAAATGTGACCAGTGCAGATCCTGATCAGACGGCACAGATGTGCTGGCTTATCTGGATCTACACTGGTGGCACATGCATAACTAGAGCTATCACTGAAGGTGATTAATACCCCCATAATACTGCTTTGTCAGAGTATACAGAAATGATGTTTGCATCTTTCATGGGTGAAAGTTGAAAAATAATTGAAATCCTGAAAATTTGCTGCAAAAGTTGTGTTTAAAAATAGCAACTTGGGTTTTCACCGGATGTAAACAAAACTGTAAAAGTAGTTGACGTCAGAAGGTTTTGTTGAATCGTGCTCCCCTTCTAAAAAATAATGGACTGATCCAAATGAAAAAAAATATGTCATGCAAATCTGATCACGAACGTATGTTAAAAGTTTGAAAACTGGAGAAGTAGTTTGTGTCATAAGATTTTGTTAAATAATGCTCCCCTCAAACCAAAAATGGACTGATCCATAAGAAATATGTCACTAACATGCGCACTTCATGCAGAACATATGATTTCAGTCGATATTTTGAAAACTGTAGAAGTTTGCATAACACGATTTTGTTAAATCATGTCCCCTGCAAAAAATAATGGACTGATCCACACGAAAAATATGTCAGGCACATCTACACTTCATGCCGAACATATGTATCAAGTTTCAAGTCAATATCATAAAAACTGTAGAAGTAGTTCGCGTCACAAGATTTTGTTAAATCGTGCTCCCCTCCGAAAAATAATGGACTGATCTACATGAGAGGAAAAAAATTTGCGGAAATGTACCAAGAACATATGTTTAAAGTTTCAAGTCGATATCTTGAAAACTGTTGACGTAGTTAGTGTAGAAGTTTGCATAACACGATTTTGTTAAATCATGTCCCCTGCTAAAAATAATGGACTGATCCACACGAAAAATATGTCATGCACATCTACACTTCATGCCGAACACATGTATCAAGTTTCAAGGCAATATCTTAAAAACTGTAGAAGTAGTTCTTGTTACAAGATTTTGTTGAATCATGCTCCCTTCCAAAAATAATGGACTGATCCACATGAGAAAAAAAAAATTTGCGCAAATGTACTCACCAACATATGTTTAAAGTTTCAAGTCGATATCTTGAAAACTGTTGACATAGTAAGTGTAGTAGTTTGCATAACACGATTTTGTTAAATCATGTCCCCTGCAAAAAATAATGGACTGATCCACACGAAAAATATGTCACACACATCTACACTTCATAACAAACATATGTATCAAGTTTCAAGTCAATATCTTAAAAACTGTAGAAGTAGTTCGCGTCACAAGATTTTGTTAAATCAGGCTCCCCTCCGAAAAATAATGGACTGATCCACATGAGACGAAAAGAAAATTTGCGCAGGAATGTACTCACGAACATATGTTGAAAGTTTCAAGTCGATATCTTGAAAACTGTTGACGTAGTAAGTGTAGAAGTTTGCATAACAAGATTTTGTTAAATCATGTCCCCTGCAAAAAATAATGGACTGATCCACATGAAAAATATGTCACGCACATCTACACTTCATGCCGAACATGTGTATCAAGTTTCAAGTTAATATCTTAAAAACTGTAGGTGTAGTTCGTGTCATAAGGTTTTGTTGAATCATACACCCCTGCTAAAAAATAATGGACTGATCCACATGAAACAAAGCATGTTATGGAAATCTACTCACAAACGTATGTTTAAAGTTTGAAAACTGGAGAAGTAGTTTGTGTCATAAGATTTAAAATAAAAGTTTTTGTTAAATAATGCTCCCTCCAAAAAAAAATGGACTGATCCACAAAAAAATATGTCGCTTACATGCGCACTTCATGCAGAACATACAATTTTAGTTTCAAGTATTATATCTTAAAAACTGTAGAATTTTGCATAACACGATTTTGTTTAATCATGTCCCCTGCAAAAAATAATGGACTGATCCACACGAAAAATATGTCACACACATGTACACTTCATGCCGAACATATGTATCAAGTTTCAAGTCAATATCTTAAAAACTGTAGAAGAAGTTCACGTCACAAGATTTTGTTAAATCGTGCTCCCCTCTGAAAAATAATGGACTGATCCACATGAGAACAAAAAATGTACTCACGAACATATGTTTAAAGTATCAAGTCTATATCTTGAAAACTGTTGACGTAGTAAGTGTAGAAGTTTGCATAACAGGATTTTGTTAAATCATGTCCCCTGCAAAAAATAATAGACTAATCCAGATGAAAAAATGTCACGCACATCTACACTTCATGCCGAACATGTGTATCAAGTTTCAAGTCAATATCTTTAAAACTGTAGTAGTAGTTTGCGTCACAAGATTTTGTTAAATCATGCTCCCCTGCAAAAAATAATGGACTAATCCAGATGAAAAATATGTTACGCACATCTTCACTTCATGCCGAACATGTGTATCAAGTTTCAAGTCAATATCTTAAAAACTGTAGTAGTAGTTTGCGTCACAAGATTTTGTTAAATCGTACTCCCCTGCAAAAAATAATGGACTAATCCAGATGAAAAATATGTCACGCACATCTACACTTCATGCCGAACATGTGTATCAAGTTTCAAGTCAATATCTTAAAAACTGTAGAAGAAGTTCGCATCACAAGATTTTCGTGAATCATGCTCCCCTCCGAAAAATAATGGACTGATCCACACGAAAAATATGTCACGCACATCTACACTTCATGCCGAACATATGTATCAAGTTTCAAGTCAATATCTTAAAAACTGTAGAAGTAGTTCGCATCACAAAATTTAGAAGTTTGCATAACACGATTTTGTTAAATCATGTCCCCTGCAAAAAATAATGGACTTATCCACACGAAAAATATGTCAGGCACATCTACACTTCATGCCGAACATGTGTATCAAGTTTCAAGTCAATATCTTAAAAACTGTAGAAGTAGTTTGCGTCACAAGATTTTGTTAAATCGTGCTCCCCTCCGAAAAATAATGGACTGATCCACATGAGAAAAAAAATAGTTCGCGCAAATGTCCTCACGAACATATGGTTAAAGTTTCAAGTCGATATCTTGAAAACTGTTGACGCTGTAAGTGCCACAGACAGACCGCCCAACCAACCAACCAACCAACCAACCGACCGGATGATGACTCCTATATACCCCCTATACTTCGTATACGGGGGTATAAAAATGTGTATATATGGAGGAAAGGGTTAAAGGAAAACAGATCCTGCCAAAAGAAAGGTACTTTCTTCTGAACCTGATCAATCAAACCAATCTTCCCCTTTAAGAATTTTTTTAAGGAATTCCTTAATAACAGAAACAATTCTTCCTTTATTTCTCTTAAGTCTCATGCATCAAATCAGATGCTCTAACACCTTAGATAACCTAACAAGAAAACATTATCTGACTAAAATGATAATTAACCTTTTCATAACACTGTGTATAAAATGTTAATCCTTTACCAATAAATATTGCTTTTATCCCAAGTATGACCAGTGTAGAGCCAAGTCAGCTTGTACATCTGTTCAGTCTAAACTAGATCCACACTGGTCACTTTAAGATTCTGACCAAGATGTGACAACAGCTGATGCTGATCAGACTGCATTGATGCACAGATTGATCTGGATCACTGATGGCATAATGCCATATAAGCTGGATACATTAACAAAGAGGTTGATAAATCCAGTGCATACTACTGTTGGTCATCCAAGCATCACACAGTAATATCTCCAGCTCATGCATGTCCTCCGGTGTCCGTCTGGGACCCTCTATCATCACACTAAAACCATATGCCAGATCAACCAGTACTCGGACATCTCCTCTGAAAACATGGGTATTGTACTGTGTAAGAAGAGCTGTCTCAATGGCACTAGAACCTGGCTGCTTGACCGCCAACTGCAACGTGGACAACGTCATGTAGTAATCTATCTTCATCACATCTTGTCTGTAAGGTAAAAAATAATCAATGAAAAGTCGTGCACAAACTGATTTTCACAGTGTTTCAATGTTTCAAAGCAAAATACTAAAATAAATTCATGAAAAAAATTTAGAAAAACAAATGGTCAACAATTTCTGGCAAGAGACACAATATTGATGACCTTTTTTCTTGCAAAACTTGATCTAATTTCCCAAACTCTCCTAAAATGTCACAGTTGACTGTGTCACAAGACATACACGTGACATTTCGTTGCCTTGTTAAGACTAATTTTAACCTTACATGTAGATACTTGTTAAAATCTCTCAGTAATCTGTTTTCATGTTCTAGGAGAAATGTTATGCATTCATATATTCATATAAAGTATAACAGGTTACTTTCTTTTGACAATGGTATTAGATGTGGCCCTTAAAGCTGTAGGAAAGGTAAATCTCAGCCTGGCCTTTTCAGACCATATCTGCTGAGTCTGTATGCTTTTAGATTGATTTAGTAATGTCTGACCAAGATAAAACAAATCAGGCCCCAAGGTTATAAAACTGAGCATGGAAACCAGTCTCAAATCTCAAGCATCTGATTGGCTGAAATGGCGACCAGTTGCCATTTCAGCCAATCAGATGCTTGAGATTTGAGACTGGTTTCCAATCTCAGCTTTATAACCTTGGGTACAGATTCAGATGGAACAGATGTAATAAAACCCATAAATATAAAGTAAAGAGTCAAAATAGGTTTTCTAAATAATCAGAATATCAATATAAGTGACTTTAAGAAATTCCACTGTATTTGCAAAAAATGATCGTAAATTACTCTTCTCCAGTAAACTTAATGAATAATATTCAAGAAAAAGTTTCTATCATGTATGTTCAGTTTAGATAGGGAACTCTAGCCCTAGGGTAACTGTTGTTAGGGGTAACATTGGGCAGAGCCCTGTAACTGCCCAAATTCAGTGGTCTTGGGCCAGGACCCAAGATCATAAAACAAAAACTGATGATCAGACTCCATTTCAGCCAATCAGATGCTTTGGATTTGAGATTGGTCTCCAATCTCAATTTTTATGATCTTGGGCTCAGAACTACCCATTTGCATGTCAGAGATAAGTAATATCTTCACCAGTTTTAGGTAATATTATTCTTATTTGCTTTACTGAATGCCACTTTTACAATTGAATATTGAAAAAACTGGTTACGTACCCTAAGTTGTCTATCATACTGGTGTATCCAACAATTGTTACATTGAAGTGCACATTTTTGACAACATCAGCTGCAAATTAAACAATAAAATTTGGTAATATAAATCTTCACCATTTATGTACTGAGCAAATCATCTGTCTGAACCAACGCAGACCTAGCTCAGTTTCCAAACTCCCAAACTGATTAGGGTCTACATTGTTGGCTATTGATTAACCCTTAACTCCATCCATCACTTTTCATAGCATATATTGACATAGCCCTTTCTTCATACAACTTAATGGTGTCCGCAAACAGTGTAGATCCAGATCAGCTGACACATCTGTGCCATCTGATCAGGATCTATACTGTTCCATTTAGATTTATTAGGTTATTTCTGACCATGATTCGACCAGTGGAGATCCAGATCAGATGGTTTGAATGTGCTGGTTGAACTGGACCTATAATGGCCTCACATGCAATAAAACATATATATATATATATATATATATATATATATATATATATATATATATATATATATATATATATATATATATATATATATATATATATATATATATATATACACTGGTCAAAAGTTCTAAGTGCACACTTTTCAATTTTGAATATCTCAAAGTAAGCTTATTCTAATTGAATGAAAGTTTGACACAATGTTAATTATGATCAAACAATAATATTTTTTTGAAAACCGTTCACATGGTTTACGTATTACGTCATCCACGTCGGCATACGCTATTTATGCGTAATCCCCGTGCGGCAATAAAAAATTATTTTTTTACAATCGTTTTTGTTTTTCACATGTTCACCGACTCCAGACAAACACGAAAAACACACCAACAAATTGTAACCATGGAACGGTTGACGTCAGCAGACAACGACATTGCCGTCAAAATTCTTTTCACTGGCACAAATTCAAATTTGTTCTAAAAAAATTTGACGGTTTTTGTAAATGCAAAAGAAATACCATATTTTTGCATATTTAATTAATTTTAGAAGAAAATCAAACGATATTATTTTCTAGATTGATAACGTTGCTTACGTTGAACGCTGACGCTACTCAATTACGTCATTCAATATTTATGTAAATCAACGTAAACTCGAAAATATTAGTGTAGCATTTGTTGGACAAGTGTCCAATTAATAAAAATTTAAAATTAAAATTTATAAAAATTCAATAAACTTTAAAATAGAATGATTCGAAAATGACGTTCATTTGGTCAAAAAGCGTGTCCGAAAACTGGTTAGTTTTATCAAAATGAATACATTTTTTTTCACTTGGAAAGGCTGTTACACATATATCATAGAGAATTGCATCATCCCAAACTGCTAGACAATTTAAAAACTTCTGGCACAAAACATTGTTTAAAAACATGGAATTTCCTCCTTGAAATCCTGTAAAAAACGTTATGGATAAAATAGAGAAGAGTGCGTTGGCTCATCGTGCCCAGCAGACCATTACAAACTTACAGGAAGCTATTTTAGTGCAATGGAATGGCAAACTACAGTATTTCCTTTAAATTTGTATGAAATTTAAATTATACAGAGATGAGAAAACGATCAAAAATGATGGCCGATGCAGTGCTAATTAACTTGAGAATTGCTTTCTGAGTATTAGTGAGCAAAAATGTTATTATTTTTTAATCTGGTCAAGCAGACATAAATTTTTTGGTATGCTTTAACAGAATATTGATTCTTCTTCATTGTAATTTACACTATTTTGAAAGATTGAATCAAATAATTTGAAAATCAACATTTATCAAGTGTGCACTTAGAACTTTTGACTAGTGTATATATATATATATATATATATATATATATATATATGGAGGAAAGGAATAGTATTGACAATGTGAACTGTAACATCACTTTAATTAGCACCAATTAAGATGTTTTGATATAAGAAATAATTTACCTGTGTTAGCATTGATCCAAGCCTGTCTTATGATGTTCTCTACTCTATCATGCTGGTACTCATCCTCAACCAGTCCTAGATAAACTGAGTACATCTTGTCCTCATAGTAGGATGCTGAAGTTGTTGTTGTTGGGGGTGGCAGAGTTGTTGTTGTTTCTGGTGTTGCTGTTGTTGAGCACTGGTCAGCTAGTTGGAGCAAAGAAACAATGCATGATTACTGGGAAAAGCTGAAATGTTTATCCCTTTACTCAGCAAATAGGACCTTTATCACATGGGTGACCAGAGTAGATCCAGATCAGCTGGCAGATCCATGAATCCATCAGGATCCTCATGGTTTACTTAGATTCATTAGGTTGTTTCTGACCAATTAGTTAACAGTGTAGATTCACATCAGATGGCACAGATGTGCATGGTGATCTGGATCTAATGCTCTTAGCACGTGTTATAAAACCCATACAAATGTAAATGTAGTAAAGGGTTAAATTTAGGTTGAGAGCATACATACACTTTGTTCAAAAATAGTTAATCATCAAAACAATGCCGCTTTTTCCAAACATTCTTTAAAAAAATATACGACAAATTTCGATTTCAGTTACAATTTGGCTTGCAACCAAAACATCAAAAACGATGTGCCGCAACTGATATTTTTGTTGAGAAGTAGTGCGGGAAAGTATAATTGACAGAACGTTGTTCATTGTTAATCACACCTTCAGGTTGCTCTTATTTGAGCCGCATATTTGTTATTGTTTCAACATCCGTATTTATTCCACATTAACAATAAATACCAAATGGGTTACACCTGCAGCGACAGCAAAACCATTTGGAAGTAAAATAAAACTTCTTTTGATTGGAGCTGCAGTTCTAACAATCGTAGCATGACAAAAAACTTGGTCGGCATCTTTTGAACAGCTGCAGTGCAACAGGTGTTTACGGAGGTTCTAATTCATTTGAAATAACACTTAGACAATAAGCTCTCAAAATTATAATAATATCACAAATTGTTTTTCATGACATTTTTCTGGATTCAAACAAGAGTCATCTTACTTCTTTCTCAAATATCCAACAAGGGTACAAAGATTTCTGACTTAAACTTTCAGACACTGTGTGCTTGATCTAAGGTAACAGAAAAGTGCTGGAGTCAATTGTGAGACCAAAAAGGTATAAAACTGTCATTTTGTCTCAACTCTGAAAGGAACAGCAAAATTCGGCATTGGTAAGATGACAAGTCCTTAACACAAAGTTAACTAATGACTTCTTAAAATAACTTACCATCAGCCCTTGTCATTTCCAACTGACATGTTTTCCTTGATCCATTTTCCTTGAAAACAATCGCACCTTGCACCAACAAAGGTGTCCGTAATTCACCATTGACTTCCACCAGGAAACGGTCATCGTGAAAAGTCATTGATTTCAGAAACGAGGCAAATGACCCTGACACTGTTGTGATTGTATTCTTTGCATACAGACGACCCTCAAGGGTAGATCCTTTGTCAGGATTAATGATTCTTAAGTTGAATGGTACAGGATGTGTATCAGATGGACATTTATATTCCCCTTGCCATAAACTAGCTATATTCTCTGCACCTAGAATGAGAGAAACATTATTTATTAGTTTAGTTTAAACTTATTTAATATCAATCATGAAACAAGCTATTCAAACTTAAATCAATCATGCCCCATGACAACTTCCTTGAAACCAGTAATCATGTGGAATGTGGACTGGAGAAACAGCAGAGTATCTCATCCCTGGTGGGATTCAAACCTGCAGTCTCCAGATCCAGAGTCAAATGTTCTACCACTAAACCACTGTTTCTTCGGGTAGTAGACAAAAACTTTCTTTCAATTTCTCATGCCAAGGTCTTCTTGATGGAGATTAGTGATAAAAAATTTCTCCCATTTATGGGTAATTTGTTCACTAATATATAAAAATTCTTATTAGCTCTACATTTACAAAGTAAATTTCCACATAGTTCACTAGTAGACAATTTGAACTTAATTTATAAACATAATAAAAAAAATAAAATAGTCTATAATCATAGGGATAAAAATGCAGAAAAAGACCACACTGTTTTGTTTTTGACTTGATTTCATGACTAAATTTAACTTAACTGAATAACAGAAATGCTTGATGAAAATATAGTAAAAACTAAGACAGTATAAACCCTTTCTCCATATATATACTACTCAATGGCAAATTAAACAGTGAAGATCCAGTGCTGTCTGATCAGGATCTAAACTGTTTGCCTTTTGATTTATTAGATTATTTTATGACAAAAAAGCAAACAGTGCAGAATGATGCTAATCAGATGGCATGAATGTGCCAGCTGATCAGGAACAACACTGTTCGCACATGCAATAAAAAAGGTGATATATATGGAGGAAAGGGTTAAATATTAATGCTTGAAAACAAGTTTAATACTTACTATCATATTTGGCACAGGTGCTGCTCTGTCCAGGCTTGGGAACATTACAGTTCGGTCCTTGGAACCATGGCAGACAGGTCTGCTGGCCAAAACTGGAACATGTAAAATGTCCTGGGCAAGCTGACAGGGTTGTGGTTGCTAGGGTAGTGGTGCTGGTGGTCCAAGTTGTTGCTTTAGTTGTTGTTGAGGTTGTTGTTGGTGTGGTTGTTGTTGTAGTGGAAGTTGTAGTAGTAGTAGTAGTAGGTGTTGTGCTTGTTGTAGTAGGAGTTGTAGTGGATTTCATTGTAGTAGTAGTTGGTGCTGCAGTTGTTGTTGTAGTTGTTGCTGTAGTTGTGGAGCTTGTAGGCAGTGTGGTGGTGATGGCTTTTCTGGTAGAAGTTGAGGTGACTGTGACAGTGGATGAGGAAGCAGGTGCTATCACTGCCACTGTCGATGATTTTGTTGAAGCAACAGTGGTTGAACTTGGTGTTGAAACAACTGCTATGGTTGTAGCTGCTGATGATTGTGATGCTCTTGGTGCTGCTGATGTGGATTGTGTTGTTGCAGCTGCAGCAGCAGTGGTGATGACAGTGCTATTTGGTGGAACAGTGGTTGTGTGCACAGTAGTTGCTGGTTGAACAGCTGTTGGAGGTGTTGTAACGGTAACTGTTGAAGAGGTGCTGGATGTGGGTACAGCTGTACTTGATGATGTAGACTGTGGCCTAGATGTTGATGTGACAGTAGAGGTAGCTGCATCTGTGGTCAGTGCAGTGTTTGAGATCCTGGTTGTAGATGAGGAAGCAACTGTTGTAGGTGTGGTAGATGGTGTCACTGTCACTGTAGATGTGGTTGTCGGGGCAACTTCACACCTCTCCCCTCGGTAACCTGTTTAATACAGATATCAACAATATCAATTTATTCAATAATACCAATTTATTTTACCAGGTAATTCTTCCAATGTTGTTAGCTTCCATCTAGTATAAGCACCAGCATTTTAAAGACATATTTACACTACTGGTACTAAAATGTGTAAAAAGTATTATTTAATAGTTTTAATTTTTTGTGAGTAAATAAACTGTTCATTTTTAACAGGTTATACACAATGTTTTTATACTGACATACAGTATAAAATTTTTTTAAAAGTTTCTAATTTCTTAAATATAAAAAACAAATTCGTGCATGTATAAAACAGCTTTGATCACATGATGCCTCAATCTCACTAAAGTCAGATCTAACAAAATGTTAGATCTGATGATGGCCCGCAGACACCGTACACAAGTAATAGTGGTTTTCCCGATTACTATTTTCAGAAATTGTCAACACAGGAAGCATGATTTATACGCCTTTCCAATAATTCGATGAATTTATTTGGTTACCTCCCCTGTCCAGTCACGTGACTGCTTTACAGGAAAAATGATTGCTCGCTGTAATAACGTAATAGGGAATATGTACCTACAACTTTCTTTTTTATCATAAATTTTTTTTTGAAAAATATATTTTCTCTTTGAATTAGTAATAATACATCAGCGTCATGATATTTTTGAAAATAATGTATAAAACAATCAGGTTTCTGACTAAAAGTGTCAATTCATTATTCCTCGCATTAGACACTAAACGACTTGAACTAACAGACAGTCGCAGTGTTCTCTTCACGGCTTAATTGAGTCTCGTTTCCGGATTAGCGTGTCTATTCAACTACTGACATCATGTTGTGATTATGTCGGCGGCGATTGATTTTAAAGGCGGCATGCCATAAACATGTCAAACTGTCTCGCACACGGGGGGTCATCTGTCAATTACTTAAAGGGGCAGATATCATTGACCAATAGAGATCGTGTAATTTCTATTTGCAAGGTATCTACACCTCCCAATTCTTAAGTATTTCGGAGTCCTTTAACTACTGGATGTGCCAGCAAATGTACATGTATTTGATTTAGCACTTAAATGGATTCTTAATCAACATTATGACACGTTATAGAAACAAAAGCCGTCAATAAGAAACAAATCTTGTCAAAACATTTTATATATGTTTAATTAAGAGTTTGGGCTTTTATGCCAAAATTACAATCTGTCAAACCTAAGAAATCTAAATTGGATATGCAACCATAGTGTGATATAAATATTGTCATCGTTTTGGAACCGGCATCTAAATCCTTGGATTTTATTCTACGAATGATACTTCTACAACAAACAATCAGATTACCGATCCTGTTTTATTTCATGACAGAATCAATCATATTTGGTTGTGAAGTATACGTAACATTTTAAATATTCAAATTATTTACACCTTGACCATAAACGCCTTAATTTTTTAGGACAAGTCTATTGCTCAAATGTGTAAGTATCAACAAATTCAGATTGTATTTTTTGTCTACAGATCATGTAACCAGATGTTGACATATCACGATTTCCGGATAATAGCGCATTACTAGCCTTAGCAATTTGCAACATTTACACCAGTAAAATATATTAAAATATATATAAGATATAAAGAAGAAATTGTTGTACATAATTGGTAAAATTAATGCTTATGTTTGTCCAAATTGCGTTTCATACTGCCTACTATCAACAAGAATGGTACATGTTCTTATATCATTAAAAATCTAAATATCTAACAAATAGTAAACATAAAAAGTCTGGCTAGAATTACAGACCAGCAACTTATTTTTTCACCGCCGGCGACGAACGCAGACCTGCAAAATAGCGGATAAGGTTAGCTATTATGTGCTAAAGCCATTAGCTCGATCGTTCAGCTATCCTGCAGAGCCTCGTTTTGGATTGATTTTCGGTCGCGGGAAGTAACTCGTACAGGACTGCGAAACTGTTTATTGGAAAGGCGTATAATGCTCGCAAAATGATCTGAAGATGGCATTACATAAGAAATGAATGCATACTACATAAACACATATATCTCCAGTAAAATATGTCTTATGCAGGCTGTCAACATTTTCCATGGTTTAAAATACTATTTTTACTTTCACTTTTACGATTTTGTAGGCATGAATCTGATTGGTTCAAAGGGTTAGTGATAAAAGAACGTTTTAGTTACTCGTCGTCAGATCCTGATAGCGTAGCGGTTTTCAGGAAATGATTTTAATCAGATTGATGATGCCTTTACAAGAAATTTATTTTATAAATGTTAGAAAAAGTATATCAATGTATACCAGGATACCAGAAAGATAACGTTGTTGCAATGAATCAAGTTGGTAGCCGTGCTGTCTGATCAGGATCTGCCCTGTTGCATTTGAATTAATTAGGTTATTTCTGACCAAAAGCAAACAATGCACTGTTCACACATGTGATAAAAAAATAAAATGCATTTATATGGAGTGAAGGGTTCAGCAAGAAAGTTAATCTAACAAGACCCAAACCTTCAGTGAAAGACTAAGAATAAAGTGTGAACATCATTTCCTACCTGCATCACAACAGCAAGTGACATTGGTCAGCTGATCACCGTATCTGTAACACTTGCCATGTCCACTACACCAATTTGCATGTACTGAAATCACAAGATTATTACAAATGTTAATGATATGGCCAGTCCATTCATTTAGCATTTTACAACATAAATCTCTCAATTAAGTCCGTCATACTGTCTTGTATTACTAACAGGTTTATAACTATGATAATGAATAACTTAGTGTTTCTCGGAAACTAAAAACCTGGTTTCCAGTTGTATAAAAAGAATTGTGTATTTACTCAAGTTTACAAGTACTAGTTTTGGCCATTCATGTTAATAAATGATGTCTGTTTAATGAAAGTCACTCCTAGTATACGTTCATAATTTTTATACTCAAAAGTCTTAAACTAAATCTAGATTTTGTTCAATATAAATCTTAAGTTTGTTAAAGTATTGTAATCATAATTAAATAAACATTCAAAAAAATTGGCAAAGCAACACAATATGCTGGCACATCCATAAGCTCTGATAATATATTCTTTTCAAAGCAGCCGCACAATAATAACATACAAGTATCAGAACTTAATTAATTAATGGTTTAAAACATGTCACAATATATTACAATTTTTCTAAAATATTTTAATCTTAAAGCTGTGTGATAAATAAACAGTTAGATTTTATGTCTAACAGCATAAAAAATATATTCTGATAATAATAATTTAATTTTTTAATAATTTAAAATATGACATTATTAATACAGTATCACAAAATCTGTCTGTAATGCACCTGTAAATTTGAAAACAAAATAATGTTTTATTAACTATCATTTCTGTTCAATGATAAGAATTAGATTGAATGCATATTATAATATATATAATATATATTCTTACTTCCAGCAATAGTTTTATTAAATGGAGACATCATAATTAACTGAAATTCTAATTGAATTGCTAAAAGTTTTTATTATTCAGCCTTTTATATTTTGCCACTTGTTAACTAGCAACTTATTAACTTATTTTCAACTAAAGAGCAAGTATAGCAGAATTTATTTCATTGTGAATTTCAAGTAATGTTCATGTTTTCTGTTGTAGAATAAATTTCTTCATTGAAAATCGCCATTTAAAAATTCATACAACATTTTAAGATAGGATTTTTAGTTTTTAACATTTTACCTGCAATTCGCCTTAACTGTACAGGACACTGAAGTTTAGTGCCAGTTTCTAATGTGAACACCACATAGCCCTGTATGAAAACTGGTGACATAAGTCTCCCATCTAGTTCAACATTTGTAAAGTTTCTTCCTGCAACTTCGTCATTGATCACTATGTTATTCTGAAGCGTTAACATCTGGAACGCGTAAGCAAATGAACCTGACATGGAGAACCGCTTTCCGTGTATAGCAACAGTGGCATCTGTTGCAATGGTTGATGACTTTGTGATATTCATTGCAAAGATGATATCGTTGTTGTCACTTAGACAAGAGTAATTTCCAGTCCATTCACTGGGAACAAGGTCTAATGCTGAAAAATATTCTAGCTGATTAAAATCATATTAAACTTGCAGTCAACCAGCATTTGTCAAACATATTATCTAGGGTTACATTCTAGCAAATATTGGTGAGCAATTTTTATATTTATATGTGTCTAGTGCATTCTTATCTAGACTACCAAAATAAAAAAACAACCATTACCCTACAAACAAGCCAGCAGCACACCAGCAACAGCAATCAACACACTGTGACTTTATTAAAGCTTACTGAACCCTTTACTCCATACATACATCTTTATTGCATAAGCAAACTGTTTAGATCCAGATCAGCCGGCACATCCATGCAATCTAATTAGGATCTTTACTGTTTGCTTTTATGTTCAGTAGGTTATTTCTAACCAAGATGCAACCAGTGTAGATCCAGACTAGATGGCATAGATGTGCCAGCTGATATGGATCTACACTGGTCATACATATGTTAAAATGCGTATATATGGAGTAAAGGCATAATCACTACCTGGTCTAGCATGAACAGTTAATGAACAGAGTGACATGGACTGTTAACATTTTAAAATCAAAACATTAACAAATATACAGTTTTAATTTATAGTTAACATTGACTGCCTTAAACCCATGGATAAGGCTTAAATGCAATGTGTGACCAGTGCAGTCAGATCTACACTTATCACTTGTTGGTCTGTAATAGTCTGTAATAATCTAATGAATCTAAATCATCCATAAAGTCTGATCAGGATCTGGCCAGGTCACACATAGAATTTCAGCCATATTGATGGGGTAAAATCACCACCTAATGAAAAAACTTCACTATGGTGATTATTCAACTGACTTCACTAAAACACTTTTCATGTAAGATTCTTTATAAATCTCAGCCCATTAAGATTTATGTTAAAAGCACCATAAAACAAAAAGGATGTGATATAACCAGAACTAGAAGTTGTACGCATTTTAGAAAATGACAAAGTTAATATAAAAGTCTGGTTTATAAGACACTACTACTGGAGTTTTGAGTTTCCATGAATGTTTAAACAATAATAGGTCTTGTAGCTTAACAACAAAACAACAAAACAAAAATTGATGTTAAAATCCTCACAACTGAAACTGTCACAGTCGGCCACTCCTCCAGGTATCTGTGTCTCACACTGAGCCCCAGTCCATCCTGGCAGACATATTTTATCATGCTGTGGGCTACATGTATAGTGCTGGTAACAGTCATTTGTGGGTGTACAGGGTTTCATTGTTGTAGTTGTTGTTGTGGTTGTTGTTGTCGTCGTGGTAGGCCCATGTTCACAGAAATTCCCTTTGAATTCTGAAATATTTTAATGTCAAAGTAAGTCGAATAGATTACTTAAACTGACATATTTCCTTTCAAGCTGAATTTCCCTGAATGTTCTTTAGAAATTAAAAAGCTTTTTTTTACATAATTCAAAAAATTACTTTTTAAACTTAACAAGACTGCCCTAAACAAGATGTACCTGTAACTAACTAATTACTAAGTACAAATCTTTCAGATCTTGAAATGCATCAGCCAATGTTCGGCATACACAAGATGTTCGTATGTAACTGACAACTTGCCCTAAAAATCTGGCAACACTGTCTTTCACCCAATCATCTTAACAAATGACATGCTAAGACTCAGCCTTGAAGTCCATGAACTGCTGCAACATTGATACCAGATAGGAGCCTCTCATTTTGAACCAAACTTTGCAAAAGACTGCTTTACATCAAATGATAATCGCTCACATTGTTTGTTGTGCATTTTGATACTTACCTGGCTCACAGCAACAGGTCACATCATTCAGGTTAGTGCCAGTTCTGTGACAGGTACCGTGTCCATTACAGAAGTCCTTGGTCACTGTAATCATATAGGATATCATACATACTGTACCAAATACAGGAAAACACACCAACACTTGCATTATTTCAACTTCATATTTATAACAAAAGGCATGTGAAAAAAACACAATAAAATGGTTATTGTTTCTTTTTCAATCTCAATTAAAACAAGCAAATTCGTTGAATTTATATCCCCCGCTGAGTACTGGTTATTACTAACACAACAGCTGAAGTCATAGGGCTTTATTTAGATATTTATTATGGATGGCAAAAAAGGTGAAAAAAAAACTTCAGATGGTGAAAAGGGTTGGGCAGCTCACCAGAATATAAAAATGAGACAAAAAGTCTTCAAGTTGTTGAAATGAAGAATGCAGTAGTAAAAATATAGTGCTGTATTTAAAAGAAATCTATGCAGAAGTTGCATAGAAGTAGCATATAAACGAATACTACTCTATATGCATAGTGCATAACTTATCAAAGGGCCATAACTCTGTGTTAAACGGTCAGACCAGAACAGGACAACAATATGGGCATCTTGTCTTGGTATTGATGGTTTCCATAGATTCCTGTTGAGAAATAGCAAGGAAACAAATACTGCTCTACAAGCAAAATGCATAACTTATCAAAGGGCTATAACTCTGTGATAAAGGATCTGACTGAATCAAGATGACAATATGTGCGTCTCCTCTTGGTATTGATGGTTCCCAGAAAGTTTCATTAAAATCCATCCAGTAGTTGCAGAGAAATAGCGTGGAAACAAATTCTGCTCTATTTGCATAAGGTATAAGTTATCAAAGGGCAATAACTCTGTGTTAAACAGTCTGACCGGAACAAGATGACAAAATGGGCATCTCATCTCAGTATTGATGTTTCCCAGAAAGTTTCATTTCAATCCATCGAGAAGTTGAAAAGAAATAGAGCGGAAACAAATACTGCTCTATTATGCATAAGTCATCAAAGGGCAATAACTCTGTGTTAAACAGTCTGACTGGAACAAGACAACAATATACACATCTTTCTTGGTATTGATGGTTCTCAGAAAGATTAATTGAAATCCATCCAGTAGTTGCAAAGAAATAGAGGAAAAGAATACTGTTCTATAATATGCATAATGCATAAGTTATCAAAGGGCCATAACTGTGTTAAATAGTCTGACAGGAACAACAGGATGATATGCACATTTCCTCTTGGTATAGATGGTTTCAAGAAAGTTTCATTGAAATCCATCCAAAAGTTGCAGAGAAATAGCGCAGAAATAAATACTGCTATATATGCATAATGCATAAGTTATCAAAGGGCAATAACTCTGTGTTAAACAGTCTGACTGGAACAAGACCATGACATGCGCATCTCTTCTTGGTATTGATGTTTTCCAGAAAGTTTCATTGAAATCCATTCAGTAGTTGCAGAGCAATAGCATGGAAATGAATACTGCTATATATGCATAATGCATAAGTTATCAAAGGGCCATAACTCTGTGTTCAACAGTCTGACTGGAACAAAACGACAATATGCGCATCTCCTCTTGGTACTAATGGTTCTCAGAAAGATTCATTGAAACCCATCCGCTAGTTACAGAGAAATAGCGCGGAAACGAATACTGCTCTATATGCATAATGCATAAGTAATCAAAGGGCAATAACTCTGTGTTAAATGATCTGACCGAAACAAGACAATGATATGCGCATCTCCTCTTGGTATAGATGGTTTTCAGCAAGTTTCATTGAAACCCATCCGCTAGTTACAGAGAAATAGCGCGGAACAAATACTGCTCTATATGCATAATGCATAAGTTAATGAAGGGCATAACTCTGTGTTAAATTGTCTGACCAAAACAAGACAAAGATATGCGCAACTCCTCTTTGTATAGATGGTTTTCAGCAAGTTTCATTGAAATCCATTCAGTAGTTGCAGAGAAATAGCGCGGAAACGAACACTGCTCTATATGCATAATGCATAAGTTATCAAACGGCAATAACTCTGTGTTAAATGGTCTGACTGGAACAAGACAACGATATGCGCATCTCCTCTTGGTATTGATGGTTCTCAGAAAGATTCATTGAAATCCATCCAGTGGTTGCAGAGAAATAGCTCGGAAACGAATACTGCCCTATATACATAATGCATAAGTTATCAAAGGGCCATAACTCTGTGTTAAATGGTCTGACCGAAACAAGACAACGATATGCGCATCTCCTCTTGGTATAGATAGTTTGCAGCAAGTTTCATTGAAATCCATTCAGTAGTTGCAGAGAAATAACGTGGAAACGAATACTGCCCTATATACATAATGCATAGGTTATCAAAGGGCCATAACTCTGTGTTAAATGGTCTGACCGGAACAAGACGACGATATGCGCATCTCCTCTTGGTACTGATACTTCCTACAGAGTTTTGTTGAAATCCATTCAGTAGTTGCAGAGAAATAGTGAGAAACGAATACTGCCCTATATACATAATGCATAAGTTATCAAAGGGCCATAACTCTGTGTTAAATGGTCTGACTAGAACAAGACGATGATATGCGCATCTCCTCTCAGTACTGATACTTCCCACAGAGTTTCGTTGAAATCCATCCAGTGGTTGCAGAGAAATAGCCCGGAAACGAATACTGCCCTATATACATAATGCATAAGTTATCAAAGGGCCATAACTCTGTGTTAAATCGTCTGACTGGAACAAGACGACGATCTGCGCATCTCCTCTTGGTACTGATACTTCCCACAGAGTTTCGTTGAAATCCATCCAGTGGTTGCAGAGAAATAGCCCGGAAATGAAATTCGGACGGACACCGTGACGACGTGACATCGTGACGGACGGACAACGCCAAAACAATATCCCCCTCCCGATTTCATCGGCGGGGGATAAAAAATATTAACTATAAATACAATAGAAGCTGTTTAAAAAATCAGTGTTATATTAAACAGTGGCATATCATTTTTAACCTTTTTGTTTTGAAAAGTCTTCCTTTTCAGAAAAAAATTCAAAGTTAAATTCAATTCAATTTAACCCTTTACTCCATTGATGCGCTTTTATTGCGAACAGTGTTTGCTTTTAGATTTATAAGGTTATTTTTGACCAAGATGCATCCTGTGCAGATTCAGATCAGATAGCACAGGCCTGAAGGTTATAAAACTGAGATTGGAAA
Source organism: Corbicula japonica (assembly GCA_038501625.1). Taxonomy (NCBI): domain Eukaryota; kingdom Metazoa; phylum Mollusca; class Bivalvia; order Venerida; family Cyrenidae; genus Corbicula; species Corbicula japonica. Next base: position 7,543,663 of record JAZAYU010000008.1, on the reverse strand, counting down.
CCAGTCTCAAATCTCAAGCATCTAATTGTCAGAAATGGCGACCAGTCGCCATTTCAGCCAATCAGATGCTTGAGATTTGAGACTGGTTTCCTTGCTCAGTTTTATAACCTTGGACACTGATTTCCTGGCTGTCAGGATCTACACTGGTCGCACATTTGTTGGAATGCACATAAATGGAGTAAAGGTTTGTAATAATACAGATGTTAGGCAAGTTCTGGTTGAAACCATAATTATAGGAATTATGAACAGATAAAAAATGTTTTATAAAAAAGGAAAAATTATCACAAATGAATGGTAGATCTAGCTCTGTAAAAGGAAACAGCAAAATATTTCAAAATGTCATTTTAGCAACCCAATAAATAACATAGAAAAGCTTGCATGCTGCATCTATACACCAAACAAGGTAGAACAAGGTTTAAAATATCCCTAATCTACACACTATATTACTAAGAAAGTCTTGCTCCACATTATTATTCATAATTAATTCTATTACAAAGTGATTTTTCCATCTATCAAATCAAAGTTTACATTTCTGAAAAATGAATTTGAAAATGATTTTGATATATAAAAATACTTAATAAATCTAAAGTAAAGAAAAGCACGAGCACATGCTTTCTTCTGCTAGGAAGTTTCATTAACCTGCAAATAAAAAATATCTCCAATAAATAGCAGAAGACAATCAATGTTAAGATAGATTTTAAACAATATTTTTTGTATAACTTAACATTAGATTAAACTTTTCTTTTTAAACTTCAGGATTTTAATGGTAGTACAAATTTCTACAGCAGAGTTTTGCTTTTGCTAGTCTAACCATAGTACTTTGCGCAATCTTGCAGGAAAATGGATCTTGAAAAACATTTCTTTAATATATTTTAAGATTTTCATTTTGTTCAGAAGAAAATTATTTGAAATTGTTTGCAATTCCACTTAATCATACATTTCTTTCAATTTCACTCTGCAGACTTTAAGTTATGTTCAGAAAGTTTTCATTTTCTTAAGATAAACATATTCTTCCAAGCACAGTCTCAATATAAGGTGGTTTCAAACAGCTGACCAGTGCACATCCGTCAATCTAATGAAATTGACATGCAAACTCATTTTGTAACATTTGCTATGAAAAGCATGCAGTCATCCATCAACTCAAAGTTACTTTGTTTCAGAAGTTCATTACTGACTAAGGGACAGGAAGTTAGTCAGAGTCTAAGCATGGAGTATACTGAACATAGAAGAGACCTCAGTATTCTCCGACCTGCCCAGCCTCCAGAAGGTAGATTGCTTTTCTAACAGAAATTCAAAACAGATGCCTAATCAAAACATTTTGTTAGATTTAAAATTATAAATGTTGAATCAATAGTATTTATCTAGGTACGAAAAACATTTCAGTAATTTAAATTTTAAAGTCTTCTTTAATCTCAATAAATTTTCTATCTGATCCCATTTCCTCCATAATATCGCAAGGGCAAACATTGAAGATCAGATCAGCCAGCAGAGATGTGCCATCTGATCAGGAACTGCACTGTTCACTTGTCAGAAATAACATAATGAATCAAAATGCGAACAGTGAAGATCCTGATCAGAGTGCATAGATGTGCTGGCTGATCCGGATCTACACTGTCTGCACATGCAAATATATGGAGGAAAGGGTTAAATAGCTTTCCTTAAATGATCTAGAGTTAGTTGTCTTATTTTACCTGCTGTTCTCCGAAGCTGCACAGGGCAGGTCAACTTTCCAGTCTCCAGCGTGAACACCACAAACCCTTCTATAAACATGGGTGTCTTCAATTCTCCGTCTAGTTCAACATTTGTCAAGTTTCTACCTGCAATCTCTTCCCTGATTACATTATCATTCTGAAGGGTTAGCAGCCTGAATGCGTAGGCATATGACCCTGACATTGGGAACCTGCTACTATGTATAGAAACAGAGCCTAATGTATCTATGGTGTCTGATTTTGTGATGTTCATCTTGAAAATGGTTTCTGTTATGTCCCCAGCACAGGTGTAGTTACCGGTCCATTCACTTGGAATCAGGTCCATTGCTGAAAGTTATAGCCTTTCTACAATAACTAGCAACAGATTCCTAAGTCATATAAATACTAGATTTCAAAATGACTGTAAAATTTCCATTCATGTACTCTAAACAGCTTTCAATCAAGTTCTCTCCCCTTCTGATAGCAAAATGTAACTACTAACAAGTAAATCTAGCATTCACACTTCTTTTCAGTGTTTGTCATAAACTTCACATAGCCCTTTACTCTGTGAATACTTTACTGCCTGGAAACGACTGTGAGACCAATGTAAATCCTGCACAATTTTGCAGTCTGATCAGGATATATGCTGTTTGCTTCTTGGTCAGAAAGAACATACCGGTAATAAATCTTAAAGCATCCAGTGTAGTCAACCACTGATCATCCTTCAGTATATCTCAGAGTCCTCTTGGAAGACTCTGTTAGAAATATACTGATCGAGCCTCAATTGTAGTGTTTACTACTAATGTTAACCCTTCACTCCATATACTGGTGTATGACTTTTATTGCATAGCCGAACAATGTAGATACAGATTAGCCAGCACATCTGTGCCTTCTGATCTGGAACTACACACACTGATGTTCGCTACTTGGTCAGAAATAACATAATGAATCAAAAAGCAAACCCTGTAAATCCTGATTTGATGGCACATATGTGACAGCTGATCTGGATTTACACTGTTTGCCTGCCCATGAGATAAATGCTTATCTATAGAGTAAAGGATTAAGCCTTGTGATGAAATTCAACATTTTCTTTAAGCTCACACCTTCCACCTACAGCCTTTGGTATGTTTAAATCTAGCAATCTGTATTATTTGCATTTAAATTCAAACTGGGCCCAAGATCATAAAACTAAAATTGGGAGACCAGTCTCAAATATCAAGCATCTGATTGGCTAAAATGGCAACTGGTAATCTCAGTTTTATGAGCTTGGGCCATGATTTTCTACCATACTACCAAAGTTTATAATGTTGATCAACTTACAGTTAAAGTTGTCACAGTCGGCCACTCCTCCAGGTATCTGTGTCTCACACAGAGCCCCAGTCCACCCTGGTAGACATACTATGTCATGCTCCGGGCTACAGGTATAGTGCTGACTACAGTTGTTAACAGGCGTGCAAGGCTTCAAGGTGGTTGTAGGAGTTGTTGTTGTTGTAGTGGTGGTAGTTGTTGTTGTGGTGGTAGTAGTTGTTGGTCCAACCTCACAGCGGCTACCCTTGTAATCTGTAAATCCGTTTAAAATACCAAGTGCAAAGACATATATATTAATAAAAACATCTCAATGCTTCGTATCTGGTTTATTCTTTTATATTGAACATTCTTAGTTTTTTTTACAAATGTGGTTCAGACATTTTGTTTGTTTAACTAATTCTCCATGATTCAAGTGGCTATATAAAATACATCTTAGCTTTGTTTTGAATCAAAATGATAAGGTTTAACAGGACCAACTTCTTGTATCATGGTTAAGATCAATTAAGAATAATGTTGCATATTTCAAGCCAACCAATTCTTTATTTAAAGTTCTAAAGAAACAAGTTCTCACCACAGATTTCAAATACACAAATTTAATCCAACGTTTCAGGGGGTATAAACCTCCTTTTTTATATAGCATTTACACAGAGGAAACAATTATGTTTAATAATTATTCCTAATTAATGTCAACAATTTTTTATAATAGTACAAATGATATGTGCTCAAGTTGCCAGTTAGATGGCCACACATGTACAGGAAGATCTCACCTTGGTCACAGCAGCAGGTGATATCATTGACATCTCCACCACTTCTGTGACATGTACCATGTCCATTACACCAGTCGACTCCCACTGCAAGACAAACACAATTATATAACTGGTCACAACACAAACACAGATATATCTCCAGTCACAATACAAACTATTCAGTAAGTCCCATTTTCTCTTGGAAATTCACACATCATTGAAGTAACAACATCAGAGTTTATACAATATTTGGAAACAAGAAGACGTTGCAATGCCACGAATCAAGGTTTTCTTCTTTAATTTTAAGTAAAAAATGGACATAACTATGACAAAATACAGGGGATATGACACTTGTCCTGATAATTGGTATTGTGATGTCAGACAACTATGTTAAGTTTCAAAGCTCTACCTTAAATGGTCAAAGAGAAAAGGGGAACTTCAACGAAAAATTAATGAAAGTTGATGCTTGCCCCCAGTGCACAAAACAACATACACTAATCTAATAAAGAAAGTTTTGCAAAGAAAACCTGGTTTAACACACAAACACACGCATTAAACATATGCAGATCATACAAAGACTAAAAAAAATCTACCAGGGGAAAAAATTGTTTTTGTTCATTTTTGTCTATCTGATTGAAAGTAAGAGAGACAACATTATGTTTCTACAAAATTGTGAACCAATCAAATGACAATTAACACTTTACTCCAAGGATGTGCCTTTAATCACATTGGTAACATTTGTAGATCCTGATCAGCTAGCACATCCATGCTGTCTGGATCTACACTCAATGGCAATGTGATAAAAGTCCTATCGATTGAGTAGAAGCAGAAATTAAAAATAACAAAAAAAAAGAAAGAAAACCAGGCTTCAAGATTATAAAACTGAAAATGGAAACCAGTCTCAAATCTCAAGGATCTAGCTGAAATGGCAACTGGTCATCATTTCAGCCAATCAGATGCTTGAGATTTGAGAATAATTTCTAATCTCAGTTTTATAATCTTTGGCACTGAAGCTCCAAAGACATGTTTTCAACTGATGCAGCTAAAATGTGAACAATAATTATACCCGACACTCTTGTTAACTCCACAGGACAGCTAAGCTTGGTTCCAGTTTGCAACTTAAACACTACAAAACCCTGGATCAAAGCTGGGTTCCACAACTTCCCATCTAGCTCAACGGAGGTGAAGTTTCTACCTGCCACCTCGCCATGTAGCGAACTATCACTTTGCAGCGTTAAAAGGTTGAAAGAAAATGCAAAAGCTCCGGACATGTTGAAGCTTTGTCCATAAATGAGAACAGAGCCTGCAGTGTTAATGTTATCAGATCTAGAAATGTTCATCACAAACACATGGGTGATATTGTCTTCAGAACATGTATAGTTGCCACTCCATTCGCTAGGAAGCAAATCTAGTGCTGCAAAATATTCAAGCCAAAAGTAAATAAATGTTTAAGACAACAAAGCTTTCAATATTTTAACCCTTTACTCCATATACATGTTTATACGCGTGTGCAACTGGTGTACATCCATATCAGTCAGCACACCTCTCCAATCTGATCTGGATCTGCACTGGTCGCATCTAAGTCAGAAATAACCTAATGAATATAAAAGCAAACAGTGTAGGTTCTGAACAGACAGCAAGGATGTGCTGGCTGATTTGGATCTACACTGTTTAGGTGTATCTATGGAGTGAAGGGTGAATAATAAGCAACACATAAAGAAAGCACTACAAACATGACAGATTAAAGCATGCTGTCAACATAAGCTATGCCACATCTCTATTTACAATAAAACCTTTTGCATTAGCTGTGCATCAAAATTTAGAGTTAGCATTTAATAAGCACTTTAAAACTCCAATTTTACTGTCAAACTGGCATACATAACAAAAAATTAGCATCAAATTATAAAAATCAACCTGACTATAACCAATATTGTAGCAGCCACACAACTACAGAACTGAAGCTCATGAAATTGACAGAGCAATAGTCTCTCAGTAAAAAGTAGAATCCAACTGAAATTGGATTATAATCCCAGTGAAATTAGATTAGACTGCTTGAATAGTTTGGAATGTCAGTAGCAGATAGTCTTCAGTTTAACCCTTTCCTCCATATATACACATTTTTATGCATGTGCGATCAATGTAGATCCACATTTGTGCCATCTGATCTGGATCTGCACTGATTTTGGTCAGAAATAACCTGATTTTGGTCAGAATAAAAAAGCTAACAGTTTAGATCCTGATCAGATGGCATGGATGTGCCAATTGATCTGGATCTAAACTGTTTGCCCTTGTAGTAAAGGTGTATCTATGGAGGAAAGGGTTTAAAAAGCGCCTTTTTGGCTTTTGCCATCTTTTCTCACAAGTTTAACAAAAGTAAACAGGAGTAGAATAATCAAATCAGAGCAGAATGATGTCTTCAATCACATATCTACAAGGGTTATTATCCCCTCCCTCCATATACAAACATTTTTATGCATGTGCGACCAGTGTAGATCCAGATCAGCTGGCACATCTGTGCCATCTGATCAGGATCTGCACTGGTCACATTTTGGTCAGAAATAACAAATCATAAAGCGAACAGTGCAGATCCTGATCAGACATCATGTATGTGCTGGCTGATCTGGATCTACACTGTTCGCCCATGCAATAAAGGTGTATCTATAGTGGAAAGGGTTATTGGAGCAGACATTTAACAGAAGTAGAGCACAATGATAAGCTGATTGGAATAGGAACAGAGTGGATTTAGAAAAATCATCAATTTCATGATTTTCAGCGCTGTAATGCACAATTTTGGCAAGAAGTTTCTACAAAATTGCAACAAATACCATGTGTAAAGGGGGATCATTGTTACTAAATGTCAATGTTATCATTAACAATCTCATACGGTTTCCCCAAATAATTTATTTAATTTTTTTATATAAACTTAAGTAAAGAGCTCAATGCAGAATATAGTAAAATAGATTTATATTAGATTTATTAATGTCCTAGTTTTCAGAAATCAACAGCAAATAAGTAGAAAACTAGAAACTAGAAAATGTGTGCTTTAACTTGAAATCAATGCTACATTTTTGAAAATGTGAGACAAATGTTTAAGATTTTTATTTCTTTATTTAAGAATAATAATGTTTCAGTACTACTGTAAAACACTTTAATTTTGCAAGGTCAGAATTTCGTGATTTTTGTCAAAAATCAGCTATTTTCTTTTTTTGGATATTTTTTAATTTGTGACGTCGTTTAACTCAAAACCAGAAGTCATAAACCGGAAACTGTGAACAAAAAAGTCACAATTATGCAAAATAATTGTGTTTTTGCCAAATATAGTTAAATAATTAAATCAAATAAATGAATGGTGGCCAAAAAGGTATTATATGTGGCATTTGAAGGTATTAACAGTTATATGTGTGGTTGCATATTTTCGGTTATAAATGTACTTATTTTTGGATACAATGTATATGGAAACTCATCATATATTCGATGTATTTTTGTATTCACGAGGTAAGCCATATGCATATATTAGCGAAAATAAAACTAAAGCAAATAGAACCAGTTTTACAGTATTGAAAATGCCTCAATCTAGAATGAGTAAAATTAGTAAAATCATGATTGTAACATTGAACTAATTCACTACCATGAACCCTTTTCCCAGCATCTGCTAACTACATTTTGCGCTTCTCTAACTAAAACTGCTTTCTAACATCTACAAACCATTTACCTGTGAAGCTGTCGCATTCTGCCCTTCCACCTGGTATCTTGGTTTCACACAGAGAACCAGTCCAACCTGGTAGGCAGACCTTCTCCCCATGTGGTCCACACTGGTAGTGCTGACTGCAGTTGTTTACAGGTGTACATGGAACTGTTGTTATTGTTGTAGTTGGTAAGGTTGTAGTTGTAGTTGTTGGAATAGTAGTGGTGGTTGTTGGTGTTGTAGTTGTTGTTGCAGGAGTTGTGGTTGTTGTAGGTGTGGTTGTTGTAGTAGGTGTTGTTGTCGTAGTTGTTGTTGTGGGAGTTGTTGTAGTTGAAGTAGCTGTGGTAGTTGTTGTTGTGGTGGTGGTAGTAGTTGTGGATGTGGTTGTTGGGCCCACCTCACAAGTCTGACCTTTGTAGTCTACATAAGAAATCATAAATTTGGATTTAAACAATAAGATAAATGTTCATTCATAATATAAACAATTTTTCACGACAGCCAAAAACTTTTTTTCCTCTCTTAAATGATGTGCAGAGGTGTAGATCCTGATCAGATGGCATGGATGTGCTGGCAGATCAGGACCTACACTGCTTGTCAATGGAATTAAAGCTATAATATATAGAGTTCAGGGTAAGATAATCATAACCTAGTCCTAGAACATATAAGTCTATATGTGACTTACCAGTATCACAACAGCAGCTGAAGTCATTCAAGTTACTTCCATATCTGTAGCAAGAGCCATGTCTGCTGCACCAGTCTATATGCACTGTAATAACAATGGTTGATATCAGAAAATCAACAAAATATCTGGTCAAACACTATAGTACATCGAAGATCACAATTGTTAAGAAAACATATGTTGATTATTCATGAGTAGTGTAGATCCAGATCAGCTGGTTTCTGAACAGGATCTACACTGTTCCCTTTAGATTCAACTGGTAATTTCTTACCAAGAAGCAAACAGTGTAGATCCAGATCAGATGGTATGTATGTGCCAGCTGATCTGTATTAACACTGGTGGCATATGTGATAAAATCCATATATAGAGAGTAAAGGGTTAAATTAACTGTTGAAGAATGATCTTATTTTATTATTATAACATAAAAAGTGCTGACTTACATGTAGTTCTACGAAGTTCAACAGGACAGGACAAAAGCCCGGAACCAAATATCACAAATCCATCGATGAACACGGGACTACGTAATCTTCCATTCAACTCGACATCACTGTAGTTCTTGCTGTCCATGATTGTGAAGAAATCCCCATTACTTTGAAGTGTTAAAAACATAAACTTGGATGCATAGGTCCCGGACATAGTGAAATTATAACCTGACCCCAGAACTATAGCATCTGTGTTGATTGTGCTCGTTCTAGTTATGTTCATAAGAAATATTTCAGAGATATTGTTGTACGAACATGTAAAATTTCCAGTCCATTCACTAGGCACCAGGTCCAAAGCTGAAAGCATGTAAAATCACACTAACACCAGGCCACAAGACAATAAAATTGATATTGGAAACCAGTCTAGGATCTCAAACTTCCCATTAGTCAATTCTGAGACAGATCTCAATCAAACTGCACAGATCTGTGACTGGTTTTCATTCTCAGTTTTATATCCTTGGAACCAGACTGCAAGCAAGCAAACACAAGTATAAGCTCCACAGAATCCTTACTCTGGGTCTACACCAGGTCTACACTAGATCACATCCCTTAACTTAACCATACACCTGCTGATTTAATTTATATAATATTATATTTCAAAATTTGGAAACCAGTCTCTGATCTCAGCAATCTGATTGTTTGAAATTTAGCACAGTCATAAAATTAATCAACGGCATGCATCTGATCAGAACTGGTCTGTAAAGAGGAGGAACTCTGCTACAGAATGGATGTGCTATTTGGGGCAACTTTTTGCCAAGGACGATATGTTTTATTGCAGCAAATTTTAATGTTAACTGAAAGAAAAATGCTGTTAACCATGAACTGGCTGTAGAGTTGTACGGGCTGTTCTAAGCCTCAGTTTGCTTTCAGCAGGTCTAAGGTTGAGATAGAACTCATGCTTTCTAATTAACACCATACCAGTTTATGTTTTAAACCAACCATACACCACATAAACTAGAAACTACATACTTCCAGTACTTTTGAAATAGTCTAGTTTGTTGAAATAAATGTTTTCTCGTTGTTTGATTGATAATTACATTATGATAAGCAGTTTGTTTCTATTTATCACATAAGCAATTTTATATGTCAATTAATTCTCTAGTTTACTGATCGGCATTTATATGAAGGTTTTGGTTGAATATATATGACTGGAAAAAGTCAAAAGTCATAGTTAGTGTAGTTAATGTGAAGTACAGTGTTGTCTTGATGAAATGAGCTTGCCAACTGCATTACTCTGTCAGTTGCTAACTACAGTTGTTTACCAAAAATGATAAATGTTCAACAGTAGCCATTTAAAATGAAAACATGCATGAAAAGAAGCTTGATAATTCTAAAACATGCTTTCCATGGTGCAAAGCCCCACCTTACCTATTTCTGAAAATAAATTGCTAAATCGAGTTTACAAAATATGCAGCTCTAAGAAAATGAAAGTAAAACTGAAAACAAGTTAGCAGCTGTTCATGAAAACCCCTGGCTAAAAACAACTCCAATTAAGATAGCACAAAAAGCAAACCAAGAGTTGAGTGCAAAACCGCAATAATTAGCATTAAATATGCAGAAAACTTTTCATTTGTATCCTGCAGTTATGAAATCACAAATGAGAAAAGATGTATTAGGTATACAGGCATATAGCTATGATATATCGGGTATTTATTCATGGTTGATCCATCATTATATGACTCGTAGATAAAAACTACCCAACGTGTTAGAAAAACACCTACAGAGTTATTAAAAAGTGACTGCAGTTTTGCACTCTACCCTAGAAAACAATAGTTTCTGGAATATCATGCAGCAAATAACCACATCAATAGCATCTTGCTCAAACTGAGCATCTCTTAGAGCCTCTTACCACCAAAGGAGTTACATTCTGCTTCACCACCTGGTATCATTGTCTCACACAACGATCCTGTCCACCCTGGTAGACACATCTTCCGACCATATGGCCCACATCCATAGTGATGTGTACAATTGTTCACTGGTGTACATGGTATGCTTGTCATCGTTGTTGTTGGAGTTGTTGTTGTTGTGGGAGTTGTGGTAGTAGTAGTTGTAGGCATTGTTGTTGAAGTTGTTGTGGGTGTTGTTGTGGTAGTAGGAGTTGTTGTCATGGTTGGCGTCGTTGTTGTCGATGTTGTAGTGGTAGTTGTTGTACTGGTACTTGTTGTTGTCACACAATTATCACCATAATAACCTAGAATTCAAATACAGTAAACCCCAGTATTAAGATCACCTTTGTATATCATGCATAAAATGTCTGCACTGTTTCTCAGTAAAACCTTCTGAGTAAAAGGTTTCTTTAACCCTTTTCTCCATAGACACACCTTCATTGCATGGGTGAACAGTTTAGATCCAGATCAGCTGGCACATCCGTGCCATCTGATCAGGATCTAAACTGTTCGCTTTTTGATTTATTAGGTAATTTCTGACCAAAATGCGACCAGTGCAGATTCTCATCAGAGGGCACGGATGAGCTGGCTGATCTGGATCTACACTGGTTGCACATGCGTTAAAATGCGTATTTATGGAGGAAAGGGTTAACCCTTCATCAAATATTTTATGTTATGATCAATGCATTTCTATTATCAACTCAGTTACTTTACAGGACTTAACTGAATATCAGTGTGAACCAATCCAATAATTTTTTTCAAGAATATCACTTAAGCCTAAAGTACTGTCTGCCCACTACTTTACATGTCCCCAATACAACATTAAAGGTTAAAGGACCACTTTAACTAAAAAATGTTAGTACAATTGATTCATAATCTTTAGTTACCATGTTAATGTCCTATCAACTAACCTAAAAGCCACAAAATCCAGGTCAGATGAAAAATTTCTAGAAAGGGGATATATTTTTAGCAGTCTAAGGGTACTTACATATAAGTATCTTGCATGAGTGCGAGGTGAAGATGGAAAAATCTGTCACCGAGGGGGAACTGTTTTGCCGGAACGAGTCTCTGGTTGAAATCCCCATGAAAATTAAATATTTCAATCCCAAAAGGGGGTTTGAGCAACCCCACTGAACCCCCTCTGGATCAGCCCTTGACAAAATTTGATAGGAAACATTTTTACAACCATACCTGGATCACAGCAACAATTGTAATCGTTCTTCTGTTTCCCATAACGATGACAAATGCCACGACCATTACACCAGTTGAAGTCCACAGAGACTGAATAAATCAAAGCAAAACCATTAGAAACTATTAGAGTTTTAACCCTTTACTCTGGAATTTGGCTGTTACCATAAATTTGGATATTTTGGCGTCGTCAAATTTTGGCCATCTTGCCCCAAAGTGCCTGTGTTTTATTTTGGCCAGTTTAATTTTGGCCATTTATCATTGTGTGGCGAAAAATATTATATAAGTGTAATGCAAATAACGATATGATATTTAAAACACTTATAAACCAATCTCACATTTTCACAACATTTATTGCAACAAACAATAATCCAACAAACTTTAATACACTAATTAAAATTTAAAATAATGAGGTTTATCGAGTTGTTTTTATAAGCCATAAATAGTGATCAAGGTCGGCGAAGTGCGAAAAATAATCTGAATTGTTGTGTTTGCACTACCTGGGCTTAATTTTCACCTGTGACATATTTTGGTGTGTTTAATTTTGGCCTTTTCATTAAGGTGGCCAATTAGGCCAATTATTAGCCAAGGCCAAAAAATCCCAATTTACGGTATACATGGGCAAACAGTGTAGATCCAGATCAGCCAGGCATCTTTGCAATCTGACCAGGATCTACACTGTTCACTTTTTGATTTCACATTTTATTCTGACCAAGGAGCAGTGTAGACTGGGATCAGATGGAACAGATTGTGTTGTCTGATCTGGATCTACACTGTTTGAAGATGCGATAAAACTTGTTATATGTAGTAAAGAGTTTATTAAAACAATAATGATAACAGGCTATTTTTCCCACTAGATAACCAAGTTTAGTCATGTAGAGCTTGTAAAATGGTAATGATAAGACATGTAAGTCAGAAAAAGAGAAACAGAGTTCTGGTTCTTAAATCACAAGGTAAACTGCATCAAAATGAGCAAAGTGTGCAAAGTTTGAAGGAATGCAAAAGAAATTGCTCTGTCATATGTTGTTTTATTTCCATTTCAGGCCCCTGTGTTACTCTATGTTACTGTGATGGTAAGTTTCAAAGACAATAAGACCATAACTCTACACGTACCATTAATGTAAGAAAGAGTTACAGGTATATAATTTTTGCACTAAGATGATAAAATGTGTTCTTTTATTGCACTAAGATGACAAAATGTGTTCTTGTATTGCAAAAGAAAGTTATGCGAGTTATGGTTCTTGCTGCTGATAATGCAAATAATAATGGTAAAGGAATGTCCAAAATCTTTATCAATTCTATTTTCTCACCACAAAGACATCAAATTGTTGAACATAACTTTGAATTGAATATATAAGAACAATGCAATGTTATAAATCAACCAAACAAAATTTGCTGAATTATATTGGGAACCCATTCCATTTCTCTCCTTTCATTGAATTTAGTAAAACGGAATAGTTGAATGTGGTATCTGCAGATGAATCCGAGTTCACAGCAAGCACTCAACAAAATTCAAACTGATCATTAGGCCAAATGTTACAGTTTTGCAAAGGCATCTCATTAAAAAAAATGTTCAGTGATGCATCTACAACCAAATAGGACTTAATAAATTAAACTTACTTGGTCCTCTTCTGAGCTCCATTGGACATGATAACTTGCCGTTGATCTTATCTTTCAGGATCAAAACTCCATCTATAAACACTGGTGACCTTAGCATTCCATTCAACTCAACATCTGTAAAATTACGGCCAAATATGTCTTGTGTTATCAGGTCATAGGTCTGTAAGGTCAGAACTTTGAAATTGGAAGCAAAAGATCCCTGTGTAGGCACGATAGAGTTGTTGATGTACATGTCACCGACCAGATCAATCGAAGTCAGGGATTTTGAGATGTTCATTGTAAACCGGATAAGTTGATTGTCATCACTACATGTGTAGTTCCCATTCCATATGCTTGGTATAAACTCTGCAGCTGGAAATATGCAGATAAGCAACACTTATTGTATGTGAATCATAATTGACCTATATGGGGCAGGGACACAAATGTTTTTGAACAACTATACCAAAAACAGCTCAACCTGTTAAATCTTTCCTTTATAGATACACCTTTATTGCTAGGGCAAACAGTTTAGATCAAGATCAGCCGGCACATCCATGCCATCTGATCAGGATCTAAACTGTTCGCTTTTTGATGTTATGAGGTTATCTCTGGATGTGCCGGGTGTTCTGGATCTACACTGGTCACCAGACATGGGGTGAATTATTTTTAAAAGTAATGCATTAAATTAGCATTATTTGCCAAATTTGTGCATTAAATTAAATTAGCATTACTATATTTTGAGAAAGTAATGCATTAAATTAGCATTATTTCACAAAGTAATGCATTAAATTAAGCATTATTTTATTCACAAGTGAACTTACAATAAATAAAAAGTCAATTGTCAATTTATGTACAAAAGGGATCATCTTCCAAAAAAAAAATCACCCCAAAGTTTAATATACAAATTATCAATCTGAAAGTGTGAAGATCTAAAGTGACACCTCAAGACACTTACAACAAAACTATTCTCAGTACATATAGACAATCCCATAATTGATAAATTGACCGCCGCCATATTGGTAGTCACATGACTAATTCACCATTACGGTACTGAAGATTCCTGAAAACCTGTGACTATGAAGACTACAAAATTTACCCTCCACTGTGATAAAACAGTTAAAATTTAACTATAAACTGAAATCATATTAACTGGATAGTTAAAGCATTAAATTTCGCAATGATTTTATCGCAAAATCACTTTTTATTATAACTTATTTTAATTTTATTCATTAGCAAATGACAGTTGTTTTCATAAGTTTACAAGTAAAGAGCAGGGTAAACTATGGGTTAAGGGTTAAAGTTTAAAAATTTCATTTTTTAAATATATGCTTTGACCTGACATTGTTTGTACAAGTCACTGGGCAAAATTTAACAACCACTTATTACTTTTTATCATGTATCATTAAAACATGCGTAATATGCAAAATGTTCGTACTCCAATACCATTAACCGGTAATCTTGAAATTTTATATGCATAGCAAAAAAAAAATTTTTTCTTTAATATATGACAATTAGCGCGTATGCGAACAGTGTAGAACCAGATGGGATGGGATGGATGTGCCAGCTTATCTGGATCTAAACTAGTCACACAAGTGACAAATCCTTAATAAATGGAGTTTTGAAATAAGCTAGAAAAATGCATGATTCCACAATAACTTAAGAGATGATGGTAAGTCAAGAAAAGATGGAGCAGTAAAATAAGTATATAACATCGATTTTAATCCTTATTCTATATTAATTGTAACTAATTCCTTAACACGATTTTTAAAACCTCACAGACTGCAGATTCTGCAATATTGTGATAGTAAATGTTGATAACAATTTTGTAACTTTCATCCATGATATATAATCTTTGGAAAGATCAATAACTTCCCATCAATATCATTAAAAGAGCACCATGTATATAGTAATGAAAAAAGTAAAGCAGCCAAAAATGCATCAGATTTTCATTGTTTATGAAGTATTCAACAGTGTTAACACTGTTCAGAAATTACTATCCTTTATGAGAACGCTTTTAACGCACAATGATTTAATTGCATGTGCGAACGGTGTAGATCCAGATCAGCCAGCTTATCCATGCTGCCTGAATCAGGATCTATGATGTTTCCTTCTTAATCGGAAATAACCTAATAAATCAAAACGTGAATAGTTCAGATCCTGATCGGACGGCAAAAGTATGCTAGCCGGTCTGGATTAGTTCATTTGTGCGATTAAAACCCGTAGAGTTAAAATATGCCGTTATTAAAATTGTAATGTTAGTAATTCATTATTAAATTTCTTTCTTTGTTTACATAAAATGAAAAAGTGTGTAACAACACTTCCATTTTATGTAAAAAGAAGTTTAAGTAATAGGATGTTGTGTTTTTTCATTCCAATGCTGTACATTAATCGTTTCCATCAGTCATTCTTAACCAATGGGTCTTTAAGATTGCATAATGCTGACACCACCAGTAAATTTCTGTCGCCTTTAAAAAAATTAATTTGTTAAACATTTTTATATTGAGTATTCTGTACGAGTTCATAGATATATAATTCTAAAAGAGTAGACTAATATCAAAAATAAATCAGCACTTCTGGTTTGTTTGAAAGTTTTCTTCAGTACCGTAATGGCCAAAACGGAGAGTATTCAGGGGAAGTTATATCGATTTCTGGGATTGTCTATATATTAGTACAGGTTTAGCTTTTTAACACTTTTGTTATCTTTGATTTATTGATGTTTTCACACATTTAGAGTGTGGTATTGACAAGGGACTACACTGCCTACTTATCTAATTAAATAATTATGTCACTTGCATCTGCATTATATGCTGATTTCCTGAAATCTGACATAGCCTCTAATAATTTTACAATGACAATGAATCGGGTAAGACTGAATAAATGGTTAGGTAAGTAACTTCTTTTGTGTGTGATTCAACAGTTTTGTGCAAGTCTGAACGTTTAAGTTGATTTCGATGCTATCTTATTTCAGAACAATATTTTTGGTACTACAAATTTCTCCAAGAAACATTTTCAGGAATATTTAAGTGTTTGACAATTGGTGGGAAATATCCCAATGAATGTGTACAGTGAAATGATTTAATAGTCCTGTATTTGTTGACAGAGCTTTGAAGATTACAGGCTATAGATTTGTCTTAAAGTTAGCATTTTCTTAAGACAACTAAGCTTAAGAACTCATTGCTTAATCATAAAAATGTTCAAACTTTACAACATTCTGATGAAAAGGCTTCACTTATAGTCAGTATCTTGTTTTGCTAAATAGTGAACACATATCAAAATACTTAAATGTCATATTCATGGTTTTCTCTTGCTACAAATAAGATAATGTTAAAACGTTACTGTTAATATAAATATTAATTAATAAACTGAATCAACAAAATCCAATAGTAAATACAATCCAATTAATGCCAAATAATGCTAAGCATTACAGCATTTTTATATAGGTAATGCATTAAATTAGCATTAAAATAATGCTTAATCTGTTGCATTAATCATTACCTTGCATTACTGACAAAAAGTAATGCATTATTAATGCATTAGCATTAAAATTTAATTCGCCCAATGTCTGCTGGTCACACGTGTAAAAATGTGTATATATGGAGGAAAGGGTTAAATTTTTTAATCCATATTATATGCAAATTGCATGTGCAACCAGTGTAGATCCAGATCAGCTGTCACTTTCTTGCATCTGATCAGGATCTACAATGGTCACTTTTTGGTCAGAAATAACATAAAAAATAAAAACCTAACAATATAGATCTGGAAAAGACCACACGGCTGTGCTGGCTGATGTGTATCTACACTGTTCGTCAATGCCCTAAGGCTTATACATGAAGGAAAGAGTTAACTTGCAGTTTCTTCCAGAGTACCCTGGTAGACCAGTAAACATCTTTATACTGTATTAATATACTCTTCAACACAATTTCAAAAAAATCAGAACTAATTGCAACTGATTGGAAAACTGATTTGAAAGTAAGTTTAGATCAAACAATTTTGTTAAATCACAGAATCATTAACCCTTTAGCCCACAAATATGGGTTTTATCCCATGTTCGAACAGTGATGATTCAGATCAGAGCAGTCTCATCTACACTGTTCATTTTCAGACTCACAAGGTTATTTCTGAAAAAGAAGCTGATCAGACTGAATGCATTTTGAGGCTGATCTGGATCTACACTGATAGCCCATGGAACATAAATTTGAGGATTTAAGGGTTAAGCTATCTTACTTATTCATACAATCATGTATTAACAGTTGAATAAAATTTAAGTTTAAAGCAGTATTACCACACTGCTTTGAAAATATAAGTTAGTGCTTTTTATTTGGTCCCTAAACCTTTTTAGATGTATATGTTTAATGAGCATAGGTATAGCAAATTCAACTTAATAAATGCAGTCACACAAAAATCAATCATCTGCACTCTGAATTGACATTTTGCAGAAATCTCTAATGCATAATCATAATTTGGGAAATCTGCACATAATCTAAGACAGTGTATCTGTCACTATATCATACAGATAAAACATTCTCACCATGGACACATGTAAACATAGTTTAAGAACCATGGTGATCACCTTTTTACTGTTAAGTATCAGGTCCCAGCCTATAAATATTGATATTAAACTATTTACTGATAGTTCAATCACTAGATTCCAGGGAGGGGTGGGTGGGTATGGATGATTTTGTTACACAACACCACCCCAGTAAAAACATGACGTCAAAACGACAGAACGACATCGGCCACCTAAATCCAACGTTAATCCTACGTCGAAAATGTGACATTGTATAGATGATGGAAATTAGCTTGGGACAGACATTCAATTTTGGTCAGATATTTGACTTCTTAACCTGCTAGGAAAAATTGTTTTCGAATAACTAATATTTTTCCATAATACCTAAACATATGCATAAATTTAATTTAAAAAATACGAAAGAAATTTATTTCTAAATTTGAATGGTTTGCTGTGCAATAGAAGGGAAATTATCGAAACCTGTGCAATTGAAGCTCAATGTAAACAATCTGCGCCATTGTGAACAAAGAAACAAAGAACAAAGACAAAATCGCCAAACAAAGACATATCGGGGAAAAAAAAGATTATTTTATATATGCCAGAGAAGAAGGATTAAGTAAGTATGTTTTTCTGAATTCATAGTTTGTTTTAAATTCTAGTTTTTGCTTAAATCTTGTTGAGATTCATGCCCACTACAGGTGTTAGACACATGGAGTTGCTTTCATGAAATACCTTTCGTCACAAAAAGTCTCGCTAATGGGCTGTTGATAAAGAGCTCCTAAAACACATTACTTTTAGAAGAGAGTTTTAGAAATGGATTCTAAAAATACCCTGAAGATATTTTAAAATAGTGTTATTACACTGATAGCAAGACAAGGAAGATGTTCAATTTTGGTCGGATTCTGGTCCAAATATGGTTGGATTTTGGTCAGACCCCGACATCAGAAAATGATGTTTAAAAAACTTTTATTCCAACCAAAATTCAACATTGATCCAATATCAAGATCTGAAACCAATCCAATGTCTTTTCAAATGTTTCCTGGAACAATATTAGGATGGTCTTAAATTGGATAGAAATAAACCTGACTTACAATCAAAAACATCACAATCAGCATCACCACCAGGTATGATGGTCTCACAATGTCTTCCTGTGTAACCACTCACACAAATGATTTCATTTCTCGGACCACAGTTATAGTGCATACTACAGTTAAACACGGCACCACTGCAGAGTGCTGGGGCTAGAGTGGTGGTCGGCAAGGTGGGCGGTGGTGTGGTCAGAGTTGTCAGCTCAGTGGATCTGCGTGTGATCACTTTGGTGTTACAGGTGTCTCCAGTGTATCCTGAAATACAAAAGAAATTAATTTTAAAGCAAATTATGTCTGATTTAACCCTTTACTCAATATATACACCTATCATCACATAGGCAAACCGTGTAGATCAATATCAGCTGGTACATCTGTGCCATCTAACCTGGATCTAGACTGGTAGCTTCTTTCTCAGAAATAACAATCAAAAGCTAATAGTGCAGATCCTGATCTGAAGGCACAGACATGCTAGCTGATCAGGATCTAACCTGTTTGCCCAAGGGATAACAATTATATTTAAAGGTGTTAAGAGTTAAGAATGATTTGACAAAACAAAAAGTGTGCATAGAAAATATATATTGTCAAAACACAGTGTGAAAGCAGTACAAATTATGAAAATATTCACCAGAAATATCCCTATGAATCTAAAAGCAAACAATGCAGATCCTGATCAGACAACTGGCCAGCTGATCTGAATCTACAATGTTTGCGCAGGCAATAAAGGTGTATCTATAATGTTAAGGGTTATGGGAACAACTGTATATGAATTGAATGCAAAGCAAAATTTTCAGCAACCAACTGATTTCATTTAACATTTAATTTTCTGTCTCCGAACTGACCAATCAAAAGCTAGAGTTTTAAGACAGGTCTGTAATACTGGGGCCTAGTTAATACCTGGATCACAGCAGCAGGAGATTTGGTCTCTGTGTGGTCCGTTCCTATAACATGAGCCATGAGCACTACACCAGTCTAAGTACACTGAAATATCAAAGACATTGCAGGCATCAAACACATAGAACTTAAACATTTTTCCAAATAAAACATTTATTAGTGTTGCAACTGATAAAAAAAATTTGCATGTTATTGCTTTTCTTGAATAATCTGATGTGTATTAAGCTAGGACTTGAACAACAGAGATTAATTATGCATAGCAAAGTAAGGTATTTGTTTTCAAATAAACACATATCATGTTATTATTAAAAAGTTATGCAATATACCAACCTGCTTTTCTGCGTAACTCCATGTTACATGTATATGTGCCCTTTGGCAGTTCAAATATGATGACACCCTCTATGAATACTGCAGTAATTAATCTGCCATTCAGTTCCACATTTGTAAAGTTCCGTTTATAGATACTGTTCATTACCAGATCTTGACCCTGCAATGCAAATGTCTTGAAAAAGGAAGCAAATGATCCAGAAACGGCAATAGTTGAGCCGTCAATCAGGATGTCTCCAATGGTACCTATCGTGTCAGATGACCTGGTGATATTCATTTGGAATCGTATCATGGTGTTGTCATCTTTGCATGTGTAATTGCCATCCCATGTACTTGGGATAAACACATCAACTGAAAGCATATCAAAATTAAAAAATAGCATAACATAGGTAAATTACCTACACTGGTTAGCACAAGCAAGAGTAATATTTGTTTATTTAACTCCCCAAAATTACTTCATTTGTCATTAAAATTTCCTGCTTTAAAATTACAAAGTCAAATATCATACAACCAAGACTTGAGATCAGTCTCCAATCCTGAGCAGTTGATTGGATGAAGTAGTCGGGTTTCGAATCTAACCAGTCATAAGCAAGAGTTTATAGACTGGTTTAAGTTTATCATATAACTTTGATTTTAAAGTTGTTTTTTATACCAAGTCCCCCTCTATTTCATTACGAAATCTTTTTTGTTTTTACCAACTGAAACCTATTAGTAATTGATTTGAAGAGACTTTTGGCAGGTGATTAGCTCAGATTTACTTCTGTAGTTTGCAGAGATACCTTGCTCACAGAATGATACTTTGCTCACACAATGGTTGCCCATTTCACATTAAACCTTTCCTCCACACATATTCACATTTTATTGCATGTGCCAACAGTTCAGATCCAGATCAGCTGACACCAATAACATTAGTGCCGCCTGATCAGAATCTGCAATGTTGGCTTTTCGGTCAGAAATAATCTAATAAAATAAAACAGACAACAGTAGCTAACAGTGTAGATCCTGATTAGACCATAAAGGCATGTTTATGGAAGTAAAGGTTAAATACTTACAGTCAAAATTATCACACTCTGCTGAACCATCGGGTATCTTGGAGTCACAATCAGTCCCCGTCCAACCTGCCAGACAGAGTTTCTGGCCCAGGGGCCCACATGTGAAGTGTGCTGTACAGTTGTTCACTGGGGTACATGCCAGTGTGGTTGTAGGTGGCAATGTAGTGGTCGTGGTAATGGTCGTTGTAGAAGTGGTCGTGATTTCTGTCTCACAGTAATTGCCAGTGTATTCTGAAATGATAATCTCAAAGTGTGGGATTAAAACAACAATGCAATATACAATTAAAAAAGCAACACAATATTTGCATTGTCCTAGCCTAATGTTTTCAAAATAAGATAGGTACAGGCATATAGTGAACAAGAGCCAGTCGGAAACGACTGCACGCTCGACTATTCCAAAAGTCAGAATTATTAAGCACATTGTAACTGGGCTTCATTTAAACTGGGGAGTGATTCAGGAGTTTATGACACCCCCAACAAACACACATGAACAAAAGTTTCTTAATCCAAGTTAGGAAATCAATAAATTACACTTAATTTATTCTTGTAGATTTTTTTTAGGGTTTACACAACCCAGCCCATAAACCCCTGATCCCACACCCATCAACCCACTATCTTTGCCCACCTATAGTGGTGTGGCGTGGTGAAGTACAGTATGGTATGCTGGTTGCTGTTGTTGGTGGTGGTGTTGCTGTTGTTGGTGGTGGTGTTGTTGCTGTTGTTGTTGGTGTTGTTGTTGGTGGTGGTGTTGTTGGTGTTGGTATTGTTGGTGTTGTTGGTGGTGGTGGTGGTAGTGTTGTTGCTGGTGGTGGTGGTGGTGGTGTTGGTTGTTGGTGTTGTTGTTGTTGCTGTTGTTGGTGGTGGTGTTGATGTTGTTGTTGGTGGTGGTGTTGATGTTGTTGGTGTTGTTGTTGGTGGGGGTGTTGCTGGTGGCGGTGGTGTTGTTGTTGGTGCTGGTGTTGATGTTGTTGGTGGTGTTGTTGTTGGTGTTGTTGTTGTTGGTAGTGGTGTTGTTGTTGGTGGTGGTGGTGTTGGTGGTGGTGATGATGTTGTTGTTGGTGGTGGTGGTGTTGTTGTTGGTGGTGTTGGTGTTGTTGTTTGTGTTTGTGTTGTTGTTGGTGGTGGTGTTGATATTGTTGTTGGTGGTGGTGTTGGTGTTGTTGTTGTTGGTGTTGTTGTTGTTAATGGTGGTGCTGTAGTTGTTGTTGTTGGTGGTGTTGGTGTTGTTAATGGTGGTGTTGTTGGTGGTGGTGGTGGTTGTGTTGTTGTTGTTAGTGGTGGTGGTGTTGGCAGTGTTGTTGTTGTTGTTGGTGGTGGTGGTGTTGTTGTTGTTTGTGTTGGTGTTGTTGTAGTTGTTGTTGGTGGTGGTGTTGGTATGTGGAGGTGGTGGTGGGTGGTGGGGGTACAGTACAGTACAGTGTTATGGTATGGTATGGTATGGTATGGTATGGTATGGTATGGTATGGTATGGTATGGTATGGTATGGTATGGTATGGTATGGTATGGTATGGTATGGTATGGTATAGTCTATGCACCCACCCACCCACCCCACAATTACTCAACACTTTCAACCAAAGTATGTTAAGGACATCTGTTTTAAACCTTTTATATAGCATTTCATATGAAAAACACTAACATTGAAACTTTAACAATTATTTATAAGTCTTAATTCTAATTTCAAGTGAAAAGGGGCAAAAATCAAATATAAAAAAGCAAGGATGAGTTATGGGCCTTTGAAAATAAACCTGATGTAAGATAAAATAAAGGTATACAAAGTTTTAAACCTTAATTTTTAAGTCTAAAAAGGGCAGTAATTTGAAAAAAATCAAAGAGTTATGGTTCTTGGCATACATAGTCAGGGTCATGATGGTGAATAAGTTTCAAAGCTATAGTACAAGAAGTATGAAAGTAACTAGCTTGCACGCAAACTTTAACCTGAAATTCTAAGTTGAAAAAGGGCCATAATTTGATTAAAAATGAAAGAAAGAGTTTGAGTACAATAGCTCGACATATTCTTCGAATAGTCGAGCTAAAAATGAAAAATGCATTCCATTACAACAGAGATAACTTTAGTGTTTTGAGCAAAACAACTATGCAACAATTGTTTTGCACTGCAATCATTTTAAAATAAAATAAAAGTTATTAGAACTGTTATTTGATCTCAAGGAAGCTGGATTAAACAACAGTTTGTAAACACAAATGTTTGCAACCATGACGTAACTTGGTCACTCCTGATATTACCTTGTACCAATTTAGGGCATTACAAACCGATGCAACACTTTTGTCTTCTACACTCCTCTACAACATTAAGACTTATTGGTCATATCTCTGCCTGACATCTACTTAGAATTTACTGTTCTTATCAAGCAATCCATATTTTCACAGGATAACAATGAAACAAAGTAAGTTAATGATGTTTACTATGTTCACAGCAGCACATGTATTCATCTTTCTTTGTCCCGTATCTCTGACATACTCCATGGTTGTTACACCAATTGGTCGGCGTAAACACTGAAAATGATCAAAACATAAAGATAAAAGATACAAATCTCATTACTACCTATTACAGTACATGTAAAGAGTGCCTCACATAATAAATCTATCATATTTCTATTGACAACCTTCTATCTCTGTCTGCTTTGTTTTTGGTTTAAAGACCCTTCTATATAAACCTTTTTATGCATGTTACCAGTGTAGATTCAGATCGGCTAGCACAATTGAGCTGTCAGGATCTGCACTTTTTACTTTTTGGTCAGAAAAAACCTAATAAATGAAAAACCAAACAGTGCAGATCCTGATCAGATGGCACAGATGTGCCAGCTGATCTGGATCTACACTGGTAGCCCATTTCATAAGGGCATGTATATGGAGGAAAGGGTTAAAACACTTTCTCCAGTGTATAATGACTTCAAACTTCAACAAATTTCAAAATAACAACTATACCCTCTAACTCAAATAGAGTGTTACAACTTTCCTTTATAAATAGGTAAATGGTGTTCGGAAGTATGGCACAATTAATCCGATACCCATGGTTATCAACCAATAACTATTGACAATAACTAGGGTTTTCGCCCGATAATCATAGTTATTGGTAAAAATTCTAGATATCGGCAATAACCATAATTATTGTCAATAACTATGGATATCAAACCAATAACTATGAATATTGCCGACCGAAAACCATAGTTCTCGGCATTATTCATGGTAAATGGGTAATATCTAGGGTTTTCACCAATAACTATGAATATCGGAATTATTGTGCAATTGACACAGACCTCTAGATCTAAATCAATATCCTAGGTTATCGTTTTGCCATTGTAACTGTTTGGCATGTGGTTTGTCCAAATAATCCAATATCTATAGTTATCGACCAATAACTATGGATATCGGTCTGATAACTTTATATATCTTTAGTTATTGGTTGATAACCATGGATATCGGATAAATTGTGCAATTCTGCTTTATATACGGAAGTTAAAGTTTCATAAGAAATTTAATTATGCATGATGCCTACAGAACACATTTGCATCAACAAAACTACAGTCAAATCTGTCTTGAAAGACCACTCTGAGGAAAACCCAAAAGTGGTTTTTAAAGGCAGGTAGATTTTGTTCACAGGTAAAATTGTTATTGAAATCAGTCTGTGTGACAATGAAAATGAGGTCTTTATCCACATGTAGCCTTTAATTTAGGGTGGTCTTAAGCACACGTCGGAGTGAATTTAGAATTTTATTTCCTACTATTTATCATCAGTTTGACCAATTTTATTTGTTTTAATTATAATTTAAGTACATGTTCATTAAAAATCGCTTTTTCTGTCAAAATACAATGCAAAATTTAAATATGAAATATTTTTATATACAAGATTAAAACAATATTCCATTATTAGTAAAATGGTTTACTAAATGGTAAAATCTGTTTAAATTACCAATATAATTAACAACTAAGTTAACTATTTTTACTTACCAGCTTGCCTCCTGAGTTCCATGTCACAATTCTTTTTACTTTTGTCACTCCAAAATACAATTGCTCCATTTATAAACACTGAGCTTTGCACTTTTCCATTTAGTTCTACTTTGGAAAAGTTACGATTTGCAATCTGAACATTTATAACATCACGATTCTGTATGGCAAAAGATTTGAAGTAAGATGCAAACGATCCCTTCATGCTAAGTTCTTCCCGTTCAATGTACATTGTCCCGGCTACTTCAATACTGGATGATGATTTGGTAAAGTTAATAACAAAGTGAACTTGGATGTTATCATCAGCACAAGTGTAATTACCATTCCATTCACTGGGTAAGAACTCTTCCACTGAAATATGAGGGCAGGTTCATTGTTAGTCCACTTATGGAACAAAAACTCATGAGCAGTTTTATAGTGTTTCAGTCAGTTGCCACCATCCTGAATTGTAAGATAGTGGCCCATCAGTTAACACCCGACAGCTATACTGAAATAGGTGGGCAGTATAGACCTTGGGTTTCATCCCTTGTATTCTATCCTTCTTGTTAATTACATAAAATAGCAACCATCTAACGAAAATTCTCCATGAAAATTATGAGAAAAATTAAAAGGCCACAGATACAATATTTTGCAGTAAATAGTAATAAATACAAAAAATTACTTTTCATTACAGAAAAAACCCTCTATTAAGATCACCCCAGGACTTGAAATATGTGGTCTAAATAGTGGGTTGGTCTTTAATCTGGGATAGAAAATAATGCAAAACTGTTGAAAGAGACATTAAAATAGTGGCCTCATTATGAAGATGGTCTTTATTTCAGGGTGGTATTTATGAGAGGTTTTACTGTACATTACATTCTGCCAAATTCTGTTTGTTAATACAATTCTGTAACTAATCTTACTTGCCCAATTTTGGTAGTGGCCCTTCAGGGAGTGCTATGACTATTTATTGTACAACATTTTCAAACACATAAAAACAAGAAGTTGCCACAATGCTACAAAACCAGGTTTTCTTCATAAATTTTAAATGAAAGGGGCGAAACTATGAAAAAACACATTCAAGAGTTATAAAACTGATAACTGTTGTTTTAATGTAAAATGTTGATGCCCATCCGCCCAATGACAACCCCCAGTCTAATAACCCAGGGTTTCAAAAGAAAACTTGGTTAACAAAACTTACTGTCATAAACTTCACAATCAGCATTTCCAAAGGGAACCTGTATGTCACACTGTGGACCAGTCCAACCTGCAGCACAGATCCTTTGTCCCTGGGCCCCACAAGCATAGTGCACACTACAATTGTGTACTGGTGTACAAGACACTGTAGTCATAGGGGTAGATGTTGTGGTTTGCAGGGTTGTTGTCTGAGTAGTTGAAGGTATGGTTTTTGTGGTTTGGGTAGTGGTTGATGGTATGGTAGAAGTCTGGGTAGTCGGAGATGTTGCCAACACTGTTGTTTTTGAGGTTGGTGTTGTGGCTGTTGTAGTTGACTGCAATAGAATGATAATGTATTTTAAAATATACCTCTACAAACAACAATATATTTAAAGCTACCAAGTAATAAGGATAAACTAGACTGTGTCCACAGGACACTGATGCCCCCACTGCTGCAATAACATTTGTTACAAAATTTTGTACCAGGTATTAACAACATGTGGTGATCATGATTAGTAAATGAGGAGTAAGTGCCACAAAGTTTAATAACTAACATAAACAAAAGGCCATAACTGTGGTGAAAATTGTTGCAAGACAATGTCCTTTACAAAAATCTTCACATCATGTCTAATCATCTGTGCAAGTTTAAAAGAAATCAGCCAAATAGAAAATGTGAAGTTGATGCCACAAAATTTTGTAAGTGAAATAAACAAAGGGCCAGTACTGTGGTAAAAATGGCAGCAGAAAAAAATCGTTTTTTTATGATCATCTACCCAGCATCTTGATCATGTGTGCAAGTTAGAAAGAAATGTGTCCAAAAGTAAATGAGGAGTTGATGCCACAAGATATTATTACTGAAAAAAAAACAAAGGGCCATAACTCTGGTAAAAATAGTCGCAGGAAAAAATCCTTTCTTCACGATCATCTACACATCCTGCTTCATCATCTGTGCATGTTTGCAAGGAATCTGCCCTGTAGTTTAGGAGGAGTTGATGCCACAAGATTTAATTACTGAAATTAACAAAGGGCCATAACTCTGGTAAAAATGGTTGCAGGAAAGAATCCTTTCTTTACAATCATCTACACATCCTGCTTCATCATATGTGCAAGTTCGCAAGAAATCTGCCTTATAGTTTTGGAGGAGTTGACGCCACAAGATTTAATTAATGAATATAACAAAGGGCCATAACTCTGGTAAAAATGGTCGCAGGAAAAAATCCTTTCTTTACGACCATCTACACATCCTGCATGATCATCTGTGCAAGTTTGCAAGAAATCTGCCTTGTAGTTTAGGAGGAGTTGACGCCACAAGATTTTATAACTGAAATTAACAAAGGGCCATAACTCTGGTAAAAATGGTCGCAGGAAAAAATCCTTTCTTTACGATCATCTTCACATCCTGCTTTATCATCTGTGCAAGTTTGAAAGAAATCCGCCTTATAGTTTAGGAGGAGTTGATGCCACAAGATTTGGGGACGTACGGACGGACGTACGGACGGACGAGTGCAACTCTATATGCCTCCCACTTTGTGGGGGCATAAAAACTATTGTAAGCTCATCCAAATGTTTATTACTCAGAGTTAAATGCTGACAAAACTTGTTCACTAACCCTATACTTGATGGATACCATTTTTTATCACATCGGTGAACAGTGTAGTCGTGTTCAGGGTAGACAATTATAAAATGAGATTGAAGACCACTGTCAAATCTCAAGCATCTGTTTGGCTGAAATGCAGACTAATCTTTGACCAAGCTGGCACATCTGTGATGTCAGCTTTGGATCCACACTTTGCTTTTAGTCTAAAATAACCTAATGAATCTAACAGCGAACAGTGTAGATCCAGAACAGATGGCACAAATGTGCCAGCTGATCAGGACCTACAATGGTCTACAATGGTGGCCCATGTGATGAAAGGTGTTACTATAAAGTAAAGGGTTAATACTGATGGAAGCAGCAACAGAATCACATGGAACAGATTAACTACTGCGGTATCATTCAATATTCTGGGGATTAAATCCCAAGCAGAATGCATAAATGACATTTCTGCAAGGGAAAAAATAGCATACTTGTATTATTATCATAAGATAAGAAATTCGACAGTTTAGTTTCACTTTTTTTTTCTCCTAGCATGAAATATGCACAAATATTTAAGTGTGTAAATATAAAAATGATTTGACAACATAATATGTTCATTAGGATATGAAAAACAAAGGACTGTTAATCATAAGCATAAACACACACTTACAAAAACAAAAAATGTTTTCATACCAAGATGAACACAAGAACATTTTGTTTTTAATAAAATTCTTAAATATAAAAAGTTGAAACCAATAAGTGACAAAATAATACAATTACCATTGTTGTTGTTGTAGTTGGTAATACTGTAGTAGAAGTAGTTACTGTTGTAGCTGTGGTTGGCTGAGCTGTGGTAGAAGTGGTTGTAGAGGTTATACTTGTAGATGAAGCAGTTGAGGGTACAGTAGTGCTAGTGGATGACTGGGTGCTAGTCCGTGTGGTAGAAGCTTCAGTACTTGTAGAAGGTAGAGTTGTTGAGGTTGTTTTAGCTTCAGTTATCAAAACTGTTGTTGGTTGTTTAGCTGTAGTTGCAGCTACAGTTGATGCTTCAGTAGTTGTTGCTGCTGTTGTAGATGTTGATAGCTTACTAGTAGCTGTGGATGTTGAAAGTGTTGTGGTGGAGCTAGCAGTTGAGGAAGTTGATGTAGAAGTACTGGAGGCTGTTGTGGTAGATTTCTCTGTAGAAGTTGCAGCAAGTGTTGCAGATGTTGTTGAAGCAGTAGTAGGCCTCTGTGTTGTGGTTGAGGTAGAGGGGGCTGTTGTAGTAGTTGGTGTCGTGGTAGTAGTGGGGGCTACTGTAGAAGTGGTAAGCTTGGTGGTCGATGTTTGTGGCCTAGCCGTGGTAGTGGTAGTTGTGGTGCTCGAGGTTGTGGTGCTGGTGCTTGTCGTGGTAATGTAGGTCTCACACCTGTCACCAAAGTAGTCTGAAATCAAAAGTGGATTTGATAATCTGACGTGTTTCAAGGCAAAAAGTGCCCAGATGAACTGGGAACTTGATAAAGTAAATAAAAAAGCAAACATCCAATTGCCTATTTCCTATGATTAAATTAGTTTTATTCATACTTTATACAGCTTTTATCTGCAGTCTGATCAGAATCTGCACTGTTCGCTTCTTGATCAGAAAAAACCTTCTTAATCTAAAAGCAGTGAAGATCCTCATCAGACTGCACAGATGTGCCAGTTTCTCTGGATCTAAACTGGTCTTACATCTAGTATAAGCGTTCTTCAAGGAGTTAAGTGTTAACCATAAATGAAATGAAGCTTACCTTTTTCACAGCAGCACATGTAGTCATTTCTGTGAGGTCCATATCTCCAACACTGGCCATGACCATTACAACCATCAAAATATGCTGAAGAAAAAATTAATGGGTTAAAATAAAAGATTGTCTGTGGTAGCCATAAGCACTCAAAAGTAAGGAGCAGTAACTGCTGACAGGAGTTTGAAGGTGTTGAGGATATTTCATAATGTAACCAGTGTAAGATTTGAAGTATCTTTCGTATGTGTTGCCTGAGTGCTGGCTTTATCCATCTGAACCAAGCACACACAATATACAGTAGTTTAGAGTAAATGTATACTGTCTTGCTCTATCTTGATAACTGAAGGTTCAATATACTGTTTTCGATTTTTACTTTTATTTCTTCGAGAAAATTGAATCATTAACTGGAAGCATAAAATAAAGTAGGTTAAACTTTGTATTTCATCTTCGAACAATAAACAGGCAGAATTTCAAAGCACTGTTGTAAAAGCATTCTTGATCTCATAAATACAGTCTAACCTGTCTTTACAGACCACTCAGAGGAATACCCAGAAGTGGTCTTTGAATGCAGGTGGTCTTTGATCACAGGTCAATTTGTTCTTTAAATCAGTCAGTATAGGACAAATATAACGTTATCTTTATTCACAGGTGGTTTTGTATACAGGTGGTCTTTAACACAGTTTGGACTGTAGTGTAATAGTGACATCAAAATTTATGTTCCACCTTTTATTTGACATGATCTTACGGCATTTGTTCATTAAAGTGCCACTTCTTGTTTTCCCAAACTGTCATAATGTTACCACATCACTTACATTTTGTTCTCCTTAGCACTAAGGTGCAGGTTTCCTTCAGTATAGTATCTGACCCATGACATGTCTCCTTCTGGGCAGTGGACACAAACATGACAGCTCCGGTCATGCCGAGGGAGGACTTCAGTAACCCATTCAGCTCTATGTGCGTGTATGTTTTACCATCTACAGTCAAACTTACTTGGTGCTGGTTCTGAAAAGGAAGAGATAAGCAATAGTTATTTGTCACTGTAGTATACTTACCCCTGATGGTAACTGGAGTTAAGCATGTGAAAATATGAAGTAAAGTTTGTGCAAGACTGACCAACAAGCCTTAAAGTAGGTTGAGGTAAATGATGGACCAAACCATAAGTAAACAGAGGTGATTTTTTTGTAAATTTTAAATATAATACTACAACAATTATTATACTGATATCACTACAATTCTATTGACATCCAAACACAAAATAGACAACACAAAATCTTGATTTAAATGCCCACATGAGTAATATGATACTGACAACAATATGTGATATTCTTTTCTCTAACAAAGGATGTAAATAGAATTTTAGGGAATTTTTAGGTCTACCTATTTTTCTTTACAGTAAGAAATTTTCTGTAAAATAAAGATACAATAAAAACATTAATTTGTGCAAAGTTTTATTGAACTTCATTTCAAGGTTCTTTATGATCATTTTCTTTTTTATCGATGACAGTGCAGTTAATTCTATGAGCTTATCTTGTCTCATTTGTAGAAAGTGTTAATCCAGATCTGTGCGGTCTGTCCATGTTCTACATGTATATTGTTCAGTGAACAGTTTATACAAAATTTATGTTGTTTGAAAAACTTCAACTTACTTCCATACAAAGTAAGAAAGAATGTCATACAAAAGGTAAACAAAGGAATTATTTATCCACTTGAATCAACCCATGAAGCTTGCTGATTTATTGCTGGAAAATAGGTCAGCGTTTGAAAAGAAGTTGAACAACCTGGGTATCATGGTTACCTTTCATAATCTCAGGCATGTTATTTAACATTATATAAACATCTCTGCGAGGATAACAGTAAATATGTACAGCCTAAGAAAAGTAAGTATGCAAAATTACAGAATAATATTCCTTTTAACATGCTGAAGAGGTCAATGTGCTCGCTATTTGCAGTCATTTTAATGCTTTAAAGATAAGTGGCTTGTGGTTACTGAATTACCTAATGCAGTTTGCAGATCTGGAAAATGAAATTCCAGAAATCTATTTTATTGTAGTGCATGTGTCATAACATTTTGATTTAAGTGCTGAGAATTGTAGCTTTCTGTCATGTTTGTGACCAGTGTCGACCAGAACAGCTTGCATGACTGATCAAGGTCTACATTTGCTTCGTTTAGTTCAACATCCCTACGACTGGCTTTAATTGAAAGTAAGTTGAATTCATTTAAGGATTGAATCGATATTTGATGGTTTTCATTTGGGTATGGAAAACAGTTGGGTTGTTTAAAGTGTGTGAAGCCCGAAAAACATCAAATATTGATTTAATCTTTATATTTGCACACATAAATACTCTCCTTTATACAGAAATTATTAGAAGAATTCGTTATATAACGGCTTTTTCTTATGGCCGTTACAGCCACGTTCACGACAAAGTGAATGACGGCACGCTTTTCCGCAACAACTTGTGGCAAAATGTGCGTGTTCGCGACGTCACACGTCAAAACATTGCACAAGGTCCAATAAACTGTGAACGGTTCTTCAGGAGCCACACCTTTTAAACTATTACTTCACACTGTTTACCATTAGAAATTATGATTTGTTAGGTGAATAAGACTTCATCATTGACAATGAAGTTGAAGTGTAAATATTACATTAGATTTAACCCATTACTCCATATATACAGGTTTTATCCTATGTGGGAACCTTGTAGATCCAGATCAGCCGGCACATCTGCGCCATCTGATTTGGATCTACACTCTTCTCTTCTTGGTCAGAAATGACCTAAAGAATAAATAAATTAACAGTGTAGATCGTGATCAGACAGCATGAATGTGTCAGCAGATCTGGATCTACACTGTTTACCAATGCCATCAAAGTTGTATCTATCAAGGGTTAAGCATGTTCAAACCTGCAATGTAAGATGTTTGGTGTATGAGGCATACGAGCCGACCACTGGTATTCTCTGCTGCTGTATAATCAGGTCACCTGACACAATGTTTGATGCTGATTGGGTAGCATAAAATATGACGGAAGTGTTGACATTACAGTCTGATGGACAGCGGTAGTCTCCTCGCCATTCCCCTGGTATAAACTCTTCAAGATCTGTAAAACATTAAAACTGGTTTAAGCAAAGTTAAATTCATTATTAATGACGGCAAAACAAATAGTAATTTAATATAAATGTGTTGTTTTCATCGTGGACATTTCACAATTATTCCAGTTTTCACTATTTTGCAATTACATGCATATAAAAAAATTCATTTTATAATATATGTGCATACCCTTGAAGAAAATTTAATACAAATAATGAATGTTAGGTACAACTGTTACAATAGGTATTGGTCCTTATTGATGCCTGGTATTTCACAAATTTGCACAAAAACAAGTTTGGTAAATTTAAAAAAGGTGCTTTGAAACATTTTAATTTTGGGAAGATTCTGTACCAAAATCAACAAATACTAGTAAAGCATCAATGTTAAATTGGTAAGTGGCCTATTTTTACTGCAGTGGATTGCAAAATGTATAAAATCAATTTACAAATTAGAAAACTTCAAACTGTATAACTGTCAACAACATAAACACAGTATTATGAATGGACAAGTAAAAGGAATGTTATATGACAGTTGTTTCTTGTATGACAATGAGAATCAATGCCTGCATTACCTGCATCAATACTGCAGTCAGCCCGACCCCCTGGAGTAGGCGTGTTACAATCTGCTCCCTCCCAGCCATAGAGACATGCTCGCTGCCCATCAGGGAGACACCAGTAGTGTTTCCCACATTCGTTCTCTCCGAGACAACTCTTGTTCTGTCCGATTGGGAGGAAGTAACTGTCATATGTCTCGTATACTACTGAGTACTGCAACCTCAAACTGAAAGTCAAGCCAAAAATTAGTACACTCACACTCTATACTACTGAGTTCTTCAATTGCAAACTGTGTGCTCAATTAATTCAACAGACACTGCTTTCTTTAAAAAGGGATATATTTCCAACTTGTTTCTTTCTTTTAAAAGTTTTAAAAATTAAGGTATTGCACCTTTTGCCATTGCTTTGCCCTAGACAAAAAAGAAAAATATAAAAATCTCTCAAATGGCACAATGCACTTCCATCAAACTTTGCCCAAATAAAAGCTATAAGTGTAAAATTATTTTGCATACGTTTAATAAGAAAAGTTAGAACAGTAGATAAAAAAGTGAACAAATCGCTAAAATTCTATTTGCAATTTATTACAAAAAAGAAGCAACACAAAATAACAATTCAAAAGTCAACAAGCGTGAAATGATACTGACAACAATATCTAAGGTCCTTGAAAAGAACTTTCAATTGTGCATAGAGAAATCAACATTTTTCTTTTTTTTTGTCATCCAATTTCACGACCAGGAAATTGAAGGTTAAACAGACTTTTACAAATAACTCACATTGTACCTTAGGTATCGTTGTCAGTAACTCATTACTCATCAAGACATTTAAATTGATGTTTAGTGTTGCTTAGTTTTTGTGATAAATTGTTAATAAAATTTTAGGGTTTTTTGGGGGGTCAAACTATTTTTCTTTACTGTTCAAAATTTTCTTAGCGTATGTAATTAAACATATATAAGTAACATTGGTTTGTGCAAAGTTTGATGGAAGTGCATTGTGGCGTTTGAGAGATTTTTATATTTTTCTTTTTGTCTATGGCAAAAAAGCAATGGCGAAAGGTGCAAACCTTAAGTGAAAACAATCTGAGAGTTCATACATTGATAGAATGCAGAAATACTTTTGTTAATTATGTTTTTTAAGTTTTTTAGTTGTTTATTTCTGAACTTACTTTTATAGTAGCTGAGTAATATATGATATTCTTTTTTTAATTCATAACACAAAAAAAAAACTCATAAAAACATGGCCAATATTGATCTTATGTGTAAGAATAATTTATATAAACCTGGGTTATCCTGACATTACATGTGTGTACCTAGTATTTTACCCTTTACTACATAAGTCATGTTTTATAGCATGTGTGAACAGCATAGATCTAGATCATCTAGCACATACATGCCATCTGATCAGGATCTTTACTATTTATTTCTTGTGTCAGAAATAACCTAGAGAATCGATATGCAAACAGTGTAAATCCTGATCATATTGCTGATCTTAAACACTGTTTGCACATGGATAACAGCCTTATCTCATGGAGTAATGGGTTAAGAAAAATGAATTGGTGCGAACACTCCTTAAGGTAGGATTGGCATTCGATTAGAAGTGGCAAATGTTTTCATTTCATATCATTTCTTTCCTTATGAGATCAGTTTTGGGTAAAATGTTTTTAGAAATTCGTATCAACATCTCATATTAAAACACTTCAATCACAGCGGGTCAAATTAGCTTCCAATATCATCATGAAGTGTATTTTGGAAAAATGTAAATATCTCCTACTGGTAAACATGTTTAAAGATAAAGTATTTATCTAACTCCAAATGATTAAAGATGTATTTTTTTGTATGTTGAAAGTAAGGCACATTAAATGGTTGTGGTAACGAAATATTTGAGGTCAAAAATTATTACAGAGAACCTAGATTGCTGATGAGCATTTTGATTATTTTAGTGGAAGTGTAATCAACCTTTACTCCAAAGACACAGCTTTTATGTGGCCAAACAGTTTGGACCGAAGTCAGTCGGCACATCAGTGCAGTCTGATCAGGATCAAAACTGTTTGCTTTTAGATTCATTAGATTATTTTACCAAGAGGCAAACAGTGATCTAGATCAGATGTAGCAAATGGGTAGGAAAGGTAACATGCATAGCCTATGAGCAAAACATATTGAAGATTAAAAGGTGACTAGACAGATAGAAAGTGTTGTTTTGCAGTCACTTAGACTTCAAACATGTTTCTGTAGATATAAGGTACAAGATTGGTTTAATTTATCAGGTTATTTCTGATATCACTGTTTAATAAAGAATGCTTACTTCTTAGTCAGCCATCTCAGACCCCATTAAGAACTTAGCAATATTTTACCACCCATAATACATGTATTCCAAAAACTCAGCATTCATTAAAAGCCTTCAGAAGTTTAGCATTCAAGAGGTTAAAGTTTAAAGTGAATAAAAATACAATTTTTAAACATTTTTACTGTGTTTGCTAGAAAAAGGCCTGAATAGGGTTTTGTTTTCAGTAATAACTAAAATAAATAGTCAGAAGACATAAGACTACAGAAAAACTTTTTTTTTAATTATTTTTTTCAACTGTCTTCTTTATGTTACTTAACCCATCTCACAAAAAATGACTCAAATTGAAATAACCATAAGTCAACTACATTCCGACATTTAGAAGCTTTTTGAAATAAAATTCAAAACCCATGAATAATTGCAAAATTCTCATTTAATAATGACACAGCTCAAAAGATAAATTTTCCATTTTCACTGATAATGTTGTTGATATTGGCAGATTAATTGGTAGGGGGCATGAGTAAAGAATTGGGCCTTAACTTAACAAACAAACTGAAAAAGGCAAGTTAAGTAAGTCCAAAATAGTTTCTACGCTAAAGAGAATAAATAATTTATCCAAGACATGGGACAAAACATGTCTTTATCATATAGTAATATCAGATACTATTGACTAACTCTGCATCCAATGTTGCTACACAATAGAATGGCTGGATCATACTGCATGGGATATGACTGTTATCCATGGGTGAACAGTGTAGATCCAGATCTACAGAATCTGCACTGTTTGCTTTAGGATTTGTTCCATTATTTCTGACCAAAAGTGTAGATCTTTATAAGACAGGATCAATTTTCCTACATCGATGTGCAGGCTGATCTGGGTCTACACTAATCCCAATAGTGTCAAATGCTGTGCTAAGCAGCACAGCAGGGTCGACCCTTTACTCCATATATATGCATTTTATCACATGTGCAACCAGTGTAGATCCAGATAAGCAGGCACATCTGTGCCATCTGATCAGGATCTGAACTGTTCATTATTTTATCAGAAATAAACCTAATAAATCAAAAAGTGAACAGTGCAGAACAAGGTATGTATGTGGAGGAAAAGGTTAATAATGAAACAAACCTTGTTGGATGAACATGTGGTGATAAAGCATTCCTGTCGCCAGTCAGGTCGACGGTTCTTGGTACAGACAGAGATCTAGGTGTGCCCAGTGTAACAGAGGTAGTGAAGATGTCTACAAGCTCATAGACTGGTTGTCCAGTGGTTACATTGGTGTCCACATCTTCAACAGTCACTTGTAATATTACTGACCCTTTAATCTGAAACAAATACAGGAATGACATCATTGTGTCTTCAAGAAGCTTGTATTGTTCACAGAGGTGCCTTTATCAAGTTAAGCAGAAGACATTGATTATTTTGTATGCTGCAATTATATAAAATACATATATTGGTAACCAAATAACATGTAATGAATGAGAAAATGGAAATTAATTTGGGCTCTTGTCAGACAGCATAGTCTGAAAATGTTGGAAAGTTCATGAAGCACACAATTTACTGTGACATGGCTGCTATCTATTTAACAGTTTGATTTGATTCTTTACTCCCATTACAGTGTTCTCTATATACACATGTAAACAGGTTTTATGGCATGTAAGACAAGTGTAGATCCAGATCAGCTGGCACATCTGTGGCAAACAGTGTAGATCCAGATCAGCTGTCATATGTGTGCCATATGATCTGGATCTACATTGGTGGCCTCTTGGTCAGAAATAACCTAATGGATTGAAAAAGTAAGCAGTGCAGATCCTGATGAGATGGCACAGATGTGCCAGCTGAGCTGGATCTACACTGTTTACCCAAGGATAACATCTAAAGGGTTAAGTCATATAATAACTGTATTGTTTCACAATAATAGGCTGTTTTCTGATATCGATGACATCTAGTGCTGTGCTTTTTAGATAACACTCTGGAGACTAAACTAGACATCCTTTCAGAAAGGTTTTCACTTGACTTGAAGTACAATGTCAACAGTGATTGCTAGGAACCTTATAATATCAGTGTTTAACCCTTTTACTACATGTACATGGATACCAATTATATCTCTTGAGCAACTAGTGAAGATCCAGATCAGCCTGTACATCTTAAATGCAAAACATTTCTTTAAGCACAGTACGGACTAGCTATAATTCAGAGATGTCTGTTACACAAAATCTGGGTGTTAAAAGTTAACAACATCTAAGTCTATAACAGTAATTTAGCAGGTACAGGATTGAGGACTAGTTTATAACAAATCTTACTGGCCATGTCTTGAGTGAAAATGTTGTTGATGTAGATGGTGGAAAAGTGTTGGAGTTTTGGTCAGCTGGAGCTGTTATCACTGTTGTTCCAATATCACAGATATATACAGGACTGAAAGAAATATAAAAACATATATGTTATTGTAGACCAGGGCTAAGTCGAAGAACAAACCACTTGTTCATTGTTTAGAGTATTTATGTACAAATACATAAGATGCCCAAAACATAAAGAATTACTATTTACATTCATGAAATAGACATGATAAAAAATCACAGAATTGCAACCTAATCAAATAAATTAACTTCAGCAATTCACATATATATTTGTAATATTCGTAAAACAATAAATAAATTCTTACCAGGATCTGTGGTATTATTTCTTAAGTATTTAATTTAACCAAATAATTTTGGTAACACTTGGAAATTAATAAATTTTATCAAGATGTACTATGACATGAAGTATATCTTTATCCCACAAGGGCAAGAGTAGGAGTACCAGGAAAATAGATGGTAAAGAGAGACAAAGAGGGTTTCACTGGGTTATTGGGAATTCATGCATATTATTGTGAAATCACTCACCAACCACTCAACTCACTGAACCACACAATACAAGATACATCAATGCATGCGGAATACAGTTAGGCAGTTGAATATATGTATACACATACACAGTGAGTAGGTGATCACAAACTTAAAATATTGCCTGGGTTACATTACTGTTTTTGAAACAATGATTTTCAAGAACATGTACCTTGTATTAATTAATGACAATACAGTGGAGATCCAATATAACGTGGTCCGTGGGGTCCAGACCCTCAAACCATGTAATTATCGGATCCGCGATATTGAAGGGACAAAGGAACTTACGCTAATCATAAATCCTTATATGGCGGATATAATGTTACCCTGGATAAGCATTATAATACATGTACACAGTTATTTATTATTACGTTTTATCGGTATTGTCTAAGTCTTCGTACACCAAAATAATTTTTTTCAGCTTCTTAAAAATGGGACACCGAAAACAACATTTCTTCTTCCAGTAATACGCAGAGCATCGTCGCATTAAATAACACAGACTAATATGACTAATATGAACTAGATATGAACGACGTTAATTTCTGATTGTGCATTTTAATTTACGTCTTTAAGTCTGATGTTCATAATTTTTATTGCGAGTAAGAAATAAAGTGAAAGACATATATTTTTAATCATTCTAATACTTGCCCATAAAATATCCAAGAAATGATACATGTACAGAGAGAGAGAGAGAGAGAGAGAGAGAGAGAGAGAGAGAGAGAGGAGAGAGAGAGAGAGAGAGAGAGAGAGAGAGAGAGCTACTGTATGATCAATCCACAATGATTAAATTATATTTGTATGAAGCAGTTTCTTTTCTTAACCAACGATAACTTGTAAAATAACTTCTAAAGATTTTACAATAAAGCGAATTAATACCAGTTGGAAGATTACTCAAACCATGGCACTGGCACTGGCACTGTCTACTGATGATGACGTCAAGTTTATGGCGTCATCACTCATAGTTTTTCAAAGTACACTCCGCATGCAGAAATACAAGCTCATGCTAGATACATTTTATAGCTGCTTCAAAGGACGAGTTCGTCCTTAAACGATACATTCTCTTTAAATTTATTCAAAATCTGACAAATTACGAATAATGGTGTAATTTATCAAAGGGGAGTAACTAAGAACGTCTGATAATCTAAAATACGGTACTCCGGTCTTGAGTATCAACTACAATTTCGAATTAGACCACACCTGTATAAAATGGTATATTTTTTAAACTGCATTGCTTCTGTGAGTGCCATTACATACTTAAACATAACTTTTCAGAAGAAAAAATAAAACTTTTTACGTTTATTTTTCATAAATATGTTACGCATCATCATCGGGCAAATTTGGGCTTGAAGCCTATGCGACCTAGTCTCAATAATTCGACTGCAAGCACAGACCCATTATCATACTG
The DNA here is from genome assembly GCA_038501625.1 of Corbicula japonica. Classification (NCBI taxonomy): domain Eukaryota; kingdom Metazoa; phylum Mollusca; class Bivalvia; order Venerida; family Cyrenidae; genus Corbicula; species Corbicula japonica. The sequence continues at coordinate 7,503,885 of JAZAYU010000008.1, read as the reverse complement.
ACTTTTTACAGATGTCTGTCCTTTACGTCTCAAGCAGTTACGATCAAAACTGTGGCGGAAATCGACCCGATTTAAATTCTGTTATTTATTGATAAACGTGAGTCAGGTAAACTTCAAGCGCCGAAATCGAAATTTGTTGACATGGGTGGAGTTTTAAACGAGTTTTGCATAAAAACAACGAAACCGTTATTTATAAAGGACTACATATATTGATTCTACTTGAATGTGGCTCTTAAACCGCCAAAGTTGCGATTCAAATTCCGATCGGCGGCATATAGAAATAGAAGAAAAATGTTCCGCATTGATTTGAATAGTAACTAGGTTGTGCGCGAAGGACGATCATCACATATATAGAAAAGTCATTGTCGCGCACAAATAGTTGTGCTACTATACGACCATATAGACAAAGATTTGTCTTTGCATCCGCACACTTTGATCGGGAAATAGACTACTCGCTATTCGGTCTTAATTCTTATAGAAAGCAGTTTAGGTTCTTTTAACACCGTGTAAGACCGAAATTTGATTACGGTCAACAATAATCGCAAAGTAAATAAGCACTATTTTATCATGATGCGTTACATATGTTTTACTGATGTCCATTTACCTTTATAAATTTACAAACGTTATTTTGTGTGATGCCACCCGTTTGAAACATTTGCTTCAAATAAGAAAATGGTCATTTTGTTAAAAGCGTAAGAGTAATTTATTTTAAAAGTTAACCGCCTACACACTGCTTTCATTCTGACGTGTTGTGTGCTTAAACAAAATTGGTAATGCGCCATTTGTCACCTCTTTAACAAGCTGATATCTTGTCATTATTTCTGAACGGCGCAGATAAACCCACAGGAAAATAAATCAGAGTTTTTAACTTTTGACACGACTGTAATCGAAATAACTTTAAGGGGCGAGATACTAATTTATTCAGACTTTACACCAGATAATATAATAAATCGAGTTCATATCATTAGACAGAATTTTATCAGCAGCAGTGGCACTTGGTTTGAAAGCTTGAAGAATTTTGGAAAGATATTGGGCCAAATATTTGTAGAAGTTTTGACAGTGTTTCGCTATTTATGAGTATTTGGACCATTAATCAAAGTAAGCCCCTTGCAAAACAACTTGATGATCAAAGCTTTCTATTTTTGTACATAAATTATGACCTTATTTGGGAGGAAATCTTAGATAAACGGACGAAAATGTAACAATAAATGACTTACAAAGACATAGTAAATAAAATACTAAAGAATTATATTTTCCTCCAGAAATTATTGTTATAAGTTTCCATCAGTGTTGCAAAGGCTTGTTTTTTCGAACAGAACTTGCTGGAAACGCTCTTTTATAACTAAAAAATTGTAAGACTATATGTCTTCATTATGACGACACGATCGTAATACAGATACGTTATTTGTGACTTTGAGGCGAATAAGCAAAGGTTAAGCAGTTATGCAAACGTTATATTTGGAAACTTATTTGTTTTCAACGAAAAACTAGGTTTAGAACGAACTCATGACATGCTGGACAACATAACCGTTTTTGGTAGTTCCCATTCAGTTTTTATGTTGTCCTTTTCTAAAAAGTGGTTTCGAATTAATCAAATTTTGTAACATGATAACCTAAATAGTATATTTGTGATTTCGATTTACCATTCATCTGTTCTCAGACTGTTATTAAAATATTGCACTTACGTGGGACGAAGAACATATATACTATTTAACGTTTCATTAAAGTTTCTCCAGAAAAGATATTCTTGCCGGAGGCTATTAAACATATATATAATGAGGCGATTCAGAATGCGCATTTTTTCATGATTTGGCTTAAAATGTTTGAGAAAATAAAACACCCATATCATGCAATCAACTTTACCTCCAAAAACACAATCAACTCTTGTTGAACTTTTTCAGGCGTTTAAATCAATCAATCAGCTTTATGCGTGCGAGTACTTGGAGTCAGTGAGTGTGTGGGTGTGGCTAGGGTGGGGGAAGGGGGAGAGATGGTCATGACCAGATCTTCTCCGATAAATTGTTTTCTATTTCTTCTCGAACCTGTGAGCAGAGCATGAAAAGTGGAGGTGGTGGAATAAAGAAGAGCACGAAAAGTGGTGTTGGGCTAGAGTAGAGCACGAAAAGTGGGGGTGATGGGTTAGAGCAGAGCACGAAAATCGGAGATGGTGGGCTAGCCCTGAGCACGAAAAGTGGAGTGGTTACGCGGCAGAAGTTCGTATTCCTCAGTACTAGAATGAGTAAGGCGACTCTAACACACATTTTTTTCCGCTATTCATGAACCAAAACAAAATAAAGAAGACGCCGCAGCGCGACAAACGACGAAACCAGGATTTCTGCCTAGATATACATTTTAAGTGAAAGGGAGCATAAATATAAAAAATATATGAAGAGTTTTGAAGCTTATCCTGATAGTTGCTATTGTGATGTCAGACAACTATGTTAAATTTCAAAGCTCTACGTTGAATGGTTACTTAAAGAAATCGTGAACTTAAACAAAATAAATCATGAAATGTTTCTCGCCCGCCCATTGCCATACCCTGATTGCCAGGGTTTTGCCAAAGAAAACCTGGTTAACAACAACAACCAGAAAAAAATTGTCCCATGTACACTATCAATTATTGTCGTTATCAGGATATATCAGGATAATCTTAACGTAGGTGGGCAAACAATTTAATCGAAAACATTCCTTATCACTCCCTGATATTAAAATTACTCATTTAATTTACAGATATTACAAGCTTATAGTGTGGAACATTCCCGAAATCCAAATTTCTCCACTTCACACGCAGTTTTGTTCATATAGAAAACACAACATGTACAAGACATACCAACAATTATCACTTTTTGGGTTTAGCAGCCCTTTTTTTGGCTTGGGATAAGAATGTTCGATTAGGGGAACACTCTTTCCCATATTTTTGTAGGCCATAGTCTAGGCTTTTTACAACTAAATTTCGATTTTGGATGAAAGCCCCGGACAGAATGAACTTTAAATTCATTCCTTATTTCTTGCTTCTAGCACGTTAATATGAGTTAATTAATGTGATATTTATCTTTACCGCAAAAGCTTAACATGCTACATCGCAAAAATTGTTTTATTTATTCGACGATGAAAATTTTAAAGCAATGGCCACAATAACTCTGTGACATATGGAAAAGAGTCGCACTCGTTCGATTAAATCAAATGCTAGAAATGCGGTTCGATTGAAACGACCCGTGACTGAATAACATTTAAATAGTGTTTTTTTTTCAATTTGAATATATCGCCACAAATCTTGTTACTTCACTAATAATAATATACTGGATCTAACCATCTTCGAGTTTCGAATATACCACGCATTATTGAAATGATTTTCAACATTAGTACATGTATGACCAATCCTATATGGATTTATTTCTGGTTCGATGTACAGTAAGTTTGGCGGACATTTTGCAATTTTCTTCGAAGTCATGTACTATTTATTAAGGAACGGGTATTATCTTTTGGAAGATTTCTATGTGGAACAGATCAAACTAAGTGAATGTATAAAAAGTTTCAGCTTATTATAGATAGTACGGATGTAGCCCTATTAAGCTATTCCTTTACGAACTTTTGACAGTTTCATAACGAAAATGTAGTTTTTTTCCGGAGTCAAAATCGTTACTCCCGAACGCAAAGACCAGCCCGCGGCCGGATACGACCACTCAAGTCGTGTTCGAAGAGAGGGACACATAGCGGGAACTTTCATTTACACCTTTTTAAATAAGCTTGAATGGTCTTTGGATATAACTGATTAATTGCCATGCCTAGCGATTTACAATAATTGCAGTTTTCAGGCATCGAACCGCGGACATGGACACGGACGCGGAACGGACACAGAGGTATGGAATATACCCAATGATATCTTTGGTGAGTGAAAAATCGCGGACACGGACGCGGACACGGACACGAATCATGCATCACGGAACTATGGAATACCGGCCTAAGAATTACCTTCCAGTGCCTGTAGCCCATGTAGCCTGTGTGACCTAGTGGTTAAGGCAGTTGGCACCTAACCTGTGGGTTTGAGAAAGCTTTCCAGCAAAGGAAGGTCGGTAATGTCTATCCAGAAGCCTGCTAGGGCCCATGGGGCCAAAAACAACGCATGGAAGGACACCTGTTTTTTTTCTTCGCCAGAAAAGTCCACACATTGAGATGAACAGGATGGATGGACAGGACACTTACAACAATCAAATCATCAATCGTCATTTGCAACCACATAGATAATCAGCGATCTAATGGTGCTGACGTTAAAGCTTACCTCGCCGAGTCGGACACACATATTGTCAATCGATGATCGCACCCCGTATTAAAGCAGCCTGTGCCCGTTATATTTAAACCATCACAGCATTGCCCATTATAGTCCGTGGCCGAGGGATTATCATAGTTTAATAAGTTGATCGAAAGTTTCCCTTCACCATGAACTACAGATATCTGCAATAAGATAAGCACAGCTAATAAACGGCGTGGCAAAAATAAAGTCAACAATGTTAGTGATTTTCACAATAAATCAACAAGCAGGCTAAAATAAAGTAAACAGTATTAGTGATTTTAAGTCATTGAAATTTTCTGACCAGATGGAAACCGAGTATAAGGAAATGATAAATGTTGGTTTGTTTTCGTCCAACATAGTTTTAGTTTAGAAAAATTTAAAATTGAAAAATAACAACATAAAAGTAAAATAAAATAAAATACAGACAATTATATTTTATTTTTGTAAGTTCCATTTGTTCATTTGTTTATTTCTTTAAAGAAAATCTGTAATAAGCGCAATATTATAAAACGTAAGTCGGGTCATGGTGAGGTTGCTGAAACTAGTGGAAAACGTAAAACATTACTAGTTTCAGTGGAAACCGTAAAGATTGCTAGTGGAAACCCTAATGCAAGTTATAGTGATGTTGGTAAAGCTAGTGGAAATCTTAAATCGAGTTCTGGCTCCAAGGTTAAAAAACTGAGCATGGAAACCAGTCTCAAGCATCTAATTGGCTGAAATGGCGACCAGTCAATCAGATTCTTGAGATTTGAGACTGGTTTCCAATCTCAGTTTTATAACCTTTAGGCCTGGTGATGTTGCTAATGTAGGCCATGGTCAGAAGCTGGAGCTGGTGATTTCACTATCAACAACAGTAAAGCGAAACACTACTGTAAAGTTTTTTTCATTCATTTTATTTTTGTTTGTCTGCTTTATGGTGTACAACACGCAATTCTTAAGCCATGTACCGACTTTCGATCAGTGAAACTAACTTGTAACTGCTTCCTCGGCTTCGTACCAACACGTACATGCAACTATTCGTACACTTAAGCTGCGGAGGATTTCTGACATAAAGTCTTCAGTTAAAATAATATGATATCTTTCCAACGACTATTGGATTCGAAATATTCTGTCCTGGTTTGTGTCAGCTTTGTGAAGCCACATTCAAAGACATTTTTAAATATCTATTTGAAATACATAGACATGTTAAATGATAAAAAGTGTTCTTTACTTACCAATGTATATAAGCAGAAACAGATTCCAAAATTATAAATTAATGTTGTCATTTTGACAAAATAATATTCCAAAATATAATGCGATTCTTCTCCAATGTTAAAGATGCATTTTGATTTATAATCCTAAAATACGAAACACTGTCGACGAAAATTATTGCAAAATCGCAATGATTCCTTAGGCCAGTAGTTCAGCTTATCTATGGAATTTATTTCTCAATGAAAAAATTAGTGATTTGGCCGAAGCCTACTCAGATATTCCTTAGTATCTTAGCTATGTGTGAGTCTCGCCCTTATGATAACGCCCCGTTATTGATTATAAGTGATATTCCATTCAAATCACTTGACAATCAGTAGGTGGACTGAGAAAATTTTAAAATCACAGTATTAATATAAAAATTTGAAATTTGTGTACTTTATCGGTGCTTCAAATTTTACTACATCGTGGGACACTTTGCTTTGGCGACCTGTCTTACACAAGGTATTACTGCATCAAAATTAAATTTGAACTTTGGCATGTCTTATCTTTAAGATCTTCAGTAAATACGACTAAATCGTTTTATCTTTGCATGGCGTGGGTGGCTCATGCAATAAAACGCAAACATTTTAAGCATGTGTGTTTGTTTGTTTTGACTGCGTTTCTTTTTTTTTTTAAATTTCGATAAGCGCATATAGTAGGCTTTATCACATTACATACGAAATGGCAATAGCAAAATATGTTTAGATTTTAGTGACTGCATATCAGAAAACATCACAAGTCTAACAAAGGTAATAAACATTTTAAAAATATTGACGCCTTTAAACATCCTCTTCCGTATCCTCTGTATATTTCAACGGCAAAGGGTGCCCGAAGCAACTTATTGTATGTCCACTGTATATAGTAACGGCAATATGAAAAAGCGAAGAATGACTTATATCCACTGTATAGGCAGATATCAATGAGAAAACAGAAGTCACTTATATCCACTGTATATATCAACGGCAATCAATGGGAACCAGAAGCAACTTATATCAACATTATCGCGTTTCGAGTTATCGCAATTCCAATCAAAGGGAACCAGATTCCACTTATATCCACTGTATATATCAACGGCAAAGGGAACAAGAGGTCACTTATATTCTGTATATATCAAAGGAACCAGAGGTCACATATATCCATTGTATAAGTCTACGAAAATGGGAACCAGAAACTATTTATATCCACTGTATACATCAACGGCAAAGGGAACCAGAAGCCTCTTATAACCGTTGTATATATTAACGGCAAAGATAACCAGAAGCCTCATATATCCGTTGTATATATTAACGGCAAAAGATAACCAGAAGCCTCTTATATCCGTTGTATATATTAAGGACAAAGGGAATCAGAAGCCTCTTATATCCGTTGTATATATAAAGGACAAAGGGAACCAGAAGCCTCTTATATCTGTTGTATATATCAACGAACATTTATGTGTGTATTTATATTTATTTATAGTCGCTTCTTGAAGCCCATATATGAGCTACGGTCCAGAAGATTGTTAGTCGTTATATGTTTCGGATAATTATGCAAGATACTTATGACTCACCATTTCCAGAAACGTCCCTGGTTCTTTTCAGTGCCCGGTGTAAAGTACCACTTCACTGGACCTCGGCTTAAGGTCTCGTCTGAAGGACGGTTAGTAATTTCAGTCGGAGTAGGGGGGGATCTAACCAGCGATCCCTGGACTCATAGGCAGACGCGCTAACCACTGAGCTTATGATCCGCTCTTGAAAATCAACGACAATAGGAACCACTGTATACATCAACGGCAATAAATAAGAACCAGAAGCTTCTATATCCACTGTATACATCAACGGCAATAAATAGGAACCAGAAGCTTCTATATCCACTGTATACATCAACGGCAATATATAAGAACCAGAAGCTTCTATATCCACTGTATACATCAACGGCAATAAATAAGAACTTGAAGCTTCTATATTCACTGTATACATCAACGGCAATAAATAGGAACCAGAAGCTTCTATATCCACTGTATATATCAACGGCAATATATAGGAACCAGAAGCTTCTATATTCACTGTATACATCAACGGCAATAAATACGAACCAGAAGCTTCTATATCCACTGTATACATCAACGGCAATAAATAAGAACCTGAAGCTTCTATATTCACTGTATACATCAACGGCAATAAATAGGAACCAGAAGCTTCTATATCCACTGTATATATCAACGGCAATATATAGGAACCAGAAGCTTCTATATCCACTGTATACATCAACGGCAATAAATAGGAACCTGAAGCTTCTATATCCACTGTATATATCAACGGCAATATGTAGGAACAAGAAGCTTCTATATTCACAGTATACATCAACGGCAATAAATACGAACCAGAAGCTTCTATATCCACTGTATACATCAATGGCAATAAATAGGAACCAGAAGCTTCTATATCCACTGTATACATCAACGGCAATAAATAGGAACCAGAAGCTTCTATATCCACTGTATACATCAACGGAATTAAATAGGAACCAGAAGCTTCTATATCCACTGTATACATCAACGGCAATAAAGGGAACCAGAAGCTTCTATATTCACTGTATACATCAACGGCAATGAATAAGAACCTGAAGCTTCTTCTTCCACTGTATAAATCAACGGCAATAAAAAAAGGAACCAGGAGCTTCTTTTTCCACTTTATACATCAACGGCAATAAATACGAATCAGAAGCTTCTATATCCGCTGTATACATTAACGGCAATAAATAGGAACCCGAAGCTTCTATATCCACACTATACATCAACGGCAATAAATAGGAACCAGAAGCTTCTATATACACTGTATACATCAACGGCAATAAATAGGAACCAGAAGCTTCTTTTTCCACTGTATAAATCAACGGCAATAAATAGGAACCAGAAGCTTCTATATTCACTGTATACATCAACGGCAATAAATAGGAACCATAAGCTTCTATATCCACTGTATACATCAACGGCAATAAATAGGAACCAGAAGCTTTAATATCCACTGTATACAACAACGGCAATAAATAGGAACCAGAAGCTTCTATATCCACTGTATACAACAACGGCAACAAATAGGAACCAGAAGCTTCTATACCAACTGTATACATCAACGGCAATAAATAGGAACCAGAAGCTTCTATATCCACTGTTTACAACAACGGCAATAAATAAGAACCAGAAGTTTTTTTTTCCACTCTATACATCAACGGCAATAAATAGGAACCTGAAGCTTCTTTTTCCACTCTATACATCAACGGCAATAAATAAGAAACAGAAGCTTATATATCCACTGTATACATCAACGGCAATAAATAGGAACCAGAAGCTTCTTTTTCCACTGTATACAACAACGGCAATAAATAGGAACCAGAAGCTTCTTTTTCCACTGTATACACCAACGGCAATAAATAGGAACCAGAATCTTCTATATCCACTGTATACATCAACGGCAATAAATACGAACCAGAAGCTTCTATATTCACTGTATATATCAACGGCAATAAATAGGAACCAGAAGCTTCTATATTCGCTGTATACATCAACGGCAATAAATGGGAACCAGAATCTTCTATATCCACTGTATACATCAACGGCAATAAATAGGAACCAGAAGCTTCTATATTCACTCTATACATCAACGGCAATAAATAGGAACCAGAAGCTTCTATATTCACTGTTTACATCAACGGCAATAAATAGGAACCATAAGCTTCTATATTCACTGTATTTATCAACGGCAATAAATAGGAACCAGAAGCTTCTACATCCACTGTATATATCAACGGCAATAAATAGAACCAAGCTTCTATATTCACTGTATACATCAACGGCAATATATAGGAAACAGAAGCTTCTTTATTCACTGTATAAATCAACGGCAATAAATAGGAACCAGAAGCTTCTATATCCAATGTTTACATCAACGGCAATAAATAGGAAACAGAAGCTTCTATTTCCACTGTATACATCAACGGCAATAAACAAGAACCAGAATCTTCTTTTTCCACTGTATACAACAACGGCAATAAATAGGAACCTGAAGCTTCTTTTTCCACTGTATACATCAACGGCAATAAATAGGAACTTGAAGCTTCTTTTTCCACTGTATACATCAAAGGCAATAAATAGGAAACAGAAGCTTCTATATTCACAGTATACATCAACGGCAATAAATAAGAACCAGAATCTTCTTTTTCCACTGTATACAACAACGGCAATAAATAGGAACCTGAAGCTTCTTTTTCCATTGTATACATCAACGGCAATAAATAGAAACCAGAAGCTTCTATATCCACTGTATACATCAACGGCAATAAATAGGAACCAGAAGCTTCTATATTCACTGTATACATCAACGGCAATAAATAGGAACCAGAAGTTTCTATATTCACTGTATACATCAACGGCAATAAATAGGAACCAGAAGCTTCTATATTCACTGTATACATCAACGGCAATAAATAGGAACCAGAAGATTCTATATTCACTGTATACATCAACGGCAATAAATAGGAACCAGAAGCTTCTATATCCACTGTATACATCAACGGCAATAAATAGGAAACAGAATCTTCTATATCCACTATATACATCAACGGCAATAAATACGAACCTGAAGCTTCTATATTCACTGTAAACATTAACGGCAATAAATAGGAACCAGAAGCTTTTATATCCACTGTATACATTAACGGCAATAAATAGGAACCAGAAGACAAAGACAGATGTACAGGGAGATCAATGATAACAAATAATGTACAGTACTGTCCAGATAATAAACTTGAAGGAAATCAAACCCTTGTATTTTCTAATTATATGCATCAATCTCGCGCAATTGATATTTAAAGATATTTCTGTTTTACATTTGTAAAATTATACCGTCTAATACACTTGTTGGTACAATGCACTTAATCTTCTTTTATAGTGCATTAAAATTTCAAGAGCATTTACTCTTCATATTTTGTTCTTTTAGTGTGTCTCGACGACGTACAGGTATTTAAAATATAAGACATTGCTAAATCACTTAAACTTGAAATCGTTTGGGAACCAGACATTGTCCGGATCGCAGTTCTAAAGGTGGAGGCACTTTCTTGTAACAGGTATAACAATTGCTGTGTGACTGGCTGGCTGTCTTTAAAATTTCAACCGTTTAGCTGTGTCAAGTAAGACGAAGCCGTTATGTATGTAATAAGTCTTATATATTTTTGGTTAGTCTTCACTTAAGCTTCGCTGACGGGATGAACTGGTAATGTTTTTAACAGGCAACACGTGTGCGCAAACATGTTTATAATTTTACTGCAGTTCCGAAAATACCTAAACCAGTTTTATTATAATTCAGAATACTGCACGTTCAGATTTAGTCTAGTTTTCTATTTTGTGCGTCAAAACACATCCTGTTATCAGCTATATTTTACACTTCTTAAAAATATATAGAAAATTCCACAATTATGTTATACCCATTTATATATGTTAGTACAATCTGATTAAAATCATCTCCTGAAAACTGCTACGCTATCATTTTGTTAGATCTGACTTTAGTGAGATTGATTTTAGTATAGACATTATCACTGTCATGTAACAGCTGCCCTGTACCATATAGTGGGTACACTGTGGCAGTCCGCAAGATGGCGACCAGTTAAGCGACGAAAATGTATGTGCTATTTTGTTTCCAATTTATATATACATTGTAAGGTATAGACTTGTATACTTGGATCATATCATGAAAAGGATTGTTGATTGATTAAATGATTGCCTGCTTTTTTGCCGGTGTGTCTGTTTGACCCTGTAATTGATAAAAATAAATGACCTTATTGGCTATTTCAAAATGGAAGCGAGAGCGACGACTGATTTCGGCTTTTTATTCTATGACAACTTTGTTGTTCTCGTAATATGTGACATCCCTTTGAAGCGCCTCTAATTGCCTATCTTGTGGTATAACTATTAAACTGAACAATTATTTTGTTTTTTTAGAAAATGCGATTCAAACAAATTTTTGTTGGTACCCTGTACCGCCCCTGGGATTATAAGATGGTACCTTGCATGGTCGTTGGATTAGTGTCGAAAAGGGTACTCTGTATGGTCTACTTTTCCATAAAAGTTATACCACAAGATAGGTAATTAGAGGCGCTTTAAAGGGATATCACATATTACGAGAACAACAAAGTTGTCATAGAATAAAAAGCCGAAATCAGTCGTCGCTCTCGCTTCCATTTTGAAATAGCCAATAAGGTCATTTATTTTTATCAATTACAGGGTCAAACAGACACACGGGCAATAAAACAAGCAATCATTTAATCAATCAACAATCCTTTTCATTATATGATCCAAGTATACAAATCTATACCTTACAATATGCATACAAATTGGAAACAAAATAGCGCATACCTTTTCGTCGCTTAACTGGTCGCCATCTTGCGGACTGCCACAGGGTAGCCACTATATGGTACAGGGCAGCTGTTACACGACAGTGATTATTATCAAATAACAAATAACATATTTCTTTAAAAACGTTTTAGGCTCGCGTGAGATGTCTCAAAATGATAGAGTTGAGAATGATAACCAATTTTAGATCTCAAGCTTCCCTTTTCAGATTACTGATATTGAAATGTCGGTTTTATAACCTGGAGATCCTGAATGTTTTAGAAGCACATTTTTGTTTCCTTCTTTAATTAAATGTTGGCTCATGCTACTCAGTGTCGAATGACCTACGAGAACAATGTTCTGAGTCTACTTCGACCTGGTGGAATCGAACCCACAACGTTGTTCATGTGACAACGGTACTAAATTTTTATTCGGAAGTTATCTCTACTAGTTGTCATGGTTGAAAACGAAGCAACTCCTGGATATTCATTCAGTAATCATGATAATCTTTGATGTCTTTGAAAATTCAAGTTGAATGTGTTTTGCTCCGTCGGAATTATTTGAACGTGCTAACAAAATTAATACCCGAAGTGATTTCTTCTCGTAATATGTTAATGTTATACGTTATGTTGATTTTGATAAGTTTGAATGTAGACTATTAAGAAAACCTAAGTACTGCATAATGGAATTTAAAATCTGTGTGTTCTTCTAATCGAAAATCGCCAAAAGTTGTCCAAATCTCGTTATCAGAGGTTTTTGGTGACCAATCACACATTTTTGTCTGACCGGATGGTCGTTCAGATAACACCTATACATAACTTGCAGAAACCGAACAGATAAGCTCAAATCAGGGGCCTTGCTGTACACCAATATTGACTTTCATTTCGTCTTATCAATCTTTTAAAATAATTAGCTATAACAAATTTCATAGCGGGTAGATGATTATACGAGCCAGTTTTAGCTATACAAACAGTGAGATATGATTTTTGTTGAAATGCCCAATTTGAAAAATGGCCACACCTTAAGGTTAAGCCTTGTGAAATAGTTAATACCTCTTCAGTTATGATTGAGTGACATGTTTGGATCACACAGTCCACGATATTTTGGGAAATCTGTATTTCGAAACAAAATCATAAATTATTTATATTTTTACATATTCAGTTTGTAATAATGTGGAGGGCGCGATCACAAAATTGGACAGACATTTCATCATACATTTTATCGGATGGCTTCGCTTTTAAGCATTAACACATTAATGAAAATTGCAAACAGGATCTGACCGAATTATGAGAACATAGAAATGAACTAAAATAAGTTAACAAACGGCCACTTAAATCAGGCCCACAGTTTTCCATAGAAATGCATTTTTGTTAGACATCTCGTCCAAATTTTAGTTAATTAGAGTAGAAACAGCATACAGCTTACATAGCTTAGATCATGACGTTTTATTGACGTCGGGCTTTATCAGAGTAGGGCCGGTATTCCATAGTTCCGTGATGCGTGATCCGTGTCCGTGTCCGGGTCCGTGTCCGCGATTTTTCACTCACCAAAGATATCGTTGGGTATATTCCATACCACCGCGTCCGTGTCAGCGGCGTGTAACAGACACGGAGGTATGGAATATACCCAATGATATATTTGGTGAGTGAAAAATCGCGGACTTGGTCGCGGACACGGATCAGGCATCACGGAACTATGGAATATCGGCATAAGGCCGATATTCCATTGTTCCGTGATGCGTGATCCGTGTCCGCGAATACACCCAACGATATCTTTGGCGAGTGAAAAATCGCGGACACGGACGCGGACACGGTATTCCGTGATGCGTAATCCGTGATCCGTGTCCGCGTCCGTGTCCGCGATTTTAGGCCGGTATTCCATAGTTCCGTGATGCGTGATCGTGATAGTGATCCATGTCCGTGTCCGCGATTTTTTTTCACTCACCACCAGTACGTCGTGGTTATAACAACCTCTAAATCCAACCTAAAGATAAACAAGATTGCTTAAACCGATCCGAAGTACTATTGATTATACACTGTAATTTGGTGTGACTTTTCCAGAGCAGGAGAAACAAAGGTTAACGATGTATTAAATAATATTTTACTATATTTTTGTAATTGTCAATATTTAATATATAATTGTATTTCACATGAGCTTCCTTTCCCATAACAGTCACACGGATAACCATAAAGTAGAATTTGGACAGGTGCTCATATTTTTCGGCGTAAGCTGTCTAAGCTCACTTTTGACCTAGTTTTTCGACCAATGAAATGTTGTAAATAATACTCGTATTCTATTATTATGCAGCGGGAAAATGAAATAAACTATTTCGATTGGTAGCTATTTACACCAGATAGGCATCTAGGAGGGTGGAGAGGTATCTAGTGGGATTTTTATTATTATGCAGCGAGAAAATCAAATAGATTATTTCGATTGGTTGTTAGTGGGTGTTGTTTACGATTACCGTAACGATTTTTATATTTTGTGTAAGTATTTACCTAGCTCTTACATGTTCGAGCATTTTCGTTTTTAAAAGCGATAATTGTATTGGAGAAAAAAATATTTACAATTTAAATATCTAGTTAAGTCAATATTGGTGGCTTAAATACAATTTTATATGGAATATTCTTGGATGTCAGGTAAACACAGTCGTACAATACACAGTGTAAAACGGAAGAGAAGTGCAGATATTTCTAGGTCTTACTGGTTCTTTTCTACTTCCTTTGATACTGATTGTTAATTTCAAGTCTAAGTTTCAACTTCTCTGTAGTGTAGTGGCTAACACTCTCGCCTCGCAAGCGGATGCCCCGGGTTCAATACTCAGGTGGGACACTTTTTTTAAAGTTAATTTACGTGAACGTTGGTGGATTTCGATCTTGTAACAGGCTGTTATTATTTATATTTATTAAATTTCAAGAACATTTATTCATCTTCAGTTCTAACTCTACAATAGGTATTTTATTGAAACTTAATAAATGTAGATCAAGACCTAATGTAAGACATTGCTTCTTTAATCGACTTATTATCACCGTATGAAATTGTTGTAACATCTTCAACATTTTTTTTAAAGACACTTTCAACGAATTTATGAGTTGTCATGATTCGGTCGGTTAATCTC
Source organism: Corbicula japonica (assembly GCA_038501625.1). Taxonomy (NCBI): domain Eukaryota; kingdom Metazoa; phylum Mollusca; class Bivalvia; order Venerida; family Cyrenidae; genus Corbicula; species Corbicula japonica. The sequence goes on along the minus strand of JAZAYU010000008.1, from coordinate 7,488,882 downwards.
TAGGTCATACTAAGAAGGCAGGGGGTTCGTCAACAGCTATAACAAGTAAAATAAAATAACTAAACTGTGTCTGCTTCGTCTCTCTATATTTCTTTCTTTCTTATATACATGCATATATAAATCTTTTCCATCAACGCCGTTTATCGTTTTTAAAGATATTTCTTGTTACCAGGTGAAATGTGTGTTGGCCAGTAACATATGCACAGATATGAAAAGTAGAACAAGATGGACGATACATGGCACGAGCATGGATTTCGACCGTTAACATTTGCACTGGTTTGGTTTTTTTATTTATAATTACTGTGTTTAATTGTTATCTTTAATTAAGGAGCTTAAACAGTCCTTTATACAATCAAGTTTTGGGAGCTTTGCCTAAGTTATTTCAGTTTGATTGTTTTGTGAGAGGGTTTGGTCATTTTTTGCTTTTATAAAATTTAACTGTTTCTAATTTTAAATTTATGGATTTTAGTTGTTGTGTATATAAATTTTTAAAACAAGTCTTAAGTGAATATTTCGGTATATTCATAAGATTGTAAGAATGTGTTTTCATGTTAAAACCAGAATCAGAGACTTTTTCACGTTAAGATCTACCCAATAACTACTTTAAATCAGATCACACAATAACGCAACAATGTATATTGATACAGGCATTTTATTTATATCTAACTAAAACTTTCAAAAAATAAACGTAAAAATAAAAAAAAACAACTTTCTAATACAAACAATTTGCATTGATTACTGCCATTTATGTTTTGCATTGATAATTGGCACACATCACGAGATGCAGACGACACTTCCTTTCTTTGAATTGTTTGATATTATGGTTATGTCGATAACAAATGGACGAAAAATAAAAATGAAAAATGAAGATAAATGAGAAAAACAAAACAAATAAAAAACAACAAAATAAACAAAACACTAGCAACAGGAAAACAACATGCTGAATTTTGCAGACGACACGAACATGTAGGTACAGCACTTCACTGTAAGAGATCACTAAAATAAATAGTGTCCACTTTAATTCAACACACATATTATCCACCAATATATTTATAAATTAAAGAGAGTTTGTAACGAAATAAATATTTCAACCTATATTGGAGTTATTTCCCTTGCCCGGTATTAGAGAAGCAACTCATACATAAGGTAAAATACACTACACAGTCAAAAAAGAAGGGGATCAGGTGCAGCCACATTCGCCTACGATGAGGTCGGGTACATCTACTTTCCTGACTACGCCCATGTGGTCCCTGTATAGAAGGCTTTGGGGTCTGGCGAATGACACGGGTGAGCAGCAGGTCTGGAAAGCACCGAGGCTGTGGGAAGCGCTCTGCTGCTGTATAGTCTGGACCAAACGAGTATGGTTGTAGTATGCGGCCTGGATACCTGTGGGAAAAAGAGTTTTGTTTGTTTAACGTTTCTCTATTCGATGTGTTTCTTCCGTTTGCTAAGTTAATCACAGTTTCACCTCTTTCCCCAAATGCCTTCAAAATAAATAACTGTTTTGCTCGGTTTTACGTTCAAGGTAACCAATTATTGATCTTTCAGCTAAGAAATTGTGGATATCAAAATAAATTACATTTCGAGAAACAGCGCAAAACAGTTCTATGTATAGATTAGTTTGCGCAATGGCTCAATTTGATCTAATGCAATTTGTTTTTTAGTTATAAATAGGATGAGTTTAAAGAAAAGAAACGTTTATGGAAGACAGACTGTAATTTAAGCTTAAGGTTTAAAATACCATTGCATGATCCAACGCAGAAATTGGGACGTATTTTGTCCGGCGTCATGATGTAATCCCAGCCTATGTCCCGGAAGTTGATTTCAAGCGTCTCTCTGTGACAGCAATTTGAACCGCCCTCTATGCACTGTGTTTGTCGTCTGGGACGCTTGCTTGGGGTTTGGTTCTTTTTCATGTAAAATACGAGTATCGGTGTGTATCCTGTAAAATAAGTGTAAAGTAATTAATCTTGTTTAAAATTGTAAACGCCCCCTTCCTCTATTCCCTGAACCCGACGATAGTTTTCGATTCGAAATTTCGATTTTTATTTTAAAAAATCACCTTAAGTTATAACTGCTCTGTTCATAAATAATATGAAGTGATTGAAAAGTACTTTTTCTAAATATTTGTCAAAACCAATCTTTCACATTAAAAACGATATTTTAATAATTATTATTCTTTCATATTATAATGAAAACTAGTGCGAAGTAATCGAATACTTTGCTTTAAATACATTTCATTCAAGATCAAGCGATCAACACTTGAAAAGACCCAAACGTCGAAGAAGACGTATACACAATATACGACAGTTTGGAAGAGCAGAATTTAATGGCCAAAGGAAACACTACAGAACAGCACATGCTATGTCTATAACTGAAACGTCAATTTGACCAGAAGCGCAAATGGAAGAAATAGTGCAAAGTTTCATTAATTTTATTAAAAGTTTCTAGTTTTGTTACCTGTTTGCAATGAATAGTTCTGAAGAATATCTAATATAAAGTGTTTTTTTCCTATTAAAGATAGTAGAAAATTGATTTGTAAAAATAATTATTGTCTAAGAAGTAGACATTCGACATTACTGCCAAAAGTAGATATACCATGAATACGCGTATTAAAAATGTATGTCTTAACAACGGAAGCCGCGCCTTCTATATAAACGGTCAGCGGAGTAAAACGATATAGTAGTTGCGCGTAAAATTGATGGTATGTTCACTATTGTTTATGTAAATCAACAAACTCTTCAGATGATAGTTATTGCATTTGTTAAAATAAAGTAAATGACACCCGGAAAAAATATTTTTTATGTTACTCTATCCGTTTTCTCGATTTATAATTGTTCGATAAATGTTGATGAACTACTAATTATATACATAATTTCGTTTTTTAAACACAATCAAGTGTTAAAATGTGTTATAAAACGTTTTCGCTATACCAAAGCGTATACCTTAATATGCTCTATTTTACCATTATCAACCCACTTACCGAAATACGATCTGTACGACAAGCCGGGATTTATAACTGATTTCGAAATGTTGGGTTTTCAGTTATATATTGTAAATTAAGAACACCAGAGGTGGTTATAGAACTGACTTGGAATCAACCATACAATGCATTACGGACGAACCGTTAGAATTACAGCGACGACAAACTATTTTGTTGTATAGTCACGTTTACCGCCCTTTGAATAAAAGGCATTCAATTTAGAAAACAACCAAATATACAATCAGCAAAAGTGACATTTGTCATCAATTGTTTTATGTTTACAATGCATGCCAGTTTCGATTCTACCCTATGTGAGGAGAGGGTTTGAAAACTAATTAATTAATGTCTTAATGAAGTTTGGCTTTCGCAGTGACGGAGCGCGTTCGCTCCCAGATAGAGGCAATATCATTTGAAATACACAGTAGCGCTGTGTGTGCAGTGTGGCGGTCGTAAAAAGTCTCCCCGTAAACACAGTCAGTACTGTTATCAGTAAAATATCCCATTATCGATGTAATGCAGTGATGGTAACGTATATCAGGGCAATCCGATCAAACATTTTTTGGGGTTGTCCCGGTTAGCTCAATTAGTTGCGTTGTCGGAATTGCAGGGTTAGGCGCTGTCGCCGTGACGATGCCTGACGATGCCTGTTCGCTCCCAGATAGAGGCAATATCATTTGAATTCACAGTAGTGCTAATTGTGCAGTTTGACGGCCGTAAAAGTCTCCCCGTACATATAGTCAGTACTGTTATCAGTAAAATATCCCGTTACCGATGTCATGCGGTGATGGTAACGTATATCAGGACAATCCGATCAAACATTTTTGGGGTTGTCCAGGTTAGCTCATTTTGTTGCGTTGTCGGAATTGCAGGGCTAGGCGCTGTCGCCGTGACGATGCCTGACGATGCCTGTTCGCTCCCAGATAGAGGCAATATCATTTGAATACACAGTAGTGCTATTTGTGCAGTGTGACGGCCGTAAAAGTCTCCCCGTACATATAGTCAGTACTGTTATCAGTAAAATATCCCGTTACCGATGTCATGTGGTGATGGTAAGGTATATCAGAGCTATCCGATCAACTTTTCTTAGGGTTGTCCCGGTTAGCTCAATTGGTTGCGTTGTCGGAATTGCAGGGCTAGGCACCGTGACGGTGCGGGTTCGCTCCCAAATAGATGAAATATAATTTGAAATTCACACTAGCGCTATTTGTGTAGTGTGGCGGCCGTAAAAAATCTGCCCGTACAAATAGTCAGTACTGTTATCAGTAAAATAACCCGTTACCGATGAAATGCAGTGATGGTTAGGTATATAAATCAGGGCTATCCGATCAACCTTTTTGTGTGGTTGTCCCGGTTAGCTCAATTAGTTGCGTTGTCGGAATTGCAGGCTAGGCGCTGTCGCCGTGAAGGTGCAGGTTCGCTCCCAGATGGAGGCAATATCATTGTAAATTAGTTCAATACCATTTAATTATCCCGCAGGCTAAAACTGGATACTTTAAAACGAGTTTATTACAATAAATCGCTTTTAATCAATGAGGTTTTTATGATTTCCTTTTTTGGTGGGGGTTCTTTTTAATCAAAACAAGTAATTCAGGGTAGCGGTTTGTTTCTTGACCTTAAACTGCTTAAACTGCATGTATTTAGAGTAAGGATGACTAACGCAAGACTGCTCATAAGTCTTTTATTAAACTTACAAAAGAAATATCGTCAACAATCAATATGCATTAAAACACATTCAATAGCAGCGTTTTTTAACCTTAAAGCTTTCAAAGTAGCATATTTAACTTGTACTTGATATTATGCAAAAAGACGACAAAATAATCTGGTCAATGGACATGAAGGCTCTATAACACGCAAAATGAAGTCAACGTTTTCTTTGCAAACTTCAGAATGATTTTAATTATTTGTCGGCCCATATTAAATATTGGATGACTGCGTTAGACAAGAATCCTCTAAATTATACGTATCTTCCTATAATGGATTTGCCATTAGAGCCCACGTTTAATTTGAATACTTATCGGAATTCCGCCCATCTGAGTCGCGCGCGATTAGATTATTCTTAATTTTATTTCGTTCAAAATGCAATACACGTATTCCAAAGAGCAAAATTTCATACCTTCTTTGTTTCCATAAATTGTTTTATGATTTTGTCTTTGACAAGTTTTGCAGACGACAGCGAGGCCATGATTACGATGGGGCTTGGATAACCATCGAAGAACGCTTCTGTGCACATAGATTTTCATCCAACCATACTTTAGTCTCGTTTCTATTCTCTTCACAATGTTCCGGAAGCGCAAAACGCTCTTCCCATCTTTAATAAATGGTTCAAGCTCAGAAACCATGAACTCCTAGAGTTATAAATAACGAAGAAATACAAAAAATAAGATTTATAGAAATTGCTATTCCAATAGTGTTGATTGCGGCCTTGAGTGTCCAGGAGATAAAGCTTTGATACTCTGTACAGCCGCTGGATTATATAAATTAAAGCGCTGAAAGCGGCTGGAAGACTATCGGGGTTGCTTGCTACTTAAGTTCGACTCGTCTAGTTCCAGTACATTCAATAACATTGATAAACGTATTTCATGAGAAAAGAGAATTATATAACCTGTTAACGAAGTCCTGAATATTTTGTCAGATAAAATGGTCTGTTTTAACACACAGTTTTACAAAAGTAAGCTTCAAAAAATCAATTAAATGGAGGCCCGATCAGCTAGCTTTAGACAACTCCGCGGATCGAACCCCACCTCATGGGACAACTGAAAGGTTTTGTACATGCGTATGTTTGCTTCTTAGTCGCCAAACAACCTAACTCAGTAAAGTGACGCTATCATAAAGTAGAAACTAGATTATCGCTACTATTTATGTATGCTTCCAAACCAGAATGTTCTTTATCCAATTAAAACTCTCTCCCACTATTCTTAATAAATTTTACCTGTATATGATGATCATTGACATCTGGCTGCTTGTAAATCCAGAGTTCAATGCTTGATACAAGGTCAGGGTCTATACCGGAAGAGGCGGTGTCGAAACTATAGCAACCGGTGCTCTTCTGGCTAACACATTTGTGCGTAACTGGAACATGAAGAACATAAAGAATTACATCTAGAATCTAATGATAATTGTATCTAAAGCAAAAGCCGAACTTGAACATAAATTATTAATCTAATCACTAGTTTATTGAAAATATGCAAATTAAAGTTGATATGTATATATTACATGTCATTAAGCGTACAAATGTAATCCGATAAAGAAGCCAAGGACGACTATAGATCGACAAGATACAAAGAACAAACGCTGATACAGCGATACTGGTTGGTTTTGCGTGTACTGGATTCCGGATAAGTTCGTTCACCTTCCCTGTTCATATATAAGAAATGAGATTCTTTTACGTACAAAATAATGTATCAAATCTTGTGTTAAGGTGGATGTACACGTTCTTTTTATTTTTACGCAAAAAGTAACCCAAAGACCCTTTTTTATTTCATATTCCGAAAACATAAACATCTGGCAATAACATGTTAAAAAAAACGATTGTTCACCGTCTGTTTTCGCGCTTATATTACGTCATAGACAGTATGGGTTCGCTAAAAACGATGCCAAAAAAGCTCGCGCTAAGTAGATTATTATGATATTTCAAGTATATAGTATGTCCCAAATAAAAGGATTTTATAAAAATCATATTATACGTGTACCGGTGCATGTTCAGTGCAAATGTCGTATCATTTTGGCGTAAACTACATAGTTAAATATCTACGTTTAGGGAAAAAACGGAGGAAATCAGGATGTCTTCCTAGATCGCGTTGTTTTCAATAACCGTTGTCGGCAAGAGGAATCACACATTATTCTGACCAAATTTCATAAGATTTAGACAATATTTAATTTTTGGCGTCAAAATAGGGTGAGCAACGTGTCCATCCACCTTAAATTAAATTATTCCGTCCTCCTTAAAAAGTGATAAAAATTGTGATTGAATATGACCAATATGAAAGTGCCTAACAAAGAGTCTGCTTTACAAAAAGCAGTGTAACGATTTGAAAATATACATCTTTTACTGTAATATTATAAAGTCTGTAGAGAATATCCTATTATATAACGTTGAAAATTAATGTGCCTATAACTTTTAAAGTACTTTTCACTTTATACTTGGAATTTTTCATCTAGATGAACAATGCCATTGGTGTGAAAAAAATGAAATCTCCTGTTTGACTATTCTGTGAGTTATGCTCCTTTAACATGAAACTTTATGTTACCTGTAACAGTAAAAGTACTTGTCTATTTCACGTAATACTTGGAATATATCCTCTGCATGCATATAGCTATTAGTTATCAGGTTTCATCATTTTTAGTTATGCCCCATTTAAATGACTTATAAAAAAGGCCTAATAAAGCAGTGTAACGATTTGAAAATATACATCTATTACTGTAATATTATAAAGTCTGTAGAGAATATTCTATTTTATAACGTTGAGGTTAGTCTAAATGTCGGCGGTTTTATAACACTCTCATCAATCCAAGCGATTTTAGTTGTAAACTGGAAGCGTTTCATGATGTTTTGGCGTTCTGTAGATTTCCTTTTTTTTTCGTTATACATGATTTATGATCTCAAATATTACTTAATCAAAAATGCAATTAATCCCAACGAATAAATTGCGATATTTTCCATTTTAAAACTGTCTGCGACAGATCTGACTGCTTTTTGAACCCGACATTTAAAGTAAGTACAGTTTGCTGTTTTTAAGTATCATTAAAATATATGATTGTAATTTTTTACCAGAGACTTCCAGTTTTGTCAATTTCATGGGGCTGACATAAGCATCACTGGTCTGATTTGTCTGGTTATCAATTATGATGCAAACAATATACGTTCATATTTGATATATGAATATTGTCTATGCTAGACGCGGGCCAACCGCCCGACCAGATTAACCACATACGAACTGTTTTCGAATATGTAGTTTGAAATATTGTATTTTAATATACCCGAATCGCAAATGTGCAAACTCGTTATCTAGAAAAGCGAAAAACTATTAACTAATTTAGTATGTTATGAACTATATGTGAATAAGAAGAGCAAAAATTTTTTGTTACTCTGAACATTCTAACTTACTATCCTCTCCAAAGACGAATATTTCTCTGGTATTTACTTGACTAATTCCTCTGTCTCCACCAGTTTCCTCCTCATCACTGACATAAAAATCCTCGCCGACATAAAAGTCAAATGGCAATGGTGGTAACGGACCATCTACCTTAGGTGCAGACTCAAGTCCGAGTCTCTTTAACAATTGTTGTTTTACCATTTCGATTTTTAATTGTCGTTCCTCTTCGAACTTGTTCGTGCACTTTGGACAAGTTGTTGTTGCTGCTACGGGTTCTTGTGCTGCTGTCGGTGCTAATGCTGATGCTTTCATGACTCCATTTGGATCGGTCTCTGAAATATAATGCACTTTACCTCTCAGATGATGCTATAAAATGTAGTTATTGCATCATATTTATGCAAACTGTAATTAACTATCAAAATTCTCTGCTCGTATTTTGTTTTTATAAATTTTCTTTAAGACTTCTGTGTCTGATTATTATTTATTGTATTATTCCCACTTACCTCCTTGCATTATATCACCATTCTCTGTGTCGTCAGTAAATTCTGATTCGTCCTCTGCAACATCGAACTCGATTTCTTGATTATCTTCATATTCAAGCACTTCCGGCTCAGTTGGATCACTTTGCTCCGGATCGATTAGTTCATCATCTTCTACATCTGGGGCACCGTCTTGGTAATTTCTTCGGCCTTCGTGCCTTTTCACTTGATTTTCTTCCAAGAAATCCTTGTCTTGAATAGATGCTATTCCTGCAGTTTCATCAAATCTATCCCGAGTGGACTCACATGATTTTGGCGTAAGAATAAATACAAAAAGCACTGGTAAAATATAAATAAGGATTAAAGCCATTTTTTTCACCTAATGCGAATTAACTACAAATAGAACTGTTTTTCGGACGAACAACAGTTTAACCGATAATTTCAAATTTTAAAATGCGACCAAATCTGCTTTTACTTTACGTTTTTGAATTAATTAAACGTTCAGTTTAACAATATGTAAACGCTGAATTGAACCTCAAGGTTAAACCATTAGCATGACTATTGAAATTGTTATGTCTGCACTTAGATTTCGTATTCGTGTTAATCCGAATATATAAAGAAAACTGAAACTTAAACTCTGCGATTTACAATTGAATGAGTGTTTTTCAGTATAAGTAATTATTTTCAAATCAGTTTAAATATCCCAATACAAGATGTTTAAAATGCGTCTTAATATTTTATTTCTTCAAATTACGCATGAGTCATCTGTGCATAATTGAAATTATTTATAACATAATTATTATTTTTAATGACATCGAGGTTGCACTATTCTAAAAGATTTCAACAATGTTTTAAACTTAAAAAAGGTTGATACTATATTTTGTGCGGTAGAATTGCGGTATTTTTGAAATTGTTGAAACATTTATTTCTATAAGGTAGTCCTTAGAATAACTTCATCAAATAATTTAAATCAAGTGGAATTTATTTACTAAATATTATTTCAACCTTTAAGTCGGTTACCTTTGATTAAGAGCATTTACAAAATTAATCGGTAGCGCAGCTGCGAATTTTGTGAATGCTTATTAATAAACACTTATCCATACTTAAAAAGAAAAAATACCCTTACTTTCTTATTTTTGACACTTAACAGTTAAACTATATGTCATTAACGAAAGGGGAATATTGTGATTTCACTAGTTCTGTTCTGTTCTGTTCTGTTCTGTTCTGTTCTGTTCTGTTCTGTTCTGTTCTGCTCTGTTCTGTTCTGTTCTGTTCTGTTCTGATCTGTTCTGTTCTGTTCTGCTCTGCTCTGCTCAGTTCTGCTCTGTTCTGCCCTGCTCTGTTCTGTTCTGTTCTGTTCTATCATTCTGACCTGAGCAGCGGCGGTCACGTTCTTAAACTTTTGACAAGTATTTTAACATTACCAAAGTACATCCTTTTATTATTTGACTTTCAAAACATTTACATTTAGAGAAGTTTTAACTTGTCCTCAAACAGCTTAAGTATTGAAATTATATTTTGTTTACCTGCTCTGGAGGGAATTAATTACGGATTAAGGGAATCGAATACCAATCAGCAGCAAACTTGAATAAATGTATAAGAATAACAAAATATTTTAGATTTATTTTTCGAATTAATGCTTTACTTTTATATCTTTTACAAATGTGACTGAAAAATCGAAGAAAACCCCGTTTCGTGCCAAAATGTTAAAAACAACAATCTAACAAATTTGGTTTATCGCAGTCCATCTAGTAGAACAGCAAATAACAAACTGTTATTTGAACAAATTGAAAATGCATTGAAATTGAAATATAATTATAGAGTGATAATTGGAGACTTTAACTTTCCTGTCATTTCTTGGGAGGACTGGTCAACACCTCATAATGTGAATCACCCAGAGTTCATCTTTCTAGAGTGTTTGGGAGACCAATATCTCAGTCAACATATTCTTGAGAAAACCCGTTATAGAGATGGCCAAAATCCCCATATTTTGGATTTATTTCTAGTAGATAAAAGTGAAATTGTTGACCAAATTAATTATAGTGTTAACCTGGGATTCAGTAACCATGTTTGCTTCATAGCAGAATTACTGTGCTGTCCTTCAAGAGGTGAAAGCAATACTGTGAAAAAAAATTTTCAGAGCAGATTATGATTCTATTAGAGAAGATATGAAAAACACAAACTTGGACTCTATTGAAATAATGAATGATCAAGATGACTGGGACTACTTTTTATCTAAAGTGAATGAAACTGTAGAAAAAAATGTGCCAATTAAAATTTCATCTCGTCAAATCATTAAGAGAGAACAATGGATGAATAATGAATGCATGAAAAGAGTGAAACGTAAAAATAAAACATGGCAACGTTATATACATACGCGAAATAGAAATGATTATGAAGATTATAGAAAAGCATGGAATGATTGCACGGAATATACTAGAATAATGAAAAGAAATTATGAAACAAATATCATAGTAAATATTAAAACAAACCCAAAAGGCTTTTGGAATTATGTAAGGGAAAAAACAAAATGCAAAGTAGGTATTTCGGATTTAAATTACAATGGTGAAATTGTGTCAGATGACAAGAAAAAGGCTGATTTACTGAATTCGTTTTTTTTGCATCGGTTTTCGTACAGGAGGATCCTGGACCTCTACCATTATTTGATACCAGGTATCATGGCGTACCTGTTACAGCATTATTTGTAACTGCTGAATCATTAACAAAGCAAATTACCCAGTTGAATCCATCAAAATCTATGGGACCAGATAATTGCCATCCAAAATTTTTGAAGGAAACTGCCAGTATTATTTATAAACCACTTCAGACTATTTTTAATAAATCATCTAAAGAAGGTGTAGTACCCGACATTGGGAAGGAAGCTAATATTACTCCATTGTATAAAAACAAGGGAAGCAAATCAGATACCACTAACTATAGACCTGTCAGTTTAACAAGTTTGCCTTGTAAGCTTTGTGAAAAAAATGTACGTCCGATCATCATGGATCACATGAATTCAAATAACTTATTCAGTGACTGTCAATATGGTTTCAGAAAAAAGAGAAATTGTGTTTTAAAACTTCTTGACGTTTTAAATGATTGGGTTTCTAACTTTGATGAAAGTAAACAAACAGATGTTATCTATCTAAACATCAAGAAAGCTTTTGATACTGTCCCTCACAGACGGCTTCTAGAGAAAATGAAAAGTTATGGTTTTGGTGGTCAAATTATTGACTGGGTTGAAAATTTTCTAACCAATAGAAGTTTCCATAAATGGTAAATTTTCTGATTGGGAAAATGTAACATCGGGAATACCCCAAGGCTCGGTTCTAGGACCAACATTATTTATACTTCATGTAAATGACATGTCTGACAAGTTGAAATCAGTATGCAAACTTTTTGCTGACGACTGTAAAATTTATTCAGGAATAACTTCCCAAAATGATAAATTTGAAATTCAGGAGGATTTGAATATACTGAGTGAATGGTCAAAGAATTGGTTGTTGGAATTCTCAGTGCCCAAGTGCAAGTCGATGCAAATGGGGAACATTAAATTTCCTTTCACATAATCAAGGACTGAAGACTTGCCTGTTGTTAAAGAAGAAAAAGATCTTGGAATTACATTTCAAAGTAACTTGAAATTTGACAAGCATATCAGCCAAATAGTGAATAAAGCTAATCAAAGTTTAGGACTAATCAAACGTACATTCTCACGTCTTGATAAACATGCTTTTTTGACTTTGTATAAAAGTCTTGTTCGTTCAATATTAGACTATGGTGGTTCTGTATGGAGCCCATGGACAAAGAAAAACATGCAACTTATAGAAAATGTGCAACGTCGCGCTACAAAGCTAGTTCCAGAAATAAGAAATCTCAGTTATAGAAACCGTCTAGAATATCTTAACTTGCCTACGCTTCATTATCGAAGAAACAGATATGACCTTATTGAAATCTTCAAGATTATAAATCACTTTGAAGACATCAATTCTTCAAAATTCTCCAAATTCAATGAAAATGTCACACGTAGACACATATTCAAAATTGAAAAAAAAATCAGATGTAATAAATCGCTAAAATTGAACACTTTTCCTGCGAGAAGTATTGACCAGTGGAACAGTTTAAAAGAAGAAACCGTATGCAGTGAAACAATTCTTAGTTTTAAGACCAAACTGGTTTAAGAATGGGCGTATAAAAGGTTTAACACAGACAGTATTTTAGCCCGACTATTTGTGCGCAACAAGAGCTTTTCTATATATACGATGGTCGCTCTTCGCGCACAACCCAGTTACTATTCAAATCAATGCGGAAAATTTTCCTTCTATTTATATATGCCGCCGTTCGGAAAATGAATCGCAACTTTTCAATCTTTTGCCGGCTTCATAAAGCATCTTAAACCATATTAATTTAAAAAAAAATTACATACCTGAGAAGCCACATTCAAGTAGAATCAATATATGTAATCCTTTATAAGTAACGTTTTCGTTTTTTATGTAAAACTGTTTTAAACCTCCACCCATGTCGATTACACCGCATAAAGTTTATCTGACTCGCGTTTATCGATAATTTTCACCGTGTAAACGGCATATGCTGTGGTAGGTTTAACAAGTTATTTTGTGGATTATTCGTTCATTTTATTGTTACTTTTATCATTATTTATGTTTTATAACGATATTTGACATAACAGTATTGAACTTTCATGTGGGAGTGAAAAAAAAAGAATTTAAATCGGGTCGATTTCCACCACAGTTTTGATCGTAACTGCTTGAGACGTAAAGGACAGACAACGAAAACGTCCGTATGATAATGGGTCTGTGCTTGCAGTCGAATTATTGAGACTAACAGTATTTATGAACCGAACATAGTTAATAACTTATAGGGGGGGGGGGGGGGGGGGTGGGGGGGGGGGTGGGTACACAAGTCATCGACTTTTTGAAGTCTCCGAAGATTCAAGGTATTCAAGGATTATTCGTAACTACACCCAATATTAAAAACAACAATCTATCCACATTGTTTATTCGTAACCACACCAAATACTAGAACAACGATCCAACCACATTGTTATTACTTTTGTTATAATATTTCGGTCAGTTTTAAAATGATGGGTTTTAGAGTCGCCTGCGATAGCAGGTAGACATATAGGGACATCTATTGTCCGGCGACGTCGTCGGCTTGGTCGTTGTCGTTGTCGGCGTCGTCCGGTAGTACCCCAGCTTTATCGTGAAACTTAATGTTACATATAACTTTGAAAGTACTTGTCTCCATTTCATACTGGAAATATATCATCAGCATGAACAACGACATCTGTGTGAACAAGAATGATAAATCCTGTTTCAATATTTTTTGAGTCATGCCCCTTTAAAATTCAACTTTATTATGAAACTTAATGTTGCCTATAACTTTGAAAGTACTTGTCCTATTCACTTAAAACTTAGAATATATCATATTCATGAACAACAACATGAACAACAACATTTAATATCCCTATAACTTTAAAAGTACTATTCACTTAATTTTTGGAATTTTTCATCTGCATGAACAACGCCATTGGTGACAAAAAATGGAAACTCCTGTTTGACTATTTTGTGATTAAGGCCCCTTTTCAATGTAACTTTAACATGAAATTTTATGTTGCCTGTAACATTTAAAGTACTTTTTCCATTTCACTTAATACTTTTATTTGTGAAGAATGATAACTCATGTCTCACCATTTTTGGTTATGCCCCTTTCAAACGCAATTTATGTCACACGTGTTCCGTGGTGTAGTATTGCAATCAACTTGAATTAAATCTTTTTATCATATATGATTAGACATAGGCCCAGATTTTAACTTTTTGTAAGCAGGCGACACATGTGTTCCGCGCAACACCGAATTCTAGTTAGTTTTCCAGACAATATACATTGAGATTTTGGCTATGGTTAAATCACCCTTCTTTTTTTTAATCTGTGCATTGGGCGTTGTCTGTGGTATGTAGGATTTATATTTTCAGATCCCCTGTTTAAAATCTGTTCTGTTCAGATTCGTTGAAACCGATCCTTAACAATTTTTTCGACTGAAAGACAATGTACATACTAATTTGCAAACTCGTTTTTAATATGTTTACGTAGTAAAGTTCTGATTAATGGCATCAACATTTTGAGTTTACAAAACAAACATGTAATATATAAGAGAAGTTTTTTCTGTGTAGACATTCATAGAACGATCGGGGGAGAGCGGTCAGTGATAAGACATGCCGGTGCACTAGTGTTGTACCGTGGCTGCAGTGGAGGCGATGATTTATACCTTACAGTCACTACTGCTGTACCCTGAAAAGACGACTATTTAGAATAAATTTCAAAGTATCTTAAACATGTATCTGCAACTTTCCGGAAAGGATATTTTAATGTAAATTGCATGTCACTTAGCCCTTCAAATTTCTTGAATAAAAAGATATCAAAAGCAGTAAAAACGGTATTAATGTAACGTAGCCAATACGCTATAAGCTGGAAAAACACACTTTGCACAACGAGGTACAGTTACCTGCTAATAAAACAAGTTTAATAAATCCAAATTAATTTGCATTCATACGTGTATTCATTTCATGCACCAGAAAGTCTCGTCCTCAGCCGCAACGGCTTGTATATATTTAATGAAACCGAAAGGCCGTGGACACTCTGCGTGCCTGGCGATTAACCCATCTACAGTTGATCGTTGTGCTTACCGTGGCAGGGGTTTTTATGAACATTTATAGGAAAATCTTGTAAAAGAACCTAGATGCACGTACTGCTTCTTTAATCCTATTAGCTTTTGTATGCCTTTGCTGATCTCAACTGTCCTCACCTCTTAAATAAAACCAATAATGAACTTGCTGAACGGTTCATATTATCTTTTAACATATGATAGTGCCTCTAGCTGGGAGCGAACCCGCACCGTCACGGCGACAGCGCCTAGCCCTGCAATTCCCGCGACGCAAGCAACTGAGCTAACCGGGACAACCCCCAAAAAAGGTTGATCGGATAGCCCTGATATACGTAACGATCACTGCATGACATCGGTAACGGGTTAATTTACTGATAACAGTACTGACTATATGTACGGGGAGACTTTTTACGGCCTCCACACGGCACAAATAGCGCTACTGTAAATTTCAAATGATAGTGCCTCTAGCTAGGAGCGAACCCGCACCGCCACGGCGACAGCGCCTAGCCCTGCAATTCCCGCGACGCAACCAACTGAGCTAAGAAATTCAAATTTCAAACCGGCTGTTAAAGCTGATGTAAAGTCATGTAGATGTAACAAACGTCAACTCATATTAAAGTTCTTTATACGACCCTCGGGTTTCTGTTTTGAGACTTTTTCTCTTTTGTACCTCTTTTTTTGCACGACGGGGGCAGGGGTTTAAGAAGTTTTGTAGGGAAATCTTGTCAAAGAACATAGCTCTATCTGTATTTTTTATCGCTGGCAGCGTGTTTTTGCTGATTTCACCGTAGGGGCTTTGGTCTCGTGAAGGCCATTGAAAACCCGCACTTTTGATTAACCATGCTATAAGCTTCCTCTGTTTTTAATGTTTGAGTGCCTCGCATGCAAAATTGTCGAGTTGATGGGTGTGTTAGAGTTATTTCACTCAGACAACTTGTACTGATTTGTTTATATGAGAACCTGTTGGGTGCAAGTGTGAGATTGGTGCACCCTAGAACCTAGTTTAACCACCAGCCTCCTCCCCGTGGCAAGTTGTTTTGTCAATGACCGTTCCAAGGCGGTAAATCATCTTATTTTCATTTTCGTTAATTATTTGTGGCGTCTATTTTATTATTGGTCATTGTAAAAACATGCTCTTTTTTGTCTCTACTTGTTGGCTTTGTGCGGAGGATGTGTCTTCTGGATGTGGCAATTCCTGATATGCATATTTTTTGTTATACATAAATGGCATTTGTCGATAACAAACAATCAGATATCAGACTTTTCGCTGACTATAACGGTTATTATACAAGTCGAAACTCAGGAAGTTGCCGCTCTTACACTAAACAATGAGTTGACCAAATGTACAATGACGTATAACATATGACAACAATGGAAAGTTCTCATATCAAAAATAATTTTTTCAAAGCTTGGGATTAACTACTGAAAAAGAAAAATCTCGAATTAATCTTATATGTATTAATCACATGCCTTCGACCGTTATTAGAATATAGCGATCCACTTTGGGATAACTGTTCTAAAAGCAAAAGAAAGAAATAGAATCCGTAACTGCCAGGACAATAATTTGTGCGTCCAAACTTCACAATATAAAGAAGATTAGTTTAAAAAAATGAACTGAAATGGGGAAAAGATCTTAAGAAGAAAAAACACAATACCGTTACATTCTACAAAATGAAATTTTTTTTAATCTAATCGTACCTACAGCGGACAAAACCTTAAGGAAATATAAACAATAATCATTAATAAAATATGAGAACACAACTATACACAGACGAATTCTTGCAGTAAAAATAGACTGCGATTTCTTTCCGGAGACATTCGCAGCAGTAAGAATATATTTTTTATTTATTTAAACGTAAATTTAACCAAAATACTCGCATTCCTTCTAACGTAAATTTAACTAAGGTGTTCGCATTTCGTAACCATTGTACCATTCAAAACATGCTTACGGATCAGAATACATAAGTGATGACGAAATCCCAGGCTATTTACAAAAGTTTGCTCATTCATTGTTACATCTAAACAGCTCTAGAACTGAAGTAACCCACGGCAACAAATTGTTTTACCACTTACCGTTCCAAGGCGGCAATCCCTCGTGTTCTCATTTTCATTTTTTTTTTCGTTTGTGTCGTCAAGATATAAAACCATATATGGCCATTCCTGATATGCATATTTCACTTTTTTCTGAAAATAAGTGGACCACTTCTAGCCTAATAACTATGTAAAGTTAAAAAAGCACATACTTTGATATACCATACCTGGATCACAGCAACAAGTGTAGTCGTTCTTCTGTTTCCCATAACGATGACATATGCCACGACCATTACACCAGTTAAAGTTCACAGAGACTGAATAAATCAAGCCAAGCCATTACAATATAACCAGATTTAAAAAACATTACAAGTTATTAATGACATTAGATAGCCATGCCCATGAAGAACAACTCACAAAGTGGTAATAACTAATAAGAGGCATTATTCAAAAAAAGGTAATAGAATTATTTTTGGTTGGTGTCGAAATTAGTTTTAAAGGAGACAATTTGAGGCAATTTTTTTCACACCCTTATATCATTTTATGAAAGAAACATTGCTTTATTACCACCTCGACCTCGTTTTAACTTTCGTCATTTGAAGAAAGGAATTCAAGACTTTCATAACAAATTTGTTTTAATACCTGCTGATAAGGCTTCTAATAATGTAATTATACTGTGACGGATACACTATATTAATATTCAAACTGAAGAACTGAACAGTACTAATGCTTAGATACTGACTTCTTCATCTGAGAGTGATATTGTTACTGCACACACTCTACAAATTACAAAATTTAGAATCAGTATTGAGCCGAAACAAGGCAAAGTACCTACTATGTATTGGTTGCCTAAAATGCATAAAACAACATACAAAGCAAGATTTATTCCTGACTCTAGTTCTTGCACTACACTAAATTATCCGTGCGCTTAACATCTTGTCTTACAGCTATTAAAGAACATGTTATTTGGTATTGCGATAAGGTTTTTGAAACTTCTGGCAAACATTTATTTTGGTCGATTAAAAATTCAAATGACGTTTTGAAAAAGCTTAAATCAAATAGGCGTTTTGTTTATCTACTTATGATTTCTCAACTTTATACACTTCACTCCCTCATAATATTATAAGAGACAAGCTTACCAGTCTCATTGAAAAAACGTTTGCTAGAGAAAATAAAACCTTCATCGCTTGTAATGAACATAGGCCATTTTTACAGATGGTTCTTATGATAATTATACTTTATGGACTTGTCAAGACCTAATAGAGTCGCTAACTTTCTTACTGGATATTATTTATGTTAGATTCGGTACCTCCATTTATAAAACAAGTAATAGGCAATGGGTACTAATTGTGCACCCCTTGTTGCTGATCTGTTTTTATACTGTTATGAAAGAGACTTTATGTTATCTCTTTCTGCTGAACATCAAGATGATATTATTACAGCTTTTAACAACACCTCGAGGTACCTTGATGATTTATTAAATATAGATAATAACCATTTTCCATTTCTTGTTAATAAGATATTCCCAAAAGAACTACAACTTAATAAAGCGAACACTTCAGAAAAGCAAGCAAACTTTCTCGATCTAAATCTGTCAATTGAAAATGGTTACGTCACTACTAAAATATATGATAAAAGAGATGATTTCAATTTTAATAGAGTAAATTTTCCATTTTTAGACGGCGGTGTTCCCCGTGCAACACCTAACGGGGTTTATATTTCACAGCTTGTTCGAGAGCTTGCAACGATGTTTATGATTTCAATGAACGTAATCTTTGCATTACAGAAAATCTTTTAAAACAAGGTTATCGGCATCACAAATTAAGGAGAACATTTTGCAAGTTTTATCGTCGATACCCAGATCTAATTCATAAATACAGGTGCAGTTTAAAATCATTATTGCAACAAGGTATTTCACAGCTAGTATGGAGATTTCATTTACAAACTTAAGAAGATAAAGGGCAATGTTAATTTCTCCCGGTTATTTGTAAGTCATCTGTAAATTTAAAAAGAAAGGTTACCAACATGATATTTTAAGGCGCTCCTGGTGATTAACCCTTCTACAGTTGATCATTATGCTTACCTCTTTGGTTGCACGACGGTGGTAGAGGTTTAAGAGTTTATGAAGGTTTATGGGGAAATCGTTTCTTAAAAGAACCTAGAAGCTCGATTTGTTTCTTTTATCCCTGTCATCGTGTTCTTGCTGATTTTACTCCAGGAGCTCTGATCTCGGTAAGATCATCGAGTACCCGCCCTTTGGCTTTGCAATGCTATTAGATTCTTGTGTGCTTTTGCATGCAACATTGTTGAGCCGATAAGTGGGTTGGAGTGGTTTCACCAACACAACTTTGTTTTGTGATATGAGAACCTGTTGGGGCAAGTGCGAGGTTGGTGCACCCTAGAACCTGGTTTAAACCCCCAGTGGCAATTTGATTTGCCACTGACCTTTCCAAGGCGGTAACCCCTCGGGTTATCATTTTTGTTAATTGTTTGGTGTCTCTTTTGAAACTGAACATTTTATTAACCATGCTCTCTCCCTGTCTTCTTCTTGACTGTGTGGGGAGGCTGTTTTTCTGAATGTGGCGTTCCTGATATGCATACTTTTTTAAAACAAGGATTATGTGTTGTTGTGTTAACACAGATGTCAGCTTTCAATATACATTGAAAATAAATATACTTCTTACAAAATGGTAGTGAGAGTTATGATATTACTGAATATGATGAAAGTGAAACATGGCCTTAAGATTGATGAACGTGTTTATTTACAGTGAAAGAATTGCATATGTTTGAGTAACTTTCTACTTTAGCATCGTTGCTTTAGGATTGGGAAGAGTTGAAGTTCTTGCTGCAGACAATTTAAGAAGAGAATATTTATTCTTTTTTGCACAAGTCATTGAAAATGATAGTAGTGGTTCTTGTTGTAGATAGCTCAAGAAAAGACAATGGTATTATGATTATGGTTCTTGTTGCATAAGGTCTAGGTCAGAATTGTGGTTCTTTTTGCAGAAAGTTTAGGTAGAAAGTTATGGTATTTGTACGATAAGGCATATGAACTGCGAGTTATGGTTTCTGTTGCTAATAGGCTAAGAAGAAAGAGTTATGATTCGTTCGTGTTGCAGGATGCTTGAGAAGTGAGATATATGGTTCTTGCTGCAAAGTCTGTATGTTTATGAAGAATGATGGTAGGAAATTTGTCGCAAGTGAGTTCTAGTATTTTACAGTTTCATATTACTTGTTCATGATCTCTAAGTTTACCAGAGCATAGTGAAACAAGTAATTATGAAAACAATCCAGATGCACAAATTACTGCTATAAAGCTGTTGTGTTGAGTTCACTACAATTTAAAATGATTGTCAGACCAAAGGCTAACGGATTTACCTAGTATTTTTTGAAAAGGCTATAAATCTTCAATAAAATACCGGTATGATATATTTAACTACACTTACTGGATACCCTCCTAAGTTCCATCGGACATGAAATTCTGCCATTTATGTTAACCTTCAGGATCAAAACTCCATCTATAAACACTGGTGATCTTAGCATTCCGTTCAACTCAACATCCGTAAAATTACGACCGAATATCTTTTGTGTTATCAGGTCATAGTTCTGTAAGGTCAGAACTTTGAAATTTCCGGCAAAAGATCCCTGAGTAGTAACCATAGTGTTGTTGATGAACATGCCACCGATCAAATCGATCGAAGTCTGGGATTTTGAGATATTAATCGTAAATCCGATTAAATTATTGTCATCGCTACACGTGTAGTTCCCATTCCATAGGCTTGGTATAAACTCTGCAGCTGAAATTGCAAATAAAATAATTGAGGAGTCTTCATCGTTTAAAAAAACGAGTCGAGTTTATGGCTGAGATTGCAGAGATCTATGATCTATCAATTGAATGAAAAGCCGGCAATATTGCTGCCACAAGTTCAAAATACATTTAAGAAGTCTTAAATGATGAACTATTTCCTGATGGGTGAACATCATTAGATTTGGGTGAATAGAGGTTAGAAGGTTTAGTTTATTTTCCGTTACTCTCGGATACAACTAATAATTATATGTTCTAAAATAACCATTCTAAAGCAATGCACCCGTACTTTTAATCCTTAATTCAACCATTTATTTATTGCAAAGTTAAATTTCAACTAAGAAGTTGTGAAATTGCACAAGTTTGATTTGATTGGAGGCATTAGGTGAGTTTTTAAAGTGTTTGTAATAATAAAATCAGGAAATGACAAAGTTATGCCTAAGGCTAATTATTGTCTTTAAAAATGCTTTTTGACTTCTGGTAATGAAATTAAGTGTGAGCTTGACCTTAAGACTGAATAATATACTCATGTGATTATGATTGTTGTTAAAGCATATGTTGACAATTTGATGAAAAATATAAAATTTCTTTCTTTTTATACCATAACTTAGATTATTTCGTGTTCACCATGGACCTAATATTAATAACTCACAAGATTTATTCCCGGTGTAAGTTTTGGACCACACCAATGACTCTGGGTGTGACTTTGAGCTTTAGTGTCGGTGGTGGTCGGGTGACTGTAGTCATGTCAAGTATAAATTGAGATTGATGGAAAGCTATGAGTATACCGCATTTCAATTCGTGACAGGGTCTTATATTTACCTAATCGTGTATCTGGGTAATATGAGAACATAAATAGTTTATCATAATGGTTTTACCAGATTGACCATTAAATTTGGATATTGTTCAATCACCCACAAGGAAAAACCTCCTGCCTTTTAAATTTTGCCTTTGGCGTTGTCTGTGATACAGGATTTCTATTCTAAGATCCCCTCTCAAAATTCTATTCTGTTTAGTTCCGCCCATTGTTCTCGTTTAGGGCAAACCCATTCTTTTATCTGGGGACCATACGCCGCTGAACATGGAATGGTATTAATCTGAAAATACCGCATTGAATGTTCCATATTCACCGCCATATGCATACCATCGTTTGGGATGGATCAAAATTGTACTGTTTATTGGTGCAAGTATTGAGTTGCGCTCAACCCGGGGCTAGGCGGCGTGGGCAGTAATAAGCATTTCCATTACTGCCCATGAACAGGCTCAAACAAACCGAGCCTGCAATATTTTAATATTTGTCGTGGTCGAGGGTCTTCAAAGTTCCCTTTTCATCTATATTATTAAATGATTTTAATTGTATTCGGTAGTTAAAGACATATGCTACCACATTGTTCACAGTGTTTAAATAAAATAATTTAATTGAGGCACGTATTGTTGAGACCTTGCTGAGAAAATGGGAATCGTGTGCAAAATTTAACAAATATTTTTTATTCAATTTATATGATGTCCATTTTGTATGTGAAGTTCAGCTTTGAACAATAGCCATATTGTTTGGTTTTCACGAGTGAGACGAATTTATCACAACTTATTGGAAAAAATGTTTCTTTATACTTTGTAAAACCCATATAAATGTCATTTATGATGAATTCTGGTGACACCTGGTTCATATTTATTCTACAAATCAGTCAGTTTAACGGTTTGGCTATTTGGAGACAGGCAACAATTTCAATAAATCATCAGTTACTGACATAATTTCTTAAAAATTGTGAAAATTTTGTGTAAGTTTCTGGTTTCGGTGACTATGATATAGAAAAACGTCACCATATTCTTTGTACGCAAAACATTTAAGATTTGATGTATTATTTTAAATGGTTATAATAAGCTAAACTTAACAAAAAGGTTAAATATGCATGTCAGGAAAATGACAGCATCCTAATTAAATAGCAGAGAAGAAGAGATTCAACGTAAAATGATTATTTGCTAAAATAATACAGCACAAACAATTAATTAAAACAACTTAAAGTGTTATTGGGAAAATGAACAGATTCAAAACAAATTAAAGACTACAAAAATGCCACATGCAAATACAAAAATATTTGTTCTACGGGGCAGTCGTATTCATCAAAAAGTGGTGTCTATGGGGTATCTTTTTCGAAATATATATTCCAAAGGTTTCCTCCAAAATTTCAAGAGGCAATACAAGGCGAGCTTCACGGAACCAACAATCCTTTTAATCATATGAACTAAATATAATGTCTATATAGAACAATATGTGTACAAATAAAAAACAATTAAAATATACCTTTAAGTTGCATGTTTGGTCGCCATCTCTAGAAATACAACAGGACACTAAAAATATATACCTTACACGAAAGTAAAATTATAAATAATATTGACACTTACAATCAAAAACATCACAATCGGCATCACTACCAGGTATAATGTTCTCACAATGTCTTCCTGTGTAGCCATTCACACAAATGATTTCGTTCCTATGACCACAGTAATAATGCATACTACAGTTGAACACGGCACCACCGCATAGTTCTGATGCAAGAGTGGTGGTCGGCAGGGTTGGCGGCGGTATGGTCACAGCTGTCAGCTCGGTCGATCTGGGTGTAATCACTGCGGTGTTACAGGTGTCTCCAGTGAATCCTAAAATAAAAATAGCGATTGATTTTAAAAGAAATTTTGTTTGATTTAAGGCTGATTCGACAAAAAATATACAAAGGAATTATATTTTCAAGACAATGCCTGAACTCATCACACAGTTTGAAAATAAATGTCATGTGCTCGTCAATGTTTGTTAGTATCTGAGTATCATTTAAAATTTCGTATGTATCAAAATACTCAACTAACAATAAACATTGAGTGATGATGGCAACATTGTCAAGCTGTGGCTGGATTTTGACAATGTAATTAGTGTGAATTTAGCTAAAATGTAAGTTAAAGAAATTATAAATTTAATTTATTACCTAAACTAAAATCATGAATGCTCAATATTATACGCATTTTGTTGGCAAAAGTTTTGTTTTCTTTATAATCACTCTTATACTATATGAAGAACAACCTAAAGATTTTACTTTGTTGCGTTTAACACAAGAGTAAGATGCATTATACCAAACCAGGGAACTTTACACAAATTTAATTATTTGGCAAATGACTTGACTTATTCTAGGAACGACACTGCATTAACATATCACCACTCATATCACTTGGTTGGTAACTTAAAAACAAGGTAATGGATCATCCTTGTGGGAGCAAATGCAAATGAAAACTCCCACAGGTTTTCCTAAAACTAAATGTAAAGTGTGAAGGAATGGCCACAGCCTCCGCACACAGCCAAAAACAGATAAGAAAAAAGAGTTTATTAAATGATAAATTAAAAAAAACAGTCAACACAAACAAACATCGAAAATGAAAACATTCGTGGGTACCTCATATGAACGGTCAGTAATGTGTAGAGAGTGTGCAGTAACAATATCACTCTGTGAGGAAGTCACTGTATAAGCTCTTCATTTTCGTTATTGATAAATTATGTCCTTCACACTTCAATTACATTAGTAAAAGCTTTCATCACCAGGAGTAAATTCATGTACAAAGACGTAATGAAATTCTTGATCTCATCCCCCCTTTTAAATGATGAAAGTTAAAATGGGGTCGAGATAGAAACTATGTTTCTGTTATAAAAGAAATGATAAAATCGATTATTTGGAAGATTTCATGTTTTCCCAATTAGAAAGAGCATCGCGCTAGTAACATTTTCTCTTTTGCAACACAAAATAACCTTAAAGACTTGTCAATTTCTTTACGACATGTATTAAACACAATCCTATGGAGAATTCTATATTTGAGACCTGAAAAAATTAAATTACGGATCCCAGAGACTTTGATAACATTAGGATCACCGAAAACTATAAGACCGACAAATTAAGAATTTGAACAATCTGAAGACTTTGTATTATTTCAATAATCTGTAAAGCAGAGGTAATTTTATTACAATTAAAAAGTTTTGGTCTTGTTGGTTTATTTATTATAGTTATAGCAAACAAAC
The DNA here is from genome assembly GCA_038501625.1 of Corbicula japonica. Lineage (NCBI taxonomy): Eukaryota > Metazoa > Mollusca > Bivalvia > Venerida > Cyrenidae > Corbicula > Corbicula japonica. The sequence continues at coordinate 7,463,761 of JAZAYU010000008.1, read as the reverse complement.
AGGTGATTCTGTATTCTTTGTTTTGCCACTGACCGTTCCAAGGCGGTATCCCCAAAGGTTCTCTTCTTCGTTAATTGTTTGTGGCGTCCTATTTGAATCGACATACTTATATAAAACATGCGCACACTCTCTCTTCCTCCCTTTTTTTTCGCTGCGTGGGGAGGCTGTGTTTTGTGAGTGTGGCGATTCCTGATATGCATATATTGCTTTTTTTCTTAATATAATTTGGTACAACCAATTCAACTGTTTTATCTTTGTGTTTATTTAATATTGATCGTTTCATAAACACATATTTCTTTTATCCTTTCACAGTGTGAAAGCTGTACAAATTATGAAAATATTCACCAGAAATATCCCCATGAATCTCAAAGCAAACAATGCAGATCCTGATCAGACAGCTGGTCACCTAATCTGAATATACACTGTTTGCGTAGGCAATAAAGGTGTATCTATGGTGTTGAGGGTTATGGGAACAACTGTGTATGAATTAAATGCAAAGCAAATATTGCAGCAACCAACTGATTTCATTTAACATCTGTCTCCGAACTGACCAATCACAAGCTAGATAAGTTTTAAATACCTGGATTACAGCAGCAGGAGATTTGGTTTCTCTGTGGTCCGTTCCTATAACATGAGCCGTGTGAACTACACCAGTCTATGTACACTGCAATATCAAAGACATTTCACGAGTCAATGACACAGAACATTATTTGAAAGAAAACAACAACGTTTACAATAGTGTTCAAACATATTGAACATATATCTTCTTTTCTTCTTACTGCTTTTATCGAGGAATTTGGTGTATTAACCAGGACATGAACTACAGATATTAATTACTAGTAAACATGCAAAGTAAGTTAGTTGTTTTCAAACAGATAACACTGGTATATCATAATAATCCGTGTTTTATTTAATAGCGATACAATTTACAAACCTGCTGTTCTGCGTAACTCCATGTTACATGTATATGTGCCCTTCGGGAGTTCAAATATGATGACACCCTCTATGAATACTGCAGTAACTAATCTGCCATTCAGTTCCACATTTGTAAAGTTCCGTTTATAGATACTGTTCATTACCAGACCTTGACCTTGCAATGCAAATGTTTTGAAAAAGGAAGCAAATGATCCAGAAACGGCAATAGTTGAGCCGTCGACCAAGATGTCACCTATGGTCCCCATCGTGTCAGATGATTGTGTGATATTCATTTGAAACCGAATCATAATGTTGTCATCTTTGCATGTGTAATTGCCATTCCATGTACTTGGGATAAACACGTCAACTGAAAACATAAGCGAGAAACAATATAATATTCATGTTCTGACACTAAATTACAGATATATGTGTTAAGTAGAACACATTTGTCGCCTTCGAGTATTTTGACAGAATAAAAAAAAGTTAGCAAGAGACCATCATGACAGCATGCTTATCTAAAATCTATTTAAAAATATACTTTGATCAACAATAGATTTTAGCTCAATAACAATAGCATTAGCATTTTTATGAAAACATGTAAAGTAATATCAAAGCTATAATCAACTTTAAGTTTTCATGACAAAAATAATTATAAAAGGGCAAAACTCTCTCATATGTAAGCTTGGCAAAGACTTTGACTACAACATGATTCTGGTTTCATAAACAAGACTAAGGATTATCCACATTTTACAGGATAACAATAAATACATTTTGAAGAAATATTAAGAATTTAAGGTGACAAAAACCAAGTACAGAAAAAGGTGAAATATACATATCAGGAACAGTTACACAAATTATCTCACTTTGTCTGGAAATTACCCACCTTTTGACTATAACTGACTCCCAGAGGATAATTCAACTCAGATTGCAGCCCAGTTTCGAAGTGTGATTCTAAGTTTGAAATGCTTTGCTTGCATTATGGTTGCCCATTTAATAGACATTTTACTTACAGTCAAATACATTACACTCGGCTGCACCATCGGGTATCTTAGAGTCACAATTGGCCACAGTCCAACCTGCTAAGCAGAGTTTCTGGCCCTGGGGTCCACATGTAAAGTGTGCTGTACAGTTGTTCACTAGGGTACATGCCAGTATGGTTGTAGGTGGCAAGGTAGTGGTAGAGGTGGTGGTAGTTGTAGAAGTGGTCGTGATTTCTGTCTCACAGTAACTGCCTGTGTATTCTGCAATGATAATATATTGTGGGATTTAATTTTACACAATGAAAACAAAGAACCCCAAACACCATATTTACATTATCTTAAAATTGTTTCAGAAACAAGAAATATAATGGCATATGCTCAAAACGTGCATTATTGTACAGAAGCATTTTACCTGTATTTATAATAAAAATGCAGATTAGAAAGATAAAGTTTTAGAAGTATAGTTTTCGTACTTTGAAGTGTGTTATGTAATGTTCTGAATTTAACAAGCAGAGGCATACTGACGTCATTTATTTTGACCAAGATTCTGACAAAGATGAATTCATTAGTCGCTCTAAAACACAGCCTCACCACAAATCCACAACACAACAAGGAAAGGAGAGTATGGGTTAAAAGAAACACATTTAAATAAGAAATCACAAACAATTAACTAGAAAGAGAAGTTTTTAGTGAACTTCAGATTCACATTTCCAAAAGTGTACAAGGCACACCATTGATATCAATGTAACAATCATAAAGACAACTAGATAAAACAACTACTGTTATTTATTATTATATAAATACTAAAATCAAAGGCGTTAAAGGTACAAATCTGACACTTACTTTTTATCAAGTAAAACACAAGCAAGCCATATTTTACAGGATAACAATGAAACAAAGTAAGTTAATGATGTTTACTATGTTCACAGCAGCACATGTATTCATCTTTCTTTGTCCCGTATCTCTGACATACTCCATGGTTGTTACACCAATTGGTCGGCGTAAACACTGAAAATGACAAAAATAATACAGAAGTCATTACAATATATGCTAATGGACAAAAGTCTTGTCCGGTAGGAAAATTGAAACTTTTTGAATACCAATTTTCAACACATTACTCTTCTAGCAGTTCTGGCTTAAATTCCAAAATTCTGTTTTCATTAAATGCATAGAAATGTCTTCTTTTTATCGATACCAAATTTATGCCAGTAGTAGTGTGTTGAAAATTGGCATTGTTGGTGTTTATGCGGTTACAAAGATATTAAGATAAACACTTTTGTCCGTAAGTATATGTATAATAAAGCTATCCCGATTTTGTTGGTATCTTTACATCAATTTCTGCTTTGATTTTGTTTATTAAAATCTTTCT